>OZ012701.1:19362004-19404504 GCA_963942565.1 Maea johnstoni | reverse complement strand
ATATATATATATGTATATATATATATATGTATGTATGTATGTATGTATGTATGTATGTATGTATGTATGTATGTATGTATGTATGTATGTATGTATGTATGTATGTATGTATGTATGTATGTATGTATGTATGTATGTATGTATGTATGTATGTATGTATGTATGTATGTATGTATATACAGGTGAACTTGGATATGACGGACCACTGTATGACGGATTTTTGCATATGACGGACAATATGCTTGGTCCCAGTCCGATGCATATCAAGTATTCGTCATATGTATACGACGGATTTTGCATATGACGGACCAATTTTCCTGGTCCCATTGAGTCTGTCATATCCAAGTTCACCTGTATATGTATATATATATTCAAACCTGGGTGGCAGTGAAAGCAGTGGAAAAACACTAGACCACACCAACATCAGGGAAAGCCCTTACCCGTCAATGTCAAAAAATTGATTCGCCTGAAATAATACTGTCTATAGAAACATACATGATAGATACTAGACTTTCCATTGAACATTTTGTTGCAAAAATGTTGATTCAACTAAAATCATAAAAAAGTGTACATTTTGTAGTAATGACACAATCTAAGGTCCTCCAGAATAGTTTTTTGATCTGAAACCACTAATCTTCATTGGAAAGAAGACCTTCTCTCCCAAATTCGCACCAAATCTGAAGAGAAACAGGGTATGACCGATATTACTACTAATCTAAATTGAAAAGGGCATCTTTGCTCCGAAACCTCGCACCAAATCTACAAATCTTCATTGAAAAGACCTTTTCTCCCAAATTCCCACCAAATCTGAAGATGAAATTTCTCTTTACCCGTAAATATCCAGCACGCCGATTAGAGATTGTTGTTTTTCTTTGCTCGTCAGCACTTTATTAACCTCCTCCACGATCCACAGAAAGGCCTTGGCGTAGATGTGTTTAGCCATAGCATTCCGAGCATTGCACGCCTGAAATTTAAAAAAAAAAACATTTTTTTTTCGATTACATTTTCATTTCATAACTTTGATGAAATAATACAATGAAACTATAAGAAGATAGGTCTTTTTTTTTATTGATTTATTTTATTTTTTTACAAATTCATATTTTTTGTTTTGTTTTGTTTTGTTTTTTATGTTATTTTTTACATTCATTTCGTAGACTTAATAAAATAGTTAAAATAAAACTTCATAGATCTCCTCAACAACCCACAGTAGTAATTTGGCCAGACCCATTGATATTGACCCTGTTCTGGTAAAGTAATTGGGTTGTGTCAACAAAGGCGCAAGCCAGTAAGTTTCCCCGATTATTTACCGTTTATTTATCTAATGGGATGTGGCAGAAATAGGTTCTTCAACTTGTGTGGTGGAGTAGGACATTTCTTACACTCGGGAATAGAATTTTCATCTTGGAACTCGCCAGAGGCTCTTTCCAAGATGAAAATTCTATCCCCTCGTGTAAGAATTGTCCTTCTCAACCACACGCGTTGAAGAACCTCTGTATCACTGAAGATTTACCTGTAACTGAGTGATTGGTGTTGTGAGTGTCTCGTTGACAGTTTTGATCTTTCTGTTACATAACCAAAGGCGCATCTGATCTTCCTCAATACCAAACAGCGTGGCCATGTTCCTCATGCCGTTATCCCCGGCCTGGAAACAACAATAAAACAACAATGAAACAACAATAAAACAACAATGCAAAATAATAAAACAACAATGAGAAAACAATAAACATAACCAGAAGTGCATCTGATCTTCCTCAATACCAAACAGCGTGGCCATGTTCCTCATGCCATTATCCCCAGTCTGGAAACAACAATAAAACAACAATGAAACAACAATAAAACAACAATGCAAAAATAATTAAACTACAATGAGAAAACAATAAACATAACCAGAGGCGCATCTGATCTTCCTCGATACCAAACAGCGTGGCCATGTTCCTCATGCCGTTATCCCCAGCCTGGAAACAACAATAAAACAACAATGAAACAACAATAAAACAACAATGCGAAAATAATGAAACAACAATGAGAAAACAATAAATATAACCAAAGGCCCATCTGATCTTCCTCGATACCAAACAGCGTGGCCATGTTCCTCATGCCGTTATCCCCGGCCTGGAAACAACAATAAAACTACAATGAAACAACAATAAAACAACAATGCGAAAATAATGAAACAACAATGAGAAAACACTTAATATAACCAAAGGCCCATCTGATCTTCCTCGATACCAAAAAGCTTGGCCATGTTCCTCATACCGTTATCCCCGGCCTGGAAACAACAATAAAACAACAATGAAACAACAACAAAACAACAATGTGAAAATAATAAAACAACAATGAGAAAACAATAAACATAACCACAGGCGCATCTGATCTTCCTAGATACCAAACAGCGTGGCCATGTTCCTCATGGCTTTATCCCCAGCCTGGAAACAACAATAAAACGACAATGAATAACAATAAAATAACAATGCGAAAAAAAAAAATGCGAAAATAATTAAACAACAATGAGAAAACAATAAACATATCCAGAGATGCATCTGATCTTCCTCGATACAAAACAGCGTGGCCATGTTCCTCATGGCTTTGTCCCCAGCCTGGAAACAACAATAAAACAACAATGAGAACACAATAAAGCAACAATGCGAAAACAATACAACAATGAGTAAACAATAAACATAACCAGAGGGGAATCTGATCTTCCTCGATACCAAACAGGAGTTAGCATTGAGGCCTGCTGTATCGTCATCCATTTGGACCGTAACTCAGGAGAAATATTATTTAGAACGTTACCAACAACTCTCCTTCAAATATTTTGCAAAATATTTCATAATTTCCAAAATAGAGTCTAAAGTACCAAAGATCCAGACGACAATTTCAGTTTGGCTGCCGTACTTACGGGAATGTAACACTCGTCGTCATTTTTTTCCTTCTCGACGATCTTGACGTTTCCAAAATGGAGGATACCGGAGAATACACGGAATAACAGCATCTGTTGCGCTTCCGCGATTCCTGAAATAAACCAAAAAATGATAAAAAAAATTCACACACCGATAAATAACACAGACAATAAGTGGTAGGAAGAGTTGAAAGTAGGGCTGCATTTACCGCTCACAAACTAGTGGCTCAATTACTGAAGTCAGTAGTGTTGGGACGATCATCGATTATGATCGATAATCTATCGTTTGCCTCTCTTTTACTTATTTACTGGTAATCGATAATAATTGGAAAAGGTGACACCTAGTGGCAAAATATAGAACTAAATGACAAGCAAGTTGCAACTTTCTTGCTATGAAACCAAGCTCCGAAAACACTTCAAAACGAAGTTAAGGTAGGTGCTAATAGCAAGTAATCGGCATAGACTATCACTTATTATTAGGCTCTAGACCTCTAGTACCCAATTACTTCAAAAGTGCGAAGAACTGATCATGATCGATAATCGATCAGTTAGCTGCAACTGATTATCGATCATGAAATTTCAACCGATTCCCAACCTTAGAAGCCAAAATAGTATGTATAATAACCAGAAATGCTGTTTTTGACCCCTAGCTTTAAATCAGTCAGTTGATCGCACCACATTGCTGACTGAATGAGTCAAGGAATAAATGTTCGAGCAAAAATGAAAATCGCAAAATATTCTTCTCCTGTTTTTCCCCTCACCATAGTTTCAATCGACCCCCCCCCCCCCCACATCCCTAAGAAGAAGCTGTCAAAATTTAAATCAAAAGAAAATATCAAGGCGTAAATTAGAAGAAATTATTGAGTTTTGAAATAGAAAAAAATATCAAGATATACATTTAAAGAAACTGTGTAGCAATGAATCAGTATAGCAATAAATCATAATAAATTGTTGATGTTCTTTTATCTACATGCATATTTAGAAGGTAATATAATGGTTTAGATTAAAAGCAATTATCAATACCGTATTCTTCCGATTAAGCGCACATGCCCGAATAAGCGCACAGAGCCTATTTTTCATGGTTAGAGGGGGAATGGCCAGTGCAACTGTCATGAAAAACTCGTAAAACTTCCCCCCAGAAGAAGTAAGTAAAGCGCAATCACATACCTTTCCTCTTGCCGTGTCTGAAAACCAGCGCGGTTAATCGGAAGAATACGATATTCTTTAAATTTGAATGACACCTAATTGTGGACAATAAGTGTTGTTGTGTTTTTCACTTCTAGAGAGTCAACCTTTATTCAATTGGCGGTTGTTTTTTGAAGCGAAAGATTAAAGGAAGGAGGGAAAGGGATTGTACGTCGCTTTAGTTCCAAGGGGTCTTTCAGTTGCAGAAGGACCATAGACAGCCCTCCACAACGCCGCACATTTATATAGCGAGCAGGCCAACCCGCTTGAGGGTCCACCGGTGATTCGAACCTGCTTACTCACGCTTGGGAGCCAGGCATCGTAACCACTTAAGGCCACGGCGCAGATTGGAAATAGTTTATAGGGCACTATATCAAACATCAATAATCATCATTATTCAATTGGCAATTGTTTTTTGGTGCAAAGGGTAAAAATAGTTTGTTTACCGAGCGTCGTCATGGCGTCTCTAAGTTTATTGAGCTCGTCCGCATCGTCCACCCCATCTATCTCCGTGTTCATACCTTGGAACGTGTAGAAGAAATTATCCGCCGTATCTGGAAATAGACAAAAAGAGAAATTTATCTAGAGACGAGACTGTGTACTGTACAACAGGAAATTAATCAGAGGTTTGAAGCACTCGCAGGACATGACTATAAGGAGGTTTACAGTAAATTTCTGTATAGTAGAAGTATTCATACCTAGCACTCGTATTCGGGCAGAGTAGACACTTATAAAAGGGGATGATTATAAGGAGGTTTACGATATATTTCTGTATAGGAGAAGTACTCATACCTAGATTGAAGCACTCATAATCGGGCAGATCGGCCGAAGCACAGAGCTGGTAGAAGATGTGGTAATTCCTCTCCTCTGGCGCTTGGAACACCACTCTGAAAAATAAAAGAAATATGATATAAAAAAACAAAAAAAAAATACAAATAATTATAAAAAAATAAAAAAGATTAAAAAAAAATATTTTCAAAAAAGTACAAAAATATATAAAAGAAAAAAAAAGCAAAAATATATAGAAAAATACAAAATATATATAAAGTTTATAGAATTATATATCTTTGCAGGGTTGTCACAAATGCAACACCACCCTGAAAGCTAGCACTGAACTTCTTAATTTCTAGTGAGAGTTTATGAGAATTCTAGGCGACTGGGAAATGGTGCACCCAATTATTAACCCATTCACATTTTCAAAAGCATTTGGTGGTATTTTTACAGAAAAGCTTTAATGTGAGAAAGTTGCCAGTATCGTGGGGTTAGGCAGTGTTTTTTTACTGGCTACTCAGGTTTCCCCCACCACTTTGACGTATAACTGGCTAGTCATGATTTTGCCTACATATATGGTAGGAAATAATCAAAATTCGAAATTCTATATTCCTCAAAGAAAAAAATCTCTCCTTGGCAGAAAAAGCAACGATAAATGAAATTTAACCCTTTAAATGCTGAGGCTACTTTCTAAATTCCACCAAGAAAAAAAATTTCACCTAGGCAGAAAAAGTGACTATAATCAAAAATTAAAATCGAGAATTAGACATTCCAGAATGTCTCACCTTGACTTTTCTAGGAGGTAAGTTCTCATGTTGGCTCCAGCGATGTAGTGTTGTTTATTGAAACCGATGTCAATGTATTTGCCGAATCTACTGCTATTGTCATTCCTCGTGGTCTTCGCATTACCGATGGCCTGAAAAAAATTAGCGGAAAAATCAGAAACTTCGGGGCGTCAAACGAAAAATAGAGGAACAAAATCTAGATCCCATATGCTTGCAGTAGTGGCTAACAGTGACAATAATAATAATAATATTTAATAATAATAATAATAATAATATTGTCATTTGATATTGCTCCCTTTCCATATGAACATGCTTCAAGGCGCATTACATTCCATTGTCAAAGGATAGATGTTGATATCCACATAGTTAATTGATATATACATCTTTGAACAGATGTGTTTTCAGTTGTCGTTTGAAGATTGCCACACTCCCAGCTGCCCGAATATTATTTGGGAGCTGATTCCATAGTTTCGGGGCACAGGCTCTAAACAATCTGTCACCGTAGGTTTTCATGTTAATTCTCGGCTCACAATGTTGATGAAATCGTTCAAGTAAAAGCATAGTTGGGAAAAAATTTGAAGGAGAATAATCATAGTCATGCCTGGAGATAGATATCTACACCATGATTGAAAATAACTTTGGAATGTTGCATTCATTTGAAAACATTTTATGGGAGAGTTGTAGATTAAAATCTAATAAACAACTCTCCTTCAAATACTTTTCTACCATTGCTTTTGTTCAAGAGAAATCGCCAAAATGGTCAGGCCGTTTTGGCTGCTAAAGGCATCAATGTTCGCAGTAGCGGCCAAAAGCAGCCTCATAACGCTGAAGAAATCTTTAAATCAAAAGCTCAGTTGGGAAAATATTTGAATGAAAAATGATGATTAGATAACTACGAACATCCATCTTTCAAAGATTTCTAAAATTTCTAAAATCAAAAGTTTTTTTTCAGAATTATGCAAATTAGAGCTGGACTCACAGAGGGAGGTCAACTCATGAGCTCAGCACCCTTTTGAATCGTGAGCTCATGAGCTCACGGATGCGCAGATTTTCAAAAAAATACTTATTTTCCAGCCCAGCTATTACGAAATATATACCCACTGGTGGATATTTATTAACATTGACATGTTTATTTCATTTTAAAATGTGCTGACGAGGTACAAAGGTATAACACTCAACACTGCTTGCATACACTGGAGATTGTCAACAAGACATGACAGCGATAAGCAGTTATAAGAAGATGTGTTACTCTGTGTTACGTTTATATTCCCAACATAAACAAGCTCACGAGTAGACAACTGGCCCAGTGCTCGAGCCACTCGAGTTTGTGAGTGGTGAATGCAGCTCTAATGCAAATACAAAGCAGCACGTACCTCCATGATGGGGTTGGAAGCGAGGACTTTCTTCTCTATCTGTGTCTCTCCGGCAGCTCCGCCCACTGTCGCGAAGTACCTCATCGCAAACCTCGCAGAAACAGTCTTTCCGGCTCCTGATTCGCCACTGACGATGATCGACTGATTACGGCCAAACCTAATAACAGAAATCATAGCATCTTTTATCTAATTGATACTTACACTACCGTATTTGTCCCAATAAGTTCACAGACCACAATTAACTACACCCATGGTCTTAGCCAGCAGGGCGTCTGGGTGCCTTTTTGGACACCCAAACCCTTGAAGGAACCCCTCAGGACACTCAAATCTTTTAGTGTGGAATTTCTAAAAATCTCAATCTCAAGCTTATAATTGAACTTTTTCTTCTCCTTATAATATAATTCCCATGACATTGTTTAATGATACCATGCCTCATTTTGATGAATTTTGTGACATTTTGTAACGGAAATAGCACTAAACAAATAAGTGATTTACTATCATAACAGAAATACAAAATATCAAAATATCCCATGTCAGGAAGTGTCGAGAAAAAGAAAGTGACCTTGACATTTTGAAACTGAAATAGCAGTTAACAAATGACTATCGTAACACAAAGAAGATAATCAACATAATATATCAAGAAAAGTGACAAGAAACAGAAAGAAATGACCTTGACTGACAAATCAGAAAAGGTTATGAGAAAATAAAGAAGTGACCTTGACCGACTTTGACATTTGTTTGTAGGCCTCCTTACGAAGATATGGGGGTTCATCCTGGCCATATCCTGGCAATGACTTATTTATATTATCGTATACAGCATATTATAATAACCACATGTCAGAAAAAGTTACGAAAAAAGAAAGAAATGACCTTGACTGACCTTGACATTTGTTTGTAGGCCTCCTCAGCGACAGCAAAGATGTGGAATTCATCCTGGCCATGAATTATCTATTATTGTATACAGCAAATTATATTAACCACATGTCCGAGAAAATTCCATGAAAAATAAAGAAATGACCTTGACTGACCTTGACATTTGTTTGTAGGCCTCCTCAGCGACTGCGAAGATGTGGAATTCATCCTGGCCATAACTTATCTATTATTGTATACATCATATTATAATAACCACATGTCAAAAAAAATTATGAAAAAAGAAAGAAATGACCTTGACTGACCTTGACATTTGTTTGTAGGCCTCCTCGGCGACTGCGAAAATATGGGGATCCATCCCCGCCATGTCTTGGCCATGATAGGCCTGGATGATCTCCGGTTCATATATGGGCAGGCTGGCATACGGGTTGATAGCAACAAGAACAATACCTGAAAAACAATAGGATTAGTAGGGCTGTGCTCATCAGCCATTTTTTTGCGATACGATTAATTGCCTAATTTTTCTAGATGTCGATTTTCTCAATTCGATTCTGTCGCGCGCGGTAGTGCTTGGAAAAGTGTGGTGGGGACCGGACCATCACCATGTAAAATACATTGCGTGGCCCTCTCCACACTTTTCCAAGTACTACCGCGCGCGATAGTATCTATCGTAGTGCAGTTTCAATGGCGGCCGGCTGTGGCCGGCTCAGCGCCGCGGTCTTTTTAATGAATAGGGTAGGCTCTTTTGTATTTTGGGGGTAGGGAAAACAATGGAGGTAGGGGGGGGGCGTATCGAGTTCGGCAATCGATGTCCTCTCATGTTAAACATCGATCTTACGACTTTGTCGATCACTCAATGTCGTGCTTATCGAGCCCAGCCCTAAGGATTAGATTGAATTATTTTGCCTTTTTGGACTTTGGGATTGATAACAAGACAATACCTGCAAGACAATGGGATTATAACAAATGAAAAAACATCAAGTTGCAAATATATTGATTGTGCTATTTTGGATTTTTGGATCGATAAAAACAAACATAATACTTGCAAGACAACAAATGGGATTATAACAAATTAAAAAGATGGCCTTTGAAAATTTATCAATTTTACCATCTTGGACCAGTTCATGATTTGTTTTGACATTGGGTGGATTGGTTTTGACAGATTCTAACCAAACTGTACCATGTTCCTTTCAATAATAGGAACACATGAAATGTAGACACAAGACATTTATAAGGCTTAGTAAAAAAAATGTTTGTTTACTATAACTGTCCCAAAGAAATAGGGTAGGTAGGTCGATAAAATATATATATTTTGGGGATTTTTTTTTGTTCAAAAATGTGTTTTTTATGCATGTTTTATGTTGGTGGGAAAGGACTTAAGGCTAGACAATTTAGGGTAGATAATCTTGTAAGGGTAGGTTACAGGAAACAAATAACTTAGGCCCTAATATGTTGCCGAAAGATGTGATGATTCGATTGCTATAAGATAGTTGAAGAAGTTGACTTACCACAATAAGTGTAGATGGCATTTCTCTCACAGAAACGGACTTGTAAGTTGTGCAATACTGAAAAAAAAACGAAGAATACAATAATATAAGAAATCAAGGACAATTAATATCTGGATGAAAGAAATAGTTCAAAGTGACTAGGTAAGGCAATCCTTAAAATCAATTTCCCAAGATTTTCAAACTTTAAAAAATGGCTTGACTCAATGATAAAAAATTTAAATAATTTTTTGATGAAAAAGAGTTTTTCAATGTTTTTGTAGATCCTTTCTTCGCTGTCAAACAGCTAGTCTCTGGCACTCCTCACCCTAATGCCATTTTTTTTTTTTGGGGGGGGGGGGGAAATACTCTCCTAAGGAAACAGACGTAGTAAGCCATGTTTAAATACAATAAATGATTATAAATTAGTCATGTTTTTAGGAACAAATTTGTGTTAAATTACATTTTACATCAATTAAATTATCAACCAAAAACAACTCAAATCTAAATTCATTGACAAAATTTCTAGTAAATTGAATATATCCCTCCAAATCATTCTTGGAAGACATGGTATTAATTTAATGTTTGATAAATCAAAAATTGCATTTTAAAATTGATGTCAATTAATGCATAATTAAGTTACTTGTATTTAGTTAATTGAATGCTATTCCCTATAGAACTTAATCACACTTGCCACGGATAGAATGAAAAATCCTACAGCATAGAATGTCTGATCAAAGCAATTAGGGGACATTCCATCATGTCCACCTAATCAAAACGATGTCACATCATTAACCCATTTAAATGCTAAGAGTAACACTTGAAATTTTCAACTGGATCTTTGACATTTTTGACAATAACTTAAGAATTATTTTACAAAATATTTGAAGGAAATTTGGTTGTAGTAGGAACATTTCCCCTTCAAATATATTCCAAACTATGCTTTTGATTTCACCAAAATTCTTACGCTGTTTTCTCCATATCTCAACTCTCCAAAACTTCACTAATTTGTTTACTTAATGGCAAGATACAAATCTTTGCTGGAAAAGTTCTATTTCAGAAAGACAAATAAAACCTAATCTAACTTTGCTGAATATGAGAAGTCCAACCCAAAAGGTATGTCAATCCTTGACATCCCTTTGTTGGAATGATATTTGATTTGGCAACAATAAATACAGTACATTTCAGAGGGCTAAATTCCATTGCGCGTAATTTGCCACCAGGAAATGAGATATTAACCCATTGGTGCTTAGGGAGTACTCTTGAAATTGTCGTCTGGATCTTTGATACTTTTGACAATAACTTGGAAATTTAAAATGATTTTACAAAATATTTGAAGGAGAGATGTTGGTAATGTTATGATCAACATTTCTCCTCCAAATATTTTCTAAATTTTGGTTTTGCCTGCAAAATTTTATCAAAATGATAAGTTGCTTTTGGGTGCAGGGAGCATTAAAGGGTTAAATGATATGTAGGACAAAAGTCATAACAGCGCTTAACACCCTTTCAGCAGGGTAAACCTGTACGGCCAGGGACTTAGCCAGGACCCGTCCTGCCTGTATTTTGGACAGGTAGTTTCCTAAAAACCTCCTGTTTGGACAGGCAAAAGATTTCTATGAAGAAATTTAAATTTTGACTTTTTGAGGGTAATAACCAACTATTTTACTAACAAACCATATTTTAGGACGTAGCTGGAGTGTAAATTGCCCTTTTTGACATACTAGGCTATTAATTGTAGCTGGTATAAGGATTTGAAGTAGATAAGTAGCTAAATCTGGACGGGCAGAAATTTCGAAATTGC
Source organism: Maea johnstoni (assembly GCA_963942565.1). NCBI lineage: Eukaryota > Metazoa > Annelida > Polychaeta > Spionida > Magelonidae > Maea > Maea johnstoni. The sequence goes on along the minus strand of OZ012701.1, from coordinate 19,393,336 downwards.
TGTTTTGGACAGGCAGTTTTGAAATCCTGGCTAAGACCCTGCCTGTACCCAGGGGGCACCTTAGATGCCCATTACTATTAGCAATACAACATCTCATACCCTTGGGATGGGAATGGGCATAAAAAAGGTCAGGAATTTGGAATTTTTCACTGATACTTTTTCTGTCTATAAGGTTACTTGATTTATTGGTTCCCGGATCATTCCCAGACCAATATAACAGGGTCGGGAGGGAGGTAATCACAAATAAAGTTTTTTTTCTTTCTTTTTTTTTTAACACACAGAAATCTAAGTAAGCAAACAGTCGGGAGGGAGGTAAAAAAATAAAGTGATTTTTTGGCTAGTACTAAAATACATACTAAAACCATATTCTTGAATATTAAAAGAATGATTTTTTGATAAGATGATGCATTTCAACAACACTGTATTGCATTGCTATTGTAATGTTGTATTGCTATGGTAAATTAATATTCTTGTAATTTTGCAGTTTTATTACCATCCATGGTAAATTTATTGTAGGTTTGGTGTACCTACTTACGGCTGGGCGGCAGAGCACAAATTAAAGTGTGGGGATTACAATTATTTTCTCGCCGGGTCTATGCCACTTTGATCAGCGGATCTGGGAAACAATAAATCAAGTAACCGTCGCCTAATAGGCTAAATCATGACTAGCCACTGGTATTAAGTGGTGGAAGAAGCCAAAGTACCCAGCAAAAACTTTCTCTCTCTGTCCTGCCCTAATTTATAGCATGTGGTACTCTGCTTCAATTCGAAAAGGCCGGTTCCCTGTCTCACTCAGTTTGGTTCCCTGTCTCACTCAGTTAAGTTCCCAGTCTCACTCAGACCAGTTCCCAGTCTCACTCAGACCAGTTCCTGTCTCACTCAGACCGGTTGCCTGTCTTACTCAGAACGGTTCCCTGTCTCACTCAGACCGGTTCCCTGTCTCACTCAGACTGGTTCTCTGTCTCACTCAAACCGGTTCCCTGTCTCACTCAGACCTGTTTTCTGTCTCACTCAGACCAGTTCCCTGTCTCACCTGCTGGTTCGTGGAGGTAACTGAGAGACGTCAAGTCGTTCTCGCCGATGAGAATCTCCGGGTTCCGCAGGGGCGGGAGGTTTGGAGGTTCTCCTTTCTTCTTTGGTTTAATATCAATGTCAGCAACCTAAAATAATGGACAAATTACCATCAGTACAAAAACACAATGATGGAGAAATTGAGAAAATCTGCCAAAAGAAATAAGTGAAAATGTCTGATCATTATTTTCTCAGTGAATGAAGGAATGAATGAGTGTGTGCTTCAGGGCAGATCGGCACACAAAGGTCACTTAGTGCAATCAATCAATGAATACAATGGAGAAAAAGATAAACCATAAATAAAGAGAAGTCATGTGACTAATCTGATATCTTTTTTAATCAAAGATACAAAACACCATTGAGTTTTATTTACTTCATAATACATGAAGAATGTAGCACAAATCGGCAGTTAGTGAAACACTTTTTAGCTGGTATTCAAGTTATTCTTATTCATGCTGTTAAACATTATAGATCTAAATAAAATGCAAAAGGAACACTATAAATCATAATTAAAATCTCAAATAACCAATCATGTCTTTTTCTGAAAAATTGATGATAAATTCATGAGGAAATCCTGAGTTCAATGAGTTTTAATATGAAAATATCTTTTGTTATCTTTTGTTTGGCTAACATGCTTATTTTTTCAATATGACTGAAGTGTTTTCTCCAAAACAAGCCACTCCAAGCCTGGCATGAAATATATATCCCATGCATTCATAAATGTTATAAAAATTGTGCAAAGCAAAACACATATATCCATATGACAAATGACATCAATAAAAACAACAAAAAGCAGGCAATAATGTGTGTACTGATCAAGCAGCAAATCGATGCTGTGAGTATAAATAACAACACTTTCCCTAGGACCATAGAATATAACCCTTATGCTGCTGGTGGCTAATTTTGCCAATACGAAATTATGCGAAAAATCCTGAGAAATGACCAAAACCCTGGCATATAGGTACTCATCCGAGAGCACTCATCGAGAGCTCTCTGATGAATACCAACATGACAGGATTTACATATTTTTCAAATGTTTTGGGTGCTATAACCCTTATGCTGCTGGTGGCTAATTTGGCCAATACCAAATGATGCAAAAAAAATGAAAAATGACCCAAACCCTGGCATATGGGTACTCATCTGAGAGCACTCATCTAGAGCTTTCCGATGAATACCAACATGACTGGGTTTAGATGGTTTTCAAAAATCTTTAGGTTCTCGTTCTTTGGATGAAAGTAGCCTCAGCATTGGAAGGGTTAATATTCAAATAAGCATGCTGCAATATTTTTCTATCTAGCACCAATTTCATGCTAATAAGCAATGGATACCATCTATGTTCCTAGGACTATAATTTATGAAATACAATTCAACCCATTCATGCCTGACCGTTATGGAGAAATTTCTGCAAAATTAGCAATTTTCAGAAATATTTTGAAGGGGAAGTGTACTTAAGAACCAATCTCACAACTCCCCTTCATATATTTTGTGAATTTACGATCAATTTAGAAGTTATTTCCAAAAGTAAAACTGGTCCAGACGACATTTTTAAAGTTCTCCAGGCATGAATGGGTTCAGCAGATACCCAGTCCTTGAAAAGCACCTTAGGTAGCAGATTATTCATCCACAACACCAACTTTTACAATACCCAGAAAAACACTATTATTTTGCAAAATAATTATAGTGGCCTAAATTCCTAGGGCGGTCTAAATTTACAAGAACATTAACAATACCCAGAAAATATTGACACAAAAACTTGAATCACCGCAACACTTGTTTACAAAATTCATAAAACTTCTCACAATTTTCTAATTTTTTTGGAAACAAAATACAATTTATTTCAAAGGTATTAGGACATATAGGCTAGGGTAAGATTCAATAGGTACTTGAATATGATTATAGATATACTGAATAAACCGGAATTGTATAAACGTCAGAAATATCTACACAGATTTAAAGGAAAGAGAAACTTCACATGATGAATTTTTATATTTTTCCATCCAAAATGAAATTCTTTCAAAAACTTTCACAAAAGATTTAGAAATTAAATATAAGTACATTTTATAAGTGTCCTTATATAGGCAAAGGTCGGGTTCAATGGGTACTTAAGGGTAATCAACAGCAAATTCCAATAACAAACCAATTATACATCATTACAATTATTTGATTGAGTGGTTAATATTCCCGTCACATCATTAATGTGTCAGTGATTCTCATAACAAAATTAGGACTCAATATATATATAATTTTATATATATATATATATATGTATATATATATATATATATATTATTATATATATATATATATATATATATATATATATATATATATATATATATATATATATATATATATATATATATATATATATACATACATATAATTAGCTGGAGGTAAATTGCATTCAATTTTAATTTTCACACCATTTCCCAAGGTCAAGGTTGATTACAGGTCATAGGTTAAAGGTGATAACTCAACCTGTAAACCAAAGCGAGGCTGGGAATATGATAAAACAGAAAAAAATGTAAAACTGTGAGGAAAATGTTTAAAATTGAATAAAACACAAAAACACATACCAAAGCATGGTGTAAAACTATAACATGTTAAATAACCATGTTAAATAAGTATGTTTAATATACATGTTAAGTAAACATGTTAAATAGACATGTTAAATAAGTATGTTTAATATACATGTTAAGTAAACATGTTAAATATACATGTTAAATAAACATGTTAAATAAACATGTTAAATAAACATGTTAAATAAACATGTTAAATAAACATGTTAAATAAACATGTTAAAAACACATGAAATAAACATGTTAAATAAACATGTTAAAAACATGTTAAAACATGGTGACAGCATGCAAGCACACGTGACCAGACTGCGGTCTACTTACTATATTGTGGTAGTGACCATAAACATCTCGCACCTGGTACGGAAAGAAGCGTGGAATAATGCACCGTTCTCACAAATAATCCTTTCTATCAGCATTTCCATAGCAACTTATTAACTCTTTCTTGCCTGCGCTGGCCAAAAACAGCCTGACAATTTTGATGCAATCTTGTAGGCAAAAGCAAAATTGAGAAACTATTTCAAGGAGAAATGTTGTTTAGAACTTAACCAACAACTCTCCTTCAAATATTTTGTAAAATCTTTCTTAAGTCCAAAGTTATTATCAAAACTACCATAGATCCAGACAACAATTTCCATAAGACCTTTTAAGTGTGAATGGGTTACTCATTCTTGCCTGCGCTGGCCAAAATCGTAAAAAAATATTTTTTCTTCTACTTCATGTATTGTACATTCTACTCTCTATATCAAACCCTTATGCTGCTGGTGGCTAATTTGGCTAATTTAAAAATGATACAAAAAACCTGAAAAATGACTGAAACCCTGGCATATGTGTGCTCATCTGAGAGTACTCCGTGAGAGTTATCAAATGAATACCAACATGACAGGTTTTAGACGGTTTCCAAAAATCTTTGGGTTTTTGCGCTTTGGACAAAAGTAGCCTCAGCATTGGAAGGGTTAATTGATTAACCCATTGATATTGAGGAGTTACTATTGAAATGGTCCTCTAGATCTTTGAAATCAACAATGATTTTACAGAATATTGAAAAGAGAATTTTTATTAATGCTGTGATTAACATTTTTCCTTTAAATGTTGACATTAATTTGCTTTTTCCTGCAAAATTTTGATCACAATTGTCAGGCTGCTTTTGGCGGCTGTGGGCATGAATGAGTTAAACAGAAATGCAATTTTCCAGGGTCCAGGAATATCAGGAAATTGAATTGGGTTTTACATTCTCTAGTTCATGTTTGGCATAATGGAAATGAATTGCACCTTAACCCATTCACACTCAGAGTTCCACAGGAAAGTATCGTCTGCTATTTTCATACTTTTGAATATAACTTGAAAATAAAGCAAATTCTCACAAAATATTTGAAGGAGAGATGTTGGCAATATTCTGATAAACATTTCTCCTTCAAATATTTTTAATAAAAACACTTGTGAGGAAAATATCAACAAAATAGTCAGGCCTGTTTTGGCCGCTCTGAGTGCCAATGGGTTAAACAGCATGCAATCCTAGAATGGCACGAGGGCCTATGAGACTAATGACCAGTGTTGTACAACTGTTGCCAATTCTGAGGCTGAATTGCAAATAATGTGGTCTTGTTACCAACACATGTTCAACCATGATTCAAAATATTTTTTTAAAACTTTTTTTAAACATGGTTCAGAATTCCTTTAAAAACAGGTCAACCAAGATCAGAATACTTGACCGTGATCAGGATCTTTTTCAAAACATGGTCAACCATGTTCAGATTTCTTTTTAAAACATGGTCAACCATGTTCAGATTTCTTTTTAAAACATGGTCAACTATGATTTAAGATATTCTTTTTAAAACATGGTCAACAATGATCATAAGATTCCTTTAAAACATGGTGAACCAAGATCACAATATTCCTCTTATAGCATGGTCAACCATGACCAGAGTATTTCTTTTATAACATGGTTAACCATGATCAAAATAATCCCTTTAAAACATGGTAAACCGTGATCGCAAAATGGTAAACTATTATAAAAAATCCTTTTCAAGCATAGTCAACCATGATCATAATCATTAATAGAACATGTTCAACCACACTCTTTTTAGAACATGGAAAACCATGGTTGAATTGAATATGTAAATATGGACAAGCATTGTGAATGACTTAAATGCGTCTACTCTTTTACATGTAGTCATTAGGCGTAGATAGAAAATTGTTTGTTTCCTGAAACAGTCCGAAAAAATTAGGGTAGGTAGGTCGGTAAAATAAAAAAAAATTGGATTAATTCTTTGGTCAAAAATGCATGTTTTACGTTGATTGGGAGTTAGAAGGCGGAAACATTTTTAGGATAGGTTTTTTTTTTGAATTAAAACTTGTAAGGGTAGGGTTACGGGAAACAAACAACTTTTTTTTCAGGCCTTACTATTTGCCTAGGCAGGAAATAATTCACTGGCTCGAACAATCCTGGAACTCGGGCCATGGAGAATATCCAAAGCGCAAAGGTGTTCTGTTCAGCGCCAACTCTTAGCAGCTTATTTCAAGCTTGTACGAGACTGTACATTTTCTCCTGTGTATCAAAGGTGTTGGTATCATGGTCTTAGCCAGCAGGGCGTCTGGGTGTCTTTTTGGACACCCAAACCCTTAAAAAGCACCCCTTAGGACACCTAAATATTTTTGTGAGGAATTTCTCAAAATGTCAATCTCAAGTATATACTTCAATTTTTTCATCTCCATATGATTCCCATGACCTTGTATAAGGATATTATGCCTTATTTTGATACATTTATATATGTTTATGATTGAAATCTGAGTATATTGTGGTCCCCCTTAAAAATTTGGACACCCAAAAATTTTACAATTGCCAATTTTGGGCACCCAGTTTCTAAATCCTGGCTAAGACCCTGGTTGGTATCCTACGCTATAGGCCAATAGTAGCTTTTGCTTCTTTTTGTCATATGGACCCATAGATGGCAAAATACCCTTACAATTTTATCTTAAGAGGACAGGGCTTTTTCTGGATAATAATTGAAGAAGGAATGTTGATCAGAACTTAAACCAAAACTCTCTTTGAAATATTTTGTAAATTTATGGTTGAGTACAAAGTTATGTTAGAAAGAAGCACAGGTCCAGATGACACTTGTCAAAGAGAACTTTAGATGTACTCAGCTAGAACTTTCCAATGAATACCAACATGACAGGATTTAGATGTTTTTTTTTTAAATCCTTGCGTTCTTGTTTTTTGGACGAAAATAGTCTCAGCAAGGGTTAAATGGGTCCATGTGGCGTAAAAAGCGACAATAAACGAAATTACAAATAAAGGCCACTAATTATAAAAGAGGAAGCGACCTTGCCAATTCCTCTGAAATATACAGTCCTTAACAATATCCACTATCCGCCACTGTCTACGGAGACTGGTCGTCATGACGATGTTGCCATGGTTACCTACCTTCTTTCCCTGAGAGATTTTTGCAGAATATTTCAGAACAGGATGAAGAGACAGCTTCAAAGGGGATTATATAGGCCTTGATGGCCAAGAAACGAAATATGCAATTTTCTCTCATATTTGGATTTATTCACACATTGCTCATACTTTATATAAAAGATTAAAAGAATTAACCCTTACGCTGCTGGTGGCTAATTTGGCTAATACAAAATGATGTAAAAAACCCTGAAAATGACTGGAACCCTGGCACATGGGTACTCACCTGAGAGTACTCAGTGAGAACTACCCAATGAATACCAACATGAAAGGGTTTAGACGTTTTCCAAAAATCTTGGTGTCTTTTGGACGAAAGTAGCCTCAGCATCGGAAGGGTTAATGGCCAAGAAATAAACATGCAGAATTTCTCACATATTTTATTTTATTCAAATTGCTCAAACTTTTAAAAGATTAAGAGAATTGAATCAAATGCCCTTATGGCCAAGAGACAAAATACATGCAGAATTTCTCTCATATTTGGATTTATTAAAATGTTGTTCATAGTTTATAATAGAAACATGTTTTTTAAAGAAATTAAAAGAATTAAAAGCTCTAATGTCCAAGCGACAAAATGTGCAGAATTTCTCGCACTTTTCTTCTATTCAAACATTGCTCATATTTTAAAAAGATTAAAAAGAATTGAATTTTGATTTTCTATCAAAAAGCCAAAATGGAAACATTGTTGTTATAGAAATTAAAAGAATTCAATTTCAATTTTCTTTCAAATTAGAGCAGTTAAAAGTATAAATTTTCGCAACATGTGATTCTATTAAATTCTGTGTTTCATGAATTGCAATACTTTTCTGGGGAGATAAGAAAAAGAATAATATTCTAAACAAAAGCTATTCAATACAAAATTGTAGGTAAATATATACTATCAAATTGCTATTAAAACATAAAACACCATACTTATATATCCTATAGAAGAAACTGCTTTTGATGAATTATGAACTTTGTTTTCATTTTCATTTTATTTTGGAACAGTAAAAGGAGGTAAATTGCAAGAGATCTATTTTTCTTGTAACAACAATGATTTTATACATTCTAGAAATTTGCTTCCTCGAGAAACAACGATTTTTTGTTCGTAAACCGTAAAAAAACAAAATGGCTGCTCACCTCTCCCTCGTCATATTCGACCTTGAGGGTGTTTTGACCTTTGTAATCCTCGATCAAGGTCGCCCCTCTCCACACGCTCTCCGGGTCCGGTATCCATACCCGGGCACCCTAAAATACAAAGACAACAAGGGTTAAAAGCGGGTACAATTCAATTTTCCAGTTACCCTATTAAAATCAAGTTTTATCTAAACGTACTCTGAAGTCAAAAATTCATGTTTGTTACTGCAATGCAATCACATATATTCCTTCTTGACAGTCCTGGGCTTCAGCCAGGGTTTTCAAATAGGGTACCCAAAATGGGCATCACAAAAACCATAAATATTTTTGGGCAACCTAAAAAAAAAGAAGGCAGCCCAAAGTGCTACAATGATTAGTAAGGAGACTTTTTAAACTGCAATGTTTGTTTCAGAAAAAGCCTTCCAATAACTGAAAAATCAACAAACACTGCTTATCTAATCCATTCATGCCTGCCCCGAGATCTACTTGACGAGTGTCGTCTGGACTTTTCAAACTTTTCGAAATAACTTTGGAATGAAGCATAAATTCACAAAATATTTGAAGGAGATTTATAGGTAGAGCTCTAATGAACAATTCTCCTTCAAATATTTTCTGAATATTGCTATTATTAGAGAAATATCAACAAAATTGTAAAGTGATTTTGGCCGCTACAAGCATGAAAGGGTTAAAGAGTAAGATTTCAATTTCCGAATTTGTAGAAAATAAACCTGTTAATACTTTAAAGATCATCCAGAAATTGTCGTCTGGATCGATGATACTTTTGAGGGTAACTTTTGACATAAGAATGATTTTACAAAATATTTGAAGGAGAGTTGTTGGTAATGTTATGATCAACATTCTTCCTCCAAATATTTACCAATTTAATTTAGCCAGAAAGATTTCCTCAAAATTGTCAGGCTGGTTTTGGCCGGTGTGAGCATTAATGGGTTAAAACACTGGTCAATAAAATACACCTGGATATACCATATTCCAACACAACCCTTTTTTGTATGATATGCATGCAGTACACTACAGAATGAGGTATCGCCATGACGACAGGAATATGCAAATGAGTTAATTAGGTGGCATCTTGTTTTGGAATGGTGCTCAGGTTCAAATGAAGTCTGCCGGTTTAATGAATATAGATGTAAAGGGAGACCTTTCTGGGAACTGCCAACTTAACCCTTATACTGCTGGTGGCTAATTTGGCCAATCCAAAATCATGCACAAAAACATGAAAAATGATTGAAACCCTGGCATATGGGTACTCATCTGAGAGTACTCACTGAGAGCTATCCAATGAATACCCACAAAATAGGTTTAAATCATTTTTTATAAACTTTGCGTCTTAAATGTGCTTGGATAAGAGTAGTCTGAGCATTGGAAGGGCTAAAATGTATTACTTAACCCATTCATGCCTAGAGGCCGGGCCTCCTTGACCAGCGGCGTCTGCTCTTAAGAAACTTTTGCGGAAATAATTTGGAAATTAAGCATAAGTTCACAAAATATTGTCTTGTAAGGCCCAAAGATATAAAGAGTTAACCCTTTCAAAATGCTGAGGTTACTTTCATATAAAGCACAATGACACAAAAAAAATTGAAAATCATCTAAACCCTGTCATGTTGATATTCATTGGAATGCTCTTGCTTACTCTCAGATGAGTGCCAATGTGCCAGGGTTTCAGTCATTTTTCAGGTTTTTTTTGCATATTTTGTATTGGCCAATTTAGCCAACAGCAGCATTAGGGTTAAGCAATATGTTATGATGCCAGCGATAGCAATAAGCCAATAAGAGTCAAAAATATATAAAGGGTGCCTCTTTTCCCTGGCAATTCCAAAATATCAGATTTTGTTGGACAGGATTGATTTATAACGACCCTCCATACTCGTTCCTCAATCAAATATTTGTTTGTGCATCCAATTCAATCTGTCGCCATGGCAACACCGGCCCCTGATGTAACGATGAAATTGGGTCTTTTATTTCAGTATGATTAGGAGTGTCAGGGCTTCATCCAAATATCCTCATCCAAATATTCGATAGCTTCCAAATACCTCGGACATGACAGAATAGATTTAGTAAGCTATCCACATTGGTATTAAATCACTACATGAATATTGTCAATTAACAATTCAAAACACTTGGCAAGCAAAATACAATAAGTGATTGTAAAATAAACTTCTAACTACCAGGCAAATAGTCCATTCATAAATTGGCTGTACTTCAGTAGTTTTAGAAACTAACACTGTTTCATTTTTAATTTCATTTTATCAAAATTTGTGCTATTATATACCATTCATTGTATAGGGAATCTTGTAAGCCAAATGTGCTGACAGAAAATATAGTTATTGTCAAATATCGTACTGATCAAAAATGCCAGAAATACTACTCAATTTCAGGAGAACATCCCCCCCCCCCCTCATCACCACATACTCCCAAATAGGCTTGCTGTACAAGTAAAAGAAATATATTCAGAAAACCGAAAGTTACAAGTCTTTAATTTTTTAAGAATCTAAATAGTTACTTTGCTGGAGGGGCAAGTAAATGAGCTCTGTGCACCTGCCCTGGCCTGATAAATTTCATTGTAGGGTAGGTAAAAAGTTCCCATTTTTAGGACAAGTATAAATTGAGTATGATAATACTAGCAACATATGGTGTTAGCCAGCAGGGCGTCTGGGTGCCTTTTTGGACACCCAAACCCTTAAAGGGGAACTAAAGGCTCACATACATATTAGCTTATATGAAAGTAATACACTTCAAGAATAGGATGCTGTCCTCCTTTTTCTCTTAGTGAGCCCATGAGGGGAGAATTTTGAGTTTTGCTACCAGCTTCAGCCAGCCCCTAGCAGCCCCTGGTAGCAGCCATGTTGCTCTACTGCTATCAGCTGCGACCTAAATGGGTGGCAGCCCACTTGCTGTGCCCTAGCTCTGGGCAGCGCATCATAGACTGTAGTGCTCTATACACCAACTCTCTTCGAAAGTTGCATAAAAACTTGTATGAGTATCAAACAGGTAAATGGTAAAATCATGAGCAGCAATTGGTTGTACAAAAAGACAGGGTGGTAGAGTTATTTTTCATATATTTCCTGTTGGTAAATTCAGACAAAAACAGTGGCTAGCATCACTGAATTTCTGTCCTGAAGCATGTATGTAATTTTATGTTCAGACCACTTGGCTGATTTTTTTTTATACCAGAAATCAAAAATGCAGTCAGGAATACTCAACAGGATGGTGCTGTGCCATTCAACAAAAGGAAGTAACAACTCCTTAAAGGAAAAGGATAAACAAAGGGTTAATTATAACCTTGTGGCATTACACATCTAGATCCCAGGAGACAGAAGTTAATCAACGCAGGAAATAGCTATCAGTACTTGGGACAGCAATCATTTCCTTTAGTATCTGTGTAGGTTACATGAAAGAAAACAGTTTTTGTAGAACAGCTAGCTTCAAGTAAAATCAAATACTGAAAATCTGGATGATTGATGTATATACAAGTATTGTTTTTATTCAACCCTTCCTTCATAGTCTCACAGGTATACAATTTATTTGCAGATGTTGAGCTATGTTCATGAATTTTCAAATAACCTTATGATTTGCTGTCCCCCAAGTTCCCCTTTTATAAGTAATCCTGACTGTGGTTTGTGATTTCTTACATAATATGCATCAGGGAAGTGGTCTGAACATAGAACTGCATACTTCAAGACAGGTGGATTTACTAGTTTCAGTGATGCTAGCCACTGTTTTTGTCTGAATTTACCAACAGGAAATATATGAAAAATAACTCAACCACCCTTTCTTTTTGTACAACCAATTGCTGCTCATGATTTTACCATTTACCTGTTTGATACTCATACAAGTTTTTATGCAACTTTCGAAGAGAGTTGGTGTATAGAGCACTACAGTCTATGATGCGCTGCCCAGAGCTAGGGCACAGCAAGTGGGCTGCCACCCATTTAGGTCGCAGCTGATAGCAGTAGAGCAACATGGCTGCTACCAGGGGCTGCTAGGGGCTGGCTGAAGCTGGTAGCAAAACTCAAAATTCTCCCCTCATGGGCTCACTAAGAGAAAAAGGAGGACAGCATCCTATTCTTGAAGTGTATTACTTTCATATAAGCTAATATGTATGTGAGCCTTTAGTTCCCCTTTAAGGCCAATACAGGATTGAATGGGTTGGAGAGATTTGATATGATACCTAAAAGTGTCCTGTGAAGTTAATTTTTATTGTCAGGTGATTTCCTCGAGTCTATTTGTTATTAACTCATCCACAGGGGAGAAATCTGCAATAATTCCATTTGCGCAAAATCTGGATTTTGAACTCATACCATAGTCTTCAACCTATTGTGGCGACAACCAATATGTGAAATTCACTTTTGCATATACCTAATACTTTAATCATGTGTTCAACAGAGAGCAGTATACTAAAGAGAAGGGGGCCATCATTCCATTACATCATCCGTACCCAAGTCACACGCAAGATCTGCTGGCTTCCAATCCAGGTTAATTTCGTCTTAGGTTTCATAAATCCATGTGATGAAAAAGTAGTGTGATAAAAAGATAACGTAAATGTTTTTTACTGACAGAGTGCGGTTACACAATGTCTCTATAACCTTTCTGCATCGATGCATCAGTTTACTTATAATTTCGTGGCGTCGAAACCATCATTTTCAAACCCTATCTTATCGAGTTTTGTAGCCACCAGTTGAGTGTCGTCATCTGGGCTTTGATGTGTGACGTCAGCATTCGTCTGCACTTCCGGTTGGCTGCCCGCAGTGCCGTCGACGTAGGTATAGCGCATTGCCAGTAACGTAAATATCACAAGTGTGACGAAAATGAATCCGGCAAAAACCAGATACTCAATTGCCTGAAATATAAAATAAGAACTAGTTCATGGTAGTTTTGGAAATCAATCGTTACAAATGCTTTTGAGTAGGACATATTTTATATGCACGAGATTTACACATGCATGAGTAGAAAGCTTGTATTACATGGTGGCATATGTTTACATCAAATAATAAGTATATGCATGGGACTTTCATTGATTACATTGTTTGAATGGATTTAAAAAAGAAATTGTCAAATATGCTAGGTACTCATAAAACCTTAGATGACCAAACAAGTGTATTCGAAACCAGCCGGTCAACCTGAACAAGCTAGCCTCAACTAGTGTCAACTGATAGCCGCTAAAAGCCCAAAATTGGTCCTCTGCGCATCCCCTGCTGATGGTGGAGATATGGTTTCTCTGTGATGTAATCGATACGAGAGCCCTGATTGGTCCTTGTTCCGACGTGACTTCGCTCTGCTGCCAAATCTGGTACTCCTGGCATGAGTCCAGCTCTTCACCATAGGGCATATAGTAATTGGTGTCTCGCTACATATCCATTATTTTCTTCATCCAAGATAAAACTAAGCAAATACTTATATACCGAGTTTTTAAGGCCTTTGGTCACTGACGGCACGTGTGGGGTTCTTTTGTCGCCATGGATTGCTCCAATGTGGTCTAACGATGCGCCATATGGGTTTCCTATTTCATGAATTGGTGCTTTAACAGTGTATTTTGTAATGAAGAGTCTCACGGGCCTGGTGGCGCCACCTATTATCCAGAGGCGTGCCAAATGTCTTAGCATGGCAATGGAAATCAGGGTGGAAGGAAAATGATTTTGCATTAACCTTTGCTATGCACGGGGTCGGATAGTGTTAGTTAAAATCAGGTTACAATCATATTTTGGTATTTAACTTTAATCAAAATACTACCCCCTACCCCTACTTCATTCTACCTACCTGTTGCTTTATGAGGCGACTCTCTGTTACGATAGGAACGATCAGGTTGCCGACACAGTTCGTCATCAGCCAGCCAGACTCCACCACAGCCTTCATACTATCTGGCGCCTAGACACAAACACACCATACATACAGTTCAACTAGGCTAGGGAGCTATTGCATACAAAATACTGTTTGCGAACGTGATATCTTTGGGAAGAAGACACAATTTTTTTAGCGTTTTCATTTTTGAAAAAATGTCTAAATATATTGATTAAAATTATTCAATGGTTAAGTGCTGTGAAACTTGTCGCTTGAACCATGCAACATTATCGAATGTTATTTGGAGATAAAAGATCAATTCCCAAAATAGACAAAAGGTTGGCAGGTTATAGATGTATGTATGTATGTTCACTGACCGTAACTTTACAATTTCAAAAGCATACTCATATACCTAGAGTGCTAAGTGCAAAAGAAACTACACTGCTGTGAGAATAAGAAGTAGTAGATACAAGGAAAAACAAACTACTATTGTAACAGGTTGTCTCGATAAATTGTCAGTATTTTCATAATGCTACACTTCGAGATTAGCCTTACTCATAGGTGACATACCTAGACCAAATCACTCCGGCTGGATTAAATGTACACCAAAATTCTACAAGCTACAACATATGGTATACATTTCTACTTCACATACATGTATATGTACTTTCCCCATACCACTTGGCTATCGTGGGTTTTTGTTAGTATATAAATATGGTTAGACACATTTACGCCTGATACGTGTCTCCATATCCAGTTTTGTGAAGCCCTATGTCATTTTCAAAATGAATAAAAATCAGTATATATTTAAAGGGAGCGTTTATGGACGGGATTTGATTACACTTTCTCCTATGAATACTACCATTCATTACCAAAAATAGTTTGGTAACGAACATGATGAAATTTTGCTCCCCTCATCCTACTTTCAGCAAAAGAATAACAATTTTGTCGCCGGCAAGGCGGCACTGTTTTTAGAAACTATTATCACTGCTTCGTTAGGATTGACCAATTATCAATCAGGATTTGTACCATGTAACTGATCAACAAAGCCCATAATACCATCTGACAGAGAGCATTAAAACTTATTATAGCAAGTTGCCATTATTATTGTAATTTGTAGGTCGCTACGGGCGTGTGTTTAGGTAAACGAGTTGCACTCTATCTTACCTGCGAGTAGGCAAAGGCCATCCCTGTAATATTGAAGAGAACCTCTGCTATGGCCATTATAATGTACTGGGGAACCATCCATAATATTGATATGGAATTGGGTGTGACATCCGTGTGAGTAACCAGTACAGTCTACAATGCAACAGAATAGATGATATAAACCATAAACTGGTCAGTTAAAATGCCAATTATAACAGCTAATAGGGAAACAACTACATATTTGATCAATGGAAGTATAGTAAATTAATGCATTATACCGTATTCAAAGGTGACATGCATGCAATCAACCAAGCAACAATTGTTTATAACTCTAGTTCTCATACTCTGTAGTTCAGTTTATAAGAAAATTGAAATAAACACGTAATTGACCA
Organism: Maea johnstoni; assembly: GCA_963942565.1. Taxonomy (NCBI): domain Eukaryota; kingdom Metazoa; phylum Annelida; class Polychaeta; order Spionida; family Magelonidae; genus Maea; species Maea johnstoni. Next base: position 19,377,782 of record OZ012701.1, on the reverse strand, counting down.
GGGCTATATAAAGGAATATATTATATACATGTTAAACCTATGAGTCAATGGGTACATTCTTTCAAACCTAACTTCAAAATCGGATAGGTAATATGTGGACCACATCCATTGTATATGGCGGAATTTTCTATACTTGTAAAACAAAAATCTCCCACCGCTTTAGGCCAAATAAGTTACCTCTGAGGTCGAATTTCTAACATGGGTTTCATAATTATTTATACTAATAACGATCACTTGATTGAAAATAAGCCTTCCACTTAATATGAATATCTATTATACACTACCTGATTCAGTGCTTCGTATCCTGCTTGGAACACCATGCTGTATACGCCTCCCATTTTCAACCACACGCCTGACGCAGCCCTATGACGTCCTGGTGTGCCGTGCACAGAATAGTACACATCGTACCTAAACATACATGTATGTCCCAAAAATTAACTGACAAGAAATTCTTGAAATTGTAAGTATAGATTGCAAACTAAGTAATATATATCTGAATGATTCTGTATGCTATATTGATGTACGTACAATTTGTTATCGTCTTTGCTAATATTGCATAGTAATTTATCTATTTCTCTGTTGTTTATGTAATGCATTGTGAATGGCATTAATACCAATGTTATAACTGTTTTGCCTGAATGAATGGAGACAATAAAACAGCTCTTTACAGCGAATTAAAATTCTTGAAATAAAAACTTCACAAAGACGAGGATATAGGTCAGGTACATGGTGCCATAATAGATGACAACCGAGTTCCTTGCGACAGTGGCTGACATTTGTTTAGAAATCGAGATCGAGTTGAGGTACTGTTTAGACTGGATAATACATAATCAATCGCATAATGTGTATAGGTTAATGTGATGTGTCTGTAGCGCGCGTAAAAAGAAATAACACAAAATATTGAAGCTTTAATGATATAATTTGTTGTTTCAATATAATTGTTGCAATATAATTGTTTCAATATAATACTCCACGTTATCACTATTTGTACTAAAATGTCTGTTATTTCTTTTCTGTCTGTTGTATATCCAAATGTGTATCTGGATGCAATTCACATTACAAAATCATGTTTTGATGCCGTTCCATCTAAGTGCCAAAACGAGGTGAGTTAGATGGAAACAACTTGTGCCTCCGCAATTTCCCGAACATGCGGTAGTTTAAAATGTGACCACAAGGTGGCGCTTGTAATAACTGATACTATTCCTCTTTCAGTAGGATAGCCATATCGAGAAAAATGCCGATTCAATGGTGTAATCAATTATGCGTTTAACCCTTATGTTGGTGATGACAAATTTATTTCCCAATACCAAATGATACAAAACACCTGAGAATTTCCATTGAATAACAGCATGATAGGGTTTTCAAAAGAATCTTTATAGCCTTGTGCTTTGGACGAAAAAAAGGCTCAACAATGAAAGGGTTAACCCTTATGCTGCTGGTGGCTAATGCCAGTATTGCCAATACGAAGTGATGCAAAAATCCTGAAGAATGCATTTCCAATGATTACCAACATGATAGGGTTTGGATGGATTTCAAAAGTCTTTGAATCCTTGTGATTTGGACGAAAGGGACCTCAGCAGTGGAAGGGTTAACCCTTATGCTGCTGGTGGTTAATATTGCCAATACAAAATTATGCAAAATTCCTGAAAAATACCAACATGACAGGTTCTGGATGGTTTTTAGAAGTCTTTGCATCCATGTGCTTTTGTAATAGAAAGTAGTCTTAACATTGGAAGGGTTAAGGAAACGTGGCACTCACCTCTCTGGAAGTATGTCTCTGTCAAAGGTTGATGGCTCCATGAAGGATATGTTTAAGAATCTTTTCTGGACGTTGCCTTTTTCGGCGAACACATCTATCTCTTTTGTGGACCGCAAGGCATTAATAATCCTTTCAAAATAAAAGGTGTTATGGTAAACATAGATATGGAATTGTGTTGTGACTTGTAGTCATTGGGAAAGATTTTTGACTAATATACGAGATATAGCATTTTCGATGTTGAACTAACCGCAAAAACACCGACAAACACAGACACACATCACAGAACCATTGCCTAATTGCCTTAAATCTAACCGATTGCAGAATTGTGGCAGTTACCCAATGAAGAGATGAATTCTTTAAGCATTGCTTATAAATTGAACTAATCTAATAACAGTAGCACATAAACATAACAAGCCGTTATATATGATCTGGCTGCCTGCCCTTACTGCTGTTTTGTCTAAGGCGTTGTCACTGACTGCTAGCTGCCTCTGCCACTATCCCTGCCCAGGTTCGAATTCCGACCTGGGCATGTGAGAAAGTTGCCAGTTATATTTCTATTTGCACATTTGTTTGTTTACTTATCTCATATATTTGTAGCATGTATGCTTTCATGGCGAGAGCCATATTCAATAAAGATAGATACAGTGACTTGGGGTTAGGTCGTGGTTTTCGCTGGGTTCTCCGGTTTCCTTCACCACACATGGCAGAAAAACTGACGAAAAATCAAAAATCCAAATATATGTTATCATCCATAGTGCTTATCAAACATGTATCGTTGTATATCTTACCTTAAAGAAGTCTGACCTCGATCAGTCCGATGTAAAATTCGGGGAGCCTAAAGAGAAAGGAAGAAATTACTCGTGATTTCGCCAACTAACGGACCGATCTAGATTTGCAACTGATACACTTCACCACTTCACAGTGTGCAGACCGAGAACCATCACTTCCACACTTCCACGGGGATGACGTAGTATACAAAAAGTGATTACATATGAAGTCAAACATTTTCAAAGTTATAAATAAAAACAGCAATAACAATTATGGTTAAAATCATGATTATAATAATGATGGTTAATGATAATAACAACAATATTTATAATAATAATGATAATAATAGTAATAATAATAATAATAATGATAATGATTATAATAAAAATAATAATACTAATGATAATAATAATATGATGATGATAATAATAATAATAATAATAATAATAATAATAATAATAATAATAATAATAATAATAATAGTAATAATAACAATGATAATAAAAAAATATATATAATAATGATAATAATAACAATAATAACAATAGTAATAATACAAGAAGAAGAAGAATAGTTACCATTTTGATATGTAATGTCTTGCCGTCAACACCTATAAATACAGAATGTGCCGTGTTTTTATCGAACGTCAGCGAATGGGTCTGTGAGATAACCTGATCTGCCGGACATCTTGATGTGAAAGTGGCCGAGTAATTACCAGAGGGAATTTGAACAGAATCAGACACCTGGATAAGTAAGGTGAAAACATATTAGGAGAGACTGTGAAAGTTGTGCATACAGGAAAACGATAGAGGAATATACCCTATTGATCAAAGGAACATCCATAAATAAGGTTAGAATTTTTGATTTGTTGAGACTGTTCGAGTGGCTTTGTGGTTATTTCACAGTGGCACATAAATGCAATTACACGAGTGAAATAGAGTTTTCTCTCTCTTCCTTTCTGTAATACATCTTTTAAAAATATAAGATAAATCATAGACGGATATGAATATATATATATATATATATATATATATATATATATATATATATATATATATATAGAGAGAGAGAGAGAGAGAGAGAGAGAGAGAGAGAGAGAGAGAGAGAGAGAGAGAGAGAGAGAGAGAGAGAGAACCGCTTTAAATCTTAAATTTCATAAGATGACATTATCTTCATTAATGAAAGCAGTCATGAGTATTGGTAAATCAATGATTTTCATTATTCAATGCCCAATTTCAGTTCTAGATGCAATCTCAATTAATTGAAAAGACTTGCTTTGATTTTTTTACTCACTCGTCCGTGCAGCAGTGTTTTATTGAAGGCATGTCCTTGTATATCAAGCTCACATGGTCCTGCATTTATAAAGCGAACATCTGAGTAACCGTTCGGAATTTGAGTTGCACCCGAATCCTAAAAAGCAATTGGATATTAAATGTAGTATTGTTTGCAACAGTATAAAATATGTAAAAGATTATCTATAAAACATTCACATGATCAGAAAAACATGAAGTAACTTAGGTTTATTAAGTAAGTAATGTAGAATCTTAAATTTTAAATTCGAATATTACTTCGATGTTTAGATATCGACATGGTAGCTTAAACCTTTTTCACATGAAACATTAAACTATTATGAAAATACATACAAAACTCTGATTTATTGATCTAAACTAAAAGAAACTAAGTAAGGAATAACCATTGCAAAGAAAATCATCATTACGCTGTCCGAAATATTATATAAAAGAGCAAACAATTCCTATTTCCACGTAAGAAATAATTTGATAAACAAAAAGTGTATACCTCAATGATGAATTGCAGAACTGCTGCAATAACAAATGATACACCAGCGAAAAACATCCCAGCTCCTATTCGCTGAAGGGGTCTTGAATAAAGTGTGAAATATGAATTGAAGTATTAATCCATTAAAATAGAAATATGTGTATATGTATAGATAGATATCTAGATATCTAGATAGATATCTAGATATCTAGATAAATAGATAGATAGACATCTAGATACATGTAGATAGATGGATAGATATCTAGATAGATGGATGGATGGATTGATGGATGGATGGATGGATGGATGGATAGATAGATGGATAGACAGACAGGCAAAATATAGACAAAGACATACAGACATATAGAGAAAGGCACATACATGTGGGTATCACAATTATGACATAGTTTATACCTAATGCCTCCAATATTGTCGATGTCTATTAATATTCAGTACTACTTTATCATGGCGTATGTTTCAAAATGTTTTAGGAAGTGATCACCTGTTGGAGTACATCTTAGCTATAAAACCAACGCATGTGCTTTGTTAAATCAAAGTACGGAATGTGATAGCACGAGTAAATATACCATTTGTGCCACAGTTGCCTGACTTCCACTAGTTACAGGCCTCGAAAGGCATAGGTTATATGGCGTATCCCACACTTTTTAAGCCGTTACTCTCTAAGCTGACTGAACCACAAAAGTGTTAACAATAGTATTAAGCAAGGTAGCTTAGCCAAGCCTGTCTTGGCCTGTGATTGGTGGAAGGCAGTCACCTGTGGACTAGTACAAGCTACATAGACCATACGGAAACTGTGGTGTATGTAAAATCCTTGCGGTTACTCGGCTTTGCCTCAAATCACCTCGGGTATGCCTGATACACCTTAGGGTGTATCTTTCACCAGGAACATATGAACACACTCGGTTTAGCTTTGAGTTTCAGTTATTATAGAAATATAACGTTAGAGAATTACTTACCTATTTGGAATATTTATTTTCTTCAATCCTGGATATATGAGATTATCAAAAATTGGGACCATTATCACTATAACTCCAGCGTTTAAAGTCTGCAAAGTAACTTTTCAATTTATTAGATGTTACATCAAGATTAGAGTAAAATAGAAATATAAATCATATTATATATAACAATACACACACACACACTATATCCATATATACATATATATATATATATAGATGTATATATGTATATATATATATATATATATATATATATATATATATATATATATATATATATATATATATATATATATATATATATATATATATATATATATATATATATATATTTATTTATATATATATATATATATATATATATATATATATATATATATATATATATATATATATATATATATATGTATATATGTATATATATATATATATATATATATATATATATATATATATATATATATATAAATATATATATATATATATATATATATATATATATATATATATATATATATATATATATATATATATATATATGTCTGTGTGTGTGTGTGTGTGTGTGTGTGTGTGAAACCATATTTCTTTTACACTTCATGTATCAAAAATTCAAAACCCAATATTATGGCCTATTTTGAAATTAATTGCATGTTATACTTATTTTTTATGATGATAAGTACCACATTTTGAACATTATGAATTAATGGCTTTTTACCCTTCACGAGGAATAAGATCGTATTCACCACCTACCACCATCTGATCCGCCTTAATCGAAAAGTTTGGTGACTGCAAATAGAAAAGTAAACTTGCATTACTAAAACATGAATGAGCGAAGATACATGTATAGCGGAAAGGATACATACATATAATAATTGATGATTTCTTTCTACATTTGACAAAATACGTATGTAATTCACATTGCTAATAGTGGGTAGTAGATGTCTTTTGATTCGAAGTATTGAACTTTACAAAATGATGATTGTAGTAGAACTTTTAGCCACGCGTATAGTATAAAGCGTTTTTTTGGAAATGCAATTCGTTGTATTCCACCTGTGAAATCAATTTAACAGTGAAGTAAATTTTAACATTGTATACAGTATTTGAAATGATTTACACTACTAACTGGCTACTAATTGAATGATATCGTCATAGGTGGGTGGCCAAACCCCTAAAAGAGCTCCAGAAATAATTCTATGACATTTTTCGTTACAGGTTGTCATCTATGCTTACTCATATCTACATAGGATGGCTTTTGGTGTAGGTGTGGCTGGCAAGTCTGATGTTGCTGTCTGACAGAACTTTCGGGCATTTCAAACAATTAAATCATTAAAAACGTGTATTTTGTGAGATTCGCTTCTGGAAAAAAAAATTTCATGGCAGAAACTCTTAACTTTGTAGAAATATGTTCAACAAAATGCTCATTGTCTTAGAACATTTTGTGTTATTGTGATTTTACCGACCCTCTGGGCTGAGTGATTTTTTGGCAAAAAATACTAAGAGTTGAGTGATTTTCTTTTTGTGATTTATCACAACCTGAATGTCATCCTATAGACCATTCCAAATTCACAATTAAATAATTTTGGTCTAAAAACTACCCACTAAGGTGTAATTATTGAAAGTGAATAATGTTTGAATATTGTCATAATATCATCACAAGGTCATAGAAACTTATGGTAAAATGATAGGAGAAGACTACTTGGCAAATTGGTCTGTAAATACTGATGCGTTTGTTGGGAAATGGGCGCCCTTTTGAAAAGATTCACATTATGCCAGTATAATGTAAATAGTTACCTGGTCAGTATAGATTTATTGAATACTAGTATACGGTGAAGATAGCATGAGAGATTAGGAAGTGTGACACGGACATAATTGGTGGCCTCATTGACGAATATCGCCAACAAAAAATCAAGGAATTAAATAATGATCTTACAATATTGCCATCCATGCGATTTCCTTGCAGACTCCAGCGTGATCCCTGAAATTTGCATTCAGTATTAACATACATGTACCATATGCTTATAACAACGAGAAAAATGTTTGTTAGCAAAAAAAGCTGCATAATGTATTTAGATGATACTTATTTGTAAATAGTTGTTGGACATAAGTGTTTGCCTGTAAAATTATATTCCATATCCTTGAATATTGAATCTTATTGCAGTAACATTTCAATGCTTCTACATTGTGGATATTTGAAAAGTATATGCGAAAATAGATTAGTTTGATATCTTTATAGTTTAATACAGATTGTTATACCTCACCCTATATTAAGAGTCATTACATAATTCACCCTATCTATCAGAAAAGGTGGAATAATAGCACAAGCAGGTGAATAATTTTTGAGGCCAGGATATTTTCAATGAAATTTTGATGGAGTAGTGAGCGATAATAGAGAGAATTTTCATTCAAAAGATCGTGTGCAGTCAGCTTGGAGCACAGCATATTTTCAAAATGTCTCGGTTTGGCAGTGGTACCAAGGAAGATATTCAAGATTTACATGACCAAAAAGACACAAAATCAGTTAATCATTCCGTTAAGGTTGTGAATATGTGAGGGAGTACTGCAGGGAGAAAGGCAGCAATGTTGAGTTTGAGAAGTTGGATCCAAAGAAGTTAGATGAGCTATTGGAGTTATTCTATGTTGATCTCAGGATCGAAGAAAGATGGCGAACTGTACAAGTCTAGTGCATTTAGCCTTCATTTTAAAGTGATTATGGTATAATTGAAGTAAGCCGTAGATGAAAAACTATGATATTCATACATTTTGTTATTACCCTTAATTCATTAAAATATTGAAATCAGTTCTGGTCTTGTATTATAATTTTGCCCCTTGTTGTAAAATGTTCGGTATAACAAAACAGTTATTGCCTGGCTTGTTGGTGGATAGTGCAGATTATCACCCCTCGAAGGAATTATTTCCCTCGGGCGTTGCCCTCGGGAAATAATTCCTTCTCGGGGTGATAATCTGCACTATCCACCAACAAGCCAGGCAATAACTGTTTATTAAAAACAGATTCTCAATGGAGTACGTCGATGAAGGGGTACATAAGAACGACGGCTGGCACTTATTGAAGGATGGCAACATCACTTCCTTAGCATGAAGACCAGCAAGCACTGCTTAATTATACGGCTACGTGTATAAAGCACAACACATTTTCTATTATTTCGTCAACATGTAAAGCAATGCAGAAATTCCTATCGTTATATTCGAAAGGTGTTTTCTCCTTCATTTGGTTGTAAAAATATGAATTATGCTCCGGTCATTAAAAGACTGACTGGACCTTAAGGCGGACATGCAGACCGGACCGTTATAGGACTATCACCTGATTAACCCTCTATATTAGACGTACTCAGTGTCATTATTGTACATAACCCGTTTTCTTATTTGTATTTTCTTTGTTTGATATCTTTATTATTTGTAATACCTTACAGTCAATAAATGATATATATTAAAAGGGGAGTCAGCGCCAAAATAATGAAGAGATATACAAAAACAGGTCAATGAAATAATGAACTAAAATGTGTTTTTTTACGAAAAGGGTATATTTCCTCACCTGTTGATCCCAGAGCGCCCAAAACGCTGGTAGGGGAATGAATAACACCAGCACGCGTAGAATGGAACGGACGTCGTCAATAAATCCTGACTTATAGAAAATGAATAATGAGACTTATTGAACCGGGTTAAACGTCATACTAATAACGTCGTAACCAAAAATTCTGAGTGTAGGCAGCATTTTAAAATTAGTATTAGATTTTCAAACTAAACAATTTCTTTAACTTTAATTAAAAGGTTCATATTTCGAGGGGTCTACTGCATTTAGTATTATTATCCAGAAACCTATGTGATGCTTATCATAATATAATTTTACACTTGAATGCCATTTAGTTAGCTATCGTGTATTAAATCTTCAAACATGTTTGGTTATTTTGACAACAAGAATGTGCTTCTTTGATATCTGTCTATAAAAAGGTTTACTAGAGACAAACGAAACAGGTTTGATTCTCCCTCCACTTGTACTGCCATTGACGTATTGCTAATTGTGCCTCCGTAATCTTAATATAATTCTCCATCGTAGCACACCACCATTATACAACTGTTAGCGTTAGTTCCTAATTCATTTAGTGCTGAAAGTGTATTGCATTGTATTTATGACATTCATTTTACTCTTTGTCTGTTAACGTTCGAACCTTGACAATTCACTCTTGAATTCATTGTTGTTTTGCAAATACTCTTGTAGAAATATAACTGCCGTTAGTTGCTTCAAGGACAATTACACCAATTATTGAATAAAACATAGTCGCAAATAATTCCTTAGAGATTAGCTATTAATAGACTAAAATGGTAGCTCCCAGTATCTCCATTTCTTGTGTGTTAGGATGTTTTAAACATCAATATACCTCTAAGAAACTATGTGGGTGTATGTTTTATTCATTTTGTAATTGTTCTTTAACCGTTGTATGATTAGAATATAAGGTAAATACCTCCTCATTTGCATACAATAGCCAATGCTCCTTCGGCTCTCCCTTCCATCTATATTTATTTTTCAATGCAGACTGAAAAAGAAAATGAAATATCAAAAATCTGGTATGAGTTAGAAATACGACACCTTTTCAAATGTAAATGAGTCTTGATTAGTTTAAAAAAAAAGAGGACGTCTGTAACAACTGCTCATGTAATAACTACAGCTTATGTAATACAACCGCTTGCGTAATAAGAAATTGACTGCTTATGTAATAACACAAAACAGTTAAACGACTGTAACAACTGCTTATGTAATAATCACGGCTTATGTAATATTCAACCAGTCATCCATGAATAATTGATAAAAAACACAACTAATTACCATTATTTTGAGTTGTGAATTAAACATCTATCAGTACCAGATTTTCATACCTGTTTTGCTGGAACATTCCCCCCCCCCCCCCCCCCCCCCCGTTGAACATCAAATGTTCACAATGAGAACTGAACGATGATATCCATTTACCAGTCATCCATGACCAATCGAAAAGAAAACACACAACAACTTACAACTTATTTTTCCTGCATTCCTTAAATCACCTCTATCATGTATTAACCAGTATCATAATACATGCATCATCCACATCATCCACATTCAGTGTCATTCATCATCATCATCATTGATCTGGGATCAGGACCACCCCTGACCCTGTTGAAAAATGATTGGCTAAAATTCTTGCCTGTATTTACTCTTCTGTGTTTCTGATTTTAAATATATTTTTCTTTTTCTACAATGAATTTGGCCCTACTCCGTGGGGCATTGCTGTGTTAGTTATTCTATGTCATGGATGAATAACTAACACAGCAATGCCCCACGGAGTAGGGCCAAATTCATTGTAGAAAAAGAAAAATATATTTAAAATCAGAAACACAGAAGAGTAAATACAGGCAAGAATGTTAGCCAATCATTTTTCAACAGGGTCAGGTATGTTGAGCAAAACCTTGGATTAAGAAAAGATGTGTTTGGTCTTCTAAGGCAAAACTAAATTAAATACCCCGTATCAAATAAAATAAATACAAGCTTACCTACAACTCCTTTCCGTCTGTGCCTGCTTCCATGATACTAATACAATTGTATGCAGTTGAAAACGGCAGGTCCTTTATTTGTGCATTGCACACCCATAACAAAACTTGTTTTCTTTCAATATTTGGTTTATTATTACATAAGCAGATTTTGTTTATTACATAAAGCAGTTGGTGCTACATAAGCGGTTAATTGTTTATTACGCAAGCGGTTGTGTAACACAAGCGGTTAATTTCTTATTACGCAAGCGGTTGTTATTACATAAGCAGTTGATTTTTTATTACGCAAGCGGTTGATATTACATAAACCGTGAGTATTACATAAGCAGTTGTTACAGATGTCACAATGCAGATCAAATCAGACTTCAATTCCGGTGATCATTTTTTTTCAAATGGCAAAAAGGTAAAAATTTGACCAAACTACCTTCAACGTTTTAGTATTCATATATAAACTCAACTATTCAAGGTTGATTGATCCCCCTTCGTTGAACGCACTCTTTAATACTTGAGAAACGTAAACCAAATTTTAAGAGCGTGCATAAGAGATCGTTATTTGAAAAAAGGAAAACAAGACGAAACATTTAAGATTATATGAATTTATGTTATTATGCATATGAACTATTCTATTTCCCTAGGTTTATTTCAAAAAAGAAATTGAAAGTTAAGTGATATCACATAAAAAAAACATTTTCATAAAAATAAGTCGCTTACACCAATTGTTCTAAACATACGGGCAACCACATCTCCCTCTGGTGGCGGAATTGTGTACCAATTATAACCAATTGCGAACACAACTATAAAAGAAGAAAAAAAGCCTTAACGTTATCTGTTATTTGGTTTAATACTTAATGGAAGAGTGGGCGAGATGTCTAACGTCAAAGTTAAGCAAGGCAGAAAATAACCTTATGGTCCTTCGAACACGAAATACTTTCTTATAGAAATGTTTACAATAAGCTTTAATATGCAACCTTTCAGAACTTGAAACACCATCTAAAACTTGTCTATGAATTTAGTCGCATTTGACCCTGTGTTTAAGACGAAGTTTGCAAATTGACCAATTTGCGACACTAAAATTTTTGAGATCGAACTGTACAATTTAGCTAATATATCTCATTTCAGATAAAATTGGTATTTTGGATCATTTAGGTTGCATTTAGGTTGAAAATTAAACCAATTTATACTATATAGTCACAGAAAAATGCTTACCTACTTCTGACGGTCCCTCCTACCTGAATAGAGTATTACTAGCCAGCTAGTTATTCATCATCAAGTAAGTAATTAACCTATCGATTTAGCCCTTTATAATAGAATTGCATGCTAGCCGAAACGAAATGTTTCGGTTTCCTGTTTTTTTCTCTTTTAAGAATCTATTTGGATGACCCTATTTTGGCATTTTCTCTACATGTACACCTCATCATATACATTCAATGATACTTAATTTTGTAGTGGGTCCACACCAAAAGCCTTATTAAGTGATTTAGGAATAAAACTTGATTTTGCGCTGTTCCTCAAAACTACTAACAGGTACAGTTTTGGAGACGGCTCATGGCATGTGAGAAAGTTACCAGTGAGCCGGTAATCCAGTTTCAATCATCATCATAAACCGAGTATTCATTATTATACTTAGTATGGCAGAAAAAGTTACCGTTCCAGAAAATTCCGGAAATCGATTGTTGTTTAAATTTGGTAAGTCCCCTTTTCGTTTTTAGTTACAAACCTGTTCCTATGAGAATCATTCCAGTGCACGTGCCAATTGCTAGTGAATAACAGTCACTCCCAAAACAGCGAACATCGGCTGAAAAAATAATAATCTGTAGAATATCTATTTAGCCTACTATAGTTTGCTTGGCAACACATCCCCTCATGTCTAGTATGGTAGAGTTCCAAAGGGGGATTTTTAGAAAGGAAAGTAAATGGAATAGTTTTAAGGTGTATAAATTCCTCTTAGCTGCTTTACAAGTGTATCTCCTTTTTGGCCAACCGTTAACTTCTTGGAGTATTAAGGTAGTGTATTGAATGTTTACTTCAGTATTGTATTGTATGTTTTTCTTATTCTAGGAATATATACAAAATAATTTTTGCCCATCCCGATAGGTATTTTAATATTCAAATGTACAATAAAAGAAAGTTAATTCCGATATTTCAATTTTGCACTAGTCTACATCTTTTTCTGTTCAAATACTATTTACTGGGTAATACAGAACATTTATGATATGTGATGACTTGTGTCTGACATAGAATTATTATTGTGAGGTTTAACCTACCTCTCAGCATTGGAGTGAAGAAACTCGTCAATACACTCGCAACGTTGTTGAACATATAGAATACAGAGAAGAAGGCCACAACTTTCTCACCCTGAAGTAGAAATATATGAACAGTATGTCAGATTCCAAGTTGATGTAGGTACGTAAAGAGTGTGTGAAACAATATAACAAATATAATTCCTACGTGTATGTACCGTTATGATTGGTTTGGAAAAATAAATCATTTAAAAGGGTGTGTGAATTCACAAGCGATCTATTTCCAATACAAAGGGAATATAGATTACCAAAATAACAATGCATGTATTATTAATTACCGTAGAAATACTTTACATGTCTATCTGTTTGGACCTAGTATTATGCGTGGTCATCAAACTATTCAGTAAGACACTTAAGATATCCAAAAATACTAATATTACTCTGGCATTATGTAAGTTTCTTTTCAATTCGAGTTTATAGTTTTACATGGTGAGAGAACTGTGTCGTGAACATTTGCAGTTATAAATGTTAAAACATGATTTTGTGATACGTGAATGTCTATTATTTTCAGCACAAGGGACATGAGTTGAAAAGGTGGAATAAATGTCAGTTATTAAAGACTCACCCCATCCTGGCCAAACTGATCGGCGCCTAGGGCGTAAACAGGGGCTTTTATAGCCCTACCCAGCCCTATCAGTATGAGGCCAATGGCTGGGGCAATCATGCGTGTTGGCCTATAAAAATACATGGATATAGTACAATCAGTATATATTTCTCAATTTCATGAATAAGGAAGATCATACGGATTGAATTAGTGAGTTTCTATTCCATACCCCAATTACGCGAAAAGCAGACCGTATTATTCTTTAAAATATCCGTTTTTTAATCTTTAAATTACACATTTTGTGCATTCTATTTTTGGATTTTATTGAACATAAAGGATAAAGATATATGTATGAGCACAGCAATGATTTCCTTCATAATCTGCTAATTCCAAAAATCAGTCTCATAGAACCTGTTTCATTTCAGATTTTACGTGTGTTCATTTTTTCATAAACAAATATAACATGAAAAGCATCATTCAGATAATATTTCCATGCATTACACGGAATATGATATACACTACTGTATTTACAGTCTCAATCAAGTTCTAATGCTGCATCTCCAGAAGCGAGTTGGCCTGGTCACTGTAGAGACGTGCGGGATTTTCATGGTTTAATATTGTGCCTTTTAAAGTAAAAGACCCTTGATCATATTCTGCAGGATTTCTTCTCGGTTGCGGGTTTCTATCTCGTCAAGATATAATCTTAACAATCCAAATCCTACCTATGTATTGAGGGGTGAAATAGCATGCCTTACGGGCTGAATATACTTCATACTACTTACCCTTCGGGAGGAGGATACCCAGAAAACGTTAGAGTACCCATTCCAATGCAATAAATTACTGAAAACAGCAATGTTGTCCTGAAAGAGAAATAAAATATCATTTCTTGTTTGAATTAGACTAGAAGTATATGTATTTGTTTTCCTTATGCAAATATATTGCCATGTCATGATTCAACAACACGCTACACGTGTGTGTGTGTGTATTGCAATGATTTAAATGCTTGCTGTATCTTACCACCACCCGGGCTCGAATCCTGCCGGGGGATGCGGGGAAGTCACCAGTGACTTCGGGTCAGTTGCTAGTTTTCGACGGGAACAAAACTTTGCTCCATCAACAAATGATTGATTACGAAAATACCGCATTATGGAAGAAAATGATACAATAAAGGAAATACCCCACTTATGTGAACCACTGACGGTGTAATATTTACTTACTTGTATTTTCCCAGGTAACCATCCGCAATAATGCCGCCGAGCACAGGTGTGAAGAAGGAGAACGCCTGAAGACCATGGTAGATCGAGGTCGATGTGTTTTCTGGTATCTTCAAATGCCGGTTGAGAAAAATGGTAATGATAGCTGAAATATTTGGAACACATAAGTTAATAAAAATGGTAATTATAGCTGAAATAAGGAACACATAAGTGTCAATGTTTGATAAAAAATCGTTTGAATAAATTATTTTTGTTGAGAGGATTGGTGATTTGTTATTTATGTTTTTTGAGTACCTCTATATGTTTTTGTATCTGTAGTTTCGAATCATCACGATTTGGTCAATAAAGAATACAATACAATACAATACAATTACGTTTCGTTATTATAGTTGCTGCTACAGCTATCATACAATGACAGTGGTGTTGTTTGTCGTTGTTGCGATTGATGTTGTTTGTATTGGTGTTATTGGTGTTGTTATTTTCATCGTCTATTTCCTGCTTCATATCTATATAGTACCGGTAGTTAATTTCTGCACTAATTATGCGCGATAAAACTGGGCAAAATACACGACCGCACACCTGATTGCCGCCAGTTTTTCCTATGCATTGATGCGACCGCAGGCCACTGACGAACGTAGCGTTGATACGCAGCTATGTGGGTCATGGATATGCTTGGCTGTTTTTTTTTCGACGTGTGTACAACCAGTCGCTGACAGGCGTACGGTCGAGCTGTGCAGGAATTAAATGTCTTCACTGTATGTCAGCTTTTTGATAGAATATGGTGTATGATATTTTAGTTGAGTACTTTAATTTGATAAGGAAATACGATGGGAAATGGAATGTCCTTACCTAGAATTCCATAATAGCAGTAGGATTCGAAGAACTCGTTGAATAGGAAA
>OZ012701.1:19294148-19354304 GCA_963942565.1 Maea johnstoni | reverse complement strand
TGGCAATACCCTAGACCACTCAGCCATCAGGGCAGCCCTCAGTGGTGAGGGACAGCGATCAGCCAGTGGCAATACCCTAGACTACTCAGCCATCAGGGCAGCCCTCAGTGGTGAGAGACAGCGATCAGCCAGCGGCAATACCCTAGATCACTCAGCCATCAGGGCAGGCCCTCAGTGGTGAGAGACAGCGATCAGCCAGTGACAATACCCTAGACCACTCAGCCATTGGGGCAGGCCCTCAGTGGTGAGAGACAGCGATCAGCCAGTGACAATACCCTAGACCACTCAGCCATTGGGGCAGGCCCTCAGTGGTGAGAGACAGCGATCAGCCAGTGACAATACCCTAGACCACTCAGCCATCAGGGCAGCCCTCAGTGGTGAGAGAGCGATCAGCCAGTGGCAATACCCTAGACCACTCAGCCATTGGGGCAGGCCCTCAGTGGTGAGAGACAGCGATCAGCCAGTGGAAATACCCTAGACCACTCACCCATTGGGGCAGGTCCTCAGTGGTGAGAGACAGCGATCAGCCAGTGGAAATACCCTAGACCACTCACCCATTGGGGCAGGCCCTCAGTGGTGAGAGACAGCGATCAGCCAGTGGAAATACCCTAGACCACTCGGCCATTGGGGCAGGCCCTCAGTGGTGAGAGACAGCGATCAGCCAGTGGCAATACCCTAGACCACTCAGCCATCAGGGCAGCCCTCCGTGGTGAGAGACAGCGAGCAGCCAGTGCAATACCCTGGACCACTCAGCCATCAGGGCAGCCCTTAGTGCCAGCAGGATTGTAATGAAAATAACACTTCTGCAGAGACGTCTATGGAACCTATTACAACGATCCCCCACGTGACCTTGACCTTGAGTTGAGTGAGAATCAATATGTGCTCTAGTGGCTGCCTCTGTAAGGTAAGACCCACTCTCAAGCAGCACACTAGACTTCCTACTATAAACCTAGTATAAACCTTCCTTTAACCCTTATGCTGCTGGTGGCTTATTTGGCCAATACGTAATGATGAAAAAAAAACTGAAAAATGACTGAAATCCTGGCACATGGGTATTCATCTGAGAGTACTCAGCGAGAGCTATCCAATGGATACCAACATGACAAGGCTTTTAGAAAAACTTTGCAAAACCTGGTTCTTTGGACAAAGGTAGCCTCAGCAGGGCTCGACATCAGGCTTCAGGCTTGGGTTGTAATCTCCAATAGACCACCAGACTTCAGGTTTTCAAATCGCCACAGCCCCACCCAAAATATTATAGCCCTAGATTTTCTAAATGCTGCAGTCCCACTACAGTCCTTCCCTAAAAACAATTATTATTGAAAGCATTGGCATTGGATAGCTCTATCTGAGTTACTCCCAGTCAACAGGTAAACCATAAAGAAAGAAGTAGGTATTTCATTACCAATCATCATGCTCTAAATTTGCCAAAATTAGCATCAATGAAAAATTGGATTGCTCCAACATAGACTAGTAGTTTTTCTGGTCGTCACTGTTGATAAATCATATCATATTTCTCTTAGGAGTATTTCTACCACAGTGATAAAATTTGTAATTATACTAAATGTAGCAACAAGATTGCTCGCCTTGGAGTCATTGGATATAAAATTGGTATCCGTTGACAGCTCCTTAAGCTTAACCTCTTAATGCTTAAGGGTTCCTCTAGAAATTGTTGTCTGGATCTATAACACTTTTGATAATAACTTTGGAATTGAAAATGATTCTACAAAATATTTAAAGGATAGTTGTTAGTAATGTTCCAATAAAGGTTTCTCCTTCAAATATTTTCCAATTGTGCTTTTGCCTAAAAAGATTTCATCAAAAATGTCAGGCTGATTTTGGCTCCTTTGAGTATTAATGGGTTATTATAACCCATGAATGCTTAACGGGGCCAAAAGCAGCCTGACAATTTTGGTGAAATCTTAAAGGTCAAAATAAAGTTGGGAAAATATTTCAAGGAGAAAGGTTCATCAGAGTATTACCATCAACTCTCCTTCAAATGCTTTGTGAAACAATTCTGAATTCCCAAGTTATTGTCAAAAATATTATAGATCCAGGAAACATTGAATCAAGGATCCCCTTAACCCCTATGCTGCTGGTTGCTAATTTGGCCAATAGAAAATGATGCAAAAAACTGAAAAATGACTGAAACCCTGGCATATGGGTACTCAATCATCCGAGAGTACTCAGTGAGTGCTATTCAATGAAACTAACATGACAGGGTGTGGATGATTTTCAAGAATCTTTGCGTTCTAGTGCTTTGGACAAAATAGTAGCAGGGCTCGACATTGGTGCTTGCCCCATTGCCCCGGGCAAGTAGAATTTGTAAATTATAGCTGTGGGGCAAGTGAAAACTCCTTCTTGCTTGCCCCACTGGGAAAGTACGTGTTGTATATTTCAGGTTTACTTTTGAGAATGTGTGCAAGTTTCGTGGTCTGCCATCCAAGCTTGTCCTAGAAAATATGCTTTCACATGCCAGAACCATGTTCTACTTGGTTATGAATAATTTTATAAAATTAGTATATATACATTTTTTCAAGGACAAGTAAAAGTTGGAGTAGGGCAAGTGAAAATTGAATCTCACTTGCCCTATGGGGCAAGTCGCTGCAAAAGTTAACGTCGTGCCCTGAGTAGCTTCAGAATTGGAAGGGTTAGCCATTAGTGGGTTAACACAAACATATTGGACTGTCAACAACACAAAATTAATGTATAACTCATCTCCCCCACAGATAAAAATAGACACATTGGGAAGCTCCAGAAATTACGGTTTGTCTGCTATTGCTGTAGTTTATAGCCAAGGCCCAAGAAAAAGTCACATACAATTATTTCACCGATTGCTTATGGCAGTCTTTTTAGCATTTCTCAGGAATATGATTTTTCTGCTACATGGATATCTCTATATAAATGCAGTTAGTTTTTCCCTTAGATAAATAAAACAGCTAGCCTCAATCAATAGCCCAAACGTTGTGCTCTGTGCATGCTCAGATGATGCTGGCACATAGGTTTCTACGTTACATAAATGATATGAGAGCCCTGATTGGTCCTTGTTCCCTTGTGACCTCCCAATGATGCCAGATCAGGAACCCCTGTTGTGTCCAGCCCTTCACTATGGCGCATATAGTATTTGGTCTCTCGCTACATATCCATTCTTTTCATTATCTAAGGTTTTTCTCTAGCTTCTGTTGGAAGTTGACAGTGCTAAATTTATTTCAAATAGGTCCATGAGATCTTTACAAAATATTACAGAGAGAGTTGTTGGTAGCGTTAGGCCTAAAAAAATAAATTGTTTATTTCCTGTAACGGTCCGAAAAAAAATAGGGTAGGTAGGTCAGTAAAAAAAAATATTTTGCATTATTTTTTTGGTCAAAAATGTGTGTTTTATGCATGTTTTACGTTGATTGGGAGTTGGATGGGCGATAACAACTTTAGGGTAGGGATTTTTTTAAATAAAAACTTGTTAGGGTAGGGTTACAGGAAACAAACAACTTTTTTTTTAGGCCTAATGAGGATTATCATTCTCAGGTGTAGTCTGAACCTGCAATACTTTTGGAAATACTTTTGTTTTTTGTATGCTTTTGTATTGGCACAATTAGCCACCAGCAGCATAAGGGTTAACATTGAGTAGAGTCTGTGTGCACTGGCTGTGAGGCTTGTTTCATGATGACTGTTGCCTTTGCGTACCAGTTTTGTATCGTTTCAGATTAATTCAGAAATTCCAGTATGATATTGTACCGTGAAAATATTAACGATGCAAATACCTGGCAAATTATGTGTAATATTCCTCATATTACCTTAGCTTGGTTGCTGTGGCCTTAATGGGTTAACATTGAGTAGAGTCAGTGTGTGATAGCCATGAAGCTCATCTCTCGATGATGTTTTACAAACACCAGCACAATATTGTATCGAGAAATTGTCAACAACGCAAATTACGTGTACAATATTTCCTCAATTAGTTGGGCTTGGTTGCTGTGGGCGTTAATGGGTTGAAATTGAGTAGAGTCAGTTTGTAATAGTTATGATGCTCGCGTGATGACTGATACATGTGACACCTTTATGACACCTTTTAGAAAAACCTGTATGATATTGTACCATGGACATATTAACGATGCAAATACCTGGCAAATTATGTGTAATGTTTCCTCAAATGACTTAGACTCGGTTGGGTTAACATTGTGTAGAGTCGACGAGTAACAGCTATGAGACTTGACTGCTACCTGCGCACACCTGTATGACATTATATTGTTTTTAGAAATACCGGTACAATATCGCATCGAGAAAATATCAACGATGCAAAATACCTGTAATATTTCCTCAAATTACTCAGTTGTGGGAAGTAATGGGTTAAGAGTGCAGTAGGGTCTGTTTGCAATGGCTGTGAAGCTCGTCTCGTGACGACTGTTACTGGTGCAAACCTGTATGACATTATATTGGTCAAGAAAATACCGGTACAATATCGCATCGAGAAAATATCAATGATGCAAATTACCTGTAATATTTCCTAAAATTATTTAGTTGTGGGAAGTAATGTGTTAAGAGTGCTTAGAGTCTGTGTGCAATGGCTGTGAAGCGCGTCTCGTGACGACTGTTACCTGTGCGCACCGGTGGTGACGGGATGATCACTTACAGGTGGCCGCGCACAATAGGCAGGTATGTCGGAGAGCATCACATTTCACAGATGCTCCTGATACCAATACTAGTAACGCTCACTGAGTATGTGATTTTCCTGGGCCACGCATCACATCACGGGATGCCAGTATATATGAGCGTGTATATATATAAATATACATATGCATATATGTGCATATACATATATATATATATATATATATATATATATATATATATATATATATATATATATATATATATATTATATATATATATACATATATATACATATATATATATATATATATATATATATATATATATATATATATATATATATATATATAAATATATATATATATATATATACATATATATACATATAAATATATATATATATATATATATATATATATATATGTATATATTTATATATACATATATATACATATAAATATATATATATATATATATATACATATATATACATATAAATATATATATATATATATATATATATATATACATATATATACATATAAATATATATATATATATATATATATATATATATATATATATATATATATATATATATATATATATATATATTATATGGTGGCAAGGTTTTTCCCTCTGCACTCACATGTAGATAAACATTTACATCATTTTAAAGGACATTTAGCACTATAAATGGAAAATTAATGATAGTACGAGCGTTGGCAAGCTTTTTCCCCTAATCTTTCAGCTAACACACGTGACAACAGTATCAATGTTTTGGTGGACCAGCAAAGTGCATGCTGGGTAATTGAGTAGGAAGGCATATAGCCAATACAGTAAGTGGCCGGCAATCGTGCGTCACTCCCACGCTAGAGCGACAGATCGGAGATTGGATGCAGCGTGATTGTCATACCTTGAAAACATTAGCCAAATAGCCACTCTGCTACTAGCTGTCTCCCTCCTACGCCAGAATGACAGCTTGGAATATATTTTTACTTTTGTCACTTTTTCTGCCATATTGCGGCTACAGTTGTAACTGGTGGAGGAAACCGGAGTATCGAGCAAAAAACACCGCCTGACCCAAAGTCCCAAGCAGTGTTTTAGCCAGGATTTAGAAAGTGGGTGCCTAAAATTGGCAGTTGTAAAATTTTGGGGCGTCCAAATTTTTAAGGGGGATCACAATATACTCATATTTCAATCATAAACATGTATAAATTCAGCAAAATAAGGCATGATATCATTAAATAATGTCATAGGAATTATAAGGAGATGAAAAAATTCAATATAAGCTTAAGATTGAGATTTTTGGAATTCCACACTAAAAAAATTGGGTGTCCTGAGGGGTACTTTTTAAGGGTTTGGGTGTCCAAAAAGGCACCCAGACGCCCTGCTGGCTAAGACCATGGACTGGAGATTGGAGGCAGCATGATTGTCCTACCTCGAAAACATTAGCTGAATAGCCGCTCTGCTACTAGTATATAGCCAACCCTGTCTCAATCCTAAGCGAGTACTTCAGCAAGAGCTTCCAATAAAAACTAACATGACAGGGTTTAGATGTTTTTCAAAAATCTTCACATCCTTGTGCTTTGGACAAAAAAGCCTAACATGACAGGGTTTAGATGTTTTTCAAAAATATTCGCATCCTTGTGCTTTGGACGAAAAAGCCTCCGCATTGGAAGGGTTAAGGAAGCCTACACTGACCAGACCAGTGTCATAATCCTTCTTGCGACTAGTTCTCACAGGTCACCATCCCTGGGAGCACCTTCACATTACGAAGACTGCCGGTCAGAATACAAACTGAGGAAGCCTCTGCTGACCAGGCAAACATTGTATCTTCCTGCGACTAGTTCTCGCAGCGAGGTCACCGTCCCTGGGAGCACGTTAGGATCATTAACCAGGGAATACACGGTGGCCGTAATTGTGGTAATGGCCACCTCATCATGGTCACTGATTACC
Organism: Maea johnstoni; assembly: GCA_963942565.1. Taxonomy (NCBI): domain Eukaryota; kingdom Metazoa; phylum Annelida; class Polychaeta; order Spionida; family Magelonidae; genus Maea; species Maea johnstoni. The sequence continues at coordinate 19,347,743 of OZ012701.1, read as the reverse complement.
TACGACAACATCAAACAATTCCCCGGGAATCTCTCCCTAGGCTCTCGTTGTTCGTCAACCCTCTCGTGCCTGGAGATCTTCTAGCTGACTTTCGTCTGCTTGTAAAGTATTTTTGAAAATAACTTTTGAATTAAGATTCAATTCACAAAATATTTGAGGGAGGTTTGTTGGTAAGGTTTTAATGACCATTTCTCCATCAATTATTTTCCTTTAGGTGTACTGATCCAAAGTTGTCATCCACCCATTCCTGACTGGAGATCTTCTGTCTATTGTCGTCTGCTTCTAAACTACTTTTGAAAATAACTTTTGAATTAAGATTCAATTCACAAAATATTTGAAGGAGAGTTGTTTGTTGTGATTTGTTTAACATTTCTTCAATTGATTCAAGATCAACCCATTCCTACATGTAGATATCCTGGCCAAGTGTCATCTGCTCACAAAGTATTTTTGAATTAAGAATCAATTCACAAAATATTTCAAGGAAAGTTGTTGATTGGGTCTTGATAAAGCACAACATCAACCCATTTTTGCCTGAAGATCTTCTGCTTGTAAAATATTTTTGAAAATAACTTTTGAATAAAGATTCAATTCACAAAACATTTCAAGGAAACTTGTTGGTTTGGTTTTGATAAAGCACAACATCAACCCATATTAGATATAGTAGATCTTCAGGCCAAGTGTCGAGTGTCGTCTGCTTTTGAAATAGTTTTGAAAATAACTTTTGAATAAAGATTCAATTTACAAAAATATTTGAAGGAGAGTTGTTGGTTAGGTCTTGTTTAACAATTCTCCTTCAATTTTTTTTTTCAAATAACATGCTGACTAAAGAGTTATGCCAGGACAAAATTTGAGTTACGGGCAATAATGGGTTAACGCGTTTACTATTGAAAAGGTGAATCTCCCTGTTCCTCAGCACAACATTAACTGGAGATCTAATCTTCTGGCCGAATGTCATCTGCTTACAAAGTATCTTAGAAAATAACGTTTGAATTTGAATTAAATTCACAAAAACTTTGAAGGAGAGTAGTTGGTTGTGTTTTGTTTAACATTTCTTCAATTCAAGATCAACCCATTCCTATGTGTTGATATCCTGGCCAAGTGTCGTCTGCTTCACCCCCCCCCCCCCCCCCCTTTAAATCAGCCCCAGCAGCAAGCCAGCCTTAACCCATTCACACTCAGAGTTCCACTTGAAATTATCGTCTGCTACTTTCTTACTTTTCAAAATAACTTGGGAATTAAGTGAAAGTTCACAAAATAGTTGAGGGAGAGTTGTTGTTTGACTTCTCTCTAACATTTCACCTTCAATTATTTTCCAAAATATGCTTTTGTAGGTAAAATAATTCCAAATCGTCAGGCCTGTTTTGGCCGCTCTGAGCATTAATGGGTTAATTGCCTCTGATCTCGTCAGTAATTCACAACACTAACAGTAGTTGTTATCAGCGTGTGCCAGGAGTATAATCCCTTTATAGTCCATGTTTGTGTAGGATTCCTCCGAGGGTTTCTGTGAGCGACTGATCAAGCTTGTTACTGCTGGTAGGTTGATGACACTGATGGTGCTAATTTGTCATAATCCGCCGTCGGATAATTCCCCATACGTATAAAGCTGGATAATCATAATCTGAGGATCAACCTGGGACTATAATCTCATTCATTTGGCCTGTAAATACTACAAGTGAATGCCTGACAATTTCAGTGATATCTTTCTAACAAAAGATATATAGAGAAAATATCTGAAGGAGAATTGTTCATCAGAGCTCTATCTGCAACCATGGTCTTAGCCAATATTTGGAAACAGGGTGTCCAAATAGAGGTTTCATAGACTTTCGCGTGTCCAAAGTGTGGTACAAAGTACATACTACTAATAAAATAAACCCTATATATTTACAGATTTTGCTTTTTTAGGCCAGTAACTGCTTTGTGTGTCTTATAAAGTGACACTACAGCTTTTACATCTTCTATCTTCTAAGAAAAGTCATCAACGGCAAATTCTGATAAAAGATTTTGGGTGTCCAAACTGTCAAAAAACAGTGTTCTGGGTGTCCAAATGACACGCTGGACGCATAGGCGGCTAAGCCCCTGTCTGCAATTCTTCATCAAATATTTTGGGAATTATGCCTCTCTCTCTCTCTCTCTCTCTCTCTCTCTCTCTCTCTCTCTCTCTCTCTCTCTCTCTCTCTCTCTCTCTCTCTCTCTCTCTCTCTCTCTCTCGCTCTCTCAAACATATTGCTGCATTATTTTCCAGATGAAACATATATGCACAGGTAATGGAAATATAAATGCCCCAAAAATATCGTTCTTTCACCTGAGGCAAATGAAGTAGGAGAATAATCATTTTCCTACCCGCTGCAATCAATTATGTATGAGGTAGGCGCAGTAGATTAAGAAGCGATCAATTTGGTTCCCCATAAATAGCCTTAGAGAACCCGCCAGACCTGGGTTATCATATTAACCCTTTATATGCTGCTGGTGGCTTATTTGGCCAATACAAAATGATGCAAAAAAAACCGAGAAATGACTGAAACCCTGGCACATGGGTACTCATCTGAGAGTACTCAGTGAGAGCTATCCAATGAATACCAACATGTCAGATTTAAGATGGTTTTCAAAGATTTTTGCGACATCGTGCTTTGGACGAAAGTAGCCTTAGCATTGGAAGGGTTAAGAAGCGATCAATTTGGTTCCCCATAAATAGCCTTTAAAAAGCACCCGCCAGACCTGGGTTATCATAAACCTGGCTGTGGCGCCAAAAAAAAGGACTGATTATTGTGATAGATCTTCCTCATAAAAGGAAATTCTAAAAAACTATTTGAAGTAGACTTGTTTAATAACTTATTAATCAATGCTAACAGTGGCCAAAAGCAGGACGATCTTTCCACAATGTTCAGGACTTTTTATATTATCTCATATGCATAAACCACTGTTAGCTTGACGCTAACAGTGAACCACTGGCCCCAGGCCAGTAAAAATTCCCCCAAAAGGTTTCAGGCCAGTAAAAAAAGTGAAGTTAAAATGAAAATAAAATAGATAAAAATAACTGTTGTCGGTGAGTTTTATGCAATGTTTATTCTTGGTAGGTTAAAGAAAAATATGTAGGACCAGTAAAAATTTTGCAGGACCAGTAGATTCTACGCGTTACTGGTCCTACAGGGCCAGTAACATTTTGAGGCATATATACATTCACAATGAAAGGCCACAGGATCAAAAATAAATTGAATTCATCTCTCGCACAAATATGTGTGCATTGTTCTCTAGGTTAGTGTTGCAACCCACACATAGAAATGTATAACAATAAAATAATAATAATACTAATAATAATACTAATAATAATAATAATGATAATAATAATAATCTTTATTTAATGAGGGTAACTCAGTCCAATGGTAAGGATCTTCCCTGAGGCCCTCTCCCTCTGGCACGTTTTCAAGTAGCCCGAGGGCCCCAGGGTTACAAAGTAGTACAGTACATTGCCTTTAGTTATCGAGACTTGAAGGAAGGTAGAGATGGTGCACATCTGATTGCTTCAATTAAGCCATTCCAAACTTTGGGCCCTGAGTATGAAATGCATTTATGGCCAATTGATTTATTACATTTTGGAAGAGCTAATAGTGAGGAGGTTGCATTTCGAGTACCATAGCTGTGATTTTCTTGTGTATATGAGAAAAGTTCATATAATGAGGGTTTAACTCATGTGTGGAATTCAAAGGGTTAAAGGGGCTGCAATGGATGATTGGTTAACCCATTAACACTCAGAACGACCAAAACAGGCCTGACGATTTGGGAAATATTTCACTCACAGAAAGCATTTTTTGGAAAACATTTGAAGGAGAAATGTTGATCAGAAGCTAAACAACAACTCTCAATCAAATATTTTATGAACTTTCGCTTTATTTCCAAGTCATTTTTAAAAGTATAAGAGTAGCAGACGATACTTTCTCGAATAACTCTGAGTGTGAATGGGTTAAAACCCAACCTCCTTGTGAGGAGAAATCTGGGTGTACATAAATGTTCACAATGAAAGGCCGTAAGATCAAATTCAAGTGAATTAACGTTCTATTTGATTGCTGTCAGCAGTAGTCAATACAGTGCTGGCACAGACTGTGGGCCTTATATAAGAAGCAGCTCTCTGGCCTAGCTTATCAGGGCTCAACATTAACTTTCAATGGCACTTAACCAAGTAGGGCAGGTAAACTTTAATTTCTACCTGCCCAACATAATGTTGACCTGCCTTACAAATGATGTGATTGTAGGAACAAGAATTTGTGACACGGCAACCATCAAAGGTGGCCCAGGTTTGTCAATAATTAATTTGCAAAATGATAATAGTGGCCCAAATTGCCAGCGTGGTCTAAAATTCTGAGAAATTCTCCACACCCCCCCCCCCCCCCCCCCCCCCCCTATGTAATACCTGCATCATCGATAGATTAAGCAGGCTGTGTCCGCTAGCGGCGAGAATCAGGAAGAAACCGTTTCTCCACCCCCCCCCCCCTCCCCTTCCTATGCTCCTATGTAAAACCTGCATCATCGATAGATTAAGCAGGAATTGTCCGCTAACGGCGAGAATCAGGATGTAGACAAAAGTCAACAGGAATTATGATTGGATACATGGCGCTGGGCATGTGATCATACAATACACAAACGAAACTCAATAACACCCAAAATGCAGGAGTCCTGCCACTTAACAGCCACGATCATAATTTTCAGAACTAACTTTCCATGCCGGGCAAGTAGTTAATGATTATAACTAATTTATGACTTTATGAAATAAATTGTAACATATGCTAGAAAGGAATGTATTGTTTATCCTGGATTTAATGATTCGAAAAACCATTTTCTTTTCAGTTTTGTTGCATTGTTTGCATATTTCTGGGTATTTGGGCCATTTAAAATAAAAAAATGTTTTTAGTCTTCAGAAAATCAGCTTGCCCATTTGGGCAAGTGAACACTAAAATGTACTTGCCCGAAAGCCCTTTTCTCAAAAATTCACTTGCCAGGATAGCGGGCAAGTACTTATATTGGTGCCTGCTTTAGATGCACTTGCATTCTTAAGAGTCCCTCAAATATGCTGGATATTTTCCCTGTTCATATTTTGTCTAAATGGAATAAACCCAATATTGCCGAGAGTTGTAGCTTGCTTCAAGCATTTTACTTTGTGCAGAAATATATCACCAATATTTTTGGCAATTTATTGGGACAAAATTGTGAGTATATTAATCGTTTTGTTTTTATTTAATTCATTTCTTTTTTCATTAGGACTGATTTTTTCAGAATTTTCTCTTGCCTTGTCTGACAAATCAGGAATCATTTTTATGTGCCCATCAGCACTATTTTACTTGCCATGGGAAGTGGGCAAGAAATTAAATATAATCAATCAAGCAAAATTAATTAAATACCCCAATGCCTGTAGTCTGTACTCTTTGATTATATATGCTGGTATCAAGGACGCAAAAATGATAGATAATTATATACACAATTCACCTACTTCTATTTGCCCAACTGACATAATATTACTTGCCATGGCAAGTTGGCAAGCACTTAATTACCGCAATGCCTGTGGTTTGTATTTTGATTATATCTGCTGGTATCAAGGAAGCAAAACAATATTGGTAGATATCTAAATTAGAGCTGCACTCACCACTCACAAACTCGAGTAGGGTTGTTGAGCTCGAGCTCGAACTCATGAGCTTGTCTATGTTGGGAACACAAACGTTACACAGAGCTCACGAGTCAAAGGGTGGTGAGCTCATGATTTAATCTCCCTCTCCCTCTGTGAGTGCAGCTCTAATCTATATACAAAATTCAGCTTGGACTTCTACTTGCTGGTGTGACTTTATGGCACAATTCAGCTATGATGTTTGCATTTTTCCTGCTGCAATAAATACTTGCCATGGCAAGTTCGCAAGCACTTAATTACCACAACGCCTGTGGTTTGCACTTTTAGATTCTGTCTGCCAGCATTGAGGACGCAAAAACGATATTGCGGCAGCTGCGGCGATGGAGATCAGATCAGATCCTGTTATACATCAAATAACACACCAATTAGCCAGAATTCCGGAAATAGCTGAACAATTCGCTGGCAGGACAATTGACAATGGTGCTCTGATGATCCCGATAAGTAGAGACAAGCAATTTCCTGGTCGTGGCATCGTATGATGGCTCAAATGATGGCCGTTATTGCCTAATTGGGGCATCGAAACTATTTGATAGCAAGTTTCGAGATATCCATAATATCATTGAATATGGGACATCACCCTTCACTGTTGGTCAACCTCATATGCAGACAGCTAAGTTGGATAGATTTTGATTTCCCAGGGGCAACATAGGTTCCAAAACATTACTTCCCAAGTTGCCCCTGAAGTTTACTTGCCCCGCCGGCACTCCCACTTAGGGCTGCATACCGCTAAGGGTGAAGCGGTACGGTACCATAACCGGTACCGTCGAAACGATATGGTATTTTATCGGTACTGCTATCGGTATCTTTTCAAGATTCTTGAACTACGCTAAGTTCACACATAAATCTAAAACATATTGGTTGTCTGTCAGTTATTTCAATTACATCATGTGAAAACTGAAAAGTTGTACATACAGCTGTCGAACTTGTTAAATTGAGTAGATCCACATTCTTGCTTGAAGATATGTTATAGCGGCGAAGCTAGTCAGTACCATATAGTCCATATATCGCCGCTGCCATAAGTGTTGTGATTCTTATTGCTACTGCGTAGTGGCGCTGTATAGCGCTACAGCAGCGCCACTAAGCAGTAACAAAAAGAATTACTACACTAATGACCGCGGCGATGGTATTAGCTTTGCCGCTATATCGTACCTTCCAAATGAACAAGGTCGACAGCCGTAAGTACAACTTCTCACTGCATTATTTTGTAGTATTGGACGTTTGACAGGGTTTGAGTTTTGCAAAATACCGATAAGCATACCGTTAAAAATGAAACAGGTATTCACCGGTATTTTGCGAGACGGCATTCGTTCAGTGCTGGTACCGGGTACCGGTGTACAGCCCTACTCCCACTTGCCCCGCCACTCTGTTACACTCTGTTAAACAAAGCTTCATAAGCCATTACATTGCGAGGACTCTGCCCAAAATATAACTTGCTGAGCAGGGCAAGTTAGGGGTCTTGTTCTGCATGCCCGATGGCCATTTTTTGCCAAATTCACTTGCAACTTGCAACGGGGCAAATGATTATGTTGCACGCTGTTTCCATTTTGATTTGTGCACTAGAGGCATCAAATGATGGCTCAAATGATATAATGACTCCTCAGTGTTTGATCAACCCAGAATCTCACACAACCCCAGTGACTGACAGGGCAGATCCTGTGGCGCCACCTATAGGATGCCTATAGTACTACAGTCCATACATTTCAGCTGCGTGGAAGGTTAAAACATATCTGGGACAAGTCAAACTCTCTCTCTCTCCTCTCTCCTCTCTCTCTCTCTCTCTCTCTCTCTCCCTCTCTCTCTCTCCCTCTCTCTCTCTCTCTCTCTCTCTCTCTCTCTCTCTCTCTCTCTCTCTCTCTCTCTCTCTCTCTCTCTCTCTCTCTCTCTCTCTCTCTCTCAGGTTAGCATATCTGGGAGAAGTCAAACTAATCTTCAGCCCTAATATTTACTCCACCTCTCAGAGTGTGTTTATAGAGTAGACTGTAGTGTAGGCAGAAGGTGCCCATATTTTACTGCCAGACAGCAATTCATGTAAACCCATTTAGTGACAGTCTGGCCCACAGGCCACAAGAGGGAATTGTAAACTCTAGGAGTTACAGATAGGAGTGGAATATATAAAATAAAAATTTGTAAGGCTTCACTGAGGGCTCAAAATTATGTTCTTTTCCAGGGGCCCTCAAAAGCTACTCAACCCAATGCTGACGCATGGTCTTAGCCAGGATTTAGAAACTGGGTGCCCAAAATTGGCAATTGTAAAGTTTTGGGCCCGGCATACAATTTTTAAGGGGGACCACAATATTTCTACCATAAACATGTACAAATCTATCAAAACAAGGCATAATATCCTTATACAATGTAATGTGAATTATATGGAGATGAAAAAAATCAATTATATGCTTGAGATTGACATTTTAAGAAATTCCTCACAAAGGTGTTTGGGTGTCCTGAGGGGTGCTTTTTGAGGGTTTGGGTGTCCAAAAAGACACCCAGACGCCCTGCTGGCTAAGATCATGTGCTGACGTTACTTTTACTTTCCATTTAGTGACAGTCTAGCCCATGAGCCCACTAGTAGGAATTGTAAACTCTAGGAGTCAGCCAGAGTCACGGATAGGAATGGAATACATTTCTAATTAAGGCTTCACAGGGCTTGAAATGAATTTTTTATCTCCTGGGAGCCCGATTGCACCTTCAAAAGCTACCTAACCCTTCCAATTTTTATTGGTGGACCTATGGCTTATAACAGGCTTAATGTTATAACGAGTCCTTGCTCGAGGCAAATCGACAATTGTTATTGTTATTTTTGTTACTGTCAGTTATACCATGATCACCCATATATTTAGCTGCTTGGGGGTCAATTAGGTAACAATGTCTCTGATGTCATGTTATACAGATGAGGAGATTCTAAAGCCAACCTAAGGCCTAAGCACTTAACCCTTGCGAGCCCTAATTGTAGTTTCCCCCACAAACATCTGATGCCATTTTGTAATGGGGATTATTGGGCAAAATACAGTAGCAGGTTGTTCATGTTTTCGATCCTAGAGAAATAGTCATGTGATGTATCAAAATTAACTTAGAGGCTTAAAAGTGACAGGAATGACTGTTACATAGTGACAAACTGTGCATGGCTCCTGTCCTTCAGTCACAGCAGGTATTTAGAGAGTTAAAAGTGAACCGAGAATGACTGTTACATAGTGACACACTGTGGCTACTCTGTCTTATAGTTGCAGTGGGTACTTAGAGACTTAGCCCTTCCAATGCTGAGGCTACTTTCATCCAAAGCACAATGATGCAAAGATTTTTGAAAACTATCTAAACCCTGTCATGTTGGTATTCATTAGATAGCTCTCGCGGAGTACTCTCAGATGAGTACCCATATGCCAGGGTTTGAATCATTTCTCAGCTTTTTTGAGTCATTTTTTAATAGGAACAAAAATTAGCCAGCAGCAGCATAAGGGTTAAAAGAGACACTAGAATGACTGTTACATAGTACCACACTGTGGCTTCTCAGTCTCTCAGTGACTGCAGAAATGCCCACAATCTGACCTGGAGTCAGATGTCACTGCTAAGAGATTCCACAGTTAAATATGGATGAGCTACTAGCATCCACAAATAGTCTGCAGCACTCGTAGCAGCTTTGTAATGGGGGGAGAATGGGAATGAAGTGTGCCAAGACAGGACATTGGAATTGGTTTGTCTCTCTCAGTCTGTCCGTGATATTGCAGTTATTAACCCTTCCAATGCTGAGGCTACTTACGTCCAAAGCACAAGAACGCAATGATTTTTGAAAAACATCTAAACCTTGTCATGTTGGTATTCATTGGAAAGGTCTCGCTGAGTTCTCTCAGATGAGTACCCATGTGTTAGGGTTTCGGTCATTTTTATGATTTTCTGCATTGTTTGGTATTGGCCAAATTCGCTACCAGCAGCATAAAGGTTAAAGTTGTGACTATAACCAGATGTCAGTGGTTGAGGAGACTGGATTGACCAGTAAAACCTACCGCCTAACCCCAGGCAGGGACATAGCCAGGACCAGTCTTGCCTGTTTTTTGGACAGGCAGTTTCCTGAAAACGTCATTTTTGTACAGGCAAAAATTTCTATAAGGAAATTTCAATTTTGACTTTTTGTGGGTAATAACTAAATATTTTCTAAACAAACCATCTTCTTGGACATAGCTGAAGTGTAAAATGCTCTTTTTGACACTGAAGGCTATTAGATGTAATTGGTATTAGGATATATGAAGTAGATTAGTAGCCAAATTTGGACGGGCAGAAACTGTAGAATTGCTGTTTTGGGCAGGCATTTTTGAAATCCTGGCTAAGACCCTAACCCCCGGTTAGTGCTAAATTTCTCACATACCCCCTGCTAATATTTAAACAGTGGTGAGAGACAGCAAGCACTAAATGCACTTGACTATCAGGGCAGGTTTGCTATGATGAGTAGATACTTTGTAAAACAAGTAGATAGTGTGTAGGGCAAGTAGATACTTTGAAAAACAAGAAGATACTGTGAATGGCAAGTAGATACTTTGTAAAACAAGTAGATAGTGTGAAGGAAAATTAGATACTTAGTAAATCAAAATTGATAGTTTGTAGCGCAAGTAGATTTTTTGTAAGGCAGGAAAATAGTAGTAAAATCGTTTTGACCAGAGTCTAGTTCAGAAAATATTTTAAGGAGAAATGGTGAAGAAGATCTATGGGCATGAATGGGTTAAGGCCTAAAAAAAGTTGTTTGTTTCCTGTAACCCTACATTAACAAGTTATTATTCAAAGAAATACCTACCCTTAAGTTTTTTTTCGCCCTCCCAACTCCCAATCAATGTAAAACATGCATAAAACACACAAATTTGACCAAAAGAATTATCAGACCTACCTACCCTATTTTTTTTGACCGTTGCAGGAAACAAACAATATTTTTTCTTGGCCTTAAGTGAAGATCTCAGGGCATGAATGGGTTAACCAATTGGAACACAGGTAACCATGAAGTAGGTCACATGATCAGGTGCGTTACGCATGACTGAACGGAGACATGCTCAGTGTCATCCTATTACAACACAGACGACGCATGAGCGCATCCTGAGATGACTTCCTACGCGTATCACTGGAAATCACGAACACCGCCGGTAGACAACGAATATGTATGCGACAACATTCTGTGAATATTTGGGTTGAGATTAAATGAGGCAGCTTAAGAGCTGTAGTAACTGAGGTCTGACTATGAAGGGCTTAAAACCACCTTTACAATAATAACTCATGATACCAGACCTTATAGAGTCACATAGTAATCCAATTCCCATGATTGACATTATATATATATATATATATATATATATATATATATATATATATATATATATATATATATATATATATATATATATATATATATATATATATATAAATATATATATATATATAAATATATATATTTATATACATTTATGAGCGAATCCTGAGATGACTTCCTACGTGTGTATCACTGGAAATCACGAACGCCGCCGGTAGACAACGAACGCGACAACATTCTGTGAATATTTGGGTTGAGATTAAATGAGGCAGCTTAAGAGCTGTAGTAACTGAGGTCCGACTATAAAGGGCTTAAAATCACCTTTACAACGATAACTCAATATATTGGATTCTTCAGTCTTAGCCAGCAGGGCGCCTGGGTGTCATTTGGACACCCACACCATCAAAAATCACCTCTCAGGACACCCTAATATTTCAGTGAGTTAAAGCTTAAATTAAAATGTCAATTTGAAGTATGCAGTTGAATTTTTTCCACCTCAATATAATTCGTATGACATTGTAGGAGGATATTATGCCTTATTGAAATAAGAAATACATGTTTATGGTTGTAATCTAAAAGTGATCTCCCGAGAAAAATAGGCTGCCCCTAAATGTTATAATTGCCAATTTTGGGCATCCAGTTTCTAAAACATGCCGTCATACAAACAACAACAATATCCTGAAAATACCCCAACCATGGTCTTAACCAGCAGGGCGTCTGGGTGCTTTTTCGGACACCCAAACCCTTAAAAAGAACCCCTCAGGACACCCCAAAAATGTTTGTGTGGAATTTCTAAAAATCTCAATCTCAAGTTTATAATTGAATTTCATCATCTCCTTATACATGTAGTTCCCTTGACATTGTTTAATGCTATCATGCCTTATGTTGATGAATTAATACATATATAATGTGATCCCCCTTAAAAATTTGGACACCCAAAAATTTTACAACTGCCAATTTTAGGCACCCAGTTTCTAAATCCTGGCTAAGACACTGACCCCAACTGTTTTGTGTTGATGCGAGGATGAATACGTTTATGGAGGATTCTCGTCACTTCCCTTTCAGCGTGCAAACAAAACACGCTCTATTCTATACGTTCTTCCTCCATAACACTCATCCCCGGAACAGGAAGACTACTCCCTAACTTCCCGATTCTCATCTTGGGACACAGCCAACTTAAACCTTCCAACCTTCCAATGGTGAGGCTACTTTGGTCCAAAGCACAAGGACACAACGATTCTTGAAAACCATCTAAACCCTGTCATGTTAGTATTCATTGGATAGCTCTCACTGAGTACTCTCAGATGAGTACCCACATGCCAGGGTTTCAGTGATTTTCCAGGTTTTTTGCATCATTTTGTATTGGGCAAATTAGCCACCAGCAGCATAAGGGTTAAGTTATATAATACTACCTTCAACACTATGCTCAACTCAAACCATTTTGAACAGAGGATGAATAAGTTCATGGAGGATTCTCGTTGCTTCCCCCTTCAACTTGTAAACAAACATGCTTTCATACAAACAATAGCCTGAAAATACTCCCACTGTTTTGTGTCAGTGTGGGGATTTTAATAACTTCCTTTCCCTCTTCAACTTGTAAACAAAACACACTCTATTCTAAACGTGTCTTCCTCCGTAACACTCATCCCCGGAACAGGAAGACTACTCCCTAACTTACTATTTCTCATCTTGGGACCCAGCCAACTTAAACCTATCAATTTCTCATTCATGGTTACAGGGTATTTTTCTAGGAATGGATGTCATTTCCCATCCAGGCCGACAAGGGTTCAAGAGCAATGGGATTTAAGAGAGCGAGTTTCATTTTTGAGAAAGGGACATATTTCTTAAATATTGATTTTGTTTAAGAGATATCACCAAAATCCAAAATAGTGAGGCAGTTTTGGTCGTTACAGGCATGAATGGGTTAACTATTCCAGTGGGGGGGGGGAGCTTCACACCAGAGTCTTAGGCCTAAAAAAAAGTTGTTTGTCTCCTGTAACCCTACCCTAACAAGTTTTTATTCAAAAGAATCCCTACCCTAATTTTTTTCTGCACTCCCAACTCCCAATCAGCTTAAAACATGTATAAAACACACATTTTTGACCAAAAAAATAAGCAGAATTATTTTTTTACCTACCCTTTTTTTTTCGGACCGGTACAGGAAACAATCAATTTTTTTTCTGGGCCTTAGCCAGCAGGGCCTTTGGGTATGTGGCACATGGACACTCAACCCCTCAGAAAATCCCAAGTATGATTTTTTGTAAGGATTTTTTAAACATGTCAATTTCAAACATGATCTTTCTATGGTTTCCTTTCACAGGTCAACATCCTGCACATCGCGAACCAGGAACTTATATTACCTCCAAAAACAGGAAACCATGCACACAAACTAACGGATATTCAAACTGCCTGCTGCAGGGTATTAGCCAGCAGGGTGTCTGGGTGTCTTTTGGACTCCCTGGTCTGTGAAGAATACCTGATTTTAGGTAAAAAGGCACCCTAGATCTTGGTATGTGTTCTTAATAAATACCAGTTCCAGTTCCAAGTTATATTTCTAAAAAGTTTAACTTCAAAATAATAACAAAGACATTTCTTGAAGAATTAAACATATAACTACTGTATATGTTAATGTACATAACCAGTGTAATGATTTTTACTTTTTCAATCAAGGATTTTGGATACCCAAAATTCCTGAAATCCCAATAGATTCGGACACCCTGTTATGAAAATCCTGGCTAAGTCCCTGGCCTGCTGTACTGTAACTTTTGGAAAAATACTTAAAGAGTAAAATGTTTATCAAAACCAAAATCACACCTATTCTTTCAAAAAAGTTATGATTGAAAATTTTCCAAAGAAATTTTCCCTGTCCAATAAGGAGTTTTTGAGGAAACTGCCTGTCCAAAAGAGAGGCTGGACAGATCCTAGCCCCCAGTATTACCAGTCTACCCAGCTGCAAAACGGGTACCTAGCATTAATAAGGGAGTGCTTAGAACTTGTGCGCTGTATGCTGCCAACTGCTCTGTAATATCCCTCGGGGATTGAAATGGTTTCCATGTGTACAGGCCTGCAAGGGGAGGAAGGTCGTGTGCACGCTTCGGTGGATACAAGACTATAAACCGAATACCTTTTTTACCTTTATTAAGCAGCATTCACAAGCTACTTGGGTCATTAACTCTACCAATGCTGAGGCTATTTTCATCAAAAGCACAAGGACGCGAAGATTCCGTAAAATCATCAACACCCTATCATGCTGGTATTCATTGGAAAGCCCTTACTGAGTACTCTCATATGAGTACCCATTTGCCAGAGTTTCTGGAGTCATTTTTCAAGTTTTTTGCATCATTTCGTATTGGCCAATTTAGCCACCACCAGCATAATGGTTAAGTGTTTCGCATAAATATGGCGATCCATGCAAATAGCGCCACCTGGTGTTGCATAACTGAATCATTCATCGACTCGGTGGTTTAACCCAATCGCGTCTAGAGCAGACATATGATCTGACACATATGGAAATACTGTGAATTCTAGGAAAATTGGACCACCCTAGGAATTTGGGCCACTATATTTTTTTTGCAAAATAATCATTGGGAAATATGGACCACCCTTGATCTATCCCTGGTAGCTATTTCACTAAGTCATGGAAATACTGTAAATTCTAGGAAATTTAGACCACCCTAAGAATTTGGGCCAATATAATCTATTTTGCAAATTAATTATTGGGAAATATGGACCACCCTCGATCTATCGCTGGTAGTTATTTCATTAGCATTAACGGGTTAAAATGCTGTTTTGGCTGCTACAGGTGTGAAGGGTTAAACACGGTCAGAGCATGCAGACGTCCATTAACCACAGACATTAATATTTCATTGTGTGAGTTACACAACACATGTAGGCTTTGTACCAATAATACAGGAACTTCTTATTGTATGTAATTTGCATTTTCGAGGACAACCTGTATAAAGGGGGATCAGTTAAGCCAGATTGCACTATTTTGGCTTTAGTCAATAACTGAGAAGATCTGTATATACAAGTAAACGAAATTCCCCCAGACTTTAAGGGTAAGTTATGCTAGTGTTATTAGAAACATCCTTACAAACCAGCGATTTACGCCCAAGGCCACTCCTATTTATTTACTTGTCTTACGAGCTCAGCAGGTAGGAAATGAGCCATTTTGGAATAAAAAAAAAGTTGAAAAATGTGACTTTTTTTATTATTATTTTTTTTTAGAGTCTGTCGACTAGGACTGGTAGCGATATGTTTCTACCAGCCTATTCTCAACTAAATAAAATCAATTAATCAATTAATCCCTGTAACCTGAAGGGTGGGAGGTATACCTCCTCAAGTCTGAGTCTCTACTACAGCAATTATAGCTTCCTGTAATTGATTGAATCACCCTTACAAAGAATATTCTTAAAACTTCCATTTTTTTTTTATTTTTTTTTTGGAGTCTGACAGAAAATTTCAAAACCACTTTCGTCCGTAAGACACCAAAGGTGACTTTTTTTTCTTTTTTTTTTGGAGTCTGACAGGATTTTTTTCCAAAAAAAGCTTGTAAGACAAGTAATTAAATTGGAGTGGCCTAAGGCCTGAAAGGATTTATTCTGCGACCGTTCTGAGAGACAAGATAGTTCAGATTTCCTGTACTATTTTGGTTTTAGTCAACTCCGGAGAATATCTTTATAGAACTAATATAAGTGAATTATCCCCTAGATTTCAAGGGTTAGTTATGATAGTGTTTTAACTTAAAAGAAACATCCTTACAAACAAGTGATATACACCTAACAGGTACCTACATAAGTACTTGGCTGCTTGCCCGGAAAGTGATTTTGAAAAAGGGGCTTTCGGGTGTATACATTTTAGTTTGCACTTGCCCAAATGGACAAGCTGGTTTTCTTTTTAAAAATTTTAACATAGAAAATAGCACAAATACCCATAAATATGCAAATAATGCAACAAAATCAAACAGAAAATGGTTTACAAATCATTAAATCCACGGCAGATAATAATGCCCTTCTAGCATATGTTATAACTTATTTTGGGCAAGCCAAAAATTATGTTGGGCAAGTAAAATTCATTAAATACTTGCCAAGCATGGTAAGTTATTTCTATTTCTGATTGTGTTGGTGCCTGCGGCCCTGTGTAAGGGATGAAAGTGTAAACTTATTCTGCTACTGTTCTGAGACAACAAGATCGTTATGATTTCCGGCACTATTTTGGCTTCAGTCATTCTGGGGTTAGCGCTCGCCGCCTTGCCAGTCGCTGGGAACTAATAATAAACAACCATATCTCTAGCATCTCTCCACAGTCTATTTATGTCCTAATAACAATACTGGCACTGGGGGATTGGGGAGATAGATCGGCCCCTAGTGGTGCAATATGAAATATGAATATGAAGGGGGTGGGTACAAGCCGGGATCTTGAAACTGATTGAAAAGGGGGAAGGGCTGCTAAAATGACAATTATCAAATGTTAGTTATCATTATCAAATTATTTTCATTATTCCCATCATTTTCATTATTATCATCATTTTCATTATTATTATTATTATTATTATTTTTATTATTATTATGGTTATTATTATCATTATTATTATTATTGTTATTATTATCATTATTATTATTATCATTATTACTATTATTATTACTATTATCATTATTATCATTATCAATATTATTATCATTATAATTATCATTACTATCATTATTACTATTAGTACCATTATAATAAGTAGTAGCAATTGTAGTAGTATTAGTAGTAGCAGTAGCAGTAGCAGTAGCAGTTGCAGTAGTAGTAGTAGCAGTAGCAGTAGCAGTAGCAGTAGTAGTAGTAGTAGTAGTAGTAGTAGTAGTAGTAGTAGCAGCAGTAGCAGCAGCAGCACCACCGGCAGCAGCAGCAGTAGTAGTAGCAGCAGCAGTAGCAGCAGCAGTAGCAGTAGTAGAAGTATATCAATTAATATTATCATCTTTCTCACTACTGCAGTCTCTGTGCTCACTTTCTAGGAGAGGAAATGGGAGTATTCGTTTGCTCTACATATCAAAAGGTCCAACAGTCAACCCAGGACGATGACATATCCTGGATTGAAGTAGGTCAGCCTGTGGTCACGTTTTACCTGTGAGTGAGTTTGTATTGTGATACTAAAATAGCATCATAGTCTTAGCCAGCAGGGCGTCTTGTGTGGGTGTCATTTATACACCCGAACCCTCAAGAACCACCCCTTAGGACACCCAGATTTTCCTGTGATTGATATCTTGAGATGTTGAATTTCTTCCACATCATTACAGTTTCTATAACATTGTATCAAGGGCAGGGCTCGACGCTAAGGGTGAACCTATGGCCCCAGGCCAGTAAAACTTCCAAAAAACAGCTTCGGGCCAGTAAAAAAGACCTCAACTGGTCCTACAGGCCCAGTAAACATATGGAGACATTCTTGTTAAAAAGTTTCCCACCGAGAATGTCCCCAAATGTTTTTGAAATAAATGAAGATAAAATCTATAAAGATAGATGTTGTGGTGAATTTTATGCAATGTTCTTTCTTGTTATGTTAAAGAAAAAATGTAGGACCAGTAAAAATTTTACAGGACCAGCAGATGCTAGGTGTTACTGGTCCTACAGGGCCAGTATCATTTTGAGTTAGCGTTGAGGCCTGAAGGGTATCATGTCTTATTGCAAGCATATATTTGAATATTTTCACCAAAATATAATTTCCATGACATTCTATATAATATAAGGATATTATGCCCTATTTCAATAAGTAAATACATATTTATGCTAGTAATCTAAGTATATTATGGCTTCCCTTGAAAAAAAGGGCGCCTAAAAGCTCAACAATTATCAATTTTGGGCACCCAGTTGCTAAATCCAGGCTAATTTCCTGAATAGGATCAGTTCCTGAATTGTTAATTGATAAAGCCCTGCATATGAGTAAAATGGGATTGTTTATCTTTGCATTGCTGAGACCTCCTAATAAACATTTAATTTGGTGGGAAGCCTGAGACTGTTGTTTCAAATAGCAAGCAACTTGTCGGATAGGCTTCATTTTGACACCAAGAACGGCCAGAAGCCCTAAAATGTAACATCTTAAGAATCTAGACGAATTAAGATGGGAAATCTAAGGTGTTGAGGCTACTTTCGTTCATAGCACAAGGACAGAAAGATTCTTGAAAACCATCTAAACCCTGTCATGTTGGTATTCATTGGATAGCTCTCACTAGGTACTCTCAGATGAGTACCCATATGACAGGGTTTAAGCCATTTTTCTGAATTTTTTTGGTGTGATTTTGTATTGGCAAAATTAGCCACCAGCAGCAACAGTGGCAGTTCATTATTTATGTGCAAACCAGCTGTCATATCAGTTTGTTAATGTTTGTCATATCATGCTTAAAAGTTCCTTTATAAATTGTTATCTGTGCCGGGGAACTAGCCAGGACCAGTCAAAAGGCAATTTCTTGAAAACCTTCTTTTCAGAAAGATATCTCCATGAAGATTTTTCAATTCCTACGTTTTTGAATTAATAACCATATATTTTTCCAAACAAACCATCCCCTAAAACATGGCTGAAGTGTAAATTCCCCTTTACGATTTTTAAATGGTGTTTATAAAGAATTTGAAGAAGCTAAATTTGGAGGGGCAGAAATTTTGTGAATACTGTTTTGGGTTAACAAGCATTTTTTAAATCTGAGCCAAGACCCTGATCTTCTAGGATTCTTTTGACAAAAACTCGGAAAATTAAGAATTTTACCAAAATATCCGAAGGAGGGTTATTGTAAGTATCCTAATTAACAATATTCTTCTCCAAATCTCTTTGAATCCTAAATATGCTTCTGCCTGTCAGACTTTGACCAAAATTTGTGGTTCATGCAAAAGGTGGAAAAACTTAAAATGTATACTTGAAATTGACATTTAAAGAAATGACTCACAGACATATGTGGGTGTCCTTAGGGGTGATTTTTGAGAGTTTTGGTGTGCAATAGACACCAATACGCCCTGCTGGCTAAGACTATGGGGCAGGGTCTTGGCCAGGATTTGAAGAATGCCTGTCCAAAACAGCAATTCAAAATATTCTGCCCGTCCAGATTTAGCTACTAATCTAGTTCAAATCCTTATATCAACTACATTTGATTGACTATTTTGTAAAAAGGACAATATTCACTCCCGTCCTGTCCTAGAAGTTGGTTTGTTTGAAAATATTTCATTATTACCCCTCAAAAAGTTCAAATTGATAATTCTTCATAGAAATTTTTGCCTGTCGAAAATAAATATTTCAGGGAACTGCCTGCCCAAAATACAGGCGAGACGGGTCCTGGCTAAGTCCCTGCTATGGGCCTATTGACCATTCTCCTCACATCACTGTATGACAACGCGATGGATGAACACCAATTGTGTCTATGGTCATCATTGCCTCTGGCCACTAGATTTCTCTGAAGAGGAGCCAAGTGACCAATCACATGGAAGAGTATTTCTCGCCTCTTGACGATTATCGCCTTACAATATACAGGCCCCTGGCTCATAGAACGATTGTCATAATCTTAGCCAGCAGGGTGTCTGGGCATCATTTGGACTCTCAAAAATCACCTGTTAACCCATTGCTAACAAATCCCTGGTGTAAAATTTTATTGGCGAATTGGCCAAATTCAAGTACTTGATTTGATAAATATAAATTATAAATGATTTTGGCAAATTCGTCATTACAATTTAAAATAAGGACTCACAAGGGACAGGGTTAACAATGATGAAGCTACTATTGCCCAAAGCACACCGACGTAAAGATTTTTGAAAACCATCTAAACCCTGCCATGTTGGTATTCATTGGATAGCTCTTGTCAAGTACTCTCCGATGAGTACAAATGTGCCAGGGTTTCAGTTATTTTTCAGCCTTTTTGCATAAAATTTGTGAAGGCCAAATTAGCCACAAGCAGGGAAGGGTTGATTCTTATTTCACCCATAGAGGATGTGTTTATTATTAATCTCCTCCTCTGACAGTAAGCTGGTAAGTTGTTTTCTTTATTCCTTCACCATCCAAATCAAAATAAACACTGCCATATAATGAAAACAATGGTTTTTACGAGTGCCATAGTTCATAACATGTTTATCTATTCATTTCTCTTCCTGTCTAATTGTGAATATTTTTCTTATGATGTTCTCATTGAGTCAAATCAACATCCACACTTAGTATTAGTCATAACACTAGTCAGTAGTCGTAGTCACGAATCTTGCTCTGAGCCTGTGGTCGACTGTTTCAGTGTTTGTGATGTCACTGTCAAAATGTGAAACAGTGTATCTTTTGTTTATTTCATTTTATGACAATGTAACATATAAGTATCTATCATCTGAGACATCCATACAATGTCACCATAAGGATAGATATCGCGAAATGAGAAGAATTAAGCTGAAAAATGAGCCCACACACATCCAGTGATTCGCTGCCTACGCTAGCTGAGATATCCTTATGTCACAACCGGCTGAGGCTCTCACTGCAAAATAAAAACATTCTCAATCGCAATCAATTTTCGACCAGTCAAAAGACAGCTTTTACAGTCCTTACCTTTGTGTATAATTCCTTCGTCGTCATGATAAGATGTTCTTAGACCAGTCTGATAAATCTGGCGCTATAAGTCCATTGTCCTAGAATATAACGTGGAAATAATTTCTAAAGCTCAGTCGATAACTTCGCCTGGTGGTCCGCCATTATAATTCTGGTTTGCGCATGGGTAAACGCCCACCTGCCAAATCTCGCGGGTTCACACGCGAAGTTGGGGGACTCTCGCCCCCTGTCATTCAGTCATCATGTCAATCATATGATTACTTTGTGATGATAGGGTGATTGGTGAAATTAGAAATTAGTTGTTAAGGGGGAAATTATCGGGGAAATTATTCGATTTTGATTAGCATCCGGTTAAGTCTACCCGTACCTATATGATTATGGCAGCGTCTGATCCGGTTGAAAGCTATGTTTATTTGTGGCCATAACTTACATAATTTGATTTATCACCAGAAAAGTCAAAATGGAAAAACAATTTGGTTCATATATATATATAATTATATATATATACTATATATATATATATATATATATATATATATATATATATATATATATATATATATATATATATATATATATATATATATATATATATATATATATATATATATATATACATATATATATATATAAATACATATATATATATATACATATATATATATACATATATATATATATATACATATATATATATATATATATATATATATATATATATATATAATATATATATATATATATACATATATATATAATATATATTATACATATATATATACATATACATATATATACATATATATACATATATATATATATATATATATATATATATATATATATATATATATATACATATATATATATATACATATATATATATATATACATATATATACATATATATATATATATACATATATATATATATACATATACATATATATATACATATATATATATATATATATATATATATATATATATATATATATATATATATATATATATATATATATATATATATATATATATATATATATATATATATATATATATATATATATATATATATATATATATATATATATATATATATATATATATATATATATATATATATATATATATATATATATATATATATATATATATATATATATATATATATATATATATAACTGGCTCTTCAAAAAATGTAGTCTATGGTTTCTCTGTTTGTCTTAATGTCCTGCTCAATGTCTATGTGTTAGTTCTATGGCTGGTGAAAGATGGCGCTCTGTGTGGTCACAATAGTCAGACATCTCACCGCAGCCACCTGGTGAGCAATTTCAGAACAAAATCAGGATAAACTCATTACTGAGTTCGCATAGATTTCATATGAATAAATAGATAGAGATCTAGAGGTATTGAAAACTTGCTTGGCCAGGGTAGGGAACGTGTAAAGAGGTGTCCAGGTCTCTGTCCTAGGCATAGGGGTAGGTGACCAAAGAAGATATACAGTACATACATTTAATTCCTGCACCAGTTGACCGGATGTCTACCAGTGCCTGGTTATACAAACACCCATGGATAACATGTCAAAAAATAAAACAAATACATCAGTGTTCCACGTAGCTTGTGCATCAAAGCTACTTTCAGTTGTGAGGTCATCCATGCATCGATCCATGCCCAGGAAACTGGGTGGCAATCAGGCGTGCGGTCGTGGGCTGCCATGCATTTAGTGCAGAAATTTAATGTCACCACTGTACAACCGTGTTTGGGAAATTTCCAGCCCTTTAGAAATATAAGCATGAGTATCCATGCTCCAAGAGACTGCTGGAGGCTGGTGCCCTGATGAGGAAAAGTGTCAGTGCTCAACCAATGGAATACAGGTAGCAAAGTCAATTGTGCATTTGCACTCCACTAGGAATCTAAAGCGTTGCCACTGGCTGCTTATTGTTTATCACTGTGATAAAGTTAACAGTGACTTGGGGTTAGGCGGTGGTCATCGCAAGGTACGTCGGTTCCCTGTACCACTTACAACTGGCTAGTCACGAACAAGTGACGATATTCAGCTAGAGTTAGGTGAGAAAGTTGCCAGTGACTTGTGGATGGTTTCCAGGATCATACGTTGACTATTTAGGACATAGCCTTAATCCACATGACAACTTTTGTCTGCATGTATATGTATATGTATATATATATATATATATATATATATATATATATATATATATATATATATATATATATATATATATATATATATATATATATATATATATATATATATATATATATATATATATATGATAACGTACTTTTGACAATAGCTTCGAAATTGAGCTTGAAATCAGGGAGTATTTGGAAGTATTTTGGATTATACTAAGCAAATAAAATCTTTGACATTGTCAACAGCATGCCAAATTGATGTTTTCTGATTTTCGAGAAAGCTGACTTTTTCTCACTTTCTTTAACCCAATAATATAGCTCACAGCGGCTAAAACCGGCCTGACAATTTTGATGAAATCTTGAAGGCTAAGGCATAATTGGCAAAATATTTGAAAGAGATATGTTGATCAGATCGATACCAACAACTTTCGTTCAAATATTTTGTAAAATCATTCTCAAATGCAAAGATATTGTCAAAAGTATATTAAATCCAGACGACAATTTCTGGAGGAACTCTAAAGCATTACGGGAGCCGTGTGTCAGAGTGAGGTGCGCTGGAGCAGGTGGGTATGAAGGGTATTTAAAGGGGAGATGTTTAGAGTTGCATTCTCTCAATTACCCGCCCTGGCAAATGAGAAATTGCCTGTAACTTGGGGTTAGGCGGGGATTTTCGCCGGGTACTCCGGTTTCCTCCACCAGTTACAACTGTCCAGTCACGACTTGGTCGCAAAGTGGCAGAAAAATGATATTTATCGAAATTCCAAAATCCTTTTGACAGGAATGTCACAATGCGGAGGGATACAACTTAATAGAAATCAATTTACATGTAAATGAATCTGACCAGTTAGTAACATGGGTGTCAAACGCATTTTCTAAAAAGGAAACTTGCTAGATGAAAATCTCTAGTCAGGGTCAAGCGACAGTTTTGTAGAGAGAAAGAGAACACAGGAAATGATGATTAGCCCATTCATGCCTGGAGAGCCCAAAAATGATCTGAACAGTTTTGGTGATAACTCTCAAATAAAGGTTTATTTGGAAACTATTTGAAGGAGAAATAGTCATTAAGGTTCAGCCTACAACTCTCCCTTAAATATTTTGAGAAACCATATATCGCTCCTAAGTTATTTACAAAAATAGCATCGTACCAGACGACAGATGCTAGAGGAAATCTCAGGCATAAATAGGAGCGCAAGCCAATTAAAGTCATTTCACGTGTAGGTACATCTTTTAAGGTGATGGGTACCATTGCAAGTCAGTTAAAAGCCCTGTCCCAAAACACACCTCAAAGCAGCATAATCCTATAACTAGGTGTATCTCCCGGTTCCTGAGTGTTATCAGGTAGAGAATATCATCGCCACCTGTCATTATTCAAACCATATTCTGTTTTATTTCAAAATTTACAACTTTTTTTTCAAATGACATATTCTCATTAATTACGCAGGTGATGGTTACTGCAGGTTCAGAGTTACTTTAGGGATATCATTGACTATGCCCAATAAAAAGTATTTTTTTGATTTTTTACTGCTGAAGATTTTTACAGACCATAACGTTGAAAATTTTAGTTAGAAATCTCCACACCAACTTCACTTGGTAACCTCACATGCTCATAGCTAGCACCTATTTATAGCATCCTGACCACAAGCCATTGTCTTGAGATCGTCGATGTGTATCCTTGTGCAACTCTCTTTTGTTTCGAGTGCTCAGGAGTGATCAGCGAGGCATGTCCACTACTATCAAAGGGGTTCCCATGCCTCCACACACGAAATTTATCACTAGAATTTTCAATGTTATGGCCTGTAAAAATCTTCAGGAGTAAAAAATCAAAAAAATACTTTTTATTGGGCATAGTCAATGATATCCCTAAAGTAACTCTGAACCTGCAGTAACCATCACCTGCGTAATTAATGAGAATATGTCATTTGAAAGAAAAGTTATAAATTTTGAAATAAAACAGAATATGGATTGAATAATGACAGGTGGCGATGAAATTCTCTACCTGATAACACTCAGGAACCGGGAGATACACCTAGTTATAGGATTATGCTGCTTTGAGGTGTGTTTTGGGACAGGGCTTTTAACTGTCTTGCAATGGTACCCATCACCTTAAAGGGTTCGCTTCCCTTTTTTAAGGGAGGCTTAGACATTTAAGAAGGAGCTTTTTTGTATATGCAGACGACACGGATAGGTACATCTTAACAGTTAATGGCTCGGGTACCCAACACATTTTCTAAAAAGGTAACACCCAAATATTCATGGCATAACAGTGTTCGACTGTTCGTGATAACTCATACATGATACACTGTTTTTGAAGATATTTGAAGGAGAAATGTCCATTAGGACTAAGCCTACAACTCTCCTTCAATTTTTTGAGAAACTATATATAATTCCTAAGTTATTTACAAAAATAGCATCGTACCAGACAACAATTTGTAGAGATAGTAGGGTTATTAATCTCTCTGTCTCAGGGGGGAGGGGTCTGGGAACGTTGAACTTACAGTACAGACATTTAATTCCCGCACCAGCCGACCGGACGTCTGCAGTGCCTGGTTGTACAGACGCCCATAGAGAACATGGAAACTGGGTGGCAATTTGGCGTGCCGCCGTGTATTGTGGCTGGGTTGCCCGGGCATTTACTGCAGGAATTAAATGTAGGCAGTGTACTCATCGTCGGATAAAATGATACTTGAAGACGTATTCGAAGAGGGACCCTAAATAAACAACACAACAACTTGCATGTCAGGTACTTCTCAAAACATTGCTTTGTAAAATATATACATATATATTAAACCGCCTACTGAAGACGGAAGCGGTGCAGTTTAATAAAGAAAAGGCTATACATCAATTAATTTGACAGTGAACCACGAAATGTTCCTAGTATATTTACACACGCTATTATAATTTGTTTACTTATAATGGGTATGCGTTTGTATAGATATTTTACAGTCAATAAACATGCATACATACATTGTCAGTGTCTCGTGGGTAGACATACCAACCTGTTTGTACGGGTGAACTTGGATATGCCGGACCACTGTAAGACGGATTTTTGCATATGACGGACGATATGCTTGGTCCCAGTCCGATGCATATCAAGTATTCGTCATATGTATACAACGGATTTTGCATATGACGGACCAATTTTCCTGGTCCCATTGCGTCCGTCATATCCAAGTTCACCTGTACTACATAAAGCAGCGACATCTATCAGCAGACTTGTAAACTAAGTTTAAATTGAGTGATCCTACGAGATCCTAGAGAGACACCTAAAACAAATTCTATGCTCACTTCATGATAAGGTCAAGGGTGTCCAACTGTCGCATTGTCGCACCAGTGCGCGACAGAGGCTTTAAAACGTGCGACAGGCCAAATCTATCTAGCACTTAAACTCGACTAATTCTCCAACAGCATGGCCGACTGACCCGGCCGACTGAGTGAGCCCTTTAGATACTGTAGTTCCTGTACTTTCTATTTTTGACATAATCACATGCATCAACTGCATGAACATGTATAGAATATTCACTGTTTCTGGAATTTATTATTCATATGAAGGTGTTCATATCAATATACCAGACACTAAACACTTTTCTAGCTATTTGTCACGTGATGGCCACCAAAACGCGGGGCTTCAGGACGTATTTACCTGGACATCCCTTGATTGCGATGGACCAAGTGTGAAAGAGAAAATATTTTTAAAAAAAATTCACCACCGTATTTTGTTGGGAGAAAATATATTTAAATATATTTTCACCACCGTATTTTGTTGGGAGAAAATATATTTATATATATTTTCACTACCGTATTTTTTGGGGAGAAAATATATTTAAATATATTTTCTCCCCCCAAATACGGTGTTGAAAAGAAATATTTAAATATTTTCTCTTTCATACTTGGTCCATCGTACTTGATAAAGGTTTGTTTCCTTTAATATCTCAGCTACAGGGTTTGGCCACTGAGCGTTGTAAAATGTCAAATACGGAAAACTGGAGATAAATCTTAAATTCAATCTTAATAGAATAAAATAATAGATATGTAGCGAGAGACCAAATACTATAAGCGTCTCAATGTGAAATCACTTGGAAGACCAATGAGGGCTTTCGTATCATTAAAGAGAAACTTGCGCGCCAACATGCGCAGAACGCGATATTAGGCTATCTGCCGCAGCCAGCCGGACCAGGTTGACTGGCTGGTTTCATATCCACTTGTTTTTATTCACCTAAGATACGACCACCTTCCGTTGTGGCCGTGTGGTCTACGGCGTTGCCACTGACGCTCACTATCTCTTACCACTACCCCGGTTCGAATAAATACCGTACGGGCCATGTGTAAAAGATGTCGATGATTTGGGGTGAGGCGGGGATTTCCGACACGTGCTACGAAAATGGAACATTGGAATTTCGTTTTTTGCCACATTTGTTGCTAATTCCTGACTGGCCAGTTGTAAGTAGTCGCGGAAAACGCAGTACCGGGCGAAAAAACCACCGCTTAACCCCAAGTCACTGGCCACTTTCTCACATGCCCAGACGGGGCATGTCAAACCCGGGCAGTGGTGAGAGATAGCAAGCAGTCAGTGGCGGTGCCTTAGACCGCTCGGCCATCAGAGCAGGCCCCCAGGTAGATGCATAATTGGACACGGCACCAGACATTATACCTAAGCTAAGCGGTACACACATACATATATATATATATATATATATATATATATATATATATATATATATATATATATATATATATATATATATATATATATATATATATATATATATATATATATATATATATTTGTATATATATATATATATATATATATATATATATATATATATATATATATATATATGGTCAGTGGTACGCTTAATAATTCAAATTTCTATAGTTTCAAATCGTATTGGATATTTGGAATTTTGGGTATATTTTCAAAGTTTCAAACTTCGAAACCGTATTAGAAATTTGAAACTTTGGTTAAAGTTTCAAATTTTCAAACTTCCATACTTTCGAATATCCAAATTTTCAAACTTCCAAAACGTGTTGGAAGTTTGAAACATTGGTCAAAGTTTCAAAGTTTCAAAATTCCATACTTTCAAATATCCAAACTTTCAAACTTCCAAAACGTGTTGGAAGTTTGAAAGTTTGACATGGAACGTTTAATAATGTAAAATGTGAAACTTTCAAATATACGGTAATCGGGCTGCTAATAGAAGCTGCTTTAAGTTGCAAACACGACCCGCATTTCTTCATTGTTATTATTTATCATCAAGACGCTGTTCTCATTTAGGCTATCAAATACGCATTTCTTAATTTCCTATATCTTCAAATATTGCAATTATGGATATTGATTATGCTTAAACTGTCATTGACGCTAATGAACATGAAAAGTGGAGCGACACAATTGTCTATTCTATTATTAGAAACGGCAGCTTCTAAAATGCGGAACCGGAATGTATGTAAAACTCGTGCCCATATGATGGACCATGAGTGAAGGAGGGAACAATGAAATTTATTTTCAAGACCGTCTTTTTGGGAGGGTAAATAGAACTTGTTCCCGACTTAACCGACCATTCCAGTCGATCAATATACATTATATATCTACCTTTCTGTCTGTCTGTCTGTATAACTGTATATCTGTATATATATCTACTATCTATCAATCTATCTATCTTTTTATGTGTGAGAGCCTTAGATATATATAAAAAAATTCTTTGTCTAATGTGAGAGCATCCAAACACACACACATAAATGTATGTATGTGTGTGTGTGCGTATGTGTGCGTATATAGATAGGTAGATAGAGAAATACGGAAAGACAGCTAGGCAGATGTGATTATATACTTCATTGATTCCATCATAACGTAGTTTATGAACCAATTCATGAACGCACACACACGCATGCATGCATGCCCGCGCACAGTCATTTATATACCACCCTCCCCTCCCCCACCCCACGCCCCACGCACATAAGATCTAACTAATACATTCCCGCATACTCTAGGGGAGGAAAATAACACTGTTTTACCGGTAGGGTAAATAAAACTTATTTCTTCCAGACCACTCCAGAGGAAGGGTAGATAAAACACATACGCACGCACACACATACATACATATATGTCTATGTGTGTGTGTTTGGATGCTCTCACTTTAGATGAAGAACCACATTTTATCTATATAAGGCTCTCACACATGAATAGATAGAAAGATTGATTGCTAGATAGTAGATAGATATATAGATAGACAGAAATACAGACAGACAGGTTAGATAGATGATATACATTGATAGATACCTATTGACACTAGAGTGGTCGGGTAAGTCGGGAACAAATAAAGTTTTTTTATCCTGCCTATGGGTTAGTCGGGAACAAATAAAGTTCTATTTACCCTCCCCAAAAGAAGGTCTTGAAATTAAAGTTCTTTATTTGCTCTTTCACACTTGGTTCATCATATCGACACGAGTTTTACATAATTCCAGTTCCGCATTTTAGAAGCTGCCGTTCTTATAATAGATTAGACAAGTAGGTCACTCCACCATTCTTGCCGCTTTGCGAAAATTATCCTTTTTCTTATAATTGGCAATTTCCTTTGAAAAGTAACATTTGGTATTGTTTTGATATTATTGATATTATACAATGTATAATATATCAACATAACATTGTAACAGAACTACTTGCGTACCGCTAGGAAAGGTTTGGAAATTTGATTTATTAAGTGTGCCACTCTGCGGCTTTTCTAAACATGCAATAGTATAAATGTGTAAAGACTTTTGGAAGTTTGAAAGTATGGAAATACGGCTGTAATCTCATATATTCAAACCCGTTTGAAAGTACGGAAGTTTGGATATATGGAAGTTTGAAAGTTTGAAAATACAGATATTTGAAAATTTGAATATTTGAAAGTTTGAATTATTAAGCGTACCACGGAACATATATATATATATATATATATATATATATATATCCATATATATATATAAATGTATATATATATATATATATATATATATATATATATATATATATATATATAAATATATATATATATATATATATATATATATATATATATATATATATATATATATATATATATATATATATACAACAGACATTATACCTAAGCTAAGTGGTTAGCACAGGCACACGATTATAGTTTTCAAACCCGTTAGCTCAAACTAAATGGCACACAGAACTATATTTGCAAAATCACAATGACATACAATGCATTACAACAAACAAAACATTTTCCTAGAATATATGAATATACGTATATATATATATTATATATATATATATATATATATATATATATATATATATATATATATATATATATATATATATATATATATATATATATATATATATATATATATTATATATAATATATATATATATAATATATATATATATATATATATATATATATATATATATATGGTCAGTGGTACACTTAATAATTCAAATTTCTATAGTTTCAAATCGTATTGGATATTTGGAATTTTGGGTATATTTTCAAAGTTTCAAACTTCGAAACCGTATTAGAAATTTGAAACTTTGGTTAAAGTTTCAAAGTTTCAAACTTCGATACTTTCAAATATCCAAATTTTCAAACTTCCAAAACGTGTTGGAAGTTTGAAACTTTGATCAAAGTTTCAAAGTTTCAAAGTTCCATACTTTCAAATATCCAAACTTTCAAACTTCCAAAACGTGTTGGAAGTTTGAAAGTTTGACATGGAACGTTTAATAATGTAAAATGTGAAACTTTCAAATATACGGTGATCGGGCTGCTAATAGAAGATGCCTTAAGTTCGCAAACACGACCCGCATTTCGTCATTGTTATTATTTATCATCAAGACGCTGTTCTCATTAAGGCTATGAAATACGCGTTTCTAATTTCCTATATCTTCAAATATTGCAATTATGGATATTGATTATGCTTAAACTGTCATTGACGCTAATGAACGTGAAAAGTAGACGACCCAATTGTCTATTCTATTATTAGAAACGGCAGCTTCTAAAATGCGGAACCGGAATGTATGTAAAACTCGTGCCCATAAGAGGACCATGAGTGAAGGAGGGAACAATGAAATTTATTTTCAAGACCGTCTTTTTGGGAGGGTAAATAGAACTTGTTCCCGACTTAACCGACCATTCTATTGGATGAATATCGATCAATATACATTATCTATCTACCTTTCTGTCTGTCTGTCTGTATTACTGTCTATCTGTATATATATCTACTATCTATCAATCTATCTATCTTTTTATGTGTGAGAGCCTTAGATAAATAAAATTCTTTTCTTCGTCTAATGTGAGAGCATCCAAACACTGTGTGGGGCCGGTATTATGGAGTCCTAAGTTTTCGCACTCCTTGTTTTTTCATTTCTATATATTTGTAATTGTACTTTCATATCTTGTGATGTGGCAATAAACAATACAATACAATACAATACACACACACATAAATGTATGTATGTGTGTGTGTGCGTATGTGTGCGTAAATAGATAGGTAGACAGAGAAATACGGAAAGACAGGCAGATGTGATTATATACTTCATTGATTCCATCATAACGTAGTTTATGAACCAATTCATGAACGCACACACACGCATGCATGCACGCCCGCGCACAGTCATTTATATACCACCCCCCCCCCCCCCCCCCCCCCCCCTCCCGCATACTCTAGGGGGAGGAAAATAACACTGTTTTACCGGTAGGGTAAATAAAACTTTATTTCCTCCAGACCACTCCAGAGGAAGGGTAAATAAAACACATACGCAAGCACACACATACATACATACATACATACATACATATATGTCTATGTTTGTGTGTTTGGATGCTCTCACTTTAGATGAAGAACAACATTTTATTTATATAAGGCTCTCACACATCAATAGATAGAAAGATTGATTGCTAGATAGTAGATAGATATATAGATAGACAGAAATACAGACAGACAGGTTAGATAGATGATATATATTGATAGGTACCTATTCACTAGAGTGGTCGGGTAAGTCGGGAACAAATAAAGTTCTATTTACCCTCCCCAAAAGAAGGTCTTGAAATTAAAGTTCTTTATTTGCTCTTTCACACTTGGTCCATCATATCGACACGAGTTTTACATAATTCCAGTTCCGCATTTTAGAAGCTGCCGTTTTAGTAATAGATTAGACAAGTAGGTCACTCCACCACTCTTGCTGCTTTGCGAAAATTATCCTTTTTTCTTATAATTGGCAATTTCCTTTGAAAAGTAACATTTGATATTGTTTTGATATTATTGATATTATACAATGTATAATATATCAACATAACATGGTAACAGAACTACTTGCGTACCGCTAGGAAAGGTTTGGAAATTTGATTTATTAAGTGTGCCACTCTGCGGCTTTTCTAAACATGCAATAGTATAAATGTGTAAAGACTTTCGGAAGTTTGAAAGTATGGAAATACGGCTGTAATCTCATATATTCAAACCCGTTTGAAAGTACGGAAGTTTGGATATATGGAAGTTTGAAAGTTTGAAAATACAGATATTTGAAAATTTGAATATTTGAAAGTTTGAATTATTAAGCGTACCACGGACCATATATATATATATATATATATATATATATATATATATATATATATATATATATATATATATATATGGTGCAGGTGTGAACGGCAGATATTTTTTCATCCCATGTAGTTCCAGAGGAGAATGGAACAAGTAAACATATCTGAAGACAGGTATGCTTACTAGTTTCATTCTCCTCTGGAACTAAGGATACTACAGGCATTTTTGCCATGGTGCTGAAAACTGCTACCAGATCCTCACAGCTAACAAAGCACTAAGGAGCTAAAGAGCATTTTTATTTACCATGTTTACAAAGCTACCAAGATTGAAGTTTTATGTACCGTCTGTTATGCAATATGGCATAACGACAAAAATAATTCAAAATTTAAAAAAAAAGAAGAAGCTAAAGAGCACATTCTTATGATGTCACCATTACGGTTACATTGTATCATTTTCCCCATTAAATCCAA
The DNA here is from genome assembly GCA_963942565.1 of Maea johnstoni. Classification (NCBI taxonomy): domain Eukaryota; kingdom Metazoa; phylum Annelida; class Polychaeta; order Spionida; family Magelonidae; genus Maea; species Maea johnstoni. The sequence goes on along the minus strand of OZ012701.1, from coordinate 19,315,071 downwards.
ATAATGGGTGCTGTTGAAAGCGACGTAAAACCCAATTCCTTCCTTCCTTTTGCACAAAAATGTACGATGGACCAAGTGTGAAAGAGAAAGTAAATTTAAATTTATTTTCACTCATTTTTATTGGGGATAGAAAAAATATTTAAATTAATTTTAACTCCCGTTTATTGGGGAGAGAAAATAAATTGAAATTAATTTTCTCTTTTACACTTGGTCCATCGTAAAAATGGGAGACAAAACATTTTTAAAAGATTTTCCGAAAACAGTGCAATTTGTTTTTAAAAAAATCTGTTGTTTTTTTTAGAAAACGGTGGAATTTTTGTCCTGCTGCTTTTGGAAAAAACGGATTTATTTTTTTGAAGTTCTGTCGTTTTCCAGAAAGACAGCGGATTTTTTCTGCCGTTCACACCTGCACCATCGTAATGTATATATACAGACCCCTGATTATACAAATCAGTATTCTAAATGGTAAGCACTAATGATATCGTCCATACTGAGATCATGCCGTATAACTGTCTGCCACATATAACTCCACGGCTAACGAATATTGATTACATAGAAATAGCTTCATAATTTTCCTTCTAAGCGTAGGTAATTCCTAACAATGAATGTCTAAATGGACCTGGCAACCATAGAGTAAAAATTGTCATTTGTTAAAATTGAGAGGCATTTTTACAATAAAAAACGCGTGCGTTTAGAATGATAGCTTTTATTCTGAACATCTCGGAGATGTGGCGACTCCTTGTAGCTCAGATGAGGAGAACATGGATTGGTGGCCACAGACCAATTAACATAATGTCTATTGCAAATCCCTCGACACACCTAATCTCGCCTCAGTGTAGAGTCCGACGGATGAGGGCTCCCATATTTGTTTACATCATAGAGGAAGATGTCACGCACATGCGCAGGGCGCACCTCGAGTTTTTTCGTCAACACCTGGGCTAGGAGTCGTACCGAGGCTGTTGAGCGAGATCTGCTGGTTGCGTATCCGGTGATCGAAATTCGTGCATATAGTTAATACTTCTCGCTCCCTTTTACATTGAGAAAAGACCTCTGAGATGTGAACACTCAATAGAGTAAATGCTTTTGTCGTGGTCACAAACTATTCACCCATCTGAGGGTTAATTCACAGTAGTTCTAATGCTTAACCCTTCTGCTGCTGGTGGCTAATTCGGTCAATACAATATGATGACAAAAGGCTGACAAATGAATGAACCCATGGCAAATGGGTACTCATTTAGTAATAATACTCAACAAGAGCTTTTCAATAAATACCAAAATGACAGGATGAAGATGATTTTCATTTTATTTCTTTTTTGTGCATTGGACGAATGCATCAGAAAGGCTAATAACCATTCAGAATACTTCCCATATTTTCCAAAATATGCTATTTCCAGCTGAATTTCGCATGGCATTGTAGCCTGTTATAAGCAAGAATGGGTTAAACATTACGCTGCTGCTGACTAATTTTGCCAATACAAATTAATGCAAAAAGTTGAAAAATGACTAAAACCCTGGCATATGGGTAATCATCTGAGAGTACTCAGTGAGAGCTATCTAATGAATACCATTGAAAACTCGACATCTTTAGGTGATTATCAAGAAAATTATTTGCATCCTTGAGCTTTGGATGAAAGTGGCCTCAGCATTGAAAAGGGTAAACCTCTATAACAACGACGAACGTCTATTCTTCAGCGCCCCAATATTGCTGAGTCGACCGAGCAAGTCCGACCTCCGCGCCCGGAAGTCTTGCTTCCATTCTTCCCGCGTTTCCTTCTCCAGGTCCATCTGCTCCATCCTCTCAACTATCATGTCCTCAAAATCCTCGTCCTCCATATAACTGAGCTCGGTCGCCGTCGACAGGCTGCTGTCCGGTCGACCTTTTGGTCGGCTGTCCGGTCGACCGGGCGAGTCGCCATTTGTGTACTCCTCGGACTCTGAAATTGTGTTTTTTCTTGCGAAGTCAGACGACTTATGGAGGTACGTATTATTGTCGCCTAGCGACAAGCGACGTTTTTGTTTGGGTTTCAACTTGACTTTGTTTTGACCCTCATCGTGCTCACCGTCCTTGGTTTTAAAGGTCACTGATTTGTCGATAGAGGGCGTCCTAATCAGGCCATTAGAGGGCGCTTTATTCAGTCCGTTAGAGGGCGCTTTATTCAGTCCGTTAGAGGGCGCTTTATTCAGGCCGTTAGAGGGCGGTCTAATCAAGCCATTAGAGGGTGTTCTTTTCAGTCCGATAGATGGCGTTCTATTCAGACCTATGACGTCAGAATGCCTCCTCACCATGCGCTTCATTTGAGACATCTTCCAAATTTTCTGGTCTACCCGGCCGGTCGATCGAGGTGTGGTAGAAATCCTTCTATATATGTTGACTGAAAATACTAGTTAACTACCTTGAGAGAGATTGCACCTCCAAGTCTTATCTGAGATTAACATAAGTGAAGCTTGGTGTTAAGTCTGCTTAGTGTTCCAAAATAGTCTAAAATCCGTCCGGTCTTTTGGAGTTGTGCTTGTAATTCTTCCGGAGCCTTCAATTTTGGCTGGAAGTACTAGTGTTTGCTGCTTTGGGGAATATTACCCCTCCAAGTTCGATCGGAGATTAACATACGTGTTTTTTTTGTTTTTCGTGGAGCTTAATTGGTTATCAGCCAATAAATCTAAAATCTATCCGGTCTTTTGAAGTTGTGGTGATGGTGTGTCCGTAACATGGTCCAATCTTGGCTGAAAGTAGTTATGTTTACTGCTTTGAGAACGCGTATCCTTTTTAGTTTAATCTTAGATTAACATAAGTGGAGCTTATTGGTATATCTGTCAAGATTGTCTAAAATCGGTCCGGTCTTCTGAAGTTGTGGTGATGATGCGTCCGTATCATTGTCCAACTTTGGCTGAAAGTAGTTATGTTTACTGCTTTGGGGACGCTCACCCTCCAGGGATTAACATGAGTGGAGCTTGGACAAAACCCGAATATAGCTGTCCGCCTTGGTGATACACCCGACGCCTTCTCTATAAAAACCTGAAATGGATAAAAAAAAAAGGGTGGAAAAAGCGATATACAATAACTCGCTGTTGGGGGTGTCTTAGATAAATATAAACAAGTGGATATGAAACCAGCCGATCAACCTGAACAGGCTAGCCTCAACCAATGGCACAAAAGTCGTACTCTGCGCATGCTCAGATGATGCTGGCGCACAGGTTTCTCTGTGACTTACATGATACGAGAGCCCTGATTGGTCCTTGTTCCCTTGTGACCTCACGCTGATGCCATATCAAAGACCCCTGTCGTGTCCAGCCCTTCACTATAGTGCATATAGTAATTGGTCTCTCGGAGGCTAGCCTGTTCAGGCCGACGGGCTGGTTTCATATCCACTTGTTTTTGTTTATCTAAGACAGTGTATAGACTGTTTAACCCATTAATGCTCACAGCGGCCAAAAGTAGCCTGGCGATCTTGATAAAATCTTGCAGGCAAGGCATAGTTAGGAAAACATTTGATTGGGAAATGTTGATGAGAACATTAGGGCTGTTCCATTTAAAAGTGTGGAAGGAGGAGGAACGGAAGGTTTTTTGAAGGGGGGATGGGCCGAAAATTGAATTAATTTTTCCCATTAGACTACATATGATTTCTGGCAGGAAGGGGGGGGGGGGGTGTCGAATTTTTAATTATCTTCCGCCCCCCCCCCCCCCCCCCCACCAAGCACACTTTAAAATGGAACGGCCCCTACCACCAACTCTCCTTGAAATATTTTGTAAAATCGTTATTGATTCCAAAGTTATTGAGAAAAGCATCTTAGATCCAGACGACAATTTGTGTAGGAACTCTAAAGCATTGATGGGTTACTATATTTGACAGGCCTTTCCTCCACCATGCTTCTATATGACAATTCAACATATATACAAAGTATATATTGCCTGAAATGTCTTTTGATATGGAGGCAGGGTATGATATTTTCGGGTAAGGCCAACTCAATTTGATTACTTGACTTACGAGCTTTTATTGTAAATTTTCTATTGTCAGACTCCAAAAAAGATAAATAAAAAAGTCGACTTTGGTGTCTTACGGACGAAAGTGGTTTAGAAATTTTCTGTCAGACTCCAAAAATAAAATGATAAAAAAAAGTATTTTATTTTATTCCAAAATGGCTCATTTCCTGCCTCCGGAGCTCGTAAGACAAGTTATCAAATTGGAGTGGCCTAAAAAGCGAAAAAACAAACAAACAGAAACATGCATAGTACTCACTACCGTCCTAGGTATTGACGCTTTACAGAGGTGTAAAATAGTCTCAATGTCGCACCAGCGTGCGACAGGGGCTTCAAAACATGCGACAAGCCAAACACGGTTTAACCAGGAACATTTTCGCAAAAAATGTCCAATTGAGCTTATTATATATTTGGAAGTGGCTGCGTAGCCGGCCAGCCGGCTATGCAGCCTATGCTTCAGCATTTGACTGCATAGCCGGATTATTATCAATGTGTATAGTACCAGACATGGGGTAATAAGTAATAGGTAATAGAAAAGTAATAGGTAATGGACCGAATTTCAAAGTAATAGCATGTAATAAGTAATAGACAGTCAAAATCTTTAAGTACAAGTAATTGTATATAAATAGACTGATCCCAAAAGTAATAAGTAATTTTCCGTCACTTTTCTATTAATTAGCAAATTTATGACTAAAAAATCATCTGTAAAAACACTTAAAACAGTCACTTTTCTATCTTCATGACTCTTACCACCTTTTATGACTAATTTTTGTCACTCCTTGTCTCAAATGGCTTGAATTTGAAGGATCGATTTCAGTAATAAGTCAGTGAAAATGTTTTGTGAATCGTCTGAAAGGCAGTAGAATTTTTTCACTGCATCTCCTAAAGAGTGTTGTTCTTACTGCCAATGTCTAGGTACTTCAATCTAGGTCAGAGGCCAGGGATTGGGAAAGTTGATTTAATTGCAATTTGGTAAAGATTACCATATCTGCCATCAGGTGTACCCATGAGAACAAGAAGGCACTCTGATTAGCTACCCATCCGTATGCTCACTACCTTCCATAAGATGAGTAAAGATGCCTTGCCCACAGGGTTTAGATGAGCAGGGTGAAAAAAAAACACATTTTCTTTATATACATGTACATACTATAGTGCATATAAAGAAAATGTATTTGTTTTATTGGTAATAGAAAGTTTATTGTTGCAAACAAGTACAATATATTAAAAAAAAAGTGAGCCACACTTTTTGAGTGATTAAGCCTTTATGATGCTGGCGGTTAGTTTGGTCATCGGCGATTGTTTGACCGATATTCTCTCGTCTTTTATCGATGATTTTGTAATGAACAAATTAGACAACAGCATCATACGGCATAATCACTCAGTTCAAACCACCGATGCCTATTTTGTGGCCCATTATTATTGAACTACGCCGCCCTGCCACTCAGGCTCAACATGGCACTATCAAATCGCACTCCACCTTCTTTGCTCAATTTTCTTACAGGTTTGGTCCAGTTTTCTACTTGTTTGCAACTACACAAAAAACTACCTATTACCAATGATTTTATTTCTTAATATTACATGCACTATACACAATGATAATATTCCGGCTATGCAGCCAAATGCTGAAGGATAGGCTGCATATCCGGCTGACCGGCTACGCAGCCACTTCCAAAATATGTGACTCCCTTCCTTTCAAAATACTCCTAGATAATACTATGCTAAACTTCATGCAATTCTGTTAACATTTGATGTAAACTGCGTGTTTAAAACGACCATATTTTAGTGAAAAAAATCGATATAGGGAATAGGGCCAAAAAATACATAGTTGTGTACAAGCCTATGGAATTCAAATGTATCAAAGAAGTTGACCCATTCACACTTCGAGCGGCTAAAACAGGCCTGACGATTTTAGCCATGTCTTTCAAGTAAAAGCACTGATCTTTTGAAAACTATTTGAAGGAGTAGTGTTAATCAGAACCCAATCTTCAACTCTCCTTCAAATAGTTTGTGAACTTATGCTGTATTTCTAAGTCATATTCAAAAGTATGAAAAAACAGACGACTTTTTCGCAGAACTCCGAGTGTGAATGGGTTACCGAACACTTCCACCCGGCCAAGGTATTGACGCTTTACAAGAGGTGTCCGATTGTCTCACTGTCGCACCAGCGTGCGACAGTGGCTTCAAACTCTGCGACAAGACAAACGCTTTGTCTAACCCGGAACATTTTTACAAAAATGACCAAATGAACTTATTATACATTTCCCTGGAATTATATTTGATACAAATTGTATTCAAACATCCAGTGAACTCAATTTTAGTAATAATGCCTATTGATTGTTCTTGGTCTCAACAATTGCAATAGGGGCCAATATAGTAGTGCAATTAGGTGACAGTATTTATAGCTATTATCGAACCATTGCTGGGCTCCAGGACATATTGACTATGCTCCAGGACTAAAATATTTGGACACCCCTGCTCTAGCATGGTCATACTGATTTCCCTTGTATGGTTTCCTATCCAATAGGAATAATTGTAATTCCTACTACAGTAGCGCTTTCTTAGACTAGTAGAATCTTAATACTACTCACGCTTTGTGTTTCCACAACAGGCTGGTCACGATTTCGCCTCAGTATTGCAAGACAAAGTGATGATAATCAAAATTCCAGGTTCCAAATTCCAACGACTGCGGGAGACCAGAAGAATCTTCCCACTGCTCACAGATGTTTCCACAACTGACTTGTTACGATTTTGCCTCAATATTGCAAGACAAAGTGATGATTATCAAAATTCCAGGTTCCAAATTCCAACGACTGCGTGAGACCAGAAGAATCTTCCTACTGCTCACAGATGTTTCCACAACTGGCTTGTTACGATTTTGCCTCAATATTGCAAGACAACGTGATGATAATCACAATTCCAGGTTCCAAATTCCAACGACTGCGGGAGACCAGAAGAATCTTCCTACTGCTCACAGATGTTTCCACAACTGGCTTGTTACGATTTTGCCTCAATATTGCAAGACAAAGTGATGATAATCAAAATTCCAGGTTCCAAATTCCAACGACTGCGTGTCAAGAAACGTGACCATACTCAGAATTCTAAGTTCCGCCTTCCCCATTGGTTGGCCACAGTATGTTAATCTGACCAGCTGCATCGCCAACTAAAGGTTGGGTAACTTCTGGTACTCGGGTTCAATGACTTGTTTTGAACCCTACGGGAATCCCCCGGAGACTCCCAGTATGTCTAAATATAGTGAGATTCTTAACCCATTCACGCTCCACTCCATCTCGAAATTATCGTCTGCTTCTTTTATACTTTTGAAAATAACTCTTGAAAAAAGCGAAAGTTCACAAAATATTTGAAGGAGATTTGTTGTTCTACTTCTGGTGAACATTTCTCCGTTGAAAATTTTCCAAAAAGTGCTTTTGTTGGGAAAATATCACCCAAAATTGTCAGACTTGTTTTGACCGGCGCTCCGAGTGAGTATGAAATCCTTAATGACCCTCATTACGTGAATAAGGGGCAACATGACGCCACAGAGTAAAAGGGGGAGTTTCAGACAAAGAGGCTTATTTTTGGAAAGTTGCCTTTGTCCCTACCAAGTCAAATAATAGAAGTTGCGTCCCCAGGGCCTATGGCCGTGCTACTAGTACTTAGTGTTTGTGAATTACCTAATTGCTATTAGCCCCTTCACTCGTGCTTCCAGATGTACCTGGGATGAAGAAAAGAATGGATATGTGGCGAGAGACCAATTACTATACGCCCTATAGTGAAGAGCAGGACTCATGCCAGGAGTCCAGGAGCGCGAGGTCGTGTGGGAACAATCAGGGCTCTCGTATCGATTACATTACAGAGAAACCTAATAGCCACTATCAGCTGTGGATGCGTAGAGCACCAATTTGGGCTGTTAGCGGCTATTAGTTGACACTGGTTGAGACTAGCTTGTTTAGGTTGACCGTCTGGTTTCGAATCCGCTTGTGTTTGGTCATCTAAGGAGGTAACAATTAAAAAATCCCCGCCTCAACCCAAACCAATGGCATCCTTCACACAGGGCCCGGACGGTACTCGAACCGGGGTTGTGGTAAGAGATAGTGAGTGTCAGTGGCAACGCCGTAGACCACACGACTGCAACGGAATGTGGTGGTATCTTAGATGAGTAAAACAAGTGGATATGAACCCAGCTGGTCAACCTGAACAGGCTGGCTGCGGTGAATACCACAGAAGTCGTGTTCTGCGCATGTTGCAGCGTTGCTTTCTCTGTAATATAAACGATGCGAGAGCCCTCATTGGTCCTCGTCTCCCAGTGACGTCAAATTGAGGCCAGAATCGAAACCCTTGGAATAGCCAAGCCTTCACTAAAGTGCATAGAGTAATTCGTCTCTCGCTACATATCCATTCATTTATTCAGCTAAGCTTAGACCTTAGGTGAAGTGAGCATGGATCGGTCGCCACAGACCATTTACTATAGGGCCAATTGTGAAGGACACACCCTAGCATCTCGCCTCAGTGTGACGTCACTAGGAGACAGACATGGATTGGTCGCCACCGACCATTTACTATAGGGCCCATTGTGAAGGACACATCCTATCATCTCGCCTCAGTGTGACGTCACTAGGAGACAGACGAATGAGAGCTCTCGTATCTATTTACATTATAGAAAAAGTTGTTCACGCACATGCGCAGAACACACCTCCTGAGTGGTTCTCGCCAACACCTTGGCTAGGAGTCATGCCGAGGCTATTGAGCGAGATCTGCTGGTTGCGTATCCGGTTATTGACATTCGTGGTAATAAACAGTTGCAACATTAGACGAAGTTTCGGGTGGAATGAATGAATAAAAAAAGTGTTTAAGGTAGAACCCTACCCGATACATGGGTCATTTTTAAAATTTGAATACTACAGTATCTGAAAACTGAGTTCAATTAAGACAACGGCACGTATGCTATTGTAAACGTTACATCTCATAGTTGCGGAATAATGGTAAACTTATCAGCAAGTGGCTATTTTGAGGTAATGTGACACCTTTAAAGAACATATCTGGATGTGTTTCGTTTTTTGGCAAAATGTCAAGACTTACCCTTTACTTGAAAATGAGAGTCTACCATATGATCATTCATGTCTTTGGTGAGGTGCAAGGTCCTACCTCAACAGGGGATTTGCACGATGAGTATTTTATTTCGTATTCAAATTGCATATCTAGTCACAATTACACATGGTCGTTTGATAGCCATAAGCATATACATAGACACACTTACGTACAACCAAATTTGAATGATGCGCGTAATCCCGGTGGATCTGAGTACCTTAATTGCAATATACCAGTCAGGACGGGCATTCACTGACAGGTGAGTTCGATAAACAGCCACGTATACTACTCATTCTTATCCTATTAATTGAAAGATATTTGCCTCCTTGTTTTAGAACAAACAGTACACATTTGGAGGACTTACATATATACATGTGTTGCAGTTTTTTATTATCATTATCAGTGTAGTATCTAATCTTAAAATAGAACTGATCTCTCATCTTAATATTGTTTTGTTATATACTTCTCCCATTTCTTTTCATACATTTCCATTCTGTCATTTTGTATGGCAAATATTTCTTCTGATATTCGTTGTAATTTAGACATGGTGCTTGGTAACAGAAAAAACATAACAGAACAATACATATGACAGCCTAGAAATCTGGCTAGTTGCAAAAGGGTTAACGCATACACTGGTGGCAGCTTGGCCCGCAGACAAAGGGTGCCATTTCTGAGGGGATTACCATTCACTGAGCGAGAGAAAAACAAATTGAGAGTTCTTAACCCATCAATGGTCACAATGGCTGTCATAAACGGCCAGATTATTTTGGTGAGAACTTTCAGGCAAAAGTATAATTCGGAAAAATACTTGAATGAGAAATGTTTATCAACATGCAACCGAAAATACTCTTCAAATCATATTATTCTTACCCATTGGCACTCAGATCGGCCAAAACAGGCCTGACTATTTTGTTGATATTTTCCTCACAAAAGCGTTTTTATCAAAAATATTTAAAGGAGAAATGTTTATCAGAATACTACAAACAACTCTCCTTCAAATATTTTGTGAGGATTTGCTTTATTTCCAAGTTATTTTCAAAAGTATGAAAATAGCAGACGATACTTTCCTGGGGTACTCTGAGTGTGAATGGGTTAATCCCCTGGCCATTGTCAAAAGTATCATAGGCCCACACAACGATGCCAAAGAAACTCTTTCACTCATTAATGCTCACAGCGGCCAAAAGCTGCTTGACTCTTTCGATAAAATCTCTGAAGCTAAGGCAAAGAAGTTGGGAAAATATTTGAAGGAGAAATGTCAAGTAGAACACAACCAACAGTTCTCCTTCAAATATTTTGTAAAATCATTTCTAATTCCAAAGGTATCGTCAAAAGTATTGCAGATCCAGACGAAAATCTCCAAAGGAACTTTAAGCAATAATGGCTTAAGCACCAATGGATGGGAATGGATGGGAGATCATAAAAGACAAGTAGTCAATTCATCTATATACCCACTAGCTATTACTGCCTTTTGTGGAGGGTAAATAAAACTTTATTTTTCCCACGACCACTCCAGAGTATATATCACCATGCTCTCGAGTGGTCGAGTACACAGTAAAGCCTTATTGACTGTTGCCCAGGGCGTTATGAGGATTTGTCATAGGCCTGAAGGTTGGTTGGCTGGGTTGGCCCTAGGGCCAAATGCAAATACTCATAACGCCCTGGGGAACAGTCAATGAGGCATTTATTATTGCTCCTAAAAGAAATCAGACCTCTTGGTTTTAAATGATCATTTATTTCAATAAACAACATTATGATTGGGCAATAACTGAGCAGTCTTGGGGCAATGTAAACTGAGTAGGAAGCATCATGAACATGTACATATGGCAAATCTGCTTAGCAGTAGCTACTTATCGGTGACCTCATTAAACTAGCGGGCTGGGGGGAATGTAATTATTTCTGAGCGACCCCGGGCACTATGAGCATATAACATGTATTACGTGGTTACATGGTACAAATAAAGCATTCTGATTGGAGAAGATAGCTGAAGCAATAATAAAAAGTTATTTACTCTCCCTGTATAAAGGGAGGGTAAAAAACTTTCATTATTATACCTCACGTGAAGATTCTTGATTCTGATTGGTCAAGGGCCATGGATTAATCGTCATGATTTCCTCACTCCTTGGTGACAGGCTGTTGTCCTTAACAGCTCAGGAATTAATTGAATAATTCACGGCAACAGCCGTAAATTAATGGAATAATCACCGCTACCGGTGAAACTAGGTCAAATTGACAATGACAATGAGCTCGATGCGCATGCGTGCATATTAAACGTCAGCCATCGCCGACGTGAACTTGAAATCCACAATGCTGACCGCCTCAAATTTAAAATCGTGCCTAACAGGCACCAGGCAACGGATTTTTATCAAATAAAGATAGAATTATACAAACAAATAAGGTATGGTACGAACGTGACTGGTTTTGGAGGGTGTTTCAAGTTATAGATATGAGTGCCAAGTTTTCTTGGCGCAGATGCTATTTTATAAATGCTCGGATCTCTAAGTTAGAGTCTAACTTAGTTGAGACATAAACGCTACCTATTTTCCCGTTTCTGGTATCATTAGACTGTAGCGTTTAGGGCAAGGCCTTATAAATTACGTTAGCACTGTTCCGCAGAGATTTTGGGCGGAAGCATTTTCATACAATTTTATCATTTAAACACGACTCATACACGTTTCGTCTCTCTATTTGGTAGAGAGACATTCTATTTCAAACATTTCGCGAATAAAATTGAAGAATCATATGTTTATTTGATCAATAAATACGAATTTATACTTACATGTACGAGTTTACGAGTTTTAAGAACTCAAAACCGAAAACAAGGCTTACTACATTACGAGTTCACTTTTCAAAATGGCGGCTCACGTACTGCAATCTCGGCTGTAGGTAAATAAATACGTTTTTCCACCACTTTTTCACTTATTGACATACTGACATGTATGTGCTTCGTATGGCATGCCTTTTGCACATTTATTCAACATGTGCAAGGGACATACAACATATTAAAAAGGCATGCAAGGTTGAGGCACGATGTTGGGAAGAGGGGCTAGTTTTCTGAGTTTTAGTATCAACCTAAAAATTGGAGGCAAGATGGTAAAATGGATACAACCTTGGCCCCAAAATATCCTGTGGTTTTAAAATGAATATTTATGAGTTCAGATAGGTCATAGAATCGACGTCATCGCGAGTCAGAAGTAGCGTCTGCCTGTACCTGTTGCCTGTTTATCAACCAATAAGAACTGGCTAGATATTGCTAGTGGCCGACATTCGGGGTCAATGCCGGCCTGCACACACAAAGGTCCTTTCAAGAGATGACATAAGAGGGAGATGAGAGGTTAATGGTCATTTTATGCAGCGCACTTTGACCGCAGTCACTTCACATATACGACTGTTCAACTTAAATCCTGGATATCCTACGTTCTGCCCTAGATCGTTTTGACAGAGGTTCAAGTTGAATTTCCTCAGTGGCAGGCTAGGATATCTCGTTGGGTGGCATATAATAATACAGCGCATCTCTTAAGTCTGACACATAACATTAAATCTGTATATATATATATATATATATATATATATATATATATATATATATATATATATATATATATATATATATATATATATATATATATATATATATATATATATATATATATATATATATATATATATATATATATATATATATATATATATATATATATATATATATATATATATATATATATATATATATATATATCATTTATATTGCTGTTAAACGTGGAGATTTCATATTTTTGAAGCGTAACTCTGTTGTCGGCCAAGAGCCCTTGCAGCTCGCGTTTATTATGTACGAAATTAGTACCGACTTAAAAAGAAGATCATCTCTCTCTCTCTCTCTCTCTCTCTCTCTCTCTCTCTCTCTCTCTCTATATATATATATATATATATATATATATATATATATATATATATATATATATACATAAATATAAATATATATATATATATATATATATATATATATATATATTAATATATATATATATATATACATATAGATAGATAGATAGATAGATAGAGAGATCGATATATATATATATATATATATATATATATATATATATATATATATATATATATATATATATATATATATATATATATATATATAGAGAGAGAGAGAGAGAGAGAGAGAGAGAGAGAGAGAGAGAGAGAGAGATGATCTTCCTTTTAAGTCGGTAGTAATTTCGTACATAATAAACGCGAGCTGCAAGGGCTCTTGGCCGACAACAGAGTTACGCTTCAAAAATATGAAATTTCCAAGTTTAACAGCAATATAAATGATATATATATATATATATATATATATATATATATATATATATATATATATATATATATATATATATATATATATATATATATATATATATACAGATTTAATGTAATGTGTCAGACTTAAGAGATGCGCTGTATTATTATATGCCCCCCAACGAGATATCCTAGCCCGCTACTGAGGAAATTCAACTTGACCCTCTGTCAAAACGATCTAGGGCAGAACGTTGGATATCCAGGATTTAAGTTGAACAGTCGTATATGTGAAGTGACTGCGGTCGAAGTGCGCTGCTTAAAATGACCATTAACCTCTCATCTCCCTCTTATGTCATCTCTTGAAAGGATCTTTGTGTGTGCAGGCCGGCATTGACCCCGAATGTCGGCCACTAGCAATATCTAGCCAGTTCTTATTGGTTGATAAACAGGCAACAGGTACAGGCAGACGCTACTTCTGACTCGCGATGACGTCGATTCTATGACCTATCTGAACTCATAAATATTCATTTTAAAACCACAGGATATTTTGGGGCCAAGGTTGTATCCATTTAACCATCTTGCCTCCAATTTTCAGGTTGATACTAAAACTCAGAAAACTAGCCCCTCTTTCCAACATCGTGCCTCAACCTTGCATGCCTTTTTAATATGTTGTATGTCCCTTGCACATGTTGAATAAATGTGCAAAAGGCATGCCATAGCTTCGTAAGCGAGTGGTGTATTTATAAACTTTAGAGGGTCCAAAATTGTTATAGACACGAGATTTCAGTAGAAGTTAAATGATACATACAGTGCTATAGCGAATCTACCGGATCTCATTGAACCTTACATGCATGAAAAAAGACGTCGGCAGTAAAAACATCTCATGCATACGTAAGGTTCAATATCATTGAACTAAGTCTAACTGCGATGAGGCCAATAGACAGCATATACAAAACAACGGCCGGTACCACAGTTAGAGTTGCTCGAACTAATAAAGACAGTAAAAGTACAAACAAACAAATAAGGTTCAGTGTCTTGCTAATAAGTAAGCACCTAGATTGATTAAGAGGTGATATCAATAAATGGAGTTTAAACGTTTTCTGATACAAATTTTATTTGAAAAAGGAAGCGAATCATCGATTAGACTCATTTGTTCATGTTTTCAGAAAATTTTCTGAGTCAAACTGAAAATTTTCTCCTGTTGTACGTTTTGGGGCTTCTTTTGCACTCTGATGCGTCAATGCAACAGTTGGACATCCCTGTTATTGTAATTTGAGATTTTTTTTACAAAAGAGTATTTATCCAAAATTTCTTGTGTTTGTCATTTTTTTCCTTTTGTTTTGTATGTTGTTCGGTATAATAAAACAAATATGACATCCCTGTGTAGTGTACAACAGGAATAACTCCCCCTCGAGAGGATTGTCGCCCTCGGGCTATGCCCTGGGGCGACAATCCTCTCTCGGGGGAGTTATTGCTGTTGTACACCACACAGGGATGTCATATTTGTATATTAACCCTCCCTGTAAGAATGGATATGTAGCGAGAGACCAATTACCATATGTGCTATGGTGAAGACCAGGCTACCCCAGGGGTCTCGAATCTGGCCTCAGTGTGACGTCACTAGGAGACAAAGACCAACTCACATATCGTTTACATTACCGAAAAAGCTGCGCACAAACATGTGTAGAACGTAACTTTTGGGCTATTCGCCGCAGCCTGGTAGTTTAGATTGACTGGATGGTTTCATATCCGCTTGTTTTTATTTTAATTTTGCCGATACAAAATGATGCAAACATCTGAATAACGACTGAACCCTTAGCATGTGGGTACTCATCTGAGATTACTCAGCGAGAGCTATCCAATGAATACCAACATGACAGGGTTTAGATGTTTTTCAAAAATCCTTGCATCCTTGTGCTTTGGATGAGAGTCGCCTCAGCATTAGGAGGGTTGAGAACGTAGGTGAATCTTGCCAAGACAGAGTATCTGTGTAGCTTGTAGAAACTCCCAAGTGATAGGCGCTCAAGACATGCAGTATATTTACTTGCAAATGTCTCCTACATATATTTAGAGCGCCTTTTTACTTGAAAGTCTTGCTTGTCTCTTTTAATACAAAAAAGCCAGGCTTGAGCGTTTACATGCTTAACCCTTCTAATACTGGGACTCATTCCATCCAAAGCACAAAGATGCAACGATTTATGTAAACCATCTAAACCCTGTCTGTGAGAACCCGTGTGCCGGGGTTCCAGTCATTTAAAAAAATCATTTTGCGTCATTCCCTATTGGCCAAATTAGACAGCAGCAGCATGAGGGCTAGTTCTTGAAAGCCTGTCTTGAGCACCTGGAAGTTCCTACAAGTTGCGCAGGTACCCGGCTTCGGCAAGATTCACCTGTTTGTTCTAATCAGTCACATGACCGGAGCCGGGTCAAAGCGAGGCACCTCTGGAACGTACATGTACCCTGAGAGAAGTAGACAGGGAGTGGGCGCTGGTCATGAATCATCAAATTTCTGCCTCTCACTATCTGACCTAGATAGCATAACAGCTCCCAGCCAGCCAGTCAACCAGCAGTGCACAGATCACGTGACCAATACAACCCCAGGCTACAGCGCGTAACTCGAGGCGCATATGCCGTAGAGGCTGGCATGCAGTACCTATGGTGTTGCGGTTCAAGGGGATGTATTTCTCTGGTAGACTGTATTTCTCTGATGATATGAATATGAATGAGTACCAGAATCAATTGTAGCCGTTCTGATACAGATTGGTGTACCAGGTAGCTATAGGCAGGTGCGTACTAGAATTGCTACATATTTGAGCAATACTGGTACGTACCATCATTGAACAATTCTGAGGTCGTAAAGTAACAAGAAGTGGTCTCAAAGTCGGTGCGTTCCGCCACTTTTTTTTAATAGTCCTGATTCAAAAGTGATTGCTACAAGAAGTAGTCCCCAATTCACTAGTTCACGTTGTAAACTTGTATATTTAAAACTTTTATATTTTAAATGCGTCATGTCATAAGATTGCCATTTCCTGTTGCAACTTTAAATGTGGATAACCCATATTCAATTCTGTAAATAGAGATGAAATGGCCTCTATGGCTTGCATAAAGTTGTAATTATTTTAGACTTTGAATTTAGATTCAGGTCACTTTTCCCGTCGTATTTGGTTAATTTGTGAGTAGTCAGTTGTACTAATCAGGGAAGGAAATGGGAGTGCCCAATACAAAAACCACCCCGACACCTGACCCCAAGTCAGTGGAATCTTTCTTGCATGCTCTGGCCAGAATTGAAACTACGGCTGTGGTGAGAGACAGTGAGCAGTCGGTGGCAATGGTTTAAACCACACGGCCATCAGGCCAGGCCCGTTTGAAATGATAAAACAAAAAAATCAGTCATCATTTGTGAAATTGAAATTCATCACTCAATTTCCCATACATTTATCTTTACTGTTTTTTTTCACAATAATCAAAGTGACATGATTTTACACAGAGTTTATGGCACTAAATGGCCTTTGTGTGCCGATGTGCATTGAGGCAACCATTCATTCATTCCTCTTCTAAAAGTATCCAATAAAATTCTAAAATCCATGTTGTACAAATTCATCCATTCCTTATTTCTATGTGGTATCGACAGCTTTTTCTAAATCAAAATAATCAAACCACATGGTTCTTTGTAAATAATCTTTCTAATGCATATATTTCAAACTCATTCAATTAATTATGCTACTTGTTTACTAAGGACATTTTAGATTAGTTCCTCAGCATTTTGTCTATCACACTATTCAATATTAAGATCAACAGTATCACCAGCTGTATAAAAATGTTGCTTACCAATCTCTATTTGGTGTCTCCTATCAGCAAAACGTGCAAGCCATAGAGCAGCATCAACCCTATTTAAATAGAATTTAGGTGTGTCTGATACTAGTATCAAGTCTACAGCCTGATTGGTTCGGATGTAACAACGAATCTTGAATGCAGGAAATCTATCAGATGGGGACACTAGGGAATCATTAACTGTACAAATCTTGAACCCCCCCCCCCCCCCCTGAATCTTTTCTATATTTTTCCTTTTAAAGTCCTTTTACAGTATTTGGGAAATTGGGGACTTTTCCACCGTCCTGGAGAGAAGCCACCATCATACCTTAGATGACCAAACACAAGTGGATTCGAAACCAGCTGGTCAACCTGAACATGCTAGCCTCAACCAGTGTCAACTAATAGCCGATAATCACCCAAAATTGTTGCTCTGGGCACCCCCAACTGGTGGTGGAGATAAGGTTTCTCTGTAATGTAATCGATGCGAGAGCCCTGATTGGTCCTTGTTCCCACATGACCTCGTGCTGGTGCCTTATCTGGTACTCCTGGCATGAGTCCAGCTCTTAACCATAGGGCTTATAGTAATTGGTCTCTCGCTACATATCCATTCTTCTTCATCCAAGATCATATCTATTGCCAAGCCAGGAAAAGACTCCAATGATCAAGATAATTACCTTTCTATAGCATCAACTGGCTGTGTCCATGGGGGAATAAAAGTGACGCCAAGGGTAAGGTCATGGAGACATTTATGACCAGAAGTAATATCTGCTTTTTTAATGATGACACCTCAACTTATCTGCATCGAGCAACAGGTTCTTTTACATCTATAGCATGTGCTCTCCTTTACTTTTCATGGATTTTACATGGAGGGTGGAGGAAGATATTCATGGCGGTGACCATTTCCCTATCATCTTAGAAAGTCATTACCATCCTCCAGACGATAGACCACCAAAGTGGCAGTTTCACAAAGCTGATTGGAACCATTTTTTTAAAGACCTGTGTTTGGAGGCCGTTCTTCAAGATGATCTTGATGGAGGTCTTCACCTGGAAACTTTTATCGACAAGCTTTGTGAGATTGCCAACCAAACAATACCAAAATCAAATGCCAACCTCAAGAAGCCACAGAAGCCATGGTTCTCTGACGAATGTAAGGAAGCTATTTCAGAACGAAAGAGATCTCTTAGAGTTTTTAAAATATCTCCAACAAATGCACATTTACAAGAATATCGTATAAAAAGGGCTAAAGCAGAACAGGTCATTCGTGTCAACAAAAAGAATAGTTAGCACGAATATGTATCAAAACTTAATGCCAGAACATCAATGAAGAAATGCTGGGACATGGTCCATAAAATTAAGGGCAAGGGGGGCAGTCTACCTGAAAAACATATTGAAAAGAATGCCCAAAAAATAACCCAACCAAGGGATATTGCCAATACCAATGGGGAGGCAATATCCTTCAATTCATCCTCTGCACATTATTCTCCTAAATTCCAACGTATCAAAAAAGACAAGATAGAATCTGACAACACCAAACCATATAATTAGCCCTTTTCAATAGATGAGCTCATGACTGCGCTTGGCAAAGCCCATGACACAGCTCCTGGCCCTGACCAAATACATTATCAGATTTTGAAGCATCTTCCTGAAGCTTCTCTCCAGTGCCTTTTAAAGGTTTTTAATAATATTTGGGAAACTGGAGAGTTTCCACCTTCCTGGAGAGAAGCCACAATCATACCCATTGCCAAGCCAGGAAAAGACTCCAAAGATCCAAACAGTTACCGCCCAATAGCTTTGAGCAGTTGTGTCTGTAAGACCATGGAATGAATGATAAACGATCGTCTTGTTTGGTTTCTTGAATCTTCTTCACTTATCAGGGCTTCCGGAAAACAAGAAGCGCAATGGATCACCTTGTGCGCTTTGAAACCTTTGTGAGAGAGGGATTTTTAAAAGGAGACAAGCCCTGCGGGGAGTCTGCTGGCAGTTACATTGCTCTCAGAGAAAATATTTATATAAATTATTGAATGGAAAATATTATTATCACTGATTCTTCAGTGGCAGGACAACCCTAGAAAAACGATGCGAAAACTTTAATCATTGGTAAATGCGGGTTAACAATCAACAATGACGCTAAAGATTTACATATTTGTTCGTGATTTCCTAATGCTACGAGTATACTTGGGGTTCAAGTTGGGGTAGTGAAGGTATTGCATGCGTGTAGCATGCGATATTGCAGTTGGTAGACCCTGCTCAAGAATACGTTGAGACCAAGTTTTGGGATTTTCATTTATTTGTCAGTTTTTCTGCCATGTTGCTGCCAGGGTGCATATAGGCAGGCAGGCGTGGCTGATAGGGCAACCGATCCGCCGCTAGATCCCACATCAGTGGCATCATTCTCTCATACCCCAGCAGGGTTTCAAACCCAGACATTGATAAGAGACAGCTAGCAGTCATTGGCATTGCCTCAGACCACACTTCAGGGCAGGCCACATAGGACGCGGTCGACATCAGTAAGGGGTGCCAGACCCAACCACCGACATACCCTCACCAGTCGTTAGAATTCCCTCACGCCCTGAAGACAATAAAGAGGGAGGTGGGCAACGTGCAACAATCGGATATTGATGTTGATTGAGGTGCTTCAGCACAGGGGGGGGGGGGGGGGCACGATCTCTTTTTAATCAGCCGCAGACAGGTGGCATGCGGTCTCGACCGCAGTGTATATATTGTATATATGTATATATTTGTATACATGTGTGTATATATATATATATATATATATATATATATATATATATATATATATATATATATATATATATATATATATATATATATACATACATACATACATACATACATACATACATACATACATACATACATATATATATATATATATATATATATATATATATATATATATATATATATATGAATATATATATATATATATATATATATATATATATATATATGTATATAAATATGTATATATGTATATTTATATATATATGTGTATATGAATATATTTATATATATGTGTATATGAATATATTTATCTATCTATCTATCTATCCATCTATGGATATATATATATATATATATATATATATATATATATATATATATATATATATATATATATATATATATATATATATATTTATATATATATATATATATATATATATATATATATATATATATATATATATATATATATATATATATATATATATATATATATATCAGGGATCATCTGGTTAGGGCCAGATGTTCTAACCCCATGGATGTGGTTCAATTACAACCCAAGAACCCATCCAAATCTTCCAACAGGTGTCAGAGACAGAACTGCAGGTACTGTGTCCGCCTTAACCGCTCGGGTAGGATCACTAGCCCGATTACAAAACACAGCTACAACACCATCAGATGTTGTAGCTGTAAGACCAACAACATTGTATACTGTATACAATGTAAAGAATGTGGCAAACAATATGTTGGTCATAGTAAAAGAGCCCTGTGTGATAGAATGTGTGAACATTTCAGATCTATCACACAGAACAAGATCGACCACAGTGTGGGCCGACACTTCAACCTACCCTGTCATTCAGGGCTAGTAGACGTGGAGATATTTGTTCTCCAATTTGGTACCATGAATCCAGATTCTGAGGCATCTCTAGCCGTGAGATTGTCCTTAGAACAGATGTGGATCCATAGACACAGGGCCACTGCGCCACTGGGCCTCAATGTTTTTGATTGATC
>OZ012701.1:19196246-19293948 GCA_963942565.1 Maea johnstoni | reverse complement strand
TCAAGAAAGAGAGTATCATATTTGGATGCAATGCTGTAGACTTTTCACTTAGTGGTAAGTCCAATAAAAATCATCACAATATTATTTTTCCTACCTAAGTATAGCCTAAGTATTTTGCATATTACCAATACTAGCCAAGCGTATAGGGCAAATAAGGCTACTGCTCTTTTAAGTCCTGGATTTTTCAACTATGATTTTGACTATAGAATTCTTAGGAAAATATTTCAAGGAAAAATGTTGATAAGAACCAAATGCTTTTTACATGTTTTTTTTTCTTATTTCTTAAGTTATTTTCAAAAATAACATAGATCTTGACAACACATATTGTATATTGTCTGTTTCAGGTCGCCTGTTGTTTGGTGGTTATAACGATTACACAGTGAATATCTGGGACGTGCTGAAGGGGAACAGACTAGCAATGCTGTACGGTCATGAAAACAGAGTGAGTTGTTTAGGAGTGGCACCAGATGGCACTGCGCTCTGTACAGGCAGTTGGGACTACACACTGAGGGTAAGTCATTGCTGCTGCTGACCAGGGAATGGAACCGGCATGGTCTTAGCCAGCAGGGCGTCTGTGTGCCTTTTGGACACCCAAACCCTTAATAGTCCGTGAGCTGACGTTCGAAACCCTCCCCCCCCCTGGGGAATTTCGGAGACCTATATTTTCAAAAACCTTATACCCTCAGCTGTTCAGATCAGCTTGTCTGCACTTATATCGCGGGTGCGTTTGCCCTGGAGGGCCAATTGAAGGTCGGTACCTCCCTCATTTTAGGGGTGGGGGTGACATTTTCTAAGTGGGGGTGGTATGGACACTTGCAATTATCTGGGATACTCCAAATTTGTTGTGCTGGTCAAGTGATCAACAGGAACAATTACCAAATACCTTTCAGAAGCACTGTATTACTATCCATGGAAAAAAAATTCAAAAACGTCTCAAAAAATGCCTTTTTTTTGCAGTTTTTTTGAAAATTTTCACAAACTTTAAGTTTTTAGTAGTCAAATGATTGTAAAACCACCCCATATTATATACCTAAATTACAAGCAACCTCTTATCTGCATAATAAAATAAAGATGAGCTCCATTGGTTGTTCGAGCGTGATTTTACAGGACTTTCTTTTCCCCTACCCCTATGTTGAAAAAATAACCGAAAAATAGCATAAAATACTAAAAAATATTTTTAAAAATCCAAGATGTTCCTTTAACACATGTTTGGTACTGGAAATAGTTTGAACATGACAAAGACTGATTGGGCTGAAAAAAATGGATTGCCCAGTTGCCCGGGACAACCAAATTTTACCAAAATTTGCTAAAAATCCAGTTTTAGGCTAGAAATCAGAGTTTGAATAACAATATGACTACTGAAAAGGTGTTTAAAGCTATTATGTGAGACTGTAGGTGTTCTATAGTTGAAAATAGTCATAGCTGGATACTTATCAATTGTTTTATTTCAGTTCAACCCTATTTAGAAGGTAATCTAGAAGGCCAAAGGTCTCAAAATTGGTTATACTATAATAATTGTAGTAAGTCAATGCCGGTGTGTGGTTTTAACATGGTCAGAAGATCAGGATAGACTGCTGTTTGGGCCTTAACCTACTGGGGCTTATCAACCTGGTAGCCCAGTTGCCTGGGACTATTGAATTTTACCAAAATCTGCTTTAAATCTAAATTATAGTGTCAGAACTCAAGTAATTTTGAGAAAGTGACCCTATGTGCAATATCAGACCTCTTTTGTGACATGATGCTGTTTTCCTGTTGTTTGCATTCTTCTTGTTTAATGATTTTGACCACTGGACATATGTGAGGGAGCCCCATCCATTATCAGAAGGAAAGCATAGGACATTTTTGTGCCCCATAGGACAGTTTTGTGCCATAAATCGTAACTGTAACTCACAAAGACCAACACACCTTGTTGACAGGGAACATTTAAACCATAATACCTGATTATCAAACACACCCAAAAGTTCCTTCAATATGCCTGAATGGGCACAAAAATGAACACACGTATCCCCAGCTCCCCCTCCTATACTAGCTATTTGAGGTGAACAAACAGCCTTTAGGTTGGCATGAAGCATTCAAACTACATTGTCTGAATATCAAGCTTTTTCAGAAGTTGTCCTCAACACATATCCTATCCTTCTCTGTTTTCCTCAACCCTGAGAGGTGTGATACCTACATATTATTCCAATCTACTACCAACAGCCCTAAAAGCTGCGTACATGTACCTCAAGAGTCATTCAAACCATTATCCATATCCCTAATCAGCTGGGTACCTTTATCTCATCTGAGCCATTGAGTGGAACCCTTAAAAGTAAGTGTCATTAGCTCATCCCTGCTATACCTGATAGTAATGTTTTCAGGTAACAAGCCTATTAAGCTTGAGGGTATAAGGTATGATGGTATACAACTACAAAGCCTATTGTTGTATAGGGTAGTAGCAAGGATAAGATGTCCTAAATGAACTACTTTAGCTATGAGATATAGTTACCTAGCTATTAATGTTATGGTATGAGATATAATTACTTATCCTGTAAGGCTTGAGGGTAATAGCTGGTATGGGAATCAAGTATGTAATATATGAAGATGTAGGGTAATAGTAGATTGATGAGGTAAATGTGCTTATCTGTCATCCTGTGTGTGGGGGGGGGGGGGGGGGATTATTGCTGGTAAGGGAAACAGGTATCTTACATTTTAGGGCTAGGGCAATAGCCAGAATTGGACATAGATACCCAGCCAACTAAGGTTAACTAATAGTTCTATCTGGTATAAGGTGGGATGGAGGTACCCAAGCTCTTGAGGCTGAGAGCAGTTAGCAGTTATAGCTGGTATGAGATACTCATATATAACCTAAGTAAAGGAATTGGGATAATAGCAGGGAGGGGATATAGATGTAAGAGGTACAGGCTCCTGATTAACTTATTAGGATTTAGGGTAATTGCTGAGTAGAAATGGGTAAGGATACAGATACCCAATCCATGGTACCCAGTCTACCAAGGTCTTGGGCAGTAGTTAGGATGAGATACAGGATCAAACATGATAGGTATCAGGGTAAGAGTTTAGGGTAGTAGGATAAGACAGGTAGCCAGCCTATAGGGTAATAGGATATACTGCTATAGTGACTCATGGAAATACGCCAGATGAGATGCAGGTACCCAATCTACAGATATTTAGAGGCAATGGTTGGAATGGCATAGTATTACCAAGCCTATAAAGGATCAGGGTAATGGATGGCATGGAATACTGGTGTCATACATATTAGGAATATGGATGATATGTGTTCCAATAAGAAACAGGTAGCCAAGCTATAGGAGCTCAGTATTATAGATTCATAGCTATGATGAGTGTTTACTAGGGCTGAGGGTGGTGGCATGGAGGAGATACATGTACCCACCCTGTACAGGGTAATAGCTAAGATGAGGTATTGCTTCTCACCTGGTAGGAATCTGGTCAAGTGCTGGTATGATACAGGTACCAAGCTGGACATGGATCAGGGTAATAATTTGGATAAGATATATGTACTCAGCTGATACGAGATGAGGGAAGTATTTGGGATTGGATACAGGTACCCAATCGCTTAGTGTTGATACACACAGAGGGGAAGGGATAAGATTAGGTATCCATCTTTGTGCCTTTTGAGGAGTTGGGGAATCTATTGAGAGTGGTTTATAATCAGACATTGTGTTTTAAATCTTTCTGCCAACTAACTTAACTAGCTGTTTGTTTACCACAAATAGCTAGTATGAGGGGGGGGGGGGGGTGGATAGAGATGTCCATTGTTGTGCCCATTCAGGCATATTGGAGGAAATATTGTGTTTGTTTGATAATCAGGTACTATGGTGTAAATTGTCCCTGTCAATAATGTGTCAATAACCCTAAATGTATATATATATATATATAAATATATATATATATATATATATATATATATATATATATATATATATATATATATATATATATATATATATATATATATATATATATATATATATATATATATATATATAAATATACATCATACTTGATTCTCATACCAGCTATTACCCTCAAGCCTTACAGGGTAGGTAACTATATCTCATACCATAACACTAATAGCTAGGTAACTGTATCTCATTGCTAAATTTGCTCATTTAGGATATTTAATCCTTGCTACTACCCTATACAACAATAGGCTTTGTAGTTGTATACCATCCTACCTTATAGCCTCAAACTCAAGATTTGGTACCTGAAACCCATACCAACAGGTCTAGGAGGGATGAGGTAATGATAATTACTTTTTAGGATTCCGGTCAATGACTAGGATGAGCTAAAGCTACCAAGCTGATTAGGGATATGGATAATGGTTCGAATGAGGCATATGTACCCAGCTTTTAAGGATTGGTGGTATTAGATTGGATTATATACAGGTATTACACGTCTTAGTAGGGTTAACCCTGGAAAAGAGAGAAGGGATAAGATACAGGTATCCATCTTTATGCTTCTTAGGAGGGTTGCGTCGAGTTCAATTTTTGGTACAGCTTGATATTCTATTCAGACAATGCAGTTTGAATGCTTCACTCCAACCTAAAGGCTGTTTGTTCACCTCAAATAACTAGAAGGGGGGTAGGGGGGGGAGCTGGGGATACAGGTGTCCATTGTTGTCTATTCAGGCATATTAGAGGAACTATTGAGTGTGTTTGATAATCAGGTATTATGGTTTGAATGCTCCCTGTCAACAATTTGTGTTGGTCTTTGTGAGTTACAGTTACGATTTATGGCACAAAACTGTCCTATGGGGCACAGAAATGTCCTATGCTTTCCTTATGATAATGGATGGGGCTCCCTCACATATGTCCAGTGGTCAAAATCATTAAACAAGAAGAATGCAAACAACAGGAAAACAGCATCATGTCACAAAAGAGGTCTGATATTGCACATAGGGTCACTTTCTCAAAATTACTTGAGTTCTGACACTATAATTTAGATTTAAAGCAGATTTTGGTAAAATTCAATAGTCCCAGGCAACTGGGCTACCAGGTTGATAAGCCCCAGTAGGTTAAGGCCCAAACAGCAGTCTATCCTGATCTTCTGACCATGTTAAAACCACACACCGGCATTGACTTACTACAATTATTATAGTATAACCAATTTTGAGACCTTTGGCCTTCTAGATTACCTTCTAAATAGGGTTGAACTGAAATAAAACAATTGATAAGTATCCAGCTATGACTATTTTCAACTATAGAACACCTACAGTCTCACATAATAGCTTTAAACACCTTTTCAGTAGTCATATTGTTATTCAAACTCTGATTTCTAGCCTAAAACTGGATTTTTAGCAAATTTTGGTAAAATTTGGTTGTCCCGGGCAACTGGGCAATCCATTTTTTTCAGCCCAATCAGTCTTTGTCATGTTCAAACTATTTCCAGTACCAAACATGTGTTAAAGGAACATCTTGGATTTTTAAAAATATTTTTTAGTATTTTATGCTATTTTTCGGTTATTTTTTCAACATAGGGGTAGGGGAAAAGAAAGTCCTGTAAAATCACGCACGAACAACCAATGGAGCTCATCTTTATTTTATTATGCAGATAAGAGGTTGCTTGTAATTTAGGTATATAATATGGGGTGGTTTTACAATCATTTGACTACTAAAAACTTAAAGTTTGTGAAAATTTTCAAAAAAAATGCAAAAAAATGGCATTTTTTGAGACGTTTTTGAATTTTTTTCCATGGATAGTAATACAGTGCTTCTGAAAGGTATTTGGTAATTGTTCCTGTTGATCACTTGACCAGCACAACAAATTTGGAGTATCTCAGATAATTGCAAGTGTCCATACCACCCCCACTTAGAAAATGTCACCCCCACCCCTAAAATGAGGGAGGTACCGACAATAAGACAAAACTATTTCAAAAAATCTTTTTAACAAAGGAGCTAAAGAGCACATTCTTATGATGTCACCATTTCGGTTACATTGTATAATTTTCCCCATTAAATCCAAATAATGAGTGCTCTCTTGTGAGTGGTAAAGGGGGACAGGTAACCAGCTTGCACAAAACTGTACGATGGACTAAGTGTGAAAGAGAAGATAAATTTATATTAATTTTCACTCCCTCTTATTGGGGAGAGAAAAATATTCAAATTTATTTTAACACCCGTTTATTGGGGAGAGAAAATAAATTTAAATTTATTTTCTCTTTCACACTTGGTCCATCGTAAAAATGCGAGACAAAACATTTTAAAAAGATTCTTTCACTTTTCCGAAAACAGTGCAATTTGTTTTTTAAAAATCTGCTGATTTTGGAAAACGGGGGAATTTTTGTCCTGTTGCTTTTGGAAAAATGGATTTCTTTTTTTGAAGTTCTGTCGTTTTCCAGAAAGACAGCGGATTTTTTTCTGCCGTTCATACCTGCACCATCGTAATGTATATATACAGACCCCTGATAACATAAATCAGTATTCTAAATGGTAAGCATTAATGATATCGTCCATACTGAGATCATGCCGTATAACTGTCTGCCACATATAACTCCACGGCGAACGGATATAGATTACATAGAAATAGCTTCTTAATTTTCCAACTAAGTGTAGGTAGTTCCTAACAATGAGCGTCTAGATGGATCCGGCAAAACCCCGGTCCATCGCCATGGCAACCCTAGAGTAAAAATTGTCACTTGTTTAAATATTGAGAGACATTTTTACAACAAAAAACGCGTACGTTTAGAATCATTGCTTTCATTCTGAGCATCTCGGAGATGTGGCGACTCTTTGTGGAGAACATTGATTGGTCGCCACAGACCAATTAACATAATGTCTATTGCAAAGCCCTCGGCACACCTAATCTATCCTCAGTGTAGAGTCCAACGGATGAGGACTCCCATATTTGAGGAAGTTGTAACGCACATGCGCAGAGCACACCTCGAGTTTTTTCGTCAACACCTGGGCTAGGAGTCGTGCCGAGGCTATTGAGCGAGATCTGCTGGTTGCGTATCCGGTGATCGACATTCGTGCTTATAGTTACATTCGTGCTTATAGTTAATACTTCTCGCTCACTTTTACACTGAGAAAAGACCTCTGAGATGTGAACACTCAGTAGAGTAAATGCTTTTGTCCTGCATTAGTCACAAACTATTCACCCATCTGAGGGTTAATTCACAGTAGTTCTGATGCTTAACCCTTCTGCTGCTGAATGCTAATTCGGTCAATACAAAATGATGACAAAAAGCTGACAAATTAATGAAACCATAGCAAATGGGTACTCATTTGATGGTACTCAACAAAGAGTTTTTCAATAAATACCAAAATGAAAGGATGAAGATGATTTTCATTTTTTTTTGTGCATTGGACGAATGCATCAGAAGGGCTAAAAACCATTCAGAATACTTCCCATATTTTCCAAAATATGCTATTTCCAGCTGAATTTCGCATGGCATTGTAGCCTGTTATAAGCAAGAATGGGTTAAACATTATGCTGCTGGTGACTAATTTTGCCAATACAAATTAATGCAAAAAGCTGAAAAATGACTAAAACCCTGGCATATGGGTACTCATGTGTGATGTGAGAGTACTCAGTGAGAGCTATCTAATGAATACCATTGAAAACTCGCATCTTTAGGTGATTATCAAGAAAATTATTTGCATCCTTGAGCTTTGGATGAAAGTGGCCTCAGCATTGAAAAGGGTAAACCTCTATAACAACGACGAACGTCTATTCTTCAGCGCCCCAATATTGCTGAGCCGACCGAGCAAGTCCGACCTCCGCGCCCGGAAGTCTTGTTTCCATTCTTCCCGCGTTTCCTTCTCCAGATCCATCTGCTCCATCCTCTCAACAATCATGTCCTCAAAATCCTCGTCCTCCATATAACTGAGCTCGGTCGCCGTCGACAGGCTGCTGTCCGGTCGACCTTTTGGTCGGCTGTCCGGTCGACCGGGCGAGTCGCCATTTGTGTACTCCTCGGACTCTGAAATTGTGTTTTTTCTCGCGAAGTCAGACGACTTATGGATGTACGTATTATTGTCGCCTAGCGACAAGCGACGTTTTTGTTTGGGTTTCAACTTGACTTTGTTTTGACCTTCATCGTGCTCACCGTCCTTGGTTTTAAAGGTCACTGATTTGTCGATAGAGGGCGTCCTAATCAGGCCATTAGAAGGCGCTTTATTCAGTTCGTTAGAGGGCGCTTTATTCAGTCCGTTAGAGGGCGCCTTATTCAGTCCGTTAGAGGGCGTTCTAATCAAGCCATTAGAGGGTGTTCTTTTCAGTCCGATAGATGGCGTTCTATTCAGACCTATGACGTCAGAATGCCTCCTCACCATGCGCTTCATTTGAGACATCTTCCAAATTTTCTGGTCTACCCGGCCGGTCTGTCGAGGTGTGGTAGAAATCCTTCTATATATGATGACTGAAAATACTCGTTAACTACCTTGAGAGAGATTACATACACCTCCAAGTCTTATCTGAGATTAACATAAGTGAAGCTTGGTGGTATATCTGCTTAGTGTTCCAAAATAGTCTAAATCCGTCCGGTCTTTTGGAGTTGTGCTTGTAATTCTTCCGGAGCCTTCAATTTTGGCTGGAAGTACTAGTGTTTGCTGCTTTGGGGAATATTACCCCTCCAAGTTTGATCGGAGATTAACATACGTGGTTTTTTGTTTGTTTGTTTTTTCTTTTTTTTTACGTGGAGCTTATAGGGTTATCAGTCAATAAATCTAAAATCTGTCCGGTCTTTTGAAGTTGTGGTGATGGTGTGTCCGTAACATAGCCCAATCTTGGCTGAAAGTATTTATGTTTACGGCTTTGAGAACGCGTACCCTTTTTAGTTTAATCTAAGATTAACATAAGTGGAGCTTATTGGTATATCTGCCAAGATTGTCTAAAATCTGTCCGGTATTTTGAAGTTGTGGTGATGGTGCGTCCGTGTCATGGTCCAATCTTGGCTGAAAGTAGTTATGTTTACTGCTTTGAGAACGCGTATCCTTTTTAGTTTAATCTAAGATTAACATAAGTGGAGCTTATTGGTATATCTGCCAAGATTGTCTAAAATCTGTCCGGTCTTTTGAAGTTGTGGTGATGATGTGTCCGTATCATTGTCCAATCTTGGCTGAGAGAAGTTATGTTTACTGCTTTGAGGGTGCTCACCCTTCCTGAGATTAACATAAGTTTGAGCTTGGACAAACCCCGAATATAGCTGTCCGCCTTGGTGATACACCTGACGCCTTCTCTATAAAACCCTGAAATGAATAAATGGAAAGTGGAAAAAGCGATATACAATAACTCGCTGTTGGGGGTGTCTTAGATAAATATAAACAAGTGGATATGAAACCAGCCGGTCAATCTGAACAGGCTAGCCTTAACCAATGGCACAAAAGTCGTACTCTGCGCATGCTCAGATGATGCTGGCGCACAGGTTTCTCTGTGACTTAAGGTGATGGGTACCATTGCACGCCAGTTAAAAGCCCTGTCCCAAAACACACCTCAAAGCAGCATAATCCTATAAATAGGTGTATCTCCAGGTTCCTGAGTCTTATCAGGTAGAGAATATTATCGCCACCTGTCATTATTCAATCCATATTCTGTTTTATTTCAAAATTTACAACATTTTTTTCGAATGACATATTCTCAATAATTACGCAGTTGATGGTTACTGTAGGTTCACAGATACCTTAAGGATGTCATTGACTATGCCCAATAATAAGTATTTTTTTGATTTTTTACTGCTGAAGACTTTTACAGGCCATAACATTGAAAATTTTAGTGAGAAATTTTGACGCCAAGTGCATTGAGTTCGAGCCGACTATTTATAGCAACTATTTATAGCACCCCCAACTCTCGGTATTGTTGACTGTGACGCGCGACCATCGAGGTGTGTCTTTGAACAACTATCTTTTGTTCCTAGCCCACGTCGCCTGTCCTTAGGCTCCACACACAAGATGTCTCACTAAAATTTTCAAATGTTATGGCCCGTAACAGTCTTCAGCAGTAAAAAATCAAAAAATACTTTTTATTGGGCATAGTCAATGACATCCCTAAGGTATCTGTGAACCTACAGTAACCATCAACTGCGTAATTAATGAGAATATGTCATTCGAAAAAAAAGTTGTTAATTTTGAAATAAAACAGAATATGGATTGAATAATGACAGGTGGCGATGATATTCTCTACCTGATAACACCCAGGAACCTGGAGATACACCTATGTATAGGATTATGCTGCTTTGAGGTGTGTTTTGGGACAGGGCTTTTAACTGGCTTGCAATGGTACCCATCACCTTAAATGATACGAGAGCCCTGATTGGTCCTTGTTCCCTTGTGACCTCACGCTGATGCCATATCAAAGACCCCTGTCGTGTTCAGCCCTTCGCTATAGCGCATACATATAGTAATTGGTCTCTCGCTACATATCCATTATTTTCTTCATCTAAGGGGGGTATACTGAAAAAGGCGTTTATATAGTGACGTTCAATGGACATAACAAACAGGGACATTGCCTTTGTATAGTCTTATTTAGTATTGTTGATGATAAAACTAAATACAGTACATAGACTTTTTAAATGTAGCTTATGAGTTACTTTATTTGACACAGTGTTTCCTCCACCCTGTCTCTATTTGTCAAATCAGCCTATACCTTAGATGAAGAAAAGAATGGATATGTAGCGAGAGACCAATTACTACATGCGCTTTAGTGAAGGACTAGACACGACAGGGATTTCTTATCTGACATTAGCGTGAAGTCACGAGGGAATAAGGACCAATCAGGGCTCTCGTATCATTTACATTACAGAGAAACCTGGGCCCCTAAGTATAAAGCTCCTATGTTCTGCTTGCGAGGTGCTTGTGGTTAGAAAATATATTGTTCTCCCTTTGTATTCCTAACCACAAGCACCTCGCAAGCAGAACAAAAGAGCTTTATACTTAGGGGCCCTGATTGCCAGCATCAACTGAGCATGCGCAGAGCAGGAATTTTGGGTTATTAGCTGACACTGGTTGAGGCTAGCCCGTTCAGGTTGACCGGCTGGTTTCATATCCATTTGTTATCATCTATCTAAGATGTAGCTTACGAGTTTCTTTATTTGACAGATTGTTTCCTCTATCTTATTTCTATCTGACTAATCAGCCGATACAAAGTATATATTGCCTCAAAGGTCTTTTTATAAGAAGTCATGGTATTGTTGATGATAAATACTAAACACAGTGTATATACCTTTTAACCCATTAATGCTCACAGCGGCCAAAAGTAGCCTGATGATCTTGATAAAATATTGCAGGCAAGGTCATAGATAGGAAAACATTTGATTGGGAAATATTGATCAGAACATTAGGGCTGTTCCATTTAAAAGTGTGGAGGGAGGAGGAACGGAAGGTTTTTTGAAGGGGGGATGGGCCGAAAATTGAATTAATTTTTCCCATTAGACTACATATGATTTCTGGCAGGAGGGGGGGGGGGGTGTCGAATTTTTAATTATATTCCGTCCCCCCCCCCCCCCCCCAAGCACACTTTAAAATGGAACGGCCCCTACCACCAACTCTCCTTGAAATATTTAGTAAAATCGTTATTGATTCCAAAGTTATTGAGAAAAGCATCTTAGATCCAGACGACAATTTGTGTAGGAACTCTAAAGCATTGATGGGTTACTATATTTGACAGGCCTTTCCTCCACCATGCTTCTATATGACAATTCAACATATACAAAGTATATATTGCCTGAAATGTCTTTTGATAGGGAGGCAGGGTATGATATTTTCGGGTAAAAAGCGAAGAAAAAACAAACAAAAACATGCATAGTATTTTCAATATGATCTCGCATCCACAATTGTGGCCGGGCCTCCAATTTTACAAATGTAAAGGAATGTATACGTAAAAATCAATACGGTGTGAAAGGGTATCACATTGTTAAATTTACACTCCGTTCAAATTTTACAGTCATTTCTTTCGAACTTTTTGTTGAAGATGAGAAAATGTACTCTTTTCATCTTTCAAACACCATAACATTTAAACAAAGTCAAAATCTGGATAATATGTGATTCCCTTCCTTTGAAAATCCCCTTACGAAATACCGGTATGCGCGGCTCTGACGCCTAGTGACTCCCGAAGTGACTGTGCTTCCGAGTCTGTTGTTCAACAATATTGAACCTTACTTATGCATCTGATGTTGTAATTATCGATGTTTATGTCTGAACTACCGAGTCTGCTGCCGCTAAACAGGCAGAGGATTATAAAATCAAGGGACCTCCAATGACTCTCCCTGTAAAATCTATAGTTAGAATACGTGTTCCCGTTCATCCAATCTTGTGGCAGTGTTTTGATAAAAGAAGGGGTGTTTTTTTACTGGAAAAGGTCAGCGGTCTTTTATATAAGGGTGCTTTTTGGCCAGAAATCAGTGCTTTAGGCAATTAGGGGTATTTCTAAATTTTGATAACGAGCGTATGTACACCCCTAAATACCCTAATGTACCTAAGTGCCCTCCCCGGGATTTCCCGTGTATGGTTTCCTATTCAAAAGGAGTAATTGTAATTCCTAGCGCTTTCTTAGACTAGTATGACCTTAATACTACTCACGCTTTGTGTCTCCACAACTGGCTAGTCACGATTTTGCCTCAGTATTGCAAGACAAAGTGATGATAATCAACACTCCAGGTTCCAAATTCCAACGACTGCGTGAGACCAGAAGAATCTTCCTACTGCTCACAGATGTTTCCACAAATGGCTTGTTACGATTTTGCCTCAATATTGCAATACAAAGTGATGATAATCAAAATTCCAGGTTCCAAATTCCAACTTCCAACGACTGCGTGAGACCAGAAGAATCTTCCTACTGCTCACAGATGTTTCCACAAATGGCTTGTTACGATTTTGCCTCAATATTGCAAGACAAAGTGATGATAATCAAAATTCCAGGTTCCAAATTTCAACGACTGCGTGAGACCAGAAGAATCTTCCTACTGCTCACAGATGTTTCCACAACTGGCTTGTTACGATTTTGCCTCAATATTGCAATACAAAGTGAAGATAATCAAAATTCCAGGTTCCAAATTCCAACGACTGCGGGAGACCAGAAAAATCTTTCTACTGCTCACAGATGTTTCCACAACTGACTTGTTACGATTTTGCCTCAATATTGCAAGACAAAGTGAAGATAATTAAAATTCCAGGTTCCTAATTCCAACGACTGCGTGTCAAGAAACGTGACCATACATGACTCGGAATTCTAAGTTCCACCTTCCCCATTGGTTGGCCGCAGTATGTTAATCTGACCAGCTGCATCGCCAACTAAAGGTTGGGTAACTTCTGGTACTCGGGTTCAATGACTTGTTTTGAACCCTACGGGAATCCCCCGGAGACTCCCGGTATGTCTAAATATAGTGAAATTCTTAACCCATTCGCGCTCCACTCCATCTCTAAATTATCGTCTGCTTCTTTTATACGTTTGAAAATAACTCATGAAAAAAGCGAAAGTTCACAAAATGTTTGAAGGAGATTTGTTGTTCTACGTCTGGTGAACATTTTTCCGTTGAAAATTTTCCAAAAAGTGCTTTTGTTGAGAAAATATCACCCA
The DNA here is from genome assembly GCA_963942565.1 of Maea johnstoni. Taxonomy (NCBI): domain Eukaryota; kingdom Metazoa; phylum Annelida; class Polychaeta; order Spionida; family Magelonidae; genus Maea; species Maea johnstoni. The sequence continues at coordinate 19,280,421 of OZ012701.1, read as the reverse complement.
AAATTGTCAGACTTGTTTTGACCGACGCTCCGAGTGAGTATGAAATCCTTAATGACCCTCATTATGTGAATAAGGGGCAACATGACGCCACAGAGTAAAAGGGGGAGTTTCAGACAAAGGGGCTTATTTTTGGAAAGTTGCCTTTGTCCCTACCAAGTCAAATAATAGAAGTTGCGTCCCCAGGGCCAATGGCCGTGCTACTAGTACTTAGTGTTTGTGAATTACCTAATTGCTATTAGCCCCTTCACTCGTGCTTCCAGAGGAACCTGTGATGAAGGAAAGAATGGATATGTAGCGAGAGACCAATCACTGTATGCCCTATAGTGAAGAGCTGGACTCATGCCAGGAGTCTAGGAGCGCGAGGTCACGTGGGAACAATCAGGGCTCTCGTATCGATTACATTACAGAGAAACCTAATAGCCACTATCAGCTGTGGATGCGTAGAGCACCAATTTGGGCTATAAGCGGCTATTAGTTGACACTGGTTGAGGTAAAGAGATAGTGAGCGTCAGTGGCAACGCCGTAGACCACACGACTGCAACGGAATATGGTGGTATCTTAGATGAGTAAAACAAGTGGATATGAACCCAGCTTGTCAACCTGAACTGGCTGGCTGCGGTGAATAACCCAGAAGTCGTGTTATGCACGTGTTGCAGCGCAGCTTTCTCTGTAATGTAAACGATGCGAGAGCCCTCATTGGTCCTCGTCTCCCAGTGACGTCAAATTGAGGCCAGAATCGAAACCCTTGGCATAGCCAAGCCTTCACTAAAGTGCATAGAGTAATTCGTCTCTCGCTACATATCCATTCATTTATTCAGCTAAGCTTAGACCTTAGATGAAGTGAGCATGGATCGGTCGCCACAGACCATTTACTATAGGGCCCATTGTGAAGGACACACCCTATCATCTCGCCTCAGTGTGACGTCACTAGGAGACAGACATGGATTGGTCGCCACAGACCATTTACTATAGGGCCCATCGTGAAGGACACACCCTATCATCTCGCCTCAGTGTGACGTCACTAGGAGACAGACATGGATTGGTCGCCACAGACCATTTACTATAGGGCCCATCGTGAAGGACACACCCTATCATCTCGCCTCAGTGTGACGTCACTAGGAGACAGACATGGATTGGTCGCCACAGACCATTTACTATAGGGCCCATCGTGAAGGACATACCCTATCATCTCGCATCAGTGTGACGTCACTAGGAGACAGACATGGATTGGTCGCCACAGACCATTTACTATAGGGCCCATCGTGAAGGACACACCATATCATCTCGCCTCACTGTGACGTCACTAGGAGACAGACATGGATTGGTCGCCACGGAGCATTTACTATAGGGCCCATCGTGAAGGACACACCCTATCATCTCACCTCAGTGTGACGTCACTAGGAGACAGACATGGATTGGTCGCCACGGAGCATTTACTATAGGGCCCATCGTGAAGGACACACCCTATCATCTCGTCTCAGTGTGACGTCACTAGGAGACAGACATGGATTGGTCGCCACAGACCATTTACTATAGGGCCCATCGTGAAGGACACACCCTATCATCTCGCCTCAGTGTGACGTCACTAGGAGACAGACATGGATTTGTCGCCACAGACCATTTACTATAGGGCCCATCGTGAAGGACACACCCTATCATCTCGCCTCAGTGTGACGTCACTAGGAGACAGACATGGATTGGTCGCCACAGACCATTTACTATAGGGCCCATCGTGAAGGACACACCCTATCATCTCGCCTCAGTGTGACGTCACTAGGAGACAGACGAATGAGAGCTCTCGTATCTATTTACATTATAGAAAAAGTTGTTCACGCACATGCGCAGAACACACCTCTTGAGTGGTTCTCGTCAACACCTTGGCTAGGAGTCATGCCGAGGCTATTGAGCGAGATCTGCTGGTTGCGTATCCGGTTATTGACATTCGTGGTAATGAACAGCTTGCAACCTTAGACGAATGAAAACGTGACCCGATACACGGGTCATTTTTAAAATTTGAATATCTGAAAATTGAGTTTAATTAAGACAACAGCACTTATGCTATTGTAAAGGTTACATCTCATAGTTGCGGAATAATGGTAAACTTATCAGTAAGTGGCGTTTTTGAGGTAATGTGACACCTTTAAAGAACATATCTGGATGTGTTTCGTTTTTTGGCAAAATGTCAAGACTTACCCTTTACTTGAAAAATGAGAGTCTACCATATGATCATTCATGTCTTTGGTAAGATGCAAGGTCCTACCTCAACAGGGGATTTGCACGAGGAGTATTTTATTTCGTATTCAAATTGCATATCTAGTCACAATTACACATGGTCGTTTGATAGCAATAAGCATATACTTTCTTTCTTTCTTTCTTTCTTCGTGTAAATTCGCACTTTCAATCAGTGCAACCGTCATTACTGACGTAGGTGTGTGTGTGTGATGCGTGTTTACGCTCCTTAGGAGAAGTAGTAAGGAGCTTGCGATATTTATCACTCCCGCCGCTCACTAGGAGTAGAAGTAAGGAGCTTGCAATATTTATCACTCCCGCCGCTCACTATGAGTAGTAAGGAGCTCTTGCATTATTTACCCTCCCGCTGCTCACTAGGAGTTAGATATGTAATTGTGTGGGATAGGACCATGTGATCGGGGTTTCCCCCTACTCTTCATCGACATATCACATAGGATCTTTTACATGCACAGGGGGTGAATGAGACCGACATTTCACGTCCCCATCTGACGGACGAGGCAACGAGGTGGTAAACTGTCTTGCCTAAGGACAGAAAGAAGTGTGGCTTGGCTCGGAATCGAACCCGCGACATACGAGTCGCCAGCCCAACGCTCTAACCATTGGACCACCTCTCCACCTCCGTGTCTATACATAGACACACTTACGTACAACCAAATTTGAATGATGAGCGTAATCCCGGTGGATCTGAGTTCCTTAATTGCAATATACCAGTCAGGACGGGCAATCACTGACAGATGAGTTCGATAAACAGCCACGTATACGTGTACTACTCATTCTTATCCTATGAAAGATATTTGCCTCCTTGTTTAACAAACAGTACACATTTCGAGGACTTACATACATACACATGTTGCAGTTTTATATTGTCATTATCAGTGTAGTATCCAATCTTAAAATAGAACTGATGTCTGACAGTCTCAGCTTGATATTGTTTTGTTTTATACTACTCCCATTTCTTTTCATACATTTCCATTCTGTCATTTTGTATGGCAAATATTTCTTCTAATTCTCGTTGCAATTTAGACTTGGTGCTTGTTAACAGAAAAAACATAACAGAACAATACATATGACAGTCTAGAAATCTATGCTAGTTGCAAATGAGTTAACACATACACAGGTGGCAGCTTGGCCCGCAGACAAAGGGTGCCATTTCTGAGGGGATTACCATTCACTGAGCGAGAGAAAAACAAATTGAGAGTTCTTAACCCATTCACACTCGGAGATCCTCTAAAAAGTATCGTCTGCTACTTTCATACTTGTGAAAATAACTTAGGAATAAAGCGAAAGTTCACAAAATATTTGAAGGAAAGTTGTTGTTTAACTTATGGTTACCATTATTCCTTCAAATATTTTCCAAAAAATGCTTTCGTTAGAAAGATATTTCCAAAATTGTCAGGCCCGTTTTAGCCGCCCTGAGTGTTTATGTCAATGCTCACAATGGCTGTCATAAACGGCCAGATTATTTTGGTGAGAACTTTCAGGCAAAAGTATAATTCGGAAAAATACTTGAATGAGAAATGTTTATCAACATGCAACCGAAAATACTCTTCAAATCGTATTATTCATACCCATTGGCACTCAGATCGGCCAAAACAGGCCTGACTATTTTGTTTGATATTTTCCTCACAAAAGCGTTTTTATCAAAACTATTTAAAGGAGAAATGTTTATCAGAATACTACCAACAACTCTCCTTCAAAATTTTGTGAGGATTTGCTTTATTTCCAAGTTATTTTCAAAAGTATGAAAATAGCAGACGATACTTTCCTGGGGTACTCTGAGTGTGAATGGGTTAATCCCCTGGCCATTGTCATAAGTATCATAGGCCCACACAACGATGCCAAAGAAACTCTTTAACTCATTAATGCTCACAGCGGCCAAAAGCTGCTTGACTCTTTCGATAAAATCTCTCAAGCTAAGGCAAAGAATTCGAATTTGGGAAAATATTTGAAGGAGAAATGTCAAGTAGAACACAGCCAACAGTTCTCCTTCAAATATTTTGTAAAATCATTTTTAATTCCAAAGGTATTGTCAAAAGTATTGCAGATCCAGACGAAAATCTCCAAAGCTTGACTCCTTCGATAAAATCTCTCAAGCTAAGGCAAAGAAGTTGGGAAAATATTTGAAGGAGAAATGTCAAGTAGAACACAACCAACAGTTCTCCTTCAAATATTTTGTAAAATCATTTTTAATTCCAAAGGTATTGTCAAAAGTATTGCAGATCCAGACGAAAATCTCCAAAGCTTGACTCCTTCGATAAAATCTCTGAAGCTAAGGCAAAGAAGTTGGGAAGATATTTGAAGGAGACATGTCAAGTAGAACACAACCAACAGTTCTCCTTCAACTATTTTGTAAAATCATTTTTGATTCCAAAGGTATTGTCAAAAGTATTGCAGATCCAGACGAAAATCTCTTTAAGCAATAATGGCTTAAGCACCAATGGATGGGAATGGATGGGAGATCATAAAAGGCAAGTAGTCAATTCATCTATATACCCACTAGCTATGACCGCCTTTTGTGGAGGGTAAATAAAACTTAATTTTTCCCACGACCACTCCAGAGTATATATCATCATGCTCTCGAGTGGTCGAGTACACAGTAAAGCCTTATTGACTGTTGCCCAGGGCGTTATGAGGATTTGTCATAGGCCTGAAGGCTGGTGGGCTGGCCCTAGGGCCAAATGCAAATACTCATAACGCCCTGGGGAACAGTCAATGAGGCATTTATTATTGCTCCTAAAAGAAATCAGACCTCTTGGTTTTAAATGATCATTTATTTCAATAAACAACATTATAACTGGCAAATACTGAGTAACTGAGCAGGCCTGGGTTAGTGTAAGCTGAGTAGGAAGCATCATGAACATAAACATATGGCAAATCTGCTTAGCAGTAGCTACCTATCGGTGACCTCATTAAACTAGCGGGCTGGGGGAATGTAAATATTTCTGAGCGGGCCCCGGGCATTATGAGCATATAACACGTATAACGTGGTCACATGGTACAAATAAAGCATTCTGATTGGAGGAGATAGCTGAAGCAATAATACAAAGTTTTATTTATACTCCTTGTATAGAAGTTTTATTTGACTTTTATTAAACTTTTATTAACCCTCCCTGAATAGAGGGAGGGGGGGGGGGGGGTGGTAAAAAGGTTTTATTTACCCTCCCTCTCGAGTGGTCGGGCAAAATATATTTTACTCTCCCCAAAGGACGGTCGTGTAAAGAAAAGCTTTTTATTTGCTCTTTCAAAGTATTTATCTAATTGTATTGCTTACAGCTACGGTGAATGAAAGAATAGAATCTGGTGTGACGTCACTAGGAGATAAAGACGAACTCTCGTATCGTTTACATTACAGAAAAAGCTGCGCACAAACATGCGCAGAACGTAACTTTTGGGCTATTCGCAACAGCCTGGTAGTTTAGGTTGACTGGATGGTTTCATATCCACTTGTTTTTATTCATCGAAGCTTGCAGAAAGACAGGACCAGCCTGAGATCTCATACATTCTACCAGAAAGCTATCTTACGAAAAAGGGGTTTCAACGTACTAGTAGCACAAAGCAAGAAAAGAGATAGAAAAAGAGAGAAAGAAAATAAGGGCTTACGCCTGACTTGATTATTTAGAGATAAAACTAATTGGACTAGCACAGATACATCTCACACACTTAGCGTATGCCCGAGTGTAACTGAATTAAAGGGGAACTTGGGGAAGAATAAATCATAGGTTTATATGAAAGTTCATGAACATAGCTCAACATCTGTCATAAACAGGGAAGCCCTAGAGATCCACACAAAGAGAAATCTACAATTGCAATTAGTGAATGGCACCTCCTCTGAGCCAAGGCCGCAGCCATTGTGAAACCGGGTCATCACCCCCTGCTGTGGTCAGTGTTATTGGGTAGCAAAGGAGCTTAGTGCAGCATAAGATAAGCACAGAGCTATAGGGCAGGAAGCACAGAGCTAGGCGCAGATTTCCACCCAATTGAAAAACATGGCCGCTGCCAGGGGCTGTGCACGATGATGGCAATATGCAAAAACCACCCCTCATGGGATCACTGAGAGAAAAAGAAGGGCATCATCCTGTTCTCGAAGTGTATTACTTTCATATAAGCTGACATGTATGTGTGCCTTTCGGGCGCCTTTAACTATTATGCTGCTGGTGGTTAATTTTAGCGATACAAAATGATGCAAGAACCTGAATAATGACTGAACCCCTAGCATGTGGGTACTCATCTGAGATTACTCAGCGAGAGCTATCCAATGAATACCAAAAATGACAGGGTTTAGATGGTTTTCAAAAATTGTTGCACCCTTATGCTTTGGATGGGAGTCGCCTCAGCATTAGAAGGGTAAAGAACGTAGGTGAATCTTGCCAAGACAGTATGTGTGCAGCTTGTAAAATCTCCCAAGTTATAGGCGCTCAAGACATGCAGTATATTTACTTGCAAATGTCTACTGTTGATATTTAGGACGCCTCTTTACTTGAAAGTCTTGCACGCCTCTCGTGACCCTTTAAATGCTGGGCCTACTTTCTTCCAAGGGACAAGGGCGCAAAGATTTTTGAAATTTTGAAAACCATCTACACCCTCTCATATTGGTATTAATTGGAAAGCTCTCGCTGAGTATTCTCAGATGAGTATCAATGTGCCGAGGTTTCAGTCATTTTAAAAAGTTTTTTGCGTCATTCCCTCTTGGCCAAATTAGACAGCAGCAGCATAAGGGTTAATTCTTGAAAGCCTGTCTTGAGCACCTGGAAGTTCCTACAAGTTGCGCAGATACTCAACTCCGGCAAGATTCACCTGCTTCAATTGTTCTAATCAGTCACATGGCCGGAGCCGGGTCAAAGCGAGGCACCTCTGGAACGTACATGTACCAGAATCAATTGTAGCCGTTCTGATACAGATTGGTGTACCAGGTAGCTATAGGTATGTGCGTACTAGAATTGCTACATCTTTATGCAATAATGGTACGTACCATCATTGAACAATTCTGAGGTCGTAAAGTAACAAGAAGTGGTCTCAAAGTCGGCGCGTTCCGCCACTTTTTTTTAATAGTCCTGATTCAAAAGTGATTGCTACAAGAAGTAGTCCCCAATTCGCTAGTTCACGTTGTAAACTTGTATATTTAAAACTTTTATATTTTAAATGCGTCATGTCATAAGATTGCCATTTCCTGTTGCCACTTACAACTGGCAATTTTAAATGTGGCTGAAAAAGTAAGGATAACCAATATTCAATTCTGTAAATAGAGATGAAATGGCCTCTATGGCTTGCATAAATTTGTAATTATTTTAGACTTTGAATTTAGATTCAGGCCACTTTTCCCGTCGTATTTTGGTTAATTTGTGAGTAGTCAGTTGTACTAATCAGGGAAGGAAATGGGGGTGCCCAATACAAAAACCACCCAGACACCTGACCCCAAGTCACTGGAATCTTTCTTGCATGCTCTGGCCAGGATTGAAACTACGGCTGTGGTGAGAGACAGTGAGCAGTCGGTGGCAATGGTTTAAACCACACGGCCATCAGGCCAGGCCCGTTTGAAATGATAAAACATAAAAAAATCAGTCATCATATGTGAAATTGAAATTCATCACTCAATTTCCCATACATTTATCTTTACTGTTTCTTTTCACAATAATCAAAGTGACATGATTTTACACAGAGTTTATGGCACTAAATGGCCTTTGTGTGCCGATGTGCATTTAGGCAACCATTCATTCATTCCTCTTCTAAAACTATCGAATAAAATTATAAAATCCATGTTGTACAAATTCATCCATTCTTATTTCTATGTGGTATCGACAGCTTTTTCTAAATCAAAATAATCAAACCACATGGTTCTTTGTAAATAATCTTTCTAATGCATATATTTCAAACTCATTCAATTAATTATGCTACTTGTTTACTAAGGACATTTTAGATTAGTTCCTCAGCATTTTGTCTATCACACTATTCAATGTTAAGATCAACAGTATCACCAGCTGTATAAAAATGTTGCTTACCAATCTCTATTTGGTGTCTCCTATCAGCAAAACGTGCAAGCCATAGAGCAGCATCAACCCTATTCAAATAGAATTTAGATGCGTCTGATACTAGTTTCAAGTCTACAGCCTGTTTGGTTCGGATGTAACAACGAATCTTGAATGCAGGAAATCTATCAGATGGGGACACTAGGGAATCATTAACTGTACAAATCTTGAACCCCCCCACTGAATCTTTTCTATATTCTTCCTTTTAAAGTCCTTTTACAGTATTTGGGAAATTGGGGACTTTTCCACCGTCCTGGAGAGAAGCCACCATCATACCTTAGATGACCAAACACAAGTGGATTCGAAACCAGCCGGTCAACCTGAACATGCTAGCCTCAACCAGTGTCAACTAATAGCCGATAATCACCCAAAATTGTTGCTCTGGGCACCCCCAACTGGTGGTGGAGATAAGGTTTCCCTGTAATGTAATCGATGCGAGAGCCCTGATTGGTCCTTGTTCCCACATGACCTTGCGCTGGTGCCTTATCTGGTACTCCTGGCATGAGTCCAACTCTTAACCATAGGGCTTATAGTAATTGGTCTCTCGCTACATATCCATTCTTCTTCATCCAAGATCATATCTATTGCCAAGCCAGGAAAAAACTCCAATGATCGAGATAATTACCTCTCTATAGCATCAACTGGCTGTGTCCATGAGGGAATAAAAATGACGCCAAGGGTAAGGTCATGGAGACATTTATGACCAGAAGTAATATCTGCTTTTTTAATGATGACACCCCAACTTATCTGCATCGAGCAACAGGTTCTTTTATATCTATAGATCTCAGCATGTGCTCTCCTTCACTTTTCATGGATTTTACATGGAGGGTGGAGGAAGATATTCATGGCGGTGACCATTTCCCTATCATCTTAGAAAGTCATTATCATCCTCCAGACGATAGACCACCAAAGTGGCAGTTTCACAAAGCTGATTGGAACCTTTTTAAAGACTTGTGTTTGGAGGCCTTTCTTCAAGATGATCTTGATGGAGGTCTTCACCTGGAAACTTTTATCGACAAGCTTTGTGAGATTGCCAACCAAACAATACCAAAATCAAATCCCAACATCAAGAAGCCACAGAAGCCATGGTTCTCTGATGAGTGTAAGGAAGCTATTTCAGAACGAAAGAGATCTCTTAGAGTTTTTAAAATATCTCCAACAAATACACATTTACAAGAATATCGTATAAAAAGGGCTAAAGCAGAACAGGTCATTCGTGTCAACAAAAAGAATAGTTAGCACGAATATGTATCAAAACTTAATGCCAGAACATCAATGAAGAAATGGTCCGTAAAATTAAGGGCAAGGGGGGCAGTTTATCTGTAAAACATATCGAAAAGAATGCCCAAAAAATAACCCAACCAAGGGATATTGCCAATATCAATGGGGAGGCAATATCCTTCAATTCATCCTCTGCACATTATTCTCCTAAATTCCAACGTATCAAAAAAGACAAGATAGAATCTGACAATACCAAACCATATAATTAGCCCTTTTCAATAGATGAGCTCATGACTGCGCTTGGCAAAGCCCATGACACAGCTCCTGGCCCTGACCAAATACATTATCAGATTTTGAAGCATCTTCCTGAAGCTTCTCTCCAGTGCCTTTTAAAGGTTTTTAATAATATTTGGGAAACTGGAGAGTTCCCACCTTCCTGGAGAGAAGCCACAATCATACCCATTGCCAAGCCAGGAAAAGACTCCAAAGATCCAAATAGTTACCGCCCAATAGCTTTGAGCAGTTGTGTCTGTCTTGAATCTTCTTCACTTATCACTGAAGCCCAAAGGGGCTTCCGGAAAACAAGAAGCGCAATGGATCACCTTGTGCGCTTTGAAACCTTTGTGAGAGAGGGATTTTTAAAAGGAGAACATGTGGTGTCTGTCTTTTTTGGCCTAGAAAAGGCATATGACACCACTTGGAAGTATGGAATTATGAAGGATTTACATGGTATGGACCTCAGGGGACGTTTGCCCCTTTTTATTAAAAACTTTTTATCTGAAAGGAAATTTCGAGTCAGAGTAGGGACATCCCTCTCTGACTTTTATGACCAGGAAATGGGAGTTCCTCAGGGTAGCATTTTATCTGTCACCCTTCTTATCGTCAAAATCAACAGCATCACCAGCTGTATAAGGAATGGTGTTGACAAGTCTCTATTTGTGGATGACTTTGGTGTCTCCTATCGTTCCAAACACATGCAGGCCATAGAAAGGCAGCTCCAACTCCATTTAAATACAATTGAAGATTAGGCTGACAATAAGGAGAGGGAGAGTCACTATCAAAATTTAAAAATACCCCTAAAGCACTGATTTCTGGCCAAAAAGCACCCTTATTTTTAAAAAACGCTGACTTTTTCCACTGAAAAAACACCCCTTCTTTTATCCAAACACTGACATTGGATGAACGGGAACACGTATTTTAACTTTAGATTTTATAATCCTCTGCCTGTTTAGCGGCAGCAGACTCGGTAGTTCAGACATAATCATCGACACTAACAACATCAGATGCATAAGTAAGGTTCAATATTGTTGAACTACATACTCGGAAGCCCAGTCACTTCGGGAGTCACTGGGCGTCAGAGTCGCGAATATTTCGGAAGGGGATTTTCATCCCCCATTCTTCGTATCTGGGTACAAAAAAGTACCCTTCTTTTACAAAATCGCGGACATGCGGAGGTCTTAAAGACCCCTTCTCTGCGAAATACGAAACGCGGGTGCGGCCCCCTCTATCCCTGAGTGCCCCCGCCGGGCCCTCGGTATGTGGACCTTTTTAGGAGAAAACCAAGAGTCATTCCAACTTTTGGTATTCGTATTAAGGAATCATTGGAAGAATTGGATTTTGATCCTGACATCATCACAAAGTTTGAATTTCCTGAAACTCCTCCATGGACATATCCAACTGCTATGGTCAACCTCACTCTTTCATATGCCTAGAAGGATCAAACGGATCCTTCAAAGTACATAATTTTACATAATGAGGTGAAGGATGTCTTTCGAGACTATGATTTCATCTACACGGACGGCTCTGTTTCAGATGATAAAGCTGCAGCGGCGGCAGTCATTGATAATCATTCTTCCATTGAACATCTTCCAGATAAGTCCTCTATATTTTCTTCCGAGTTGCATGCTGTCTATATAGCTCTTGATAGGGTGGAGAAGGCAGATGATGATGAAAGGAATTTTATAATTTTCTCAGATTCAAAGTCTGCTCTTCAAGCCATTTCGGGCCAAAACTGGTCACATCCTCTTGTCCTCTACATACTGGAACGTCTTAATTGGCTTGTACAGTACCAAGAGAAAAGAATATTATTTTACTGGATTCCCAGTCATGTTGGCATCACAGGTAATGAAAAGGCAGACACTGCTGCTAAAGCTGGTCTTTTGAGAAGAGTCACAAATGTTCCCATTCCTTATGGTGATTTTAAAAAACACATCAATATCCTTTTAAAACGCAAATGGCAGTCTCAGTGGGATGAGGCAGCAAACAACAACCTACACGAGATTCATCCTCAGCTGGGTCTTTAGCATGGAGGTTCTCGAATTATTAGGCGAAAGGAGAGTGTTTTAGCAAGAATTCGAATTGGTCACACTCATTTGACTCACTGCTTCCTTTTGAAAAGGGAAGATCCTCCATAGCCTGTGATTGTCAATTGACTGTCAAACATTTTATTTGATTGTGTCGATTTTATTGAGTCCAGAAATAGGCATTAATGTAGATACCTTTAAGGAACTCTTCGAAAGGGTTCCTCCAGACAGCATTTTATCTTATTTACATGAGATTGGTCTGTTTTACAGATTATAGAATATTTTAAGAATTTAGTTTCTTTTGAATCACCTTTGTATACACCACTTATAGTCTAAAACTGTTCATTGTTTTGTGAATATATTTAATTGTTTATTGCTTTGTTATTGTTTTAACAATGAAAAAGGACCATTTTTACACAGTTTTTATGGCACTAAATGGACTTTGTGTGCCGATGTGCCTTTAAGCAATCATTCATTCATTCATTCATCACAGAGGCCCAAAGTGGCTTTTGGAAAACCGGAAGCACAATGAAGCACCTTGTGCACTTTGAAACTTTGGTAAGAGTCAGTATTTTTTACTTTGAAATGGCATATGGCACCACATGGAAATATGGTATCATGAATAATTTGTATGAACTCCCATTTCCTGATCATAAAACCAGCAAGGGATGCGCCCACCCTGAGTCTATATTTTCTTTCACATAAAAAAAACCTGAATGAAAAGAGGTAATATCCTCAGTATGTGGTCCATTTAAGTAAAAAGCAAAGATTCATTTCACTCTTTGGTATTTATTTTAGTAATTTTGAAGAATGAAATTTTAACCCTTACATCATATTAACGTTTCAGTTTCCTGTAACACCGCCATGGCCACAGTATCACCGTTAAGAACATCACCATCTTCAGTGCAATGAGTAGATTGACTCAATGGCACTGAATATCTATGCAAATTAGATAAAGGAAGATTAAGAGGAAGGGGAAAATTTGTCTTCTGTTTCAGGGGTATAAGATGGAATAGCTCCAGATAAAGGAACAGTAAAAGAAGAATGAGGATGTAACAGATAGAATGTTGTACAATATTTCTGCTGTGCGGGCAGAAGTATATTACTTGCGTATGCGATTGGTCTGACTACCCGGTCCTGGACTTGCGAAAACTCTGCCCCGATGGTGTATTTAGAGGCATCAGTATCAAGGATAAACATACCTTCCGGTCTAGGATACGCCAAACAAGGTGCAGAGGTCAACAGTTCTTTCATACGAACGAAAGTTTCTTCTTGTTCTTTAGACCAAGAGAACTGTTAGTTTCCTGTCATGCAAGCATTTTGTAAGATTCGCAAAACCCCGAATATTTTCGCGATGATAGTTTGCAAACCCCAGGAATCATTCTACTTCCTTTTTGTTTTTGGGTCTTTGACAATTCTTAATAGCTTCTACCTTGTCAGGTGTAATGTTAAGGCCTTCAGGGGTACGCCAAACAAGGTGCAGAGATCAACAGTTCTTTCATACGAACGAAAGCTTCTTTTTGTTCTTCAGACCAAGAGAACTGTTAGTTTCCTGTCATACAAGCATTTTGTAAGATTCGCAAAACCCCAAATATGTTCGTGATGATAGTTTGCAAACCCAAGGAATCATTCTACTTCCTTTTTGTTTTTGGGTTTTTGCCAATTCTTAGCAGCTTCTACCTTGTCAGGTGTAATGTTCAGGCCTTCAGGGGTACGCCAAACAAGGTGCAGAGATCAACAGTTCTTTCATACGAGCGAAAGCTTCTTGTTCTTCATACAAAGAGAACTGTTAGTTTCCTGTCATACAAGCATTTTGTAAGATTCGCAAAACCCCAAATATGTTCGCAATGATAGTTTGCAAACCCAAGGAACGATTCTACTTCCTTTTTGTTTTTGGGTCTTTGCCAATTCTTAACAGCTTCTACCTTGCCAACTGCATGGTTCAGCAGGCGACCAAAGGTACTGTGGAGATTAGGGTGGCACTTACACGGAATGTCCTGTGCGTTAACTACAAATTTCGCTGGCCTATCAACGAAAAACATGTAACAACAGCCACCCTTTATGGCACTTTGCCTGACCTCACCTTCTTCATATGACATGACGTCGCCATGATAGTGATAGTGCGCAAGGATTGGTAGCCGCTCTGATCTCTGTGGACTGAGACGCCTGGCCACAGTTGCTGCTGGATCTTGGTGTGGATCTCGGCATCCTCAAGATCCTGGCGTTCCTTCCTGCTGAGTCGTTTTGGCCAAAGATTCAAGGTTCCTATGGCAATCTCTTGATGCCAGGCGCCGGAGATATCGCCTGTGAAACATCGGGCAGTTAAGAACGGGAGGGCCTGGCTAGGCGTCTCATACAGCCCTACATTTACGGCCTCGTAGCGGCCAAAGTAAGCATTTTCACCCGTAACACCAACAAGACTTTTGGTAGCGCTGTTCCTAAGGAACACTTTGCAAAAAAACAGATCTTCCTAGGCTCCTCTATTCCGAGATATCGAAGGCCAAAGTCGAGGTACCTCCCGGTAGTACTTCGCACATATGCGTGGTACTCGGATACCTGTCCATGCACGTGACTTTGGCGGACGCCCTGGCCCGTATTCACGTCGCACACTGCCGTCTAATACATGGTCGGAAAGCCCTGTTTCTCAGCTACCCGTAGCAAGAAACAGAGCTTTCCTACTATGCCAGGCGCCGGAGATATCGCCTGTGAAACATCGGGCAGTTAACAACGGGAGGGCCTGGCTAGGCGTCTCATACAGCCCTACATTTACGGCCTCGTAGCGGCCAAAGTAAGCATTTTCACCCGTAACACCAACGAGACTTTTGGTAGCGCTCTTCCTAAGGAACACTTTGCAAAAAAACAGATCTTCCTAGGCCTCCTCTACTCCGGAGCTAGAAACAGAGCTTTCCTACGATGCAAGGCGCCGGAGATATCCTTGGGCAAATTTGATGTGTATTCGAGCAATTATAAGCAATAAATCCTCGTGAAGACTTAGTAAGAAATCCCTCACACAATAGAGAGCTCCTGATATTATCAAGCTCCCATAAAGGGTGAAGGGTTTGTTTTTGTTTTTGATGGCTTAATGCCTTACATTTGTCCGAGAAAGGGCCGCTTTGGATTTGTTTCTTATCTAAATTTATTCGAGATATGCATATTCCCATGAGTTCCTTGTGTGTATCCCTGACTAGTGTATGGTGCGATGTGGTGTATGTATACTTACACGTCCCCGATGAATGACAAGGCCATAGCCTCGCCGAACTGGCCCTTCCTTACACCGTAGTCGAAGGTGAGCTTAGTGTCGGCGGGGAGATCTCGCTTTGTGAAAAAAAGCAACCGGTGTATGCCTTTTACACAACGGTACCTAGGAAACACAGTTGCTTCCTTGCCAACTGCATGGTTCAGCAGGCGACCAAAGGTGCTGTGGAGATTATGGTGGCACTTACACGGAATGTCCTGTGCGTTAATTACAAATTTCGCTGGCCTATCAACGAAAAACATGTAACAACAGCCACCCTCTATGGCACTTTGCCTGGCCTCACCTTCTTCATATGACATGACGTCGCCATGATAATCACAGACGAGGGTGTTGACCTTAAAGGGGGTGATAGTGCGCAAGGATCGGTAGCCGCTCTGATCTCTGTGGACTGAGACGCCAGGCCACAGTTGCTGCTGGATCTTGGTGTGGATCTCGGCATCCTCAAGATACTGGCGTTCCTTCCTGCTGAGTCATTTTGGCCGAAGATTCAAGGTTCCTATGGCAATCTCTTGCTCAAAGCCCTCGTCAGAAGCCATGTCAAGCAAAGGAGTGACAGTGGCAGTCGGCGAACACGGGATCCGATTGGGGAAACGGGTGGGAGATGTTTGTTAGTGGAGAGTGCTGAGGGCACCGACGAAGATGTATACACATCATGCTCAGCAGAAGCATTGCTGATCAGTTGCTGGACATACCCAAAGTGAGAGGAGGATAGCCTCCCAGGAGGAAGCACGGGGAAAGGCGGAAGAGGTGAGAGGATTTGGGATGTGGATGTGGAGGAAGTGGACATGCTGAGAACTAACGGGGAAAAGGGAGTGATGGTGGCTTGCATTGGAGGGGATGCTGGCGGTGATGGGCTCGACACAGGAGAAGGTGCTGAGGGAGAAGATGAGGATGGAACAGGCGCTGGGGATGGAGGAGCGGGTGAGGAAGGAACAGGCGCTGGGGATGGAGGAGCGGGTGAGGAAGAAACGGGCGCTTGGGATGGAGGAGCGGTTGAGGAAGGAACGGGTGCTGGGGATGGAGGAGCGGGTGAGGAAGGAACGGGCGCTTGGGATGGAGGAGCGGGTGAGGAAGGAACGGGTGCTGGGGATGGAGGAGTGGGTGAGAAAGGAACAGGCGCTGGGGATGGAGGAACGGGTGCTGGAGATGGAGGTGCAGATGACAATGGAGATGATAGAGAAGGGGAAGGTGCCCTGCTGGAGTCAGAAGAAGAAGTAGAGGTAGAGCTAGTGGAGGAAGGACGTTGCAGACCAGGCCGAGCAACATCCTTGGACGACTTGGCCATGGCCTTCCCTTCATCGTTGACGAAGAAGGGAGAGGCAGGAGTAACCACAGAAGTGAAGAATGGACGAATGGTCTTGAAATAGAACATGTACCATTCCTTCTCTTCTGAACTCAGGGTGATGGACTTGCCTCCTTTTGCCGCCACCTTCAGCGTCAAACCGTCACCGTTGGAACTGGCCCTAGAGGTCCAGTCCGCAACTGTGATGGCTTCCCCTACATCGTTGACGAAGAAGGGAGAGGCAGGAGTAACCACAGAAGTGAAGAATGGACGAATGGTCTTGAAATAAAACATGTACCATTCCTTCTCTTCTGAACTCAGGGTGATGGACTTGCCTCCTTTTGCCGCCACCTTCAGCGTCAAACCGTCACCGTTGGAACTGGCCCTAGAGGTCCAGTCCGCAACTGTGATGGCTTCCCCTACAATGGACAGCAGCAGGTGGGTCAGCTGGAGGCCAGCCACAAGGTATCGCACGAAGAATTGGCGATCCTTCTTGTCCTCGCAGGACCCAGAGTCAATGATGGCCACAAGGCGGGAATGGAGGGAGGACAGGGTATGCTTTGGAGGTGAAGGGGAGGACTTCTTGTGGTAGAGGTTGCGTAAGCGATGCTCCAGGGCATGGTTCTTGTCAACGGCTCCCTCCACGTCAGCTTGACGTTTCCGTGAACGGGATGGCTTCACAGGCTTAGGAGGGATGAGATGGCCTAGCTTCTCTAGGTATTCCATCACCATCTCCTCCATGTCATTATCTGGGTGATCGGCGATGAACTTTCGCACATCTCCCGAATCAACAACCCAGCCTTCAGATAAAAACTGATAGGCAAGGCCCCTTTGACGATTGTTCGTCTCGGCAATCTCGCTTTCCGGCCGCCCCTTGAGGCATACAGCGCGAAGATGCACGGGCTGTGACAACGTTGTCTGATAACAGACAGGGCAGGCAATCACCAGACGTTTTCCAGAGCTGAAACAGACCAAAAAACTTGCATTACTTCAATGTGGAACGTTGATGATATACGGCTCAGCAACTTCACCCGCAGATATCTCCAGCGCCTGGCATCGTAGGGAAGCCCTGTTTCTCGCTCCTTGTAGCTGAGAAACAGGGCTTTCCAACGATGTATTGGACGGCGATGCGCATTGTAGGATACGGCCGGCGTGGCCGTTCAAAATGTACCAACGAGCAGGTACCAGGGTACCACACAAATGTGTTTAATAGCCATGATTGTACTTCAACTTCACCCGCCGATATCTCCGGCGCCTGGCATCGTTGGGAAGCAAACAAACAGCAAAAACAATAAAAATACATTTGAAATTCAGGAGCAAAGGGGTGAAATTACCAAGAGAAGATTATAGCAGCTTTACAAGCCTCAACATGCGAGATCTATGTCCCTAATGCATGAGAAATCTATTACCCATGCGCGCTACAATGGTAGGGGTTGTCAAGTGAAACAACAAAAGGTTCATGTGAGTAGTCCTAAAACATGTGTGGTCTTGTTGATGCACATAATTTATCTGACTGTGTGTCTCAGCCAGACTAGGATGTAGCCCCTGTAACTTCCGGTTGGCGGCAGCTTCTTTTTCGTGGGCTGCGGCATTGTTTAACAATATTTTGGAAACTGGAGAGTTTCCACCGTCCAGGAGAGAAGCCACCATCATACCCATTGCCAAGCCTGAAAAAGACTGCAAAGATCCAAATGATTACCGCCCTCTAGCATTGACCAGTTGTGTCTGTATGACCATGGAAAGAATGATTAATGGTTTCTTGAATCCTAATTTCACTCATTACAGAAGCCCAAAGTGGCTTACGGGAAACAAGAAGCACGCTGAATAATCTTGTGCATTATCTTGTGCATTTTGAAATTTTTATAAGAGAGGGATTTTTACATGGAGAACATGAGATTGGTCTGTTTTACAGAGGGATTTTTAAATGGGGAACATGTGGTTTCTATCTTTTTCGACCTTGAAAAGGCACTTTACCCCTTTTTATTCAAAACTTTTTATCCGCAAGAAATTTTTGAGTAGGGACATCCCTCTCTGTTTTTATGACCAAGAAAGGGGAGTTCCCCAGGGTAGCATTTTATCTGTCAACCTATTTATAATCAAATCAACAGCATCACCAGCTGTATAAGAAATGGTGATGAGAAATCTTCACTTTGTGTCTATTATCGGTCCAAACACATGGAAGCCATAGAAAGGCAGCTTCAACTCCATCTGAATAGAATAGAAGATAATGATGGTTTTAAATTGACTGTCTGTGTACTTTGTACAAGAATAGGTCTTCATCCCGATCACTATTTGGTTCTTTATAATAAACATATTCCTGTAATAAGGTAACAAAGTTTTGTAAAAGAAGGGTACTTTTTTGTACCCAAGTACGAAGTTTGGGGGGGGGGGGGGGGGGGGGTGAAAATCCCCTTACAGTCCACGAAATATAATTATGGTACATGGTGGTCAGTACTCAGTGACCTAGGGGATTAGTGAATATGTGTGAGTCCCTCTCTTGACCAGTTTGTTGAAACATTGAAGTCTACCCCATGCCATTCAGGGTGATACCCACACCCCTTCTGATAGATATTTTAGATGTTTTTAGATTTTTATTGTCAATTAGAACTTATAGGGATCAAGGCTACCCCATGCCATTCAGGGTGATACCCACACCCCCTGTGATGGACATTTTGGAATTTTTTAGATGTTTATTGTCAAATGGAACTTAGAGTGATCAAGCTTACCCCCATATCATTCAAGGTGATACCCACACCCCCTCTATTGGACATTTTGGAATTTATCAGATGTTTATTGTCAAATGGAACATAAGGGGATCAGGCCTACCCCATATCATTCAAGGTGATACCCACACCCCCTGTATTGGACATTTAGGAATTTATTAGATGTTTGTTGACACATTGAACTTAGAAGTGATCAAGCCTACCCCATTGCCATTCAGGGTTATACCCTTACCCTCTATTGGACATTTTGGATTTTTTTTAGCTGTTTGTTGTCATGCTGAACTTAGAGTGATCAAGTCTATCCCATACCAGTCAGGGAAATACTATCTCTAATTATAGAAACACATTTATATTAACTCCATTATAGAAACCATAAACAAAACCCCTTGTAATCTCATCAGGTCATTACTCACAGGGTGCGAAGGGATTATCTATGGAATTCCCTGTGACTCACCCACACCTGGTATTTTTGTCAACATTGTTTACACTTGTGATTTAGTCAATGGGATGTGTTTAATTAGGTGCATACATGAGGAAATTACTTATGATTCAATTAATACAAAATGGCACCCCAGTCCTATCTTCAACTTTAATGACCTTTTCAATATTTTAATGGCCTTTTCAGCTGTTTTACACATCACCTAATTGATACAAAATGACTTAGTTATTTTACCTATGATCCTATTAATACAAAATGACACCCAAACCCCCTATCTTGGTCTTTAATGATCTTTTTACAAGATTCTACATCCCTAACTTCACTCAGTTGTACCAGACCTACAGGTATAGTGGGTGGTATGGATTTATTTGGACCTTCCAAGTTGTTCAGAATATCTGTTTTAGTTATTCAATCTCAATTACAGGGGTGTGAATTCTTGGTGATTTTACTACCATCTCTTCGATTGTATGAAGTACATGAAAGGATGAAATACCACTCCAGTAATCTTTCATCTCTCCATTTAGCATACCATAAAATCATTTACACCCATTAATTCAATTTAATTGAATCAAGAGGTGTGTTGAAACTACTATCTCCTCTAAAAGGATTACCAACACTTTCTGCCTGAATTCTGCTTAAAAGCAGCTGAATTTCTAAGCCATTTCACTTCTCCCCTGACCTTGGACCAGGTAGGACTGGCTGTAGCAGAAGTGGTGAGAAAAAACTTTCATATGAAACACACAATACAGAACTTTATGTTTATCAAAATATTTATTTAATAAGTTTCTTATGTACATGAAATGCAGTTCTTCTTATATACATGAAATGCAGTTTATTTATATAGGAATTTACATCCTGGCAACTGTGTCCATGATTTCC
The DNA here is from genome assembly GCA_963942565.1 of Maea johnstoni. NCBI lineage: Eukaryota > Metazoa > Annelida > Polychaeta > Spionida > Magelonidae > Maea > Maea johnstoni. The sequence goes on along the minus strand of OZ012701.1, from coordinate 19,260,045 downwards.
CCAGCTAGAAAATTGAGCTGTAGCATGAGCTGGCCTAATTTCTTTGTGGGATCCCTGGAAAGAAAGAAAATCATTGTCATGTAGGAAATGTCTTTAGAATGTACTTCATTATTCAGGTTTATATGATGAGTAACTTGCAATGTTTCATAACATGTATTTGATTAATTTGAATAGCTTTTAAGTGCATAACTAAATATATTTTGCAAGTCAGCAATAATAAGACTCATGCATCATAGTATCAATCCACATGTTATTTATAAAACCCAGTGTATTAACACACAATGACAGCATCATGACTAAGTAGAATTTAAATTCTACCCGAAAGATTGGGTAGATATTGTAGTTGATATGCATAGATTACATTTATTGTTCCTATTTCAATTATGATTTCTAGTATTTAATTACTGTTTGGGGAAGACCGTGTAAATGCTATTGGTAAATACCTATCAGAGATGTTATCGATTGCGTAGTCATGACATTAAAAGTTAACTAAAAGTTTAAAAAATCTATATTGGTATACAGAAATGTTCTTTTACAACAGTAGATATATAGTACTTACATGTCATCCTGAGGATTTGAAGATATGGTATCCCACTCACTCTCCATAGTTGTTTCCCACTCGCTGTCTGTAGATGTATTCCACTCACTATCTGTATCACATTCACTATCTGTAGCTGTATCCCATTCTAGAGTGGTGTCCCATTCTGAATTGGTGGCATGATCAGGGCTCTGGATATCCATGGTCTCTGTAGTATATAGCTGAACTTCCTGGAAAAAAGGAATCAGTATTAGTGGGTTGACAATTTGAAAACAAAACAAAACTTTTTACTATACATTATAAAAGAAAAATGCTGTATTAAAAGAGAACTACAGTGTCCAAGGTTGCAATACATTTCAACATCTTAGTTCTTCTAAAAAGGATTTTCATTGTACATGCATGTAGCAGATATCCCTTAGAAAGTGACTGTAATTTCATACGGACACATTAACATGATTTTGTAATAAACAATGCATTGCAGATTATTTACTGGTATTTGTGTTATCAAAAAGATACTTACATTGTCTGATCAGGGCTCTCTGGTGTCAGTCTTGGCCCTCTGGGGCTGTATGGGGTTACAGGGCTCCTCTTGTGGGAAACTATACTGTAAGTTCCAAACTTAGTAGGAGTTGATGAACTGAAAGTAACAAAACAAAAAGAAATGTATAAATAAAATTGATACCTAATTCTTCTAAGGGTGTACATATTCACAGGTTTAGCAGTATATTACAAGAAATTTAAAAGGAGTTATCTTAAAGGTCAGGGCGTAAAATATGAATGTATCTGACAGTATTCAGTGTAAAGATCTCTGAACATTGAAAGGGACATGTAGGTCAAACTCAGAAAGAAATATAATACTTACATCATTTTTGTAGGACTCCAATCATCCAACCTGTAGATGAATTCATTGTCATCAGGATCAGTTCTGTAATTGGAGAAAACATTACAGTTAAGTGTGCTATCTCAAAATAACCAAGGTAATGGAAGTCAATATTACTTTATAAGGTGATCTAACCTTTCAACCAAATTACATTTTTATTTAAGGTCATGGGTAAGATAGGGCACATGGTGTCAAAAGCAATTTACCTCATAGTCTTGTAGATGTGAACTCACCTTTGCAAACGATTGTTGTTAAGGTGACCCTTCAAACTACAATTACCTTCTGTCTATGAAGAAATGTTGAAATCAAGTCCATCCGTAAAACATATTGAGAAGAATGGCAAAAAAATAACACAACCAAGGGATATTGCCAACACCATTGGGGATGCAATATCCTTCAATTCATCCTCTGCACATTATTCACTTAAATTCCAACGCATTAAAAATAGACAAGAGAGACACCCCCTTATATTCCAATCTGACAATACCGAACCATATAATCAAACCTTTTCAATAGATGAGCTCAGGACTGCGCTTGGCAACGCCCATGACACAGCTCCTGGTCCGGATCAAATTCATTATCAGATATTGAAGCCTCTTCCTGAAGCTTCTCTCCAGTGCCTTTTAAAGGTTTTTAATAATATTTGGGAAACTGGAGAGTTTCCCACTTCCTGGAGAGAAGCCACCATCATACCCATTGCCAAACCAGGAAAAGACTCCAAAGATCCAAATAATTACCGTCCAATAGCTTTAACCAGTTGTGTATGTAAAACCATGGAACGAATGATCAATGATCGTCTTGTTTGGTATCTTGAATCTTCTTCACTCATCACGAAAGCCCAAAGTGGCTTCCAGAAAAACACGAAGCACAGTGGATCATCTTATGGATTTGAGACTTTTGTAAGAGAGGGATTTTTAAATAGGAAACGTGGTGTCTATCTTTTTCGACCTTGAAAAGGCATATGACACCGCTTGGAAATATGGCATTATGAAAAATGTACATGTATGGACCTCAGGAGACGTTTACCACTTTTTATTCAAAGCTTTTTATCTGAGAGGAAATTTCGAGTCAGAGTAGAGACATCCCTCTCTGACTTTTATGATCAAGAAATGGGAGTTCCCCAGGGCAGCATTTTATCTGTCACCCTTTTAATTGTCAAAATCAACAGCATCACCAGATGCATAAGGAATGGTTTGACAAGTCTCTGTTTGTTGATTACTCTGGCATCTCATAGATCAAAACACATGCACACTAAAGAAAGGCAGCTCCAACTTCATCTAAATAGAATTGAAGATTGGGCTGATAATAATGGTTTTAAATTCTCCCAATCAAAGACTGTTGTTTGTGTCCATTTTGGCGAATAAGGGGTCTTCATTCAGATCCCTACTTAGTACTTTATGATAACCCCATTCCTGTAAAATAAAAAAGTTCCTTGGCATTTTACTCGATTCAAAATTGACATTTGTCCCTAATGTCAAGGGCCTGAAGAAAAAGTGTGTCAAGGCTTTGAATTTGTTGAGAGTAGTGTCCATAAGTTTACATAATGAGGTGAAGGATGTCTTTCAAGACTAAGATTTCATCTACACTGATGGCTCTGTTTCAAATGACAAGGCTGCAGCAGCAGCAGTCATTGTACCAAGAGAAGAGAATATTATTTTACTGGATTCCCAGTCATGTTGGCATCATAGGTAATGAAAAGGCAGACACTGCTGCCAAAGCTGGTCTTTCGAAAAGAGTCACAAATGTTCCAGTTCCTTATGGTGATTTTAGAAAACACATCAATTACCTTTTAAAATGCAAATGGCAGTCTCAGTGGGATGAGACACCAAACAACAAACTATATGAGATTCATCCACAGCTGGGTCTTTGGCCTGGAGGTTCTAGAATCATTAGGCGTGAGGAGAGTGTTTTGGCAAGAGTTCGAATTGGTCCCACTCATTTGACTCACTGCTTCCTTTTGAAAGGGGAAGATCCTCCCCAATGTACAGCGTGTGATTGTCAATTGACTGTCAAGCATATTTTATTTGAGTGTGTTGATTTTATAGAATCCAGAAATAGACATTTTAGTGTAAATAGCTTTAGGGAACTCTTTCAAAAGGTTCCTCCAGACAGCATTTTATCTTATTTACATGAGATTGGTCTGTTTTACCAATTGTAAAACCATTTAAGAATTTGTAGTTTCTTTTGAAACAACCTGTTATGCGGAAATTATATTTTGAAGTTGTTCATTGTTTTGTGATCATTTTTATTCATTTATTGCTTTGTTATTGTTTTCAACAATAACAAAGGACCATTGTTTTACACAATTTTTATGGCACTAAATGGCCTTTGTGCGCCGATGTGCCTTTAAGAAATCATTCATTCATTCATTCATTTGTGCCAATGTGCCTTTAAGCAATCATTCATTCATTCATTTGATTGTGTTGATTTTATTGAGTCCAGAAATAGAAATTTTAGTGTAAATAGCTTTAAGGAACTCTTTGAAAAGGTTCCTCCAGACAGCATTTTATCCTATTTACATGAGATTGGTCTGTTTTACAGATTTTAAAATATTTTTAAGAATTGTTTCTTTTGAAACATCTTTGTATGCACTACTTATAATCTAAAACTGTTCATTTTTTTGTGAATATTATAAAGAATTTATTGCTTTGTTATTGTTTTCAACAATAACAAAGGACCATTGTTTTACACAAATTTTATGGCACTAAATGGCCTTTGTGTGCCGATGTGCCTTTAAGCAATCATTCATTCATCCATTCATTCAAAATTGCTGTCTACTGATTGAGCACCTGATTTGAAGAAATCTACTGATTAGCTACTGATTTTGGTGACTTTCAAAAATCCTCCATCTTTTTCTCAGCAAGTAGGTCAGTCTGCTCCCTTGTATGCAGTGTATCTCATGTGACCCAGTTACTGTATGTAGTAATTGATCCCTATCAGTACCTAGTCCCTTACTACTCAGAAAAATCATGCAGCCACCTATTGTTCTTGAAGAAAGAGGTAAAGGTGCATTGTGGGCTAGCAATTGGGATTCAGATTCAGGAAAATTCATCACCTCGTAAAAAACAAAGGTATCTGTGTAAATTTAATGACAAAATCGCTCAAAAATATTTTGAAGTAAGGAGGAGCAAAAAGGGTGATTCGTTTGCTTACTGTCTGACATATAGTGTGGGTATATCTATAGGAAATGGAAGAAAATCACTTAAATACTTCCTTTGAAAAATGGTGATCTCAAACTAACTATTAACTATCCTTCAAATACCCTGTCCATTAATGCTTGATTGTCAATTTAGTTTAAATGTATCATAGATCCAGACTTCTCTACAAGATATCCAGGTATGAGTGCGTTCCAGAGTTGGCCTTTTTGCACTATTTTGAGGAATCAGTAGATCTAGGAGTTCAGTTAATTTATCCAATATCATACAATTTCATATTTACTTATTGAACTTGAACATAGAGCAACTAATTAATAATGTTATGTTAAGATTACTGTTAACCTTAGTGTCAAAGTGAAACATGATAGCCCACTCCTTAGCTAAACTTCGAACCTGACCCTGGTGGCAAAAATTGGAACTGAACAAAGTACCGCGAAAGAGGCCTAATAGTGAACCGCGTGAAATCTCCTGATTTTGGATAGTTGAATGTTGACAGGTATGCAGTGTACATGCAAATTTACATGTTTAAAGAACGACAATTTATTTTTCTGTGCACGAACAACCCAGAATGAGCGGAAAATAAAAAAATGTGTGACACTGACACGGCGGCCTTTTTTCTCTCAAATGGCCATTACACAAATTGCAAATTTGTCTCTAGCAAATAAAATCAGCCAAACAGCCAATCTCTTTTTACATTTCCTTTAGTTTTGTCCCACAAGGTATAACATATCTAAAAATTATAAAATACTAAGGACAAAAACTGTTACTGGCATCTTTAACCACACCCCAACAATGTATCGTTGTATCAGTAATTCTTATATATATATGTATATATATATATATATATATATATATATATATATATATATATATATATAGAGAGAGAGAGAGAGAGAGAGAGAGAGAGAGAGAGAGAGAGAGAGCGAGATAAATATATATATCTGTGTGTGTGTAATTCAAAGCAAACTGTTTATTACCTAACTGTATCCTTATTTAAAGGTATTCGGTTTATAGTCTTGTATCCAACGAAGCGCTCACACGACCTTCCTCCCCTAGCAGGCACTGTACACACGGAAACCATTTCAATCCCATGGGGGATATTCAAGAGCAATTGGCAGCATATAGCGCACACACTCTAAGCACTACCTTACCTATGCTAGGTACCCACTTTGCAGCTGGGTAGACTGAAGCAATATGGAATAAACTGTCTTGCCAAAGGACAGACCAAAGTGCCCCGCCGGGAATCGAACCAGCGACCCTCTGATTACTAGTCCGACACCTAACCAACTGAGCTACTTTGTCCCGTTTAGATAACGTATCTGTGTGAATACCAGGATAGACGATATAGTTTTTTTTATAATTTATTGTACCACAAACAAAGACAATGTACAGTTACTCAAGTATATGGAGCAATAAAAATATAGATATATACCTTGTATACTACAGTGTTTATCATTCAAGTTTTAATAACTCATCTCTTTATAGTATTATATATAGAGGACCATTTTCCTAGTGTGTTTTCTTTACCAATTGAAATGGTAGAGATGTATTCATCAATTTTGAGATAATATTTTAGTTTTTCTAAGATTTTTTGAAGAGTAACCTTTGAGTTGTTCCATTTACTTTTATTAATTTCGTGCTTTACTATTAAAAAGATGTAGTTGACCAAGATAGAGTTATCTGGATAGACGATATAGTTTGTGTCCTGTAATTCTTTTCTATTATATGTGTACTTGTTTTACTCTTTGATTGTATCGATTTTTGCAATACCTTATTACAGTCAATACGTACACTGTATGTATAAACATACCATTTGTCTGAATTCCGCAAAATGTTGATTTTGCTTATTAGTTCCCATAGTAAATTTCACCTATTGCCAACAATACAAACACGCGAGATCGTATTTTTGGCAATGGGCAAATCATACATTGGGACCTATAGAGCAAAATCAATAATTTGCGGAGTTGATAAAAAAGTATGTTTATTAGTAGTAGTAGTACATTTATTTGCTGTAATAATTCAAATTACAAAAGTTGTACATATTCACTCGTATCATTATGAACAGAAACATATGAGAACAAACAAAAAAACAAATTATAACGTGGCTCATCAGCCTTAACTACATATTTAGTACAATGTAGAGGGGTTTTCCCCTATATAGAAAATGGGTACACATTACAAACTTAGGAGCGAGAGAAAAAAATTAAAAATAGGTTTCTTGTCACTCTTGGTTACCAGAAGAGTGGTATAGTAAAAGAAAACAAAAACAGTAGGGTAAATCTAATGGTTTCTAGGAAGCGAGACTTGGTGTGATAAGAGATGGAGATAATTCTATGTACATGATATTTCGCGGATCATTACTTCCTGTCGTTAACTACCTTATAGTACATTCGGGTGATATGTGTAGAGCATATTTGCCAGATGGGTAGCATCTCTTCAAAACTCCATCCTTCAATGAAGTTTCCCATGAGTATAGAGAAATTACATATTTCATCTAGATGCTCACCCATCTCGCATATCTCACCATACATTTGTCTTCGCACATCTTCATGAACAGGGCATTGCATGATCACATGCCAGGCATTTTCATAGGCAGCTAAGCCACACATAGTGCAACATCTTGTACTAAAGCTTGCCTTCAGAAGTTTGTTATCGTCACATTTAAGCAAACTTGCATGGCATAGTAGTTTTACCATTACTTCACTACGTTTCATGAACTTCTGTTCTCTGTCTGAGATCGTCCACCATACTGAATAGCCTGGTGAGCTTCCCACCAGATTAACTAGGTCTAGTTTTTCATTGCCTGCCATATGATCATCCCACACCCTCTGTTCATTCGCCCATGCTCTCTTCCACACCATGTTTTTCCATGATACTTTCCCCCATATGCCACCTCTGGCCATCTGTTTCACCTCGTCTATCATATTCATTTCATTACAGTACTGTAATATTTGCAAAATAGGACTGTCCATAGGGTTCTCATTCTCTGGGTTGAAATCATTGAGCCGTTCTATGAAAATTTTCCGAATAGGCATACTTTCATCCATTTTTAGTATGGTTCTTACAAAGATAATTTTGCGCGCTTTAATGTACTGCACTATATTCATCCATCCCATGCAAAAAAAGCTGGTTATGTTAAAGCAGCTTGCGTGCAACCTCTGCAGCCTCCTTGCAGCATAACGTTGGAATGCCTCAAGGAGTCTGCAGTCGTTTTGTTTGATAACCCATGTTTCACAGCCAAAAAGAAGTGTAGGGATGACTATAGTCCAGTAGATAAGGTTGCATGTATTGAGGTTTAAGCCCCCTTTCCTAATACCCATGTTCGTGGACATATTTAAAACTTTTCTGGCTTTCTTTACCTTTTCCTCAGTACGTACATGGGTGTCCCCTTTCACACATGTCTTCACACCTACGTGGTCATAGTACACCCTCTCGTGCACTCTTTGACCCCCCAGTGAAAACATGCGATACTTAGACCCAATTTTCCTCTCTTTCTCTGTTTCACCAAATACCAGTACGGCACTTTTGAAGGCATTGAAATTATATCTCCAATCGCATCCGTGCTGGTGTACTTTACCCATTACACTATCCATTTTATGCTTCGACGTTGTGCTGGCGGCAATGTCGTCCGCATAACCTACGGATGATGTTTTCACCTGGTATATTTGACTACACAAATTTGAGGCTTCTAAGGTTGTTATCAGAGAGTTTATATAGGCTGTGTACTTCACCAGAGATAGGTAACCTCCCTGGTGAATTCCACAGTCCATAGAATATGTTTCTGATACTCTATTACCTATCCTTACGCAGCACTTGAAATCGACATATCCTTTGTACAGGATTCTCCATAAGGAGTCAGTGATACCTATTTTGTGCAGCTGGAAGAAGAGCCCATCTGTCCACACCGAGTCAAAGGCCTTCGATACGTCATAGTACGCAACGAAGACCTTCTTCCCTCCCTCACGTTCTCTGGCTATTGTCTCCTGTAACGTGAGGGCGGTGTGAACACATGAGAACCCCTTCCGAGCTGCACCCTGCAGTACTGAGGTGGCATGGTTACTAACCCACCATTGTTCAATTCTTCCCCATATTAGGGCTTCATACATCTTGTTAAAAGACGATAGTAGTGTAATTCCCCTGTAATTGTCCGGGTCTAAGGGGCAGGTATTTTTCCCTTTGTACAAGGGTACCTGGATCCCTCGCCGGAAATTACAGGGGACATACTCATCCTCAGTACATACATTAAAAAGTCTGCACAGTACATGGGCAATATATTCCCCGGCGTATTTTATATGCTCACTTGATATCCCATCGTGGCCTGGTACTTTACCATTATTGAGTTTACCTATCACTTTTTGTATCTCAAATTCTGTGAAGGGCCTCATAAGGAAAATACTTGCATCTTTACCTCTAGTCCACCCTCTGACATCACGTGTTACCTTTCGAAAGTTATCCTCATTAAACTGTGGTTCAGATTTCGGTGTGCTTAGGGTATTGAAATGGGATCTCCATACATTTAACACATCATCTAATTCATACACCACATCACAATTTTTATTCTTAATTGCGTTATAGGTAGATTTCCCTTTCCCTTTGAAACTTCTCATCAGTTTCCAGAAATCATCCCTGTTCACTTCTGCTTTCTTAGCTGCTTCTGAGATCATTTGATTATGATACTTTCGACTCAATTGTCGGAGCTTTTTGCTGAACTCTTTCTTAGATTGTTTCATTCTTATCCTCACTGGGTCGTTATCATCACCAGTTCTACCTTCGTTCTTCCATTTACTGAACCATTGCATTTTCTCCTTTTTCAGGATATCTAATTCGTTGCACCAATAAGGTTTGAGGTGTTTAACAAATTTACTTTTTGGCACAACTCTTGCAGCGCAATGTATAGCTTTAACTATTTCGTCGAAAGTATCATCAATCATTTGTGGGGTTCTGTCCCTCTCATTTTCAAAATTGACCATGATGCGTCTTAGGTATCTGTTTAAAGTATCCTGATACGCCATAAGGACCTCAGGTTTTGATTTATCCCATTTCAATCTTTCGTTAGCACCTTCTACTTCAAGGCGCCTAGGTAGCAGGTTAGTTTTCAGGGTCATTTCAACTGGTAAGTGATCTGACGTATTGAGCCCCTGATTACTACCTGTATGGCATGAGGTTATACTCCCTACGAGGTATCTGGGGATCATGATATAATCAATCGTAGACATACCGTTGTGCCCCTCATAAGTATTTATAGTACCCTTTGCTTTGGACACCATATTAACTGCCATTAGGCTGTTCTCCTCCATAAATTTAGAGACTAAACTACCTGCTCTCGTAGGTGGTCCTTTGCCCCGTGGGCCTCCCTCTCTCCCCATATCTCCATTAAAATCCCCCCCTATGATGGGGACTACCCCTTCGCCAAGACTCTCAATAATCCCTGCGAGTTCGTCTAGAGTCACTGCAAGACTCTCACTGGAACTGCTGGCAGGTAAATATACTGATATCAGGGCTAGTACAGACCCATCACCTCCCTCCATCCTTATCCCGCAAATCCTGTCATGTTTGATTGTCTCTATGATTGAGACACCCTTTAAACTTTTGCTCCAGAAAATCGCTACCCCGCCCTGCCCTCTTTTTATACCATAAACATCCTCATTTGAACTTTTGCTAGACACCCCATGCCAGTTGTGGTCATTACTAACTTCACCGAGCATATGTAGCATGTTGGCATGCTGCCAATGCTCACTCAACATAAAAATATCATTATTTGAGAGTAAGACCCTCAGTAAAGGGATAGCCGCACTAAGGCCCCTGCTGTTCCAGCACCCAAGTTTTAGTGTATTAATTGTACTTTGCATCTTTTTATAGAGGTTTCATTACACGTGCGTGGACATATCTGACTATTAAGATACACATTCATAACATGATAGGAATTAACATCGTATAGATCATACATATACATGCATATCGCAGGCTTGTAGCCCGGGGATCTATTTACATACATATTAACATATTTGTCTCTCGTATTGCACATATAACTCATAGGATAAGTGATCAAAACATCAAAATGTTGTACATAGTGACTATAATTGCGAAATATAGCGGTCAGAGGACTCAGCCAACTAGAACGTGGCACTCTATTACTCATTATACGTTTATCATCAGTATCATCTATCATAATGTCAGGGTTTGATACATATTTTCGAGCGCAATGCTCATACTGGTACCTCCGCCCTGACAAAATGTCCATAGTCCCATATCTACATTTGCTACCTTGAACATCATATGTGACGTTACCGCGCGGTCCCTCGCTGCGATGAGATACGCCGTCCTCTATTTGGTGAGACGAAGAGGACGTGGCGACGGCGGGGAAGGTCCGTGGGTGAGTTGATTTATCACTGGTGATGTCGGTGGTAGGTTGTAGCATGGTGTTAGGGCGATGATAGTGCCACGTCACTATGTGACCATTGTCCGTCTGAGTCCGCATATGTACAGGCGTCTGCATAGTAAGAGAAATATAGCTTATTTGCATGGTATATACTAAACATTGGTAGGATACTATACTGGCATACAGCATTCTTATAAAGTATGGTATGCAGATGTCAGGTAAATTATAATATAATAATAATATTGTCATTTGATATTGCGCCCTTTCCATATAAACATGCTCAAAGGCGCATTACATTCATTGTCAGAGGATAGATGTTGATATCCAAATAGTTATTTGATAAATACATCTTTGAACAGATGTGTTTTCAATTGTCGTTTGAAGATTGCCACACTCCCAGCTGCCCGAATATTATTTGGGAGCTGATTCCATAGTTTTGGGGCACAGGCACTAAATGATCTGTCACCGTAGGTTTTCATGTTGGTTCTCGGCTCGCAGAGTAAGTTCCTGGATGTTGATCTCAGTGTCCGTGGTGGGACATACTCTTTCAGCATTTCCCTCAGGTAAGAGGGTGCAGTTCCATGCAAACACTTGTACGCCAGGAGAAGAATCTTGAATTCAATTCTCTTCCTGACTGGTAACCAGTGAAGTTCCTTTAGTACTGGAGTGATATGGTCATACTTCTTTGTGAGTGTGATCACCCTGGCGGCATTATTTTGTACTCTCTGGAGCTTACATATTAGCTCTTCAGGTATTCCACAGAGAAGTCCATTGCAGTAGTCGAATCTTGAGGTTACCAGGGATATGACAGCACCTTTAGTTGATTCTGCAGTCAAGTATTTTCTGATCCTTCCAATGTTTCGAAGGTGATAGTTTGCAGATTTACACATAGTATACATAAAGCTGACGATACCACTGTCGCTTGGTGTGATGTTTGTAATATATCTTAGTATCATTAATGTCACATCATCAATATTACATCTACCGCACGACTTGTTACATTTAAAATAAAATTGTATATCAAGTTCACATTCGTTATCATTTACTACATCATTTATATCAACATGGAGGTACTGGTCATCCCTCCCACAACGGTAAGTAGAAACATAATCATATATATCGTAAACATAATCATAGTCAACATATTTGTGGGTAGACTGAGATCCCATTGCCGCATCGGAGGTCCTACCAGCGCCACAACGGGGTCGGACACTCACATCATCTGGCACACCGTACCTATCATACACTTCTCGGCGTACTGGGTCCGTTGATTCAGTGAGTCTATCGCAATGTCCGTCCCTACGCTGCGTAGCCTTAAGTCCCTCGTAGTTGGCTCCGGCTGTCAGTCCGCTCCACGTCATACACCTATTTAAAGAGAGACATTTATAGGGTGTATAAGTACGGCGATCTCCATTATTTTCATACAAAACATAATCTCTACATATAGTAACATTGTCATATATATCGTAAGTGTAAACATAATCATAGCATATGTGGGTAGACTGAGATCCCATTGCCACATCCGAGGTCCCGCCAAGAACGCACACACACGTAGTATAGTAGTGCTCCAAAGAGGTTTGCCAAGTTAGGAAGGCAAACTCGAACGTTTTGTCTCAAAAAAGTGGGAAAAGCGGTTGCTAAACTCGAGTCAGACAGACTATAATCAAGCAATTGATAGACGGAGAAGTGGATAGATCTCCACGCTTTTCCAACCTCTTGAGGAACTGGAGATTTCGCACCCCAGAGGCTTCGCCACAACTTCAACAACTTGACATAGTGAACAATTCCTAAACACTAATTAATGCTATGAATTATTTTGGATCGTTAAAAACATTAGTGACTTGATCTTGAATTAATTTCTTTACACTTATCTGGGTGGTTTAGTTCATTTTTGGGCAATTCATCTCGATCGATCTTTCACCTAACGATATCGGTGAATATCTGCCTAAGTCGCTTACATTTCATAAAAATGAAATGCACTTCATCAAAAACTGGATGAAATTTAACAGTGTTTTACTGGCTACGGAACTAAATGAAGAAAATTACTGATTGGCCCTTCAATTGCATGGAAATTTTTAATTTACATTATTTGGTGACGAAGTTTCTTGGGTACGAAATCCCGAGCACCGTTTTCGTCACTTGAGTGTTAGGTCTCGACGCAATGTTCAACCGTAGCCGCGTAGCGGCTGGAAAAGTGAAACGTTCGCGAATGGAACAATCTGAACACACCCAGAGAAGTTCTTGCTAGTAGGGAAAATTTACCGGAGAAATCGGAGAGACGGTAAATTAACAACAACTAAAAGCATGTATACATATTTACTATCGTCTTTTTATTTGCAAAAGCATAAAGTCGCGAGATCGGAGAAGTTGTTTTAGTTGTTTTGGTGCTCGTAATCTCTTAATTGGTTTCTAACGACATTCGAGTGATCTGTATAGCGTACGAGTGGGGCCATCTTAGCATATATACTGGATGATTATGGACCCACATGTTGACACGATAAGGTAGGGGGTCGAATTCATTTTAGGGACTATCTAATTTTGGGGGGTTATCAATAAAAATGGCCAAATAGTAAGTAAAAAGATTTTTTTCGGTATGTTAGGCACGATTCCAAATCATGAATATGAATATGTATTAATTTTTATGCAAGTGGAGTAATATGGCTCGGCGGGCTCATTGATAGCGTATTGGCTTGAGTCTCAGAGGTCGCAGGATCGAATCTGAACCGTTTATATTTTTATTTTTGTTCTTGCAAGATAAGTTTATTTCTAGTTTCCAAATGCTTCGGATGGCACTTTATTCCATAGGTGCAGTCAGCAAGTTGAGAATTTCTTCTAAAAAATATATAGTTTAATGGGTGTAGTAATGCCTAGTCTTCACATAGAATATGAGATCTGTTAAGTGGTCAGCTTGTTGCTTTCAACAGAAAAAATAACTTAAGTGATAAAGTTGATAATTTCTTCAAGAAAATATATAGTTTAATGGATGTAAATTTTAATTTAAATATGTAAAAAAAAGGATATGTTACCGATGATGTTGGTATTGTCACTTGCATGCACACTTGCTGCACATGCCTATTACTTATTCCAACTTTCACCCATTCACCTTCTATTTGCCCTTCCATACGTCCCCACCTGTTGATCAGTGCCCTATATATGCACCTTCCAACTTAGTTCAGACATAAACCCTACTTATTTTCCCGTTTCTGTTTTCATCCTACTGACGGTAGGGTTTAGGGTTAAGTCTTAAAAATCATGTTAGCACTCTTCCGCCGAAATTTTGAGCGGAAGCATTTTGCTATAATCTGGGCACATACAAACAGCTGGGAAACGTATTTTTCCTCCTTTCAATCACCGACGGCTAGCTCTATGTATTGCCGTCATAATTTAAAGTCAGCGCCGTGTGAATAGGACTATGTCAAACTCTTTTCATCTCCAGCCGGCGATGGACTTGGAAAAGTTGTAAATGTCCGCCATATTGGTTTTGTAAAAGTCGGAATTATTTACAGAACGGAAATTTGGATTAGCGGAAATGCATCAAGTGTCAAGTATATTATTAACCTGAATAGTATGTTTTGTTTCTATTGCGAAATATCCAGAATATTTGATGGAAGAGGACATATGATATGGTAATTAATGACACTTTCAGGACCAAGAAGCCTAGCATTGGTTCCGTTTATTGGTTTTATGCTAAACCACCGCTGCTAACATAAAATTAGAGGATCGCATTGAACGTTACATGTGCAACAGAACATCCACAATAAGATATCGTTGCATACATAGTAAGGTTCAATATCATTGAACTACTTCCAACTGTACTATGGGCTTGGATACGTGCGCAAGCCACCCATTTTTTGGGCGCACGGATCCTTATTACACTGTCATTTTCTACTCATCCTGCGGCCTCAAGCGCCCTGCCGCAACACTTGCCATCCCCCTCTCTGTAAGTGCACTGGCCTCCCAATACCTCTTTCAACGGGGCCCTATCTGGATTAACATGGTAATGCCCACAGCGGCCAAAAACAGCATGACAACTTTCGGTGAAATCTTGAATGTATAATGAAAAGGTGGGAGATATTTAAAGAAACTTTACTCCAAACGATCATTACCAACAATTCCCCTTTAAATATTTTGAAATGTCATTCTGAATTTCAAAGTTATTGTCAGAAATATCATAGATCCAGACGACGATTTCTCGATGAGCTCCTAAACATTAAAGGGTTAATAATTCCCGTGTTTCGGTAGTCCCGAACTTCTAGTACATTTTTAGCCCCCTGTAGCAGGGTCTTAGCCGATATTTAGAAACAGGGTGTCCAAATAGAGGTTTCATAGACTTTTGCGTGTCCAAAGTGTGGTACAAAATACATACTACTGATAAGATAGACCCTATACCTTTACAGATTTTGCTTTTTTTTTAGGCCAGATACTGTTTTGTGTGTCTTATAAAAGTGACACTACAGCTTCTACATCTTCTATCTTCTAAGAAAAGCCATCTTCAGCAAATTCTGACATAAACTTTTGGGTGTCCAAACTGTCAAAAAACAGTGTTCTGCGTGTCCAAATGACACGCTGGACGCATTGCGGCTGAGCCCCTGCCCTGTAGCAGATATACCAACACCTGGCGACAAGAGGTCGGGGATGTATATTTTTGGAAAGACATTTATTTTTAAAATTTTCAGGGACAGATTTTTTTTTCAAATTTTCTGAGACAGGTTATTTTTTATCTCCAGAGGCAGGGGAAAATGTGGAATAGTATATAGTCATAAGTTTTTGATGATAGCATTTTCTTAAAGAAGTACTAATGTTTAAATACATTCTCCAAAAGTGTATATTCATCAGCTAAGATTCAAGTTTCATTTGTCGTTTTCAAGTATTCTAGTCATGATAACTGTTTTTGTATATATTTTTTTATTATCAGAGACGTATATTCCTGAGTTTTATATAGGTTCCTACTTTTATGAATTATCTTTATAATAACAGTTCTTAACTCGATATGGATGGCATTTTTCAACAATTAAAAGTATTTGAAAACAATTTCAAAACATGTAGCTTTGCAAGTCAATTTCGGGTGTGATTTATTTTTTACAAAAATAACATGACAATTTTTTTTCAAGACTCCCAGAACCCGTGCCTCACAGGCTGTACAGGGCTATAGCCCCCGGGGGGGGGGGGGGGGCACTTGGGTATTTAGGGGGGTGCATACGTTCGTTATCAAAATTAAAAAATACCCCTAAAGCACTGATTTCTGGCCAAAAAAGCACCCTTATTTTAATAAAACGCTGATTTTTTCCACTAAATAAACACCCCTTCTTTTATCAAAACACTGACATTGGATGATCGGGAACACGTATTTTAACTTAAGATTTTATAATTCTCTGCGTGTTTAGCGGCAGCAAGTGGCAGCAGCAAACTCGGAAGCCAAGTCACTTCGGGAGTCACTCGGCGTCAGAGCTGCGGATCTTTCGTGGATTGTAAGGGGATTTTGACCCCCAAACTTCGTACCTGGGTACAAAAAAGTACCCTTCTTTTACAAAATCGCGGACATGCGGAGGTCTTAAAAAGAGACCCCTTCTTCCGCGAAATACGTAACGAAGGTGCGGCCCCCCTCTGTACCTGAGTGCCCCCCGGGGCTATAGCTAGACATTCGGAAAATGCATTTTCACTTTCAGCCATTTCCTGGCCTTGAAATGAGAATAAGTCCAAGTGAGAAAGATAGTTTACTTCGCTAGGGGTAGACACCGACTATTTGTTTTTACAAAAATTAAATGAAGGCGTACAATTTCCATTGTTTGCCATTTTTTTGTTTGTAGCGAGCGCGCCAGCGCTGCTGCACGAAGTGCAGCTAGCGCAAGCGAGCATTCATGTAACGTACGTGTGTGTACGTTAATGTAGATACAATGTATACATTCAATCTGTATATGTACCAGAAAAGTTTTGAGGTGCCAACAATGTGGTCTCACGCGCGTAAACGGAAGTATTATTTAGTACATCCGGTCACGCAGGCGCAAGTTTCTGGAGTCTGAAGGGAAGTCTGGGAAATGAACATCACCTTTTGCTTTAAGGGCACATTTTGCCGCCAGATCTTTCCATGCTTTCAACATTGCTTTGTCACGTAATAAGTATTGACTGTTCACTTTAAATTATATCAAAAGAGCGTTTTGATCAGGCATCACGCGAAACTACGCAACAAAGTAACAATCATGCTCACGCGACGTCGGGGAGAGCCGACACGGTGACGGTGTTCAGGACGATATGTTGAACAGTTAAAATAGATTTATGAATACTCGCTTTTCTGTGGCTCGATTTTAATGCGGTTTAGAGCATTAAAACCGCCATAACTCATTCCACCTGCCGTTTAATTCTCTCTCAAATCTGTTGCGAAATGAGGATTTTGCGACAGGTTGAAATCGTTGTGGTTTTAATGCCAATTCTTTTTGCTATAATTCTATGCTACTTTTTAGTCAGTATGAACTAGAATCATCTGAGATTACGCGTTTCCGTAGCTCAATTTCAATGCGGTTTGAATCGTTTGAACCGCCACAATTCCTTCTACATGCTTCTTAATTTGCTTTCAAATCTGTTGAGAAATAAAGATTTTGCGACAGGTTGAAATCGTTGTAGTGTGAAGGCCAATTTCTTTCGCTCAATCTATGTTAGCTTTTGGTCAGTATGAAATGAAATCATCCGAAGCTAGTCGCCTTTCCGTTAGTCAATTTAAATGCGGTTAAAATCGTTAAACCGCCACAATTTCCCTTACATGCTTCTAAATTGGCATTCAAATCTGTTGAGAAATTAAGATATTGCGACAGGTTGAAATCGTTGCAATTTTGATGCCAATTTTTTCGTTCAATCTATGCTATCTTTTGGTCAGTATGAAATGAAATAATCCGAGGCTACGCCTTTCCATTAGTCAATTTCAATGCAGTTTAAATCGCTAGAATCGTCACTATTTCCTCTACATGCTCCTCAATTTGCTTTTAAATCTGTTGAGTAAGGAAGATTTAGGGACAGGTTGAAATTGTTGTAAATTTTCTTCCATTTTTTTCGCTCAATCTATGCTATCTTTTGGTCAGCATGAAATGAAATTATCCGAAGCTACGCTTTTCCGTGGGTCAATTTTAATGTGGTTTAAATCGTTGGAACCGCCACAATTTCCTCTACATGCTTTCCAATTTGCTCTTAGATCTATTGAGAAATAACGATTTTGCGACAGGTTGAAATTGTTGTAATTTTTATGCCATTTCTTTTCGCTCAATCTTTTGGTCAGTATGAAATAAATTCATCCGAAGCTACCCGTTTCTGGGGGTCAATTTTAATGCGGTTCGAATTGTTAGAACCGCCACTATTCCCCCTACATGCTTTTCAATTTGCTTTCAAATCTGTTGAGAAATAAGGATTTTGCGACAGGTTGAAATCGTAATTTTGATGCCAATTATTTTTGCTCAATCTATATATGCTATCTTTTGGTCAGTATGAAATGACATCATTTCCTCAACATGCTTCTTAATTGGCTTTCAAATCTTTTGAGAAATAAAGATTTAGCGACAGGTTGAAATCGTTGTAATTCTAATGCCAATTTTTTCGCTTAATCTTAATTTTTACGCTTGGTCAGTATGAAATGAAATCATCCGACGCTACGCCTTTCTGTGGATCAATTTTAATGTGATTTGAATCGTTAGATCTGTCACAATTTCCTGTACATGCTTCTTAATTGGCTTTCAAATATGTTGAGAAGTAAAGATATTGCGACTGGTTGAAATTGCTGTAATTTTTATGCAATTTTTTTCGCTCAACCTATGCTATCTTTTGGTCAGTATGAAATGAAATCATCCGAAGCTTCGTGGGTCAATTTTAATGCGGTGTAGATCGTTAGAATCACCACAATTTCCTCTACATGATTCTCTTTTAAATATTTTATTTGCTTTGAAATCTGTAGCAAAATGAAAATTCTGGTAAAGGTTGAAATCTTAGTAAGTTTTATGACATCTTTAGTAGCGGGAAAAGTTGCCACATAATGGACTCAATGTTTATGGCAAAATTAAATTATTCGCCAAGTTTCAAATTTCAAAGCCTCACAATTCGTTCTTCTAGCCTTTAACTGCTCTAAAATGATGATTTTGCGACAGGTTGAAATCGTAGTAATTTTATGCAAATAATCTTATGGTCAGATTAAAATAAA
The DNA here is from genome assembly GCA_963942565.1 of Maea johnstoni. NCBI lineage: Eukaryota > Metazoa > Annelida > Polychaeta > Spionida > Magelonidae > Maea > Maea johnstoni. Next base: position 19,240,917 of record OZ012701.1, on the reverse strand, counting down.
TGAAATAAGCCAAAGCTTAGCGCTCGCTTCCTGGCCATGCCAGCATCATATTATTTCTGGCATAGATAGGTCTTGACATCTCAAGAAACTGAGATTGTATTTTTCATTCTCCATTCCACATGTGTGCTTCGTGTGAGGTTTCACCAGTGGCGCCCTCTATTTGTCCTATTACTCACCATTTCCGGCTGCGCAGACACTGACGTCATCGTCTGCGCAGTTGACCGAGGGGCGTTAAAAATTCGCCATCTTGGATTTTCAAACTTTGTTTTGGTCCGAAACTGGAAGAAAATCTTCACAGATCGCAATCATCCGCGGACCAATAAATTCAAGATCGTGATTTTTGACTTCTCCGAAGTCCTTTCGACGAATCCATCAGGGTAGTACTGCGGTCGCAGCTCTCTCGTTTACAGGAGAGACACTTCTTTTGGAGGAGGGTTCCTATTGGATCAGGAAGAATCTTCCCTTCGTCATCAGAACCAAGATGGGTACCAAAGATGATGAATACGATTATCTTTTCAAAGGTGAGTTGAGGGTTGCGAGAATCATGAAAAACTGGATTGAAAATGATTATTCATGTTTTCCCTTTCCTAAATTTATCGGTCAAACATGAGTGATCAAAGTGTCTAAAATGAAATTCCGGAAAAGAGGGCACCTGTGTCGTATCCGTCCACTTGTTATCTTTTAGTAACTATCTTGTAATTAATTGCATTTATCAAAAGGATTAAATCGATTGTAATTCAGGTAGCTTAGGTGCTTGCTTTTCAGGTCGACCAGTTACGTGAAGGTGCATTCAATTCTGATTTGTCAATCGTTCCATTTTGTTTCAGACATTCACTTTGAGGAAAAGGTTACACACCCACCCCCATTCTCACCAAGTGGGTGTGAACCAAACCGTTGATACCGGTATTTATGCATGTACACCCATGAGTATGAAGAATATTGACAGTCAAGAAGATCAATTTCAGTCATAACTGATATTGTATGTACCTAACCCAACATTGTTTGGCCATGTTTTTTACTAGGAGCTAAATCTGATTTGTATGTAGTTATCATTAGAATCCAGGATTTTATTTACACATGACATGCTGTCAAGATGTTGGATAAAGATTCTGAACTGTATTACCTTAAACATGGCAGCATAAATGATATCCTGTGTTCCTATGCATACTTAACTTAGCCATGTTTATGTAGGAGCTTTCTCATCTCAACATGTATATTTCTTTATACTGGATTATATTTCTTTACACCTGACAGGATTCATAAAGATACTGAACTGACAAACTAAATTACCTAATATGACAACATTGATGTCAATGATATTGTGTTCCTAACCCAACATGAATTTGATATATGTTTATAAGTAGGAGCTTCCTCCTGAGTAACACACATATATGTAGTACAGTAAATATTACAATTTCTACATTTTATTTACACCTGGCTTGGTATCAACTATCAAGTTTGTGGACAAAGATAGAAGATAGACTAGATACCATACTTTATATTTCCTTTTAAAACATGACGACTGCTGGTCATTCAGTACTATTTACTGTCATTTTAAGAGCAGTTTGTGGCAGCAGGGGAGGGTTTTTGTCTCCTATCTATGGTTTCTGCCTGACTTGTCTGGCTCCCTATCAGCTGGCTAATTCTACTAGAGACTGACATACCAGGAAGTCAATGAGTACATGTCAGCAGGGACTTAGCCAGGACCCGTCCTGCCTGTCTTTTGGACAGACAGTTTCACGAAAACCTTCTTTTTGGACAGGCAAAATTTTCAATGAAGAATTTTCAATTTTGAGTTTTTGGGGTTAATTCCACTAGTGACTGATGTATACCAGGAAGTCAATGAGTACATATGTCAGTCGGTGAGATCTATACACCAGGGTTTAATGCCTATGAAGAATTGCCAGAGATGCAAATTTATGTCTGGATCATGGTCATAGCCAGCAGGGTGTCTGGGTGCCTTTTTGGACAACCGAACCCTTAAAAAGAACCCCTCAGGACACCCAAATCTTTTTGTGTGGAATTTATAAAAATCCCAAACTCAAGCTTATAATTGAATTTTTTCATCTATAATTCCCATGACATTGTTTAATGATATCATGCCTTATTTTGATGAATTTATACATGTTTATGGTTAAAAAATGAGTATATTGTGATCCCCCTTAAAAATTTGGACGCCCAAAAATTTTACAACTGCCAATTTTAGGCACCCAGTTTCTAAATCCTGGCGAAGACACTGGTCTGGATCTTTGATACCTTGCCTTTTACCAGTTTTCACAATAAGTGTTAATGATGATTTTGATCTACATATTGTGTGGGCTCCCTCAATATATAACAATCAGAACCTTTCTCAATCTTGGCTATAGGGGTCCATACCGTTAAAATTATACGGTATGGTACGGGTACGGTATATTTTATACGGTTCCAGTATTCTAACGGTATCGATACTGGTTACTTTCTTTACTTCGTCGATGTTTTCGAAATCCTGTCGCGCGCGTTAGTGCTTGGAAAAGTGTGGTGGGGCTGGACTAGCACCATGTAAAATACATAGCGTAGCCCTCTTCACACTTTTCCAAGTACTACTGCGCGCGTTAGTGTCTATCGTGGTGCAGTTAAAATGGCGGCAGCCACTGGATGACGCGATCGCGATGTATTTTCCCGCTGATCCCGCGTCTCTGCACTCTTTTCCGCCTTGCCTGCTATATCAGCAGAGAGGCATTTTTTTCATAGTACCGGTAAAAAAGTACCGGCTACTTTTAATACGGTTTGACATCGGTATTTTTCGCCGTTGTATCGGTACCCTCATGGTACTGTCGTACCGGTGTGGACCCCTACTTGGCTAGGACCCTGGGATATATCATTCACTGTTTCTTGGCCAGCACAACTTGACATGCTCAAGTATTTCCTTGGCAGTTGTTATCTGGATCTATCATGTTTTTGAGGGTAGATTTGGAATTCAGTATACTTTCACAACAATACAAGATTTGTTAATTAATCTTCAAACAATGTTTTCATCAGATACCAAAATTGACTGGACTTTTTTGACTGAACATTACAGGTACATTAAGCTACCTTGAGTATACAGGGGTCGTAATTAATAGTTTTCCAGTGAGCCCAATTGCATCTCCAAAAGATATCTATAGGTTTTTGTACACATAAGTTACACATGAAACCAAAACCAACTGGTACATCTTTGGGCTCCCTGCAGAAATTTGAGGGAGTCGCAGGAGAATTTGAGGAGTGCTGGGCTCCCGGCAATGCCTGTTTTCGAGCCCTAGTATATATAAACTATGTTCTTGATGGGTGGAGATTTTTTTCAGACCCCAGAGGCCTGCTTCGTTGTTTTCTTAGAGAATAAATTATGTGTCAGGGGTCAGGCTTCGGTTAAAAACTCTTTAAGAGACCACCAGACATTAGGTTCTCAAAAAGTCATAGCCCCAAAGAATCCTTAGCCCTAGAGTTTCTAAATGCTACAGTCCCACTGCACAGTCCTTCCATAAAAACTATTTTTGAAGGCGTAAGCTATCTTTTCACCAGGGCTCGACGCTAAGGGTGAACCTATGGCCCGAGGCCAGTAAAAATTCCCAAAAACAGTTTCGGGCCAGTAAAAAAAGACTTCAACTGGTCCTACAGGCCCAGTAAACATTTGGAGACATTCTTGTTAAAAAGTTTCCCCCCGAGAATGTCCCCAAATGTTTTTGAAATAAATGAAGTTAAAATTTATAAAGATAAGTGTTGTGGTGAATTTTATCCAATGTTCTTTCTTGTTATAAAGAAAAAATGTAGGACCAGTAAAAAATTTGCAGGACCAGTAGATGCTAGGTGTTACTGGTCCTACAGGGCCAGTATCATTTTGAGTTAGCGTCGAGGCCTGTTCACTGAACATTTTATTGCATTATTGGTATTATATTAAAGTACGACACTACGACTGACATGTCAAATGGTGTTCTTCAACTGATTAATTAGGAAAACTGATTTTTATTAAATATTGATGTTGCTCTGAGCATAATTTTAAAATTTCACTTTAGCCACCTGGACTACGAGCCTACAAAGGCGGATATTATTGGCCAATACAATTTTCTGTAGCCATTCATTGCCTATGGGGCTAGTGGCTAGCTGGACCCTTGCGTGTGTGGTGGGGGGGACTAGTATTCCTCATTTGTTATATACAATTACATATGTGTCATCGAATGTAACACACATTTCAATTCCTTCGCTACCATTGCTACTTTGCTAGTCTTGTGGTTATTACATGAGAGCAACAAGTGCTAACCTATTTTGAAAGGCCCTGCCACCAGGGACTTAGCCAGGATTTTCATCATAGGGTGTCTAAATTGGGATTTCAGGAATTGAGGGTGTCCAAAATCCCTGATTGAAAAATTAAAAATCATAACACTTATTATGTACATTAACAAATGAAGTAATTATATGCTTAATTCCTGAAGAAATGTCTTTATTATTATTTTGAAGTTAACACTTTTTAGAAATTCAACTTGGAATTAGTATTTATAAAAAACACATACCAAATTCTAGGGTGTCTTTTTACCTAAAATCAGGCATTTTTCATGAACCAGGGAGTCCAAAAGACACCCAGACACCCTGCTGGCTAAGACCCTGCCTGCCACCCAGGCTAATTTAGGTTATAATTGGCCCTGGGAGTGGGTGGGACCTTGGACAAGGAAACAGTTATGTAACCCAGAGGGAATTGTAGTCAACTGTCATCAGTTCTAAGAGGAATGCTGTCCCAGGGCAGCACTTGGGATGGAAGCCTCTAGTCCAGGGTCCTAGCCAGGATTTAGAAATTGGGTGGCAATTTTAAAGTTTTTTTTGGACGTCCAATTTTTTTACGGGAAATTACAATATACTAAAAATACAACTCATTGCAATGAAGGTAAAGACAAAATATTCTTGTTGTGGGAATTATATTTTAAAAGTTGAGAAAATCCAATGATGTGCTAGACATCTTGACAAATTCCTCATAAACAATTTTGGGTGTCATTGGAGTTGATTTTGAGGTGCTCAAATTATTCCAAGACGCCCTGCTGGCTAAGAATATACAGTATACATGTACATATGGTAGCCTAACATCTTGATCAATGTTACTGTGTTTTACTGAGCATCAATCTTGCTTCACGTAAGGGTACTTAGGCTACTAGTTGGTCATTCAATTACAATTGCCACAAGAGGGGGTTATACAGTAAATAGTACTAAACACCTGGGTAAGTGATATAACCTTGCAAAGTGTCTGAGGTAACAGTTCGAAGTCAGTTCTGCCATAACACTTACGACCATGAGAATGATTTGGGAGCAAAGCTTTTGCCTTGGCTACATGAAAATCTGTGCTATGGGTATTGGGTAGGGGAGTCAACTTACTGCAATGCAGTTTCCATAGGGGATGATGATATCTGAATATGGCCTCATGGCCTGGGATTATTGCTTTTGCCTCTACTTTTCATAGCAACCTGACTTAGTGACTTAGGTCTAAAAAGTTGTTTATTTCCTGTAACCCTACCCAAACAAGTTCAAGAAATCTTTACCCCAAAGTCTTTTCTGCCCTTCCAACTCCCAATCAACATAAAATATGCATTAAACACATTTCTGAGCAAAAGAAGAATTCAAAAGAAACATTTGTTTACCAAACTGCTTACCCTTTTTTTTCGGACCGTTACAAAAAACAAACACTGTTCTTCTAGGCCCTGCCTCCTCTGTTGTCCATAAAACACTTCTGTGTGAATGAATAACACCTTGCATTGTGTATGGGCCAAGGCTTATTTATAAGACAATGGCTCATAAGCCATTGGTATGAGTGCCTAACCTTGATTTGTCCTGTAGCTGATAAGGTGTGTACACAACTGAGTCACCAGCTACCAGCAGTTATTATCTCCATATATGTGCTAGAGGGGCCATAAGCCCTACAATCAGGACATGATAAACTTTTATACTTGTACACAGGGTTGGTTGCACATACATAGTACCTTCCCATACCATAGTACCTACATAGTGAAAACTTGGAAAACAAGCTAGTCGGGAGATTGTGTTGTTCTGTGAGGCCTGGCCAACATTTTACCTTCAATTTGACTTTTGAGTCACCTAGGCGCGGTTATTAGATCTCTATATCTATATATGTTAGCAGGGCTCAACATATAGCATAGTCCCATCTCCCGGGAGATCTGAATTCCAAAAAAAACCCTGTCGGGCTACCTAAAGTTGGATTCAGGTAGTCCCGCTGGACTACCTGAATCCTGGGGAAGTTCCTCACTAAAATGCTATAAAATGGTAGCAGAAAAAAAGAAAAATATAGCATCCCTTAATCATGCAACCTACAAAATAGAAGAAAAAAGCATAAGTACCATTACTAACATGAAAAGGGGGAAAAAGAACTATTTTGCCTTTTTGGAATAAATGGCGGGGCTACCTAAAATGCTGGCGGGACTACCTGATCTTGGGTTCAGGTAGCCCCGCCAGCCTACCTGCTCCTTCTGGGGACCGTTGAGCCCTGGTTAGGGGTGTCATCAGCCCTATATATTTCAATCAAGACATAGAGGTTCCATCACGAGTGGATGGAAAGAGGAGGAATCTTGCACGAGTGAGTGATTTTGTGTCTTGGGACGAGGCTTGCCGAGTCCCAAGACACAAAATCACTCACTGTTTCTCCCACGATAAAAAGGAGAAATTTACACGTTTTACCGTGAAGTTAGCTAGCTAAACTAGGTCAGCCAAAGGTCACCCGCGCACTAGTTCAACAATGGTAATACGCGTTTGTTGTGACGTGCACCGTTTGTTTCCCCAGAAACTGTCGCCAGATCACGTAAGTGACGCTTGTTCAAATCCACGCGCGCTATTGTTGGGTCTACCTTTGACCCAGCAGCAGTGACCCATTGATTAAAATTGAGGGATCTGATTGGACAATTACACCAGTTTGACCTTTAACCCCATTGAAGAACACCCATTGAGGACGACTTATCCTTAACTGTAAAACACACCTCAGAGTGGGAGAAATGATAATCTTTTATACACAGGGTGGGTTCCACATCGCACCTATTCGCATGTGAAAACTTGGAAAACAAACCTAGGGGCAGGTGTTTTTCTATAAAACCTGGCCAACATTTTACTTCATTTCGAGTCACCAACCAGCAGTTATTATCTCCATACAGGTGGTGGTGTCATAGGCCCCACACTCATGCCATGATAAACTTTTACACACAGGGTGGGTTGCACACAGCACCTGTACCAGCATGTGAAAACTTGAGAAACTAGCTAATACAGAGGATGTGGCTCTGAAACCTGGCCAACATTTTACTTCATTTTGAGTCTCCAAGACTCCAACCTATGGTTGAGTATCTTTGAGTCCCCTGTAGAAAGGAGCTGCAGGACAATTCAAGGTCCCCGAGCCCAGTGTCTTAGCTAGGATTTAGAAACTGTGTGCCCAAAATCGGCAAAATTTTGTAAAATATTTAGGCGTCCAAATTTTCAAGGGGGACCACAATACTCAAATTTCAACCATAAACATATATGCATTAATCAAAATAAGGCATGATATCCGTATACAATGTAATGGGAATTATAAGGAGTCAGAGATGAAAAAAATCAAATATGCTTGAGATTGACATTTTAAGAAATTCCTCACAAAAAAACTTTTGGTGTCTAGAGGGGTGCTTTTTAAGGGATTGGGTGTCCAAAAAGACACCCAGACACCCTGCTGGCTAAGACTATGCCAGTGAGCACTCCCAGTTACAGCTTATTTCAAGCCCTGAACACCCATGGTCAGGGTCTGACACTTAGATTTCAGGCTAGGGGCCCGAACAGGTCTTTCAATAAAAATTGGTGGTCAAAAACAGGATTTCTGGTTGTTTTCCATACTATTTTGGGCCCCTAGACTGAAAGATCTAGTGGCACACAGCAAAATCTAGGGGCATATGCCCCCGGGCCCGTGGGAAAGTCGAACCCTGATGGTAGAAGTGATTGACTGAACTAAGTGGCCTCTGATAAATGTTTCATTCAGTTTACATTCGGTATATAGAGATAATGAGCTATGAAGTAAGTGATTTGCCTGATGGGGCTAATCAGTAGGGAAATAGAAATGAGTATGAAAAAATTACAGCTCCGCCATTCATTACATGACTAGGTTCTATAGATAGTTATCTAACAGTATTCTAACTACTGGTACTAGTCTGGCCTAGCTGAACAGCCTGAACTGGCTATCACGTTGAGTAACTAAGGGCAAGGTATTCAAAGCCAGGATTTCGAAACTCGGTGCCCAAAATTGGCACTTTTTGGGGCATCCTAATTTTCAAGAGTACCCATGTCAGAGTCCAGGACCCATCCAGTCTGTCTTTTAGACAGGAAGTTTCTTGATGGACGGTAGGAGACTAGGAGTGTATTAATCGATACCAAGGAATCAGATGGTATCGACAATCCCATGGAAAAGATCGCTATGAAGTCTCATAGCGATCATTTCGATTCTGGAATCGGCAAAATGTTGATAAGTACTACTAATTGTAATTGTGTTAAAAGGACTTAAAAAGGGTGATGTCATGCCCTAGAAGATGGTTTGGTCAGGAAAAGAATTGAACTTCTTCTTAGAAAGTTCTGTCTGTCCAAAAAGGATGTCTTCAGGAAACTGCCTGTCCAAAAGACGGGCTAGCAAGGTTCTGGCTAAGTCCCTTCCTTCGCAAGTTGTCATCTTGCATGAATTTGCTTTGAACTGCACAAGTAATAAGTTCTTGATTTCGGTTAGTATCAACAAACTTGTCGCATTCTGCATTACGCAAACATTTCTCCCTCTTAATATAATACAAGAGAACAGCTTGCCTTTGTAATATACACTCTTGGCGTTCAACCAGAAAATTGGTACTGTAAATATTTATCTTGACAGGTCAGAGGGTTCCTCCTAGCTGGCAGACTAGGACTTACTAGTAAGGCCTAGGAAAAGATGTCAGGGCTTGAAATTAGGGGGTGCCGGGAGCCAGGGGCTCCCTTGATTTCTTCTGTGGCTCCCTCAAATTTCTGCAGGGAGCCCAAAGCATAGTCTTAGCCAGCAGGGTGTCTGGGTGTCTTTTTGGACACCCAAACCCTTGAAAAGCACCCCTCAGGACACCCAGATCTTTTTGTGAGAAATTTCATCAAATGTTAATCTCAAGCATAATAATTGAATATTTTCATCTCCACATAATTTCCATGATATTGTTTAAGGATGTCATGCCTTATTTTGATAAATTTATATATATGTTTATGCTTGAAATTTGAGTATATTGTTGCCCCCCTTGAAAATTTGGACGCCCAAAAATTTAACAATTGCCAATTTTAGGCACCCAGTTTCTAGGACCGTCATTGATATGACAAGTATCGATCGATCGAAATAATTTTTCCAATTAATCGAAAAAAATATTATGTCAATTGTTATGTCAATTAATCGAAACACATTTTTTCAGCCATTTACACCAATTTTTGCCATTTTTAGCCAACACTAAGAAGAATTTTGAAGAGAAAAACAAGTATTCAATCAAAAAGTGTTGAGAAAACCTTCATTGTGTTTGCATTGTGAGAATCTTAGGATCCTAGCCACAAAAATAATGTGGAACATGTGAAAATATTCTATTAGTGCAGTTCTTCAAAATCGAATCGAAATAATCGGAATCGAAAAATAAAATGTCAATGATCGAATCGAAAATAAATGGATGTCAATGACAGTCCTACCAGTTTCTAAATCCTGGCTAAGACCCTGGCCCAAAGATATATACTAGTTTCTACTCAACACACCCATCAGTAGCATTTAAAGATGCAATTGGGCTCCCTGGAAAAAATCATAATTTCGAGCCCTGGATGTTGTCTGTTTCCTCTAGATAACACCCCAAGAAAAATAAGGGTAGCAGGGCTCAATTTTTTTCCAGGAGCCCAATTGCATCTTTAAAAGCTACCTATTAGGGTATAGTATATAAAAAACAGTACATCTTTTTGGCTCCCTGCAGAAATTTGAGGGAGCAGTGCTCAGGAGAATTCTAGCGATAAATGGTAGGCTCATAGTTGAGCTGTTCATGTTTTCATTCGGAATACCGTGTTATTGATTCAAAATGACATGTAAAAAGATTAAGAGTTCAGTAGGGTCCAAAAAATAGGGTAGGTAGGGTTACAGGAAACAAACAATTACTGTTTATTTCAACTTTCACCTGCCCTACTCCAACTTTCACATGCCCTTGAGATTTTTTATATGTTTTTTGTTTCATTTAAAACCAAGTAGACCACTGTGCTGCCTAGAGCATGTGAGAGCATATTATTTTGGACAAGCTTGGGTGCCTGATCACAAGATTTGCACACACACTCTCAAAAGTAAACCTGGAATATATATATGTAGTGTACTTGCCCAGTGGGTCAGGCAAGATACAGTTTTCACTTGCCCTTCTGCTGTATTTTACAAATTCTACTTGCCCAGGAAAAGGGGTAATATTGGCCCAGGGCTGTTGGTGGCTACTTTGGTCAAAACAAAATGTGAAAATGACTGAAACCCTGGCAAATGGGGACTCATCTGAGAGTTCTCAGCGAGAGCTATATCCAATGAATACCTACAAGATAGGGTTTAGGTGGTTTTCAAAAATCTTTGCGTCTTTGTGCTTTGGACGAAAGTAGCTGCAGCGCTCAGTGGAAGGGTTAACCCTGGATGAAATGAAGCAGTGAGTAACTAAGTACAATCTGTTGCGTCACAAACTCACAATGCACTGGTCAGAAAGTTAGGTCATAGTTTAAGCCTCTCAGTAACAATTGCAAATACAGGGCTCCAAATTCAGTGTGTTTTTTCTAGGGAGCCAAATTATATCTTCAAAAGCCAGGGACCGACGTTAATTTATGAAGGCACTTGCCCATTCGGGCAGAGCGACCCCGAGTTAAACTTGTAAATAAAGCCACATCGTCAAACATCCGCCATGTTTTTTGTCTTGCTTACGTCTTTCCCACGTGGGATCCCATCGAGATTGCACGATAGCAGGACGTGATTGGCTTAGGCAGCCATGGGCCAATTAGCGTGATTGACAGCAATTTACGTTGCTCATTGGCTTAGGCAGGCATGGGGCGGTTCTAAATTAGCGTGATTGACAGCAATGAATTTTGCTCAGCTGTTGATTTCACTGCATGTGCAATGAGTAGTTAGGGCTCGTAATATGTTGATTAATCGCTCGGCAGTTTGAGCGATTGATCGAGCCGTTTTTAGCGGCAAATCCGAGCACTAGTTCCTAGTCCCTAAAAAGTTGACACCCTCTCCTGTGTTGACCAAGCAGTGTGGTGTAGTACCAGGTATGTTGGTAGATGGCACCACCCGCTCCTCCTATCTCTAGAGTATTTAGTCATACATAAACGAAATCCTGGTGAGATAAGTGTAAACTAAATTGACCACTATGGCCAAGAGTATTTGGTGCCTTGTAACAGAAAAATCATAGCAGAAAAATACATATGACAGCCTAGAAATCTAGGCTACACAGTGGGTAAAGACTCAGTCTAAGCAGTAGTGCTCTCAAGATGCTTGGTGCCTGGAGCCAGGTTCAGGCAGAGTGATGTGGCTATTAGCTCAGCGAGAGGTCCACTCTTGTCTACATAACTCACCAACTACATTCAACCTGCTTCTCTCTGCTGTGTAGAACCCTTCTAGCAGGGCTTATTACGAAAAGATAATTTTGCAATTTTATAAACATTTGCAGGGCTCGAAATTAGGGGGTGCCAGGAGCCTCAATTTCTGGAGGGAGCCCAAAAATGTACTGGTTTCTATGCACAACGTCTGTAAGTGGCTTTTGAAGATGCAATTGGGCTCCCTGGAAAAAAGATTAATTTCGAGCCCTGATTTGTATGGAGTTTAAATAGGACTGTGCACACTGCTTCTTCAAATCCTAATACCAGCTACATTTGATAGCCTAGAATGGCAGTTTACACTTCAGCCATTCCCTAGAAGATGGTTTGTCATGAAAAGATGATTAGTCCAAAAAATAAAAATTATAAAATGTTCATGGACATTTTTGCTGTCTGAAAAAGAGTTTTTTTTTAGGAAACTGCCTGTCTAAAAGAGAGGTCCCGGCAGAGTCCCTGTCTCAGGCTGAGGGCCTAGAGAGCTGCCTAGATGTGTACATGTTGTGTTTCTAAGAATAACTTATCAGGTCCACTGGACCCAGTAATTATGATAAGTACCCCATAGCAAATTATTTTAACCCCATGTGAGGAAGCAATAATTGCCTATGATCACATAGCTGACCCTTTAATTACTGAGCTTCTGACTTCTGTGATGTTCATACTTCAATTAATTACATACCATGCCTGGCCAGGGTCTCAGCCAGGGTTTAGAAACTGGCTGTCCATAATTGGCAATTCTAACATTTTTGAGTGTCCTATTTTTCAAGGGAGACCACAATATGCATAGATTATAACCATTAAACATAAGGCCTTTACGCTTGTTATTCATCAAGCACTGGTTGACCACCAGATTTCAAGCTTGGCTTAATCAATGATGTAGAAATCAATGGTCATCCACTGGCTCGGAGATGACCCTTGAAGGGTTTGGTTATTATATATGTGGTACCTAAGCTGTTGTTATTCACCATGCACTGGTCAGCAGATTTCAAACAACTTTATTAATGATCTGTGAAGTATGGTCATCCACTGGCCTGATGTGACCCTGGGTTGGGGTCTTCATTTGCAGAGGTCTACTTTCCCATCAGCCGGTCATTACAGACTGGTGAATTTATGCCTCGGAAGGACACACCATAGTCTCAGCCAGCGGGGCGTCTTTTGGACACACAAACCCCCGAAAATCACTCCTCAGGACACCCAAATACTTTGGGAAGTAATTTGTTATTGTTTTCAACAATAACAAAGGACCATTGTTTTACACAATTTTTATGGCACTAAATGGCCTTTGTGCGCTGATGTGCCTTTAAGAAATCATTCATTCATTCCAGTGGTTCACTGTTAACTTTGAGCCGCGGATAGTCTATCTGATGATCAGGTCACTCAGTGACTCACTGATACTTAAAAAGTCCAATCATAAGTAGCTAGCCCCACCTGTTAAATCAAGATCAGACCTGTACAGACTATTGAACCAGCCAACTATCACAGGGGTGCAGATGACCATTAGCCCCATAACTGCAGGCCAGGTACTTGGCCATAACCTGTCCAGCCTGTCTTTTGGACAAGCAGTGAACTTAAAAACTCTTTTTTGGACTGTCAAATATTTTCCTGATAAACCCTCTCCTAGGACATGGCTGAAGTGTAAATGGGTGACAAAAGGACATTTTTGGAAATTTCTTACAGAAGATTTGGTGTCCTGAGAGGTGATTTTGGAGGGTTTGGATGTCCAAAAAGGACACTCAAAAAGGACACCCAGACGCCCTGCTGGCTTAGCCTATGATTTAGCTGACTTGTAGCAAGTCTGTGTGAGTGTCTGTTGTCACATCATTGATTAATGATGCACCGTACCCAGCAATACAGTATTGGTCTGGCACTGCTGCTGCTGCTGCTGCTACATGGTGCACTGTACATGAACTGCAATGTTGGTGGTGATTCAGTGCTCACTGACTACTATCACTTTAACCCTTATGCTGCTGGTGGCTACACAGAATGATAGAAAAGACATGAAAAATTACTGAAACCCTGGCACATGGGTACTCATCTGAGACTACTCAGCTATCTAGAGCTTTCCATCTTGTCTGGAAAACTGAATACATTTTCATTTCCACTCAGATAGAAAGTGTTAATGCTATTCAGTGTCTTAGCCAGGATTTAGAAACTGGGTGCCTAAAATTGGCAGTTGTAAAATTTTTGAGCGTCCACACTTATGAGGTGGTTCACAATATACTCATATTTCAACCATAAACATGTATAAATTCATTTTCATTTCCACTCAGATAGACGATCTCCAGACATAAAAGGGTTAATGGTATTTGCGCTTCCCCTGTTGTGTTTTATCGTAGTCAACATAGATCTTACAGCCTCACTCACAGCAGCGACCAACTTGTCTGGGAATCTGAATACATTCATTTCCACTCAGATAGACGGTCTCCAGGCATATAAGGGTTAATGGTATTTGCGCTTCCCCTGTTGTGTTTTATCGTAGTCAACATAGATCTTACAGCCTCACTCTCACCACTGCAGCGACCAACTTGTCTGGAAATCTGAATACATTCATTTCCACTCAGATAGACGGTCTCCAGACATAAAAGGGTTAATGGTATTTGTGCCTCCCTCTCTGTGTTGTATCGTAGTAGTCAACAGTAATCCTACAGCCTCACTCTGACCACAGCAGCAGCAGCCATCTTGTCTGGGAACCTGAATACATTTTCATTTCCAATCAGCGAGACGGTGGATATGTAATGTGGTCTGATCTTAACGCTGCTCATCGTCGCTGTGGTGGATTTTTTAACCGAGCATCGGGAACGTGAGATTTTCATCATCCCCTCGGACGGTGCAGCTTCAGGATTTCATTGACCGGGAAGTCAAGGTCTCTGGGAGCCTGGGAGGCAATATTAAGTATTAAACCATCAGAAGGATGAGAGCACGATCAGTGTATGAGTGGATGAATAGTGCAGGGCGGTAGTTGTGCAGTCTGCATCATGCCAACGACGAGATTAGTATTCATGTCGACTGCCTGCACCATTTACTGCCTTTCCCAGCCTCTGTGGATGGCCTCTATAGAGATGTAGACTAGGAGTGGATACAGGTTGTTCAATTATGCTTCTTCATTCATGCCAGTGTTAATTAACTAATTAGTGGAAGGTGTACATGTATCGTGGACCATATTCATGGTTCTACCTGATGAGTAAGGATTTCATTTAATACATAGGTATTGTAGTTACATATATAGTTACATAGACAGCATTTAGAGCCTTTTACAGCCTCTGGCTGGTCTATGTACAGGGCTCAACATTAAGAAATAAATTCATAAGCCCAGTGGGGCTAGTTACCGTAACTTTTACTAGCCCTGAAATATTATTGCTAGCCCTGATATTAATGACAAATCTTTTCAAATAGTGACCCTTGTTGATAACATAGCCTCTGTTCATAACAAGAAAAGAATACAGTGTATTGTGTTAAATTGAGTTATATTATCATCCAGGTATGCAGAGCCAAAGGAGGGCTCCATACTTTTTAAATCGCTGATATTCTCATTCTATCTAGACCCTCAGGGCTACTCACAGAAAGAATTTACTAGCCCTGACTTTCAATAACTAGCCCCGGGCTACGGGGCTAGCCTTATCGTCGAGCCCTGATGTAGATGTAGACTAGGAGTGGATATAGGTTGTTCAATTAGGTGTATTTACTGGCAGGACTGTATGTAGAATAGGAACTGATATCTTTCGTTAATCAGTAATCAGTCAGGTATCACCTTTCAAGGTTCGACTTTCCCAGGGGCCCAGGGGCATATGGCCCTAGATTAGGGGTCCACACCGGTATACCCGTACCGTGAGGGTACCGATACTCCACCCGAAAATACCGGTGATAAACCGTATGAATAGTAGCCGGTACTTTTTTACCGGTACTATGAAAAAGCCGCCTCGCTGCTGATATAGCAGGCAAGGCGGAAAAGAGTGCAGAGACGCGGGATCGGCAGGAAAATACATCGCGATCGCGTCACCTAGTGCCGGTCGCCATTGAAACCGACTACGATAGATACTAACGCACGCAGTAGTACTTGGAAAAGTGTGGAGAGGGCCACGCTATGTATTTTACATGGTGCTAGTCCAGCCCCACCACACTTTTCCAAGCACTAACGCGTGCGACAGAATTTCGAAAACATCGACAAAGTTAAGAAAGTAACTAGTATCGATACCGTTAGCATACCGGAACCGTATAAAAGATACCGGAACCGTACCATACCGTATAATTTTAACGGTATGGACCCCTACCCTAGATTTTGCTGTGGGCCCCTAGATTTTTCAGACTAGGGGCCCAAAATAGTATAATAATTAATACAGAAATGCTGTTTTTGACCACTAAATTTATTAAAATATCTTTTCAGGCCCCTAGCCTGAAATCTAAGTGTCAGACCCTCTTTACAGCCTTTCGTCAATCAGTAATCAGTCAGGTATCACCTTTATTGGTAGATGTATTATGGTTTGACCTGATGAGTAAGGATTTAATTTAATACGGGTATTGTTGTTTCAATATAGTTACAGGGCTCGACGGTCCCTAGAAGGATCAGGTTGTCTGGCGGGGCTACCTGAACCCAAAATCAGGTAGTCCCGCCAGCATTTTAGGTAGCCCCGCCCGCCATTTTTTTTTCAAAAAGGTTCTTTTTCCCCCTTTTCATGTTATTAAAGGTACTTTTTTGTAGGTTGCATGCTTAAGCCAAGGGATGCTATACTTTTCTTTTGTTCATAGTTTTTTTGCTACCATTTTGTAGGGTTTTAGTGTGGAACTTCCCCAGGATTCAGGTAGTCCAGCGGGACTACTTGAATCCAACTTTAGGTAGCCCGACAGGGTCATCTTTGGAAGTCAGATCTCCCAGGAGATGGGACTATGCTATTTGTTGAGCCCTGAGTTACATAGACACCATTTACAGGCTCTATAGATGTAGACTAGGATTGGATCCTGGTTTTAGGGTTAGGCATACCTAGACATGTAGTGATGTCATTGATATATGTAATTTTAACGATTCAATTAATTAATATATTTTTCGATTCGATTCGATACGCCGTAACATGCTCATAGGGCACAATTATTTATAGGGATGTCATTGATATCCCTTTTTTTTTTCGACTAATTGCTATACTCTTTCTGTTATATCGAATCAGTTCCATACCTCGTGTCTTGGCTAGGGTTGCATACCGTTAACACGAAACGGTACGATACCGGTACCGGTACTGGCAAAACGGTACCAGTGGTACCGGTATCATTAACAGCGAAACGGTGCCTCTGATCTCCGACGCCTGATCGGCTTTTTTACGATGTTCATGTCGCTAACAAGTGTGGTTCCATGCCTCAATTCTACGACAACAATCAATAGTAGAATTGGGGAACAGAACCAACGATTGAGACGGACATTGACGAAGTTAGCCGAAGCAAATGATCGCCACCACGCACTGCGAACGTGCGTGGGATGTTACATCGTATCGTTCTTCCCGCCGATTGCTATTTCAGACAGCGTGTCTATAACTCTTTCGGTGGGAATCAGCACACAATGCGTCATCGCCGCATCGGATTGGCCGTAACAAATTGATTCATCTAGAAAAACGAAGCGGTACTAAAAAACGAAACGGTGCCTTTTAGTACCGGTTCTCAACGAAACGGTAAAATACCGGTTCTTTTCGAAATGAGTGTCGGTTCCTATCGGTACCCGAGTACCGGTATGCAACCCTAGTCTTGGCCATATGCCTGAGTAAAGTACACCAGCAGGACAGGTGGTTTCAAAAGTAAACGTCGAGCCTTGTTGCTGACAGGACTGTATAAATGGAGACGTGATGTTGAAACCTCCACCACACGTGCCAGCATTAATTAGCAATTAGTCAGGTATGTGTGTAGATGTTCACTGACAAGGTTTCTGATGAGTAAGGATTTCATATATATAATGAAGGAGAGACAATCAGATCAATCGTCAGCTGCCAATTTTTAGAGTTTTTCTACAATTTCACTTGCTGGCAGGACTGTATGTATTTAGACTTGATGTTGAGATCTCAATTAGGCAAACTTCCGCCATGCCAGCATTGATTAGCAATCAGCAATTAATCAGGTATGTGAAGGTGTATGCAGGTCAGGTCTTCCCTAATGAGCCAGGATTTCAAATTAACAAAGGAGTGGTAGTTATATAGATTGCTGTCTGCCTATCCCCATAGTTCAGGGTTAGAAGTTAAGATTCTATCCAGAGAGCCCAATTGCATCTTATAAAGCTGCCTAGAGATGTTGTGTATTGAAACCAGTACATCTTTGAGCTCCCAGCAGAAATTTGAATGGAGCTACAGGACGTCTAAATTTCTAAGAATGAATGAATGAATGAGGGCTTAAAGGCACATTAGGCCATTTAGTGCCATAAAGTTTTTTTCTTCTGGTAAAGTGGTCCTTTGCCATTGTTGAGGAACAATGACAAAGCTTGGGAAAGAAGAAAAAGAGGGAGAGGAAGAGCAGCACCTTCAAATCCAAAGAGAACCAAGGGATCTTTTAGATGCATGGTATCCATAGACAGATCCATACATGATGATAGGGTTCAACCAAAAGATTTTAAGCTAGGAGCCCGAACAACAGATAGTCAACAAAATTGCACTGGGTATATTGGGATTTCTGGCTCCTAACTGCCAATTTCTAGGGGCCCGAAGGTAAATCTAGGGGGATTTGGCTCCTAAATCCCACTATAGTTGAACCATCTTATAAGGCGAGCAGGGTGCCACGCCTGGAGTAAGGTTCCCCGGGAAGTGCCAGCTCCTATTGCACACCATTAATCAAGCCAAGAGGGTGTGCCCCTTGCAGGGTCTAAATTTCTAAGGGGGACCACAACATACTCAGATTTCAACCATAAACATGTATAGACTTTTTCAAAATAAGGCATGATATCCTTCTACAATGTCATAACCAGACGCTAGGACCATGGTTGGAGGGCTTAACTTGTCTCGTGTGTTGAGCACTATTGTTAGGGCTGCAGACTGATTGATGTGTGTGTAGCAGTTGATTGGATTAGAGCTGATAGCGCTAGGCCTTGATTTAGAGACCTTGATATATCCGTAGTTGTAGGAAGATTTGTCTGGTGGTTGTTGCTATATAGTTAGATCAACCTGTAGTTGTGGGAGGGTTTGCCTCACGGTTGTTGTTGCTATTGGTAGGGCTGCAGACTGATTGATGAGTGTGTAGCTGGTGATTGGATTAGAGCTGGTAGCGCGTAGGCCTTGATTTAGAGACCTGGGAGTTGTGATGTACAGGTGCTTGATTGGAACCGAGTAGCTCCCAGAATAGTCTCTTAGGCTCTTACTGCTCCGAGAAGGGACTTTGCTATCACAAAATGCAGTAAGGATTAAAAAAAGAAATTGTTTGTTTCCTGTAACGGTCTGAAAAAAAATAGGGTAGGTAGGTTGGTAAAAAAAAAAAATTGCATTATTTTTTTGGTCAAAAATGCGTGTTTTATGCATGTTTTACGTTGATTGGGAGTTGGGAGGGCGGAAAAAAAACTTAGGGTAGGGATTTTTTTCATTAAAAACTTTTAAGGGTAGGGTTACAGGAAACGAACAACTTTTTTTAAGCCTTAGTTTCTTACTGCTCCGAGAAGGGACTTTGCTATACCAAAATGCAGTAATATGACTGTGTTATCTAGAGGTCTTTGACACTAAAAATTGCTCTTACGGTATACCCTTGGGGCCACTCGATAGAGGTACTATGATATCAAGGATGGCAATCATCAGGATCAATGTCTTAGCCAGGATTTAGAAACTGGGTGTCTAAAATTTGCAGTTGTAAAATTTTTGGGTGTCCAAATATTTAAGGGGGATCACAATATACTCATATTTCAACCATAAACATGTATAGGTTCATCAAAATAAGGCCTGATATCATTAAACAATGTCATGGGAATTATATGGAGATGAAAATCTTTGATTATAAGCTTGAGATTGAGATTTTTAGAAATTCCACACTCAAATATTTGGGTGTCCTGAGGGGTTCTTTTTATGGGTTTGGGTGTCCAAAAAGGCATCCAGACGCCCTGCTGGCTAAGACTATGCTCAGGATTCTATTCATATTTTAGAATGTAATACAGCTATGTTTTATGGATTTATTTCACAAAAAAAAGAATACATTTATGAATTATACCTTAACCATGTCAAATATTTCTTGGAGCGCTGAGATTTTTTAAATGAGGGGCCACGCTGGCATTAAGAGTACCACTCAACCTCTGGTTGCACTAAGAAATAGGTAATATTTCAAAAAGATTGAATACAATTATTATCCCTTGACCCTGTTGTATTTCTTGGAGCCCCCAAATATCTTGAACTAGGGGCCAGGCTGGCCCTTTATTTTAGAAGCTTGTACAGACAATCCCTGTTTTCCTATCCCTTATGCTGCTGGTGACTAATTTGGCCAAATTTAATATCACAAAATGATGCAAAAAATCTGAAAAATGACTGAAACTCTGTCACATGGTTACTCATCTGAGAGTACTCAGTGAGAGCTATCAAATGAATACCAACATGACAGGGTTTAGATAGTTTCAAAAATCGTTATGTTCTTGTGCTTTGTACGAAAGTAGCCTCATCGTTGGAAGGGTTATTAATGAATATTCAGGCTGAGTTTGCTAGGTATATATCACATATTGTGGCCACCACCTGTACATGTTGGTCCAGAAAGGGTTAAGTATGACTCACTGCTAACCTCCCCACTCAGTCAGCACTGTACAGCGTGGACATAGACTGAAATATACATTATCTCACAGTCTTCGCCAGCCGGGCGTCTGCGCGTCATTTGAATTACCTAACTCTCAGAAATCATCCCTCAGAAAACCAAGGATGTTATTGACGAATTTATCAAGGTCAATTTCAAGTATATATATAACTTGATTTCTTTCACCTCAATAGAACCCTTACCAATTGTATTAGGAATTTAGGATATTATGGCCTACTTTAATTTTAAGTGAATACATGGTTAATGGTTGTAATATGAGTACCGGTATATCGTTGCCTACCTTGAAAAATAGGATGCCCAAAAATTGATAATTGCTATTATAAATTTTGGGCACCCAGTTTCTAAATCCTTACTAAGACCCAGTGACTCACTTCTAATAGTAGGCATTACTAGTCAACAGTGCACAGCGTGGACCGGGACTGAAATATACATTACCATCATTACATTCCAATAGACCCTACAGAGGCATTGACCCACATCATCACACAGTTCAGAGCGTCCGGGCCAGGCCAGGTGCATTGTGGGATAGCAGGAAATACAAACATTACCTCATAGCTTAGTGTTGCGAGCCGACTCAGAGGAAGAGCATTGGTGCTGGAATGGAAAATTGTTATATTTATTTAGGAACATTACCTGATCTAGAAATACCAAGAGAAGAGTTGTGGAAAATAAGGTGAACAATTATTAAGGATATAGTCTAAGAAATAATAAGAAAGGAACATTACCTGATCTAGAAATACCAAGAGAAGAGTTGTGGAAAATAAGGTGAACAATTATTAAGGATATAGTCTAAGAAATAATAAGAAAGGAACATTACCTGATCTAGAAATACCAAGAGAAGAGTTGTGGAAAAATCAAATCGCAAAATACTGAAAGGAATTTTGGGTGATTAACTGATCGAAAGGAACATTACCAAAGCGCTAACTGCTGAAACAGAAGCGTTGTTAGGAACCTGATGGGAATACTTACTTACCTTTAGACAAGTAGCCTCAGCATTGGACAGGACAACTATTAAAAGAGTGTTGTAACTTGTAAGGGAATATCAGTGTTACTATCAATACATCATATGGGATACGCCCCAGGACCGACGGTTATTGGTGATATCTAAAACATTTCAGTCATATAGCCAATATTGTGGCGAACATTCTATAAAGATACACTGTAACAAACATTGGCAACACCTGCATCAACAACATTGTAAACTATCGAGGCATCTGATTGGTCAATATGTTGAGTTCCCGATACAGTGGATATTGCCCATACCCAGATGATGACTACGACTTTATATGGAAGGGTAAGTTTGAAATAGCTGATGGATGCCCCTTGAAAAAAAGAATGTCAGCGTGCAACATAACCACTTGCCCCGTTGCAAGTTAATTCAGCAAAAAACGGCAATCGGGCAAGCTGAACAAGACCCTAACTTGCTTGGCAAGTAATGTTTTGGGCTAAGATTAAGGGGGATCCCTGGGCTGAGTCCTTGCTATGTCTCTGACCTTTGTTTTTAATGCAGAGTGGCGGGGCAAGTAGAAGTGTCAATGGGGCAAGTAAACTTTAGAAGCAGCCTGCTTGGCAAGTAATATTTTGGGCAAAGTCCTCGCAATGCAACTCACCTTTGTTTAACAGAGTGCTGGGGCAAGTGGAAGTGCCGGCTGGGCAAGTTAAGCTGAAGGGCAGCTCAGACTCTAGTGTAAGAAAGACATAACTCCTTTATGTATTAAGTCTTATTGTCATATTTTTAAACCATTGTTCCTTTTGTTTGTTTTGCAGCTGTGTTAATAGGGGACTCCGGAGTAGTTCCTTTATTCATCAAGTCCTATTGCCATATATTTGACCATTGACTTTTTGTTTCCGTTGCAGTTGTGTTGATAGTAGACTCCGGTGTAGGAAATAGTAATTCCTTTACATATCAAGTCCTATTGTCTTATATTTCATTTACATATCAAGTCCTATTGTCTTATATTTCAGTTATGTATCAAGTCCTATTGTCTTATATTTCAGTTATGTATCAAGTCCTATTGTCTTATATTTCAGTTATGTATCAAGTCCTATTGTCTTATATTTCAGTTATGTATCAAGTCCTATTGTCTTATATTTCATTTATGTATCAAGTCCTATTGTCTTATATTTCATTTATGTATCAAGTCCTATTGTCTTATATTTCAGTTATGTATCAAGTCCTATTGTCATATATTTCATTTATGTATCAAGTCCTATTGTCTTATATTTCAGTTATGTATCAAGTCCTATTGTCTTATATTTAACCATTGTCTTTTTGTTTGCATTGCAGTTGTATTAATAGGAGACTCCTTTATAGGAATGACCTTACTCTTTTATATATTGACTGTCATGTCCTATTGCCATATATCTCCTTTATGTATCAAATCCTATTGTCATGTATTTAACCATTGTCTTTTTGTTTGCATTGTAGTTGTGTTAATAGGAGACTCAGGAGTAGGAAAGAGTAATCTCCTTTCACGGTTCACAAGAAATGAATTTAATCTGGAAAGTAAAAGCACAATTGGAGTGGAATTTGCAACAAGGTGAGTGCACATATGGGTGGACAACTTTTACGAACATTGCTCTAAAACTTGACTCATACTTGTAATATAACTCTTCACATATCTGGAATATTCAGAAAATTTCGAAGAGGAATTGTTAAATCCCGAAGGAACAACAATTTAATTTCACACCAACACTCTCAAAAGTCAAACCAATGGATACCCAACTCTTTCTGTGAGGAATTTCTGAAAATATGAACTTGAATGATTGAACATTTCATGTAATTCCTATGACATAATGTTACCTATTTTCTAAATCCTGGCAAAGACACTGGCGATAGGGGTCCACACCGGTATACCCGTACAGTGAGGGTACCGATACCCCGCCCAAAAATACCGGTGATAAACCGTATAAATAGTAGCCGGTATATTTTTACCGGTACTATGAATAAAATACCTCGCTGCTGATATAGCAGGCAAGGCGGAAAAGAGTGCAGAGACGCGGGATCAGCGGGAAAATACATCGCGATCACGTCATCCAGTGCAGGCCGCCATTTTAACTGCACCACGATAGATACTAACGCACGCAGTAGTACTTGGAAAAGTGTGGAGAGGGCCACGCTATGTATTTTACATGGTGCTTGTCCAGCCTTACCACACTTTTCCAAGCACTAACGCGGGCGACAGAATTTTGAAAACATCGACAAAGTAAAGAAAGTAACCAGTATCGATACCGTTAGCATACCGGAACCGTATAAAATATACCGTACCCGTACCATACCGTATAATTTTAACGGTATGGACCCCTAACTGGTGATACTGGAAATATTAGTACATTCAAATTTACCGTAAATTCTCAGTAATTTGTAGAGCTGCACTCACGGAGGGAGATCAACTCATGAGCTCACCACCCGTTTGACTCGTGAGCTCATGAGCTCACGGACATTCCGATTTTCCGTAAAAATACTTATTTTCCACCCCAGCTATTAAGAAATATTTTTTTATTGGCGGAGATATATTAACATTGCCAATTTTATTTAATTTTAAAACGTGCTGACGAGGTACAAAGGTCAGAATAACACTCAACACCGCTTGAATGTATACATTGGAGATTGTAAATAAGACATGACAAGGATAAGCAGTTATGTATGTTTATAATGTGTTTTAGGTGCGTTGTGTAACGTTTGTGTTCCCAACATAGACGAGCTCACGATTTGAACATTTCAGCTCCAGCTCGGCGAGTTTGCCACAAGGCTCGAGCCACTTGAGTTTGTGAGTAGTGAGTGCAGCTCTAGTAATTTGGGAAATTTGTAACAAGGACATTTAATAAGAACATTTAACAATGTTCTTAGGGGGTCTTAATTTCCAAGGATTTACAGTAAAATCAAATTGAATGTAAAATTTGTTTTATTGTTGTATTTCAGGAGTATCCAAGTAGATGGCAAAACAATTAAAGCCCAGATCTGGGACACAGCGGGTCAGGAGAGATACCGAGCCATCACTAGCGCGTAAGTTTCCGCTTAGGACAGTCCAATTGGATTTTTTGGTCTTACAAATTTCTTTGCTCCAAAAAAGTTTGTCAGGCGCAAAAAAAAAATCTTAAAAAAAACTTTTTAAAAATTCTCGGTCCAGAGGACATTGTTTACATGGTGTACGAAATAGCCAAACATCTTACATATGAAAACGTTCTATTGTTACCTATTGTTTTATTTGTATTGTTGTATTGTTTCAGGTATTACCGTGGAGCAGTAGGAGCGTTATTAGTGTACGATAAAGCCAAACATCTTACATATGAAAACATTCTATTGTTACGGTGTTACCTATTGTTTTATTTGTATTGTTGTATTGTTACAGGTATTACCGTGGAGCAGTAGGAGCGTTATTAGTGTACGATATAGCCAAACACCTTACATATGAAAACGTTGAGCGCTGGCTGAAGGAACTCCGAGACCACGCAGATAACAACATAGTGATAATGTTAGTGGGTAACAAATCTGATCTGCGACATCTACGAGCCGTACCCACAGACGAAGCCAAAGCATTCGCAGGTTAGTACACCTTTGGCTGCCGTTGACTAATTTGGCCAATACAAAAAAAGCTGAAAAATGAGAGAAACATGCAGAATCACAAATTTTTTAACAAAGGTGTAACCCCAAAAAAATAAATGTAAATAAATTCCAAACTACCTGCAGGGCTCAACATTGGTGCTTGCCCCGGGCAAGTAGAATTTGTAAATTATACCTGAAGGGCAAGTGAAAACTTTATATTGCTTGCCCCATTGGGCAAGTACGCTGTATATATTTTTGGTTTACCTTTGAGAATGTGTGCAAGTTTTGTGGTCTGGCATCCAAGCCTGCCCTAGAAAATATGCTTTCACATGCCAGCACCATGTTCTACTTGGTTAGTTGGTTTAAAATGAAACATAAAACATACAATATTTCAAGGACAGGTGAAAGTTGGAGTAGGGCAAGTGAAAGTTGAAACTCACTTGCCCCACTGGGCAAGTCACCGCAAGAGTTGATATTGTGCCCTGTACCTACCCTGAACTACCTACTCTATTTTTTTTCGTACCGTTACAGAAACAAACAATTTTTTTTCTAGGCCTAACAAGCTTAATTTGTATTCCTATTCAGTAGTGCATATTCCGGGGCCATTCTTCTAGCTACACTGAGAGTACACTCGTTTGCGATTCTGTGTTTTCCACTTACCCGTCAATACATTTTTCTTGTCTATTTCAGCGAAGAATTCATTGTTTTTTCTACTTATCGGTCATTTCATTTTTCTTCTCTATTTCAGCGAAGAATTCCTTGTTGTTTATTGAGACGTCAGCGCTAGATTCTACCAATGTAGAAGCCGCCTTCCAAAATATTCTAACAGGTAAGTTATGCGACCTTGACCTTATGAACTTTTGACCTTGACTTAGCTTTTGAGTTTTTGGTGTGTTTTATTTCTTGCTTAATAAATTAGTATTTGAATTTTGCAATATCAATTGAGAGGGTTTCCAGCAACTAGACCTAGGAAAATATTGGCATTTATCTTCAAAAATGATATTGACAATTATGTTACTTGTTTGTTTGGTCTTTACTTGCTTGTACTTTTGAAGGGGACATTGCGATAACGGCCTTTACAAAAATATGCCGATCACCTAGACCCTGTCATGTTGGTATTCATTGGATAGCTCTCACTGAGTACTCTTAGATGAGTACTCATGTGTCAGGGTTTCAGTCATTTTTGGCGAGTAAAATCAAGTTATTTACATAAACTATTTCCTAGGACATGGCGTAAGTGTAGATTGCCCTTATTGACACAATAGGCCATTAAATATAGTTGGTTTAAGGATTTGACGAAGATGAGTAGCTAAATCTGGAAGGGCAGAAGTTATGGAATTGCTTTTTGGACAGGCATTTAAACACTTATGCTGCTGGTGGCTACTTTGATCAATACAAAATGATGCACAAAACCCGAAAAATGACTAAAACCCTCGCACATGGGTACTCATCTGGAAGTACTCTGCGAGAGCTATCCAATGAATACCAACATGTCAGGGGTTAGATGGTTTTCAAAAATCTTTGTGTCCTCATTGGAAGGGTTAAAAAGTTAGCTAAGACCCTGTTAATATCTAAAACAAATCTGTATGCGGAAATCCTCGTTTAGATGTATGGAATGTCAGTTCCTTGTTCCGGTTTGCTAGGAATCCTGTTTCTCTCTCTCTCTCGTGGTCATGTTACTGTTATTTTTTCTTAATTACATTACCGCTCTCTCTCTCCTCTTATGGTGACTGATACATAGAAATATTACTTTCCTTAACGTCTAAATAAAAATGATCATTTACAAAAGAAAAATGGGAACAATAATGATGGTAATGATAGAGATGATGATACTAATAAAAATGATAATAATTATAATAATAATAATAATAATGATTATGATAATAATAATAAAAATAATAATCGTAATATTGATAACATGATGATAATGAAGATGGTGATGTTATTAATGATGATTTTAATGATAATAATCATAATGATAATAATAAAAGGAAGATGAAATGATAATAAAATGATGACAATGATGGTGATGATATTAATGATGATAATAATGATAATTATCATAATGATAATAATAAAAGGAAGATGAAATAATAATAACAACATGATAATGAAGATGATGATGGTGATGATATTAATGATGATAATAATTATAATAATAATAATGATAATAATAAAAGAAAGATGAAATAATAATAACATCATGATAATGAAGATGATGATATTAATGATAATAATTACGATGATATTAGAAGTGATGATGATATGAATAATAGTAATGATAATGATAATAGTTATCATAATGATATTAGTAATGATAATCAGGGCTCAAAATTAGGGGGTGCCGGGAGCGGAGGGCTCCCTTGAATTCTCCTGGGGCTCCCTCAAATTTCTGCAGGGAGCCCAAAGATGTGCTGGTTTCTGTACACAACACCTTTAGGTAGCTTTTGAAGATGCAATTGGGCTCCCTGGAAAAAAAATAAAATTTCGAGCCCTGATAATAATAACAACAATAATGATAACAACTATGATAATGATAACAATTATAATAATACTAATGATAGTAATAATGATAAATGCAGTTTAATGTTTTATCTCAGGAGTTAAATTTTTTATACTTGCAAGCCTAACCATTAAAAGCTAAAACAGACAAAAATAAACAAGTAAACAATTATATTTGGTTTATTGTTTTGGATTTCTGGACTTGCAGCTTGACTAGTACAACGGAAAATAATGTAAATGCTTGATCCAAGTCGTTAGTATTTCTAGACTAGCAACTTGGCCAGTTGAGCAAAATTTTATAAAAAAAAAATTGGTCCTAACTGCTAGAGTTTTTAACGTGTACTAGCTTGAATTGCATAGCGTATGAGTAAATATATTTTTATTGCGTTTAGGGTTTTCCTCGCCCTCTCTAAGCTTGGTGTTTATTTACTCATCTTCCTTGCTCTGTTCTTAGCTCCACAGCCATCGTCTTAGCCAAACCTCAAAAATCAACCTTCAGGACACCCTAAAGATTTTGAGAGGAATTTCTTAAAATGTCAATTGATAGCATATAATTGAAATTATTTCGCCTCAATATAATTCCTATGGCACAGTATATGGACATTATGCCTTATTTCAATTAGTAAATACATGTTTATGGTTGTGATCTGAGTATATTGTGTGTTCCCTTGAAAATAAGGATGCCCCCAAAAATTACAAGTGCCAATTTTGGGCTCCCATTTTCCAAATCCTGGCTAAGACCTTGACCACAATCATTATTCTACCCACTGCTTAAGCAGCTCCAGTGCAAGCAGGGACTTAGCCAGGACCCTTCCAGTCTGTCTTTTGGACTGGCAGTTTCCGGAAAACCTCCTTTTTGGACAGGCAAAAAGACATGCAGGACAGGTCCTTGCTAAAGTCCCTGTTAGGGTGTCCTAGGTCTTAGTGTGTCTTATTGGACTCCCAAATCCTTAAAAAGCACCCCTCAGGACACACAAAATCTTTTGTGATGAATTTCTTACAATGTTAATCTCAAGCATATGATTGATTTTTTTTCCATCTCCATATTATTCACATGACATTATATAAGGATGTCATGCCATATTTTGATAGATTTATACATGTTTATGGTTGAAATCTGATTATATTGTGGTCCCCCTCGAAAATTTGGATGCCCAAAATTTTTACAATTGCCAATTTTGGACACCCAGTTTCTAAATCCTGGCTAAGACCCTGGCTTCACAGTTTTTCATTTGATCTTTGCGTTCTTCTTCTCTCTCTCACCACACCTTGAGCAGCTAGCTACAGCTTTTTCACAGTTTTTCATTTGACCGACGTTTTTCGTTTTCTTTCTCTCCCTTTGTAGAGATCTACAGGATTGTATCGCAGAAGCAAATCCGGGAAAGCCCCGGCGAGGATAGTTCCCCCAGCGACAATACGAAACCCATAGTCCTTCCTCCCACCGATACTGGCGTAGGCGATCGTAAACGACCGTGCTGCCAGTAGCGCCCTCTAGGCTCCTCCCATTTCCTGTCAATCATGCATGCTAAGTACGTTCTCATTGGATAATAATTCTGATCTGTCTGACTGACTGACTCAAGGGGCGGTACTAAATGGGAGGGTTCATTTCAGACAAGAATGGGGCTAATATATTCATAGGGGTATATATATATATATATATATATATATATATATATATATATATATATATATATATATATATATATATATATATATATATATATATATATATATATATATACACACACACACACATATATATATATATATATATATATATATATATATATATATATATATATATATATATATATATATATATATACACACATACACACACACATATATATATATATATATATATATATATATATATATATATATATATATATATATATATACATGTATATATACATATATATTGATAACCCATAAAAAAGAGAAAAAAATGGTTATTAAAAAGATATTGGGGAAGGGGACTTTTGTTATCAAGCAAAATCAAAGGAATAGGGTTTGTGAAAAGAGTAGAAAAAATTGTTTTCATGTAAAATCAGAACCACAGGAAAATAATTGGTTTGTGTGTTTTGTTTTTGAAATAAGGGGGTTGTTTGAATAATATCATTGCAAAAGTTTTTGTATCTGAAGAGCAATTTTTATTTAAAAAAAAAAATTGTTTCCAAATTGGCTCATTGGTAATGAGTGTTTTATATTTCTGGGGTTTAGAGGAGGAGTGCTTTCCAGCAAAATCAGAGAATATTTTTTGAATGGGGATTTTTTTGCAGAAATAATATAAAAGGGAATTTTTCCTCATAAGCAGGTTGTTTATTATCAGAATAATGCAGAGGTTTAGCTCTCCTTTGTAAAGTGTTCCGTCAAAATCTAATGAAAGACTTAAACCTTCCAAGATTTTTCCTAAAAGGATACGTTTAGGAGCTGTTAAGGATATAGGTCATATCCAAAGACGAGGATTTATTCATTTACGAGTATCATCAAATAAAATGATGTTGAGAATAGTAGAAATATCATTAAATGGGGTGCACTTAACCCTTATGCTGCTGGGGGCTATTTTGGCTATTACAAAATGATGCAAAAATCCTTTTAAAAAATGACTGAAACCCTGGCACATGGGTACTCATCTGAGAGTACTGGGCGAGAGCTATCCAATGAGTACCAACATGACAGGGTTCAGATGGTTTTCAAAAATCTTTATGTCCTTGTGCTTCGGACGAAAGTAGCCCCAGCATTGGAAGGGTTAATTCATCCTCTGTCTCGGCATTCTTGTAGATCGTAGAAATTGAGGAACTTTTTTTCGGTTTTATTCGTTGCATGCTCTAGTAGTTGGCTGCTGCCTCCATTTTGCATCATCTGTATTAATTTCTATTAACTATTTATGATTTTCCGGTAAACTGAACTTGTAATAGTCTGCTTGGTCATGAAAACAATTTAATGATGACTTAGGCCAGTCCAATTTTAATTTTTGGTCATACAAATGACCATGTCAGGTGCAAAAAAAAGATTTTAAAAAAAAAGATAAAAAAAAAACACTTCCAAACTCTTGGTCCGGAGACCAGAGATTGATCGAGGGTGGCCCAGATTTCCCAATAATGACTTAGCACAATAATTATAGTCGCCCAAATTCTTCGGGTGGTCTTAAGTTCTGGGAATTTACGGTACAAAACATAATCTTTTTCCCTCTATGGAGATACCTCTCCTTATTCAGCCCCAGCATTTCCCTGGTCATCCCTCGTTTATTCTTGCGCATATATTTTCTATTACAAATCTTAAAGAGTAATTATTATATGTTTTATCTTTACTTATTCATTAAGAATGCTCAGCATCGATTATTTTGTTACAAAGTATATATAATTTATATATGTATACAGTGGTGAAAATAGACAGTAGCCCACCGGTCCGTTTCTACCAAAAATTTGAATGGGCTAGTAAAAGTATATGTTTACTGGCCCAGAAAGTCTAGTAAATATTCTGACCACATTGATATAGTAAACATCACATCCAGTTTCACATGTCTTCTATATAAGATTATAACTGTCACAATTCATAAATTTAGCACAATTAACCATGAATGTTCAGTTATGAAATGGCTGTTGGCCACCACTTTGGTTATCAAAGTGATGTGGACCACTAATTTTTCTGGTGGACCACTTAACTATTCATTTTGATGGACCGTTTGACCACCAAGGCTTAGCAAACTGTTTTCAGCACTGTGTATATCTAAGCAGTACCATCCTTAGTAATGATTGTTTCCATTGTTGATGTATTGTTTCACATTGTTGACGTATTACGTTGTATCGTTTCAGAAATCTACAAGATTGTGTCGCAGAAGCAGATTCATGATAGCCCTGACGACGAGAATTCACCTAGCAACAATGTACAGACGATCCACGTCGCCCCCACGGACAACTCCGAGCGCAGAAAACAATGCTGCTCAAACTGAACCCCACCCTACCGGAACGCCCCGCATGCCCGAACGCCAACCCGCATCCAGGGCGCCGAGAATTTGCATCCAGCATCCAAGAATTAAGACATTGTTGCGGTGGCGATGAAAGCTGATGGTTTTTCCAGAATTTCTGCTTCAACTGGAGACTCAGCTGGTTGTCAAATCAGGCTCCTGAAATGTTAGGAAACAGGAAGCCAGGATTTTTCAAATCGGGCTATCTGAAATGTTACACAACAGGAGCTAGGATTTGTCGAATTGGGCACTCTGAAATGTTAGGAAACAAGAAGCCCAAATTTGTCAAATCGGGCTCTCTGAAATGTTACTAAACAAGAAGCCCAAATTTGTCTAATTAGGCACTCTGAAATGTTACTGAACAGGAGCTTGGATTTGTCTAATCCGGCTTCTGAAATGTTGCGAAACACGAGCCAGGATTTGTCAAATCTGGCTCATTGAAATGTTACGAAACAAGAACCTGTATTTGTCAAATCAGGCTCTGTAATGTTACAACACCGGAACCTGGATTTGTCGAATTGGGCTCCCTGAAATGTCGCAACACAGGAGCCTGTGTTTTATGCATTATATTTGGGTAGCTTTCAAACTGGCGGGGTTCTAACTAGACCAAGGGGAAAACAAATCCCACTATACTATCATTGCCAGCGCATTGTGGGTTGTAAAATAGGTGGCGCCACCAGTCATAGTGTCAGATGTTAACCCATTAATGCTCACTGCGGCCGAAAGCAGCCTCACAATTTCAATGATATTTTGCAGGCAAAAAGCAAAGTCAGGAAAATATTTGGAGAAATGTCAATCAGAACATTACCTACAACTCCTCTTCAAATATTTTGTAACACCATTCACAATTTCAAAGTTTTCGTCAAAAGTATCATTGATCCAGACTATTATTTGTGGAGGAACCATTAATGGGTTAAATTGGGCATAGTCTTCGTAGCTTAATGGTGCTAATAGGAACTTCAGTCTGAGGCTGAAATGTTCTGTTTGCATATGACTTTTAACACATTCATACTCAGATTCTCTGGAAAGTATCGTCTGCTACTCTCATACTTTTGGAGATAACTTGAGAATGAAGCAGAAGTTCGCAAAATATTTCATGGAGAGTTGTTGTCTGGCTTCTGATTAACATTTCTCCTTCAAATCTTTTCCAGGAACTGCTTCTGTTATGAAAATATTTCCAAAATTGTCAAGCCTGTTTTGGTCGCTCTGAGTGTAAATGAGTTAATGACGTAAAATTTGGCAAGAACCGCATCCTTACATTTTTGCCTTCCCATCTAGAATTCACACACTGCTATTAGCAACAAACTCCGACCACTGGACGCCAAAATCTTCCAGGCCAACTTCGGAAACTCGTGGCGCCACCTATAGTATGACCTGTCTCATCTATCATGGGAAAAGAAAATTTGTGTTCCCGCGAAAAGGGGAAAGTGGTAGAAATTAAATGCTGCGTAGTTTGTCCTGTATATCCCGCTTGCTCGAACAATTAAATAAATACGTGTCCCCTTCCACTTGCCACTCGCCTCCATTCATGCTGCAAGGTGCTTATGTAATTGGTGTACACTTTTCCACACGTCCTGGGGATGCCTTTAGTCAAGCGCATCTAGAGTGAAGGATTGGGCTCGAACGATATACTCAAACACTGTATGCAACAAATATCAATTTCGTCAAGGCTGCAGTCAAATATATATGTATATATATGTACTATGTATATATATGTACTATGTATATATATATATATATATATATATATATATATATATATATATATATATATATATATATATATATATACTTATATATATACATATGTTCATACATGTATGTATATGTTATGTATTTATATATATATATATATATATATATATATATATATATATATATATATATATATATATATATATATATATATATATATATATATATATATATATATATTGAAAGAAATGCCAAGTTCAGCTAGCGCTACAAGAGACTTATTGTCTGCCACAGCAGAACTGACTGATTGTTATTCTCACCACTCGCATTCCTGCCAAGGGCATGCGAGAAAGTTGTCAATGGGCTCAGACGCTATTTTTCTGGTAATTGCAGTTTCCTCCACCACTTTCGATCTAAATCAGTATGGCAGAAATAGTTATGATAAGAGAAATTCCAAATCCAAAACTGCCTGCGAAGTATAGACACGTGGACCTCCGTTTATGATGAATCCCATATTCCCAGCATGTTTTATAGGTCTGGGATTTTTATTTTTTGAGAGCCGGACATTCTGATCTAAAGATGGGGAGCAAGATCTCTCCCTTCTCTGAGGACCAATTCATCATCTGGGCTAAACTGTTAACAGCACAGATATGCACAATGACTAACGTGGGTAGAATAATGTATGTATATGCATATATGTGTATGTATATATTTATATATATATATATATATGATTATATATATATACATATATATATATATATATATATATATATATATATATATATATATATATATATATATATATATATACATATATATATATATATATATATATATATACATATATATATATATATATATATATATATATATATATATATATATATATATATATATATATTCTGCTATTCCTAAACATTCCAAGATGATGTTTTCATAGTTGGTAGATGAAAATTTTCTCACCACCCAGTGAAACAGTTAAAGTAGTAGTAAACTTTTCAACAATGGGGTCCTTATTATACCTGGCGGTTTCAGAAAAAGTCTGGTTTCCATTTCATTTTTTTACTGGCATAAATCGTTATTCACAGGCTTATCCCAGTAGTATGACAAGTCAGTTTGATAACTTCAGCTGCTTCACAAGATCATTCCCTCGACCGCCATCTTCTGGGAGTATTGTGGGCTAATGACGTAACAACACGGTTCATTTCACAGATCTCTCCCTTTTCTCAGTTCAGTGCTCGGCTAGGAGATTCATTGTGTCTATTACAGAGTTTGCATGTAAGAGAATAGAATTGGAATTTCACAATATGGTTTTTGAAGTGGGACATGTCTGGAGTCAGCACGGCAGAAAATAGGAGTTAGAGAATAAGTGTTGGTTGAATTAGTGTTGGCATATATATATATATATATATATATATATATATATATATATATATATATATATATATAGTATGAATATCAAAAAACGAAGGAACAACACATTTTAATCAGATATTTTTCACAATATTGCTCTGCATTCTGAATAATTCCAGTTGTGTCAGGTTGTATGCTCCAGTTGTCAATGGATTAAAGTCCTTGTATACATTGCAGAAATACCTTAAAACCTGCCAAGAGTGATGAGAATAAAAATGGTGGAAATCCAAAATGCTGAAAATGAGTCCAGCCTCAGGCCCATATTTGTATGACTATAAGGAAAGAGTCGGCACTGTCATGATGTTCTGCTTGGGTGCGACTAAGGCTGATAATTGAGGTGGAGATCCCCCTTCCCCAGTAGTTGTCTGCTTTCGTAGAGTTGTCCGTGGCCTCTTCGTGTACATAACCCTTTCATGCCTGTCGTCTTGAGTGATGATACTTTCCTCCTAGATATCTTACCATTAAAGCATAAGCTTTGAAAGTATCTGAGGGAGAGATGTAGGTTACTGTCCAATAAACAATACTTCAGATATTTCTGAAAAAAAACTGCTTTTGTGAGAAAGTTTTCACCAATATATATATATATATATATATATATATATATATATATATATATATATATAGATGTGTGTGTGTGTGTATGTGTATATATGTACGTATATATATATGTATATATATATGTATGTATATATATCTTTTTACATATTTACATATACACACAAATACATTCATACATATATATATATATATATATATATATATATATATATATATATATATTTTTATTTATATAAAAACAGTCAGGCATGAATGGGTTAAAATCACAATAATCCATATCTCACATTGAAGTTGCTATAGACATATTGGATGAGATGAAATGTACCATGAAATGGTGTCGCATATATATTAGTCGCTCCTTGTTCATTGAATGACTACTACTACTACTACAACTATTACTGTTACTAGGCAACCGTTACTAGGCAAATTGTACCGTGGCAACGATGAAACTTGTATATTATGCTATAAATCTGCTTGTATCCACTTGTAACCAAAAGAGCAGCCGTTGTCAATTTAACTATCTTGTCCGATGGAAGATGTTTTTTAGTACATATGATTCTGTTGGTTTCCTTTCCTTCTCTTCTGTCTATTTATGCTTGAGAATGTATGTGTCTTATAATAAGGGCTGCAAAAAAAAATGGGGGTGTCTTTAGGTTTGGACCGATCATCAATTATAATCGATAATCGATCGGTTGCCTCTTTCTTACTGATTTATTGATTACGAAACTGGCAATCGAAAATGATTGGAAAAGGTGACACCTAGCAAGGAAAAATAGAACTAAATGACCAGCAAGTTGTCAGCTTTCTTGCTATGAAACTAAGCTCCAAAAATACTCCAAAGGGAAGTTTGAGTGGGTGCTAATAGCAAGCAATTGTCAAAGATTATTACTTAGATTTACCCTCTACACCTCTAGTATCCGATTACTGAAAAAAGTGCGAAGAACCGATAATGAGCGATATTAGATCGGTTGGCTGCATCTGTTTATCGGTCATGAAATTTCAACCGATTCCCAACCCTAGGTGTCTTTCACCTAACAGGGGCCAGGCACTCATATCATTTCAAATTCGTTCTAAAAAGAGCCTGGCTCGCCAATCTAAAAGACCCCCTACTTAGATTGTCAATTTTGCAATTGACTATCAGAATGTTTTGCTCGATTCAAGGTGTGACATTTTGATATGTCACATGACATTTTGATATGTCACATGACTATGGTGGAACAAAATATTATAAGACCTTCAAACACTGGTACTGGGTTTTGGCTGATAATCCCCATTACAAACTGGCATCAGCCTTACGTGGGGAAATTTGAAGTTTGGAGTTTGAGCACCTGTGTATTACAATACTATTTCCTTGGCTTGGTGGTGTTCAACTGAACCCTTCCAATGCTGAGGCTACTTTTGTCCAAAGCACAAGGATGCAACGATTTCTGAAAACCGTCTAAACCTGTCATGTTGGTATTCATTGAAATGCTCTTGCTGAGAATTATCAGATGAGTACCTATGTGCATGAGTTTCAGTGATTTTTCAGGTATTTTGCATCATTTTTTTTTGGTCAAATTAGCCACCAGCAGCACA
Source organism: Maea johnstoni (assembly GCA_963942565.1). Lineage (NCBI taxonomy): Eukaryota > Metazoa > Annelida > Polychaeta > Spionida > Magelonidae > Maea > Maea johnstoni. The sequence continues at coordinate 19,204,309 of OZ012701.1, read as the reverse complement.
AGATTAAAAAAGGTTTTGAACGAATTCTATGTATTTATCCACCTGACATTCCGTGTAAACTTACTGTAAAATAAACTTAATTAAGAAAATGTTAAATAGTACCGACTTGTCCCCTTGCGCAGAGAATAAGGACAACAATGAACTGTTCATTGTTGCACCCATTGTTCCTATTGTTGCCACCCTGTTATCTAGAACACCCCCATGATTGTGGCCCAATTGGTAGATTGTGACACCCTATATAAGAGGAGGGTTGCATTAACTCTTCCAATGCTGAGGCTACTTTTGTCTAAAGCACAAGGATGCAAAGATTTTTGAAAAATCATCGAAACCATGTCATGTTGGTATTCATTGGATAGCCCTCGCCGAGTACTCTCATATGAGTACCCATATGACAGGGTTTCAGTTATCTTTCAGCTTTTTTGCATCATTTTGTATTGGGCAAATTAGCCACCAGCAGCATAAGGGTTGATAGTATTCCTAGCCAGGTGCCAATAAAATGGTGGTGGCTTAATTAAAATATGATAGTAGATAAGATAAGATAACAATTGTTTATGATTTTATTTCATTAGCAATTGATTGACGAGTAAATGTAATTGCTGAATTTTGCACTGGAATTTATGGAGTGAAAAACTTTCTCTGCATGTAACGAAAGATTTGTACAGAATTAGTTTTAATTTACAGCATCTGTGGTAATTGATTGATTGATCTATTGTAAAAAGGAGATTGCTTATGGATTTTGCTGAGATATTTATCAAACTATGGTCTATTCCAATCAAACAGAAGGGTTGGAGGGCACTGAAATTTGAAAAAGAGGTCTGTCGCAATCAACTCGTTCAAGAAGAAAACTTATCCTGAATGAATAATTTTGTGACCAAGTTTCAATATCAAAAAGGCACTGTGTTGTGTTCTTCTAGAGGGGCAATGCAGACAATACAGTGTAGAGCTCGAACAAAAGATTTTATTGCCCTCAGACCTTACTTTATTTGTTGAATAGCCTTTAAAAAAAACAGCATACGAAATTTACTAGGCATGAAGAGGAAAATTGTTTTCTTAACCATGTGCCGATGTTCATAACATTAGCAAATTGTCGAAAAAATATATATATAAAAAGCAAGAAGTACACAAGCCTTTATAATCATAATTTTCAAAAAAATGATTGAATCCTACAAAATATACTCCCAAAAGGCAAATTATAATTATCAAAAAAATGATTGAATCCTACAAAATATACTCCCAAAAGGCAAATTACCAGCGAACTTCTCATTAACATTAAATCTTCTGTTTATATTCCTAACATTATTTATTGCCTCATGATTATCCAGCAAAATAACCTGCAAGGCCAGAAACATTGTATCTCATCCCTGGAACCCAAATAGGATATTTTCATTATTTCATATTTTTTTCGTGGAATATGCTACAAAATGAGCATGTGATTTCAAGAAAATAGCTGAACAGCCATATTGGTTAACATCTTTAGAAAATATAGTAGTTAAACATCAGTTCGGTTAAAAATCATTTGAAAAGATAATAGTTTAACATCAGTTTTGGTAGAAATCATTTGAAAATATACTACAGGCAACTCTGCTTAATTCGAACTTGTGTAATCCGGATTTTCGTCTAAACCGGACAGATTGGAAGGTCCCGGTCCTTTCCTCTACATATAATTCCCATACGCATAATCCAGATTTTGCCTAATCCGGACAGGAATTTAGGGTCACATCAGTCCGGATTAACCCTTATGCTGCTGGTGGCTAATTTGGCTAATACAAAATGATGCAAAAAAGCTGAAAAATCACCGAAACCCTAGCAAATGGGTACTCATCTGAGAGTACTCAGTCTTCTTTCCAATAAATACCAACATGACAGGGTTAAGATGATTTTCAAAGATCTTTGCATCATTGCGCTCTAGGAGAAAGTAGCCTCAGCATTGGAAGGGTTAAGCAGAGTTGCCTGTAGTTAGTTGGACATCAATTTATATTTCATATATTAATGTTTTCTCATTGTGGTTTGTTTTTCTTTTAAGACCTGTTTCTTTGGTTAAAATGAATTGCAATTTTTGCCATTATTATGAATCAAATCAATATGACACTGTAGTCATTGAGAGAGAGGCATAGTTCTGTCCTTGTCAGCATCACTCGCTATGGAATTCTCGAACGCCAATAAACAAGAGAGACGCCTAGTGTCATTGTAGAGAAGGTGAAGGAAAGAAGTACTGTGGACAAAAGGTTTGAGAGAGACATAGTTCTGGTCTTGTTAGTATCACCTGCTATGGAAATGTACAGAATTCTCTTGCTCCAATAAAAACTACTTATAAAAGTGCACACGCTCTCATGTTCATTTTTTTTATGTGTGACTCCAGGGGCCCTAAGTATAAAACTTTACGTAGCGCTTGCGAGGTGCTTGTGGTTAGGAATACAAAGGGAGAACAATGGACTTTCAAACCACAAGCACTACGCAAGCACTATGTAGAGCCCTTATACTTAGGGGCCCAGCTCTGCAATATTTTATGGCACTGAATGACTTTTGTGTGATGTGCCTTTAAACACTTATTCAATCAATCAAGCTACTGTCATTAGAGGTATAATCAAACTAAATTCTCTTGATCCAATGAAATTAATTATGAAAGTATCCATGCTTTGATAATCATTGATATTAAACAAATGCAACATCTCTGTGGGGTTACCAATATGATTGAATCCCCCAAGGGAGCTTTGTTATCCGAGGGGGACACAATCATTTGGAAACACCACAGATGTTGCATTTGTTTTATTATACCGAACAACGCCATTCCACACAGTCCTGTGATATGCTCCTCCCCCACTTCCTTAAAGCGCCCTGCTGCTTGGGATGCTGCCATTACTGCTAATTAATCCATATGCTGCTGGTGGCTACTTTGGCCAATACAAAATAATGCAAAAATCTTGAAAAATCACTGAAACCCTGGCAAATGGGTACTCATCTGATAGTACTCGGCGAGAGCTATCCTATGAGTACCAATATAACAGAGTTTAGATGGTTTTCAAGTAATCTTTGCGTTCTTGTTATTTGGACGAAAGTAGACTTAGCATTGGAAAGGTCAAGCACTCATAAAAGCTATGATGATAGGTCAGCTTGAACTTAACATTCTCTTGCCCCAATATAACTACATATAAAAGTACATTTGCTTTGATAATCATTTATATGATAGACTTAAGCCCTAATATGATGAGAAAGCAAAGCTTTAAATGCCCGCGCAGCTTGATAATATTTATGCATTCCCCCGCTAAATGATGGATTTTTTTTATCCATGGCGTCAGCATTTGCTTGTAAATTGCGAAAACATATTTAAAACCCCTTGATATGAGCTTCATATTTGACATTTGTGCAATAAACAACACAGTATGAGAGTAGCGATTGACCGAAAATATGGCATAAAATTACTACGATTTCAACCAATTGCAAAATCATCATTTCCCAACAGATTTCAACTAAAATATAGAGATGAGTAGACTAAATTGTTACGGTTCTAACAATCCAACCCGCATTGAAATTGATCCATGGAAAGGAGAGTAATTTATTCAAACCTGAACGTACAACCCATTCAGTTTCAGTGGGAGCTCTCCATGGCAGCCTCTGTAATCTGTGTTGCCACGTTATCTGGTTATTGGCGCTGTCAAAACGCTATTTTGATACAATTTAAGAGAAACAATTCATATTTATTATGTGAAAAAGCACTGTTTGAAATCTGATAAGATCTGGCGGCAAAATGGTCTCTTAACGCAAAAAGTGATGTTCATTTCCCAGACTTTCCAGAAGTGTGGACGGAAGTGCGGACACCGTTTTCTAGGCCTCAGTATATACTTCAATTGACAATGGCATTGTTGACTTCTTATACCGTAAGTGCTCACAGCGCTCGCTACTAACTACTTCTCTAGCTGTCACTGAAAGATATATTCATACTAGTCTCTTGTTCCAATAAAATTATCAGTAAAAGAAAACATGCTTAAGAGTACCCATGTGTCAGGATTTCATTCATTTTTCAGTGTTTTTTTGCGTCATTTTGTATTGGCCAAATTAGCCACTACCAGCATAAGGGTTAACATGTTTGATTTCCATATTTTGCTCTATCTTCTAGGCTGTAGTGGGACATATAGAGTAGTGGATATTGCCTTGGATGAATAAAAAAATGGATATGTAGCGAGAGATCAATTACTATATGCGCTATAGTGAGGTGCTGGACTCATGCCAGGAGTCACTGACTGGCAGCAGCGTGAGGTCATGTGGGAACAAGGACCAATCAGGCCTCTCGTATCGATTACATTACAGAGAAACGTGATCTCCACCATCAGCTAGGCACCAATTTTGGGCTATTAGGGGGTTATTAGTTGACACTGGTTGAGGCTAGCATGTTCAGGTTGACCGGCTGGTTTCGAATCCAATTGTGATTGGTCATATAAGATATTGCTTACAAGGGTACATCAGTAGCAACAGTTTTACCCTTCTGATGCTGAGGCTACTTTCTTCCAAGGCATAAGAATGCAAAATAATAATTGACAACCACCTAAACCCTGCCATGTTGGTATTCATTGGAAAGCTCTCATTGAGAACTCACAAAGGAGTACCCAATTGTTCCAGGATTTCAGTCGTTTTTTAATTTTTTTTGAGTCATTTTGTATTGGCCAAATTAGCCACCAGCAGCATAAGAGTTTAACAAGATTTTATTTCCGTGTTCTTCTGTTTTCCCAAGAAGCCTCAATGATTACTGTAAGAAATGATTCTGAGCATGTAATTTATCCGAAATACCGAATAAGAAGATCGTGGTATAATTAAATTTGGATCAAAATTTGGACAGGTCATTTTTGGTCAAATTCACTATACAGGTGAACTTGGATATGATCGACTCAATGGGACCAGGAAAATTGGTCCGTCATACGTATGCAAAATCTGTCGTATACATATGACGAATACTTGATATGCATCGGACTGAGACCAAGCATATCGTCCGTCATATGCAAAAAACGGTCGTACAGTGGTCCGTCATATCCAAGTTCACCTGTATTTGCACCCAGGATTAATTTCATATTCTACAGTATTTGCATGGATTGCTTGCCATATTTTACCAAATATGTTACACTGTTGGACATGAAATAACAGTTGAATAATGGTAGCCCTTCTAATGCTGAGGTTACATTCGTCAAAAACACAAAGATTTTTGAAAACTGTCCAAACCCTGTCAAACTGGTATTCATTGGATAGCTCTTGCTGAGTACTCTCAGATGAGTACCTATTTGCCATAGTTTCTGTCATTTTTCATGTTTTTACATTATGTTGTGTTGGCCAAATTAGCCACCAGCAGCATAATGGTTAGATAATTATGATGTGAAAATGGCGTCTGTGAGAAGCCGGCAGGTATCAGCCGAGGCCGCAGCATCTGGCTGAAGCACCATTTTCACAACAAGGGTACCACATTTATCTCTTCCCCTCCCTGCCATGAATTTTCAGATACGATAAGCACAACAAGCTCTAAGTTCAAGGTTCTTTAAGCGGACATCTGAGAAAACTCTTCGTCAGACGCGGCTCACGCAGAGCGAGCGGCAATGATTTCTCACTTGAATTAGCAAATAACAAACCTAAATCCATCTTAATTACTTCCTGCCATCTTTATTTCCAGATATACACCATGTTGGCAGACTATAATGTGCAAATAGTGTTTTAAACACCCAACGATTCTTGCGGCAGTCTGAAAACAGTGGCCGCCATCTTTGAAAGCGACCTCTGTCAGGAGAGAATGTAGTTACTGTTGTCATGACAAAGAGTGATATTTTAGGGATTCGAACAACTGAACGTTGTGAACAGCATTGTTAAGATTCCAATCAAGGATTATATTGCCCTTGTAATATTGACAATTGTTAACAGCAATGTTATAAGCCCAATAAAGTCCAGTACAACAAAGAAATTGACCAATCAGCTGCTAGTATCAGAATGGAGCTAATGATAAAGATTTATATTGGCCTCCTAACATTGACAATTGTTAAAAGCAAAGTTAGAAGCCCAATACAATCCAGTAAAACAAAGAAATTGACCAATCAGCTGCTAGTATCAGAGTTGAGCTTATGATAAAGATTTATATTGGCCTCCTAACATTGACAATTGTTAAAAGCAATGTTAGAAGCCCAATATAGCCCAGTACAACAAAGAAATTGACCAATCAGCTGCTAGTATCAGAGTGGAGCTTATGATAAAGATTTATATTTGCCTCCTAATATTTACAATTATTAAAAGCAATGTTAGAAGCCCAATATATATAGTCCAGTACAACAAAGACACTGACCAATCAGCTGCTAGATAAACCTAGATATTATCACCTAATCCAGGGATTCCTCGACTTCCATTAAGCTGATACATGTGGTGCATAATCCTGAATGTAAGCACCTCATCAAGTGAATTTAAGAAAAAAGGGCTTTCTGGCAAGTACATTTTAGTTTTCCTTGGGGCAAACTTATTTTCTGAACACTCAATACATTTTTCGATTATTAAATGGCCCAAAACCCAGAAATATGCAAACAGTGCAATAAAACTGAAAATCATTAAATCCATGATAAACTATACATGCCATTGTAGCATATTTTATAACTTATTTCGGGCAAGTCAAAAAATCATTAATTACCTGCCCGGCATGGTAAGTTATTTCTGAAAATTATGTTGATGCCTGGTAAATAAAATATCTATTATCCTGTTCTGCAACAACTTCCATTAACTGTTAGCCTCCTTATATATATATATATATATATATATATATATATATATATATATATATATATATATATATATATATATATATATATATATATATATATATATATATATATATTTATATATATATATATATATATATATATATATATATTTATATATATATATATATATATATTCCTTTAGCATACATATATATATATATATATATATATATATATATATATATATATATATATATATTTATATATATATATATATATATATATATATATATATATATATATACTGTAAAACCCTTTATTACCACACACATTTATTTTCACGCAACTGCCGTCTGAATCTGATCGCGGCCATTTAATTACGCGCATCAACTGTATCACCGCTAGATAGGGCATTGTTTTGCTGTTTTGAACGTATATCAGCGCCAGTAATATACGCGTTATCATCACCTAGCGCGAAATGCGTGAAATTAAAAGGAGCGCGGTAATAATGGGTTTTACAGTATATAAATTCCTTTAGCTGTTAGCCACCATGATGTACAATCCAATCAGAGAGGAAACAGTTCCGAAAGATCCCCATTTTGCGGGCGAGAATTTTCCGCCGGACCAGAGGAAGCCCGCGGGCATCCAGTTAACGGCGTTGCAGACATCGGCGGCGTCTCTTAGAATCATGAGAAGCTGAAAGAACTCCTGGTGCTTGAGAAGACTGATCTTGCCACTCATCTCATCATACGTACTGAAATAACAGCAACAGAATGTGTGTGAAAGGTCATGTAATACATATAAGATATATATATATATATATATATATATATATATATATATATATATATATATATATATATATATTTATATATATATATATATATATATATATATATATATATATATATATATATACAGAGAGAGAGAGAGAGAGAGAGAGAGAGAGAGAGAGAGAGAGAGAGAGAGAGAGAGAGAGAGAGAGAGAGAGAGCAAAAATGATTAAGGTCGATCTCTGCCTAGAAGACATTTTTTTAGGAGAATATTTGGTTATTACCCCTGAAATAGGAAGTTCTTATCTATCTATCTATATCTATATCTATTTCTATGCATATATATATATATATATATATATATATATATATATTATATATATATATATATATATATATATATATATATATATATATATATATATATATATATATATATATATATATATATATATATATATATATATATATATATATATATATATATATATATATATATATATATATATATATATATATATATATATATATATATATATATATATATATATATATATATATATATATATATATA
>OZ012701.1:19190979-19196046 GCA_963942565.1 Maea johnstoni | reverse complement strand
GGGTTGCCAATATGATTGTATCCCCCTTGGGAGCTTTGTCACCCAAGCGGGACACAATCATTTGGAAACACCCCAGAGATGTTGCATTTCTTTTATTATACCTAACAAAATACCACGCAGTAGGGAACATGACCGGTGCTCGATACGGTATATATATCGAGACCGCTCACTTAAAAAAGATTGTATCATTTAATTTCTTGATACCGGTAATCCTTAACGATATCAATCAGCACTAACGTGCTTCCAGAGTCAACCCAGCCGGCTTCGCCTGCCTAATTAGGTTGAAAAGCAGGCTGTGACACAGCATGCCGCCAATCCAAACTTACTCCATTTCACCTCTCAAGTTACAGTTAATTGTTTTTTAATGGGGAAGTGCACAGACAAGCGACAACTGGGGGTCACGGCTGGGGTCACGTTACATTTACCATTTACTGACACATTTTCGTATGGAAGTATCTATGATTTTATTCACAATTTCTTAATCAATATTTGACACAATTTTTGCAATATATTTGGTTGAATATTTTTTATTTCCTCAACATTTATTGACACAACAGTCAATTTAGAGCAGAATTATGGATACTAAACTGTGGATAGAAATTGAGATTTTACATGTGACCAAGCTACTGCTACTAACCTTAGAAGCTACTCTGTAATAATTCTGGATCAATAAGTTATCAACTGGAATGCCTAGGCCTAAACGAGCTAGTGTTTTGCTGCATTTTGAATATCAAGAGGGGGTGCAGTTTGTCAAAAATGTCAGAAATTTGTCAGTGCAAAAGGTGGCAATACCACAAATTTAATGAAACACCTAGCAAGTACACATTCTATCATTTTGAAAAACTATAAAAATATGTTCAACTCAAGTGGAACAGTACCATCACCATCACCCTCTTTGTCGTCATCATCATCATCAGGGAAAAGGGAATAAAGGTGTGAGCAAATCTAACACATGAATCCAGGAGCACGGCAATATCGTTAAAAATATCGTTTAAATATCGTATCGTTTAAAAAATATCGATATCGATATCGGATCGTATCGTGAAAATCTTAAAGGTCCCTATCCCTACCACGCAGTCTTCTGATATCCTCCTCCCCCACTTCTTTAAAGCAGCCTGCTGCTTGGGGTGCTGCCATTACTGCTAATTAAACCTTCTAATGCTAAGTCTACTTTCGTCCAAATGACAAGAACGCAAAGATTTTTGAAAACCATCTAAACCCTGTAATGTTGGTACTCATAGGATAGCTCTCGCCGAGTACAATCAGATGAGTACCCATTTGCCAGGGTTTCAGTGATTTTTCAGGATTTTTGCATTATTTTGTATTGGCCAAAGTAGCCACCAGCAGCGTAAGGGTTAAGCACTCATAAAAGCTACGATGATAGGTCAGCTTGAAATTTACATTCTCTTGCCCCAATATAGCTACATCAAAAGTGCATTTGCTTTGATGATCATTTATATGATAGACTAAAGCCCTAAAGATATGATAAGCACAACAAGCTCTAAGTTCAAGGTTCTTTCAGCGGACATCCGAGAGAACCTTTCGTCAAACTCGGCTCAAGCAGAGAGAAAGGCAATGATTTCTCATTTGAATTAGCAATTTACAAAACTAAATCCATCTTAATTACTTCCTGCAATCTTTATTTCCAGATAGACATGTTGGCAGACTACAATGTGCAAATAGTGTTTTAAACACCCAACAATTCTTGCGGCGGTGTGAAAACAATGGCCGCCATCTTTGAAAGCGACCTCTGTCAGGAGAGAATTTAGTTACTGTTGTCATGACAACGAGTGATATTTTAGGGATTCGAACAACTGAACGTTGTGAACAGCATTGTTAGGATTCCAATAAAGGATTATATTGCCCTTGTAATATTGACAATTGTTAACAGCAATGTTATAAGCCCAATAAAGTCCAGCACAACAAAGAAATTGACCAATCAGCTGCTAGTATCAGAATGGAGCTAATGATAAATATTTATATTGGCCTCCTAACATTGACAATTGTTCAAAGCAAAGTTAGAAGCCCAATATAGTCAAGTACAACAAAGAAATTGACCAATCAGCTGCTAGTATCAGAATGGAGCTAATGATAAAGATTTATATTGGCATCCTAAAATTGACAATTGTTAGAAGCCCAAATTAGTCAAGTACCACAAAGAAATTGACCAATAAGCTGTTAGTATCAGAGTGAGGCTGATAATAAAGATTTATATTGGCCTCCTAACATTGAAAATATTATTAAAAGCAATGTTTGAAGCCCAATATTGCCCAGTGCAACAAAGAAATTGACCAATCAGCTGCTAGAATCAGAGTGGAGCTGATGATAAAGATTTTTATTATACCTCACTTGAAGATCGTAAGCCGTGATTGGCTGACTTAACAGTGAACAATCATCATGTTGCCTGATGCCATCAGTGAGGGCTTCATGTTGCCCGTTGCCACTAGCGACACCTAGCGGGGAACGTGTGAATCACCAGTCATCTGTGACCTTGCTTTGTTTAAATTACAAATGGGGTTTGTTCGGTATAATAAAACAAATATGCCATGCCAGTGTGGGTAACATGATGGAATGTCTCCCCTCGGGAGGATGGTTTTCCCTCGGGCTCCGCCCTCGGGAAAACCATCCTCCCTCGGGGAAACATTCCATCATGTTACCCCCACTGGCATGGCATATTTGTGTAATATTGACCTCCTACCATTGACAATTGTTAAAAACAACAAAAAAATTGACCAATCAGCTGCTAGTATCAGAGTGGAGCTGATGATAAAGATTTATATTGGCCTCCTAATATTGACAATTGTTAGAAGCCCAATAAAGTCAAGTACCACAAAGAAATTGACCAATCAGCTGCTAGATAACCCTAGATATTAACACCATCTTTTGTGAATCTACAGTAGCTAATACCTGTGATGCATAATCCTGAATGTAAGCACCGACATAAGTACTTGCCTGCTTCCCTCATCAAGTGGATCTATGAAAAAAGGGCTTTCGGGCAAGTACATGCTCATTAGCATCTGGGCTGGGGAAAAAGTCATTCCTGCCACTGGACTGTTGCGATACTCCAGTAGAGCCAAATATGGATCGCGTCCATCCATTTCTGCCTTCTTGATCAGCAATTTCATTGTTTGTACCATCCTCTCACTCAGCCCATTGGATTGTGGATACGTCGGACTTGAGGTAGTGACAACAAAACCCCATTTCTTTGCATATTCTCGAAACTCGTAACTGCTGAATGGGACGTTATCACACACCAACTCCTCCGGAATTCCATGTCTCGAGTAGATCGCTTTCATATGCTTGATGATGGAACCGGCTGTCTTGCTGTGCTATTGGACTACCTCAGGAAACTTGGAAAAGTAGTCCGCTACGACTAAAAAGTCCCGACCTTTCACCTCAAATAAGTCTGCCCCAACTTTCTGCCATGGACGACTTGGGATTTCATGTGGTTTCATTGGTTCTTTTACATTGCTGTGTCTGAAGGTCAAACGGATTCCACACTTTTCAACCTTCTCCTCTATTTCTCTTGACATTCCAGGCCAGAAGATGACTTGACTTGCGCATGTTTTGCACTTCTCCATACCGAGATGGCTTTCGTGGATTATGTCAAGCATTTCTGGTCTGATCGCTGTAGGTATGATGATGCGATCACCTCTGAAGATCAGATCTTGGCGTACGTTGATCTCATCCCTCATTGGCCAATACTGCCTGACCGATATCGGAGTCTGCGTCTTGTACTTTGGCCAACCGCGCATCACCAACTTCTTTAGCTCTTGAAGTGCGGGATCTTCAGTCGTTGACTTCTCGATCTCTCCGCTTTTAGAGACGATATTGGCATGTTCTCAACAAGCGTGTGGATTATCACTTCATCATCCTCCAGGATCGACTCGGAGATAGAGTGTCAGCTAGATACATCTTGCTACCGCACAGCCACTCCATCTGCGTTCGATAACTCGCTAGCTTCAGCCGCAATCTTTGGACTCTTGGTGACGATTTGCACATCGGTTTCTTCAGGATTCCTAGTAGAGGTTTGTGATCATTCTGGACTCGAATTTCTTTGCCGAACACATACTGATGGAATTTCTGGCACGCGAAAACCACACTCAGAAGCTCCTTCTCCACCTGAGAGTAGTTCATTTCACAGGTAGTCAATGAACGAGATGCGTAGGCGACAGGTTGATTCTCCTTTAACAGACATGCACCAAGACCAAACTGTGATGCATCGCACTGGACTGTCACTGGTTTCTCGACATCGTAGTACCGCAATACAGGTCACAAAGAGAGAAGCTCCTTCAGTTTGTCGAATGCCTGGTCTTTCTCTGGTTGCCATTGGAAATCAACATCTTCCTTCAGCAAACTTCGTAGTGGTGCTGTCAGAGTAGATTCATTTGGAATGAACTTCGCTACGTAGTTCAGCATCCCTAACAGTCGTTTCAAGTCTTTCTTGTTCTCGGGTTTCGGCATACGTTCGATCGCTTCAACCTTCTTCACATCGGGTCGCTTTCCGTCTTTGGACACCTCCGTTCCCATGTACACCACCTTGTCCACTTTGAATTGGATTTTCTCAGGGTTAAACCGGACGTTTTTCTGTCTCGCTCTCTCCATCACTTTTTGAAGAGGTTCATCGTGCTCCTTATCGTCGATCCCTGCGATGATCATATCATCGGCAATCACATGCACGTCAGGAATGTCCCCAAAAGTTTCTTCGTTTCTTTTCTGCATGACTTCACTCGCAGAACTGATCCCAAATGGCATTCTCAGGAACCGCTTCCTACCCCACGGTGTGTTGAACGTAACGAGGTATGACGACTCGTCCGTTAACTTCACCTGCCAAAAACCGCTCCGTTCGTCAATAACGGTGAACACTTTCTTGCCATTGAGATTTCGTAGAACATCGTCTGGAACCGGAATCATGTGCTGCTCACGCTTGATTGCATCGTTCAACTTGCCTGGATCTAGGCATATCCGCAAGGTACCGTTTGACTTTTCTACCACCGTGAGGTTGCTCACCCATTCGGTCGGCCTATCAACTGATGCGATGATCCCGTCTCATTCCATCTTTTCTAA
>OZ012701.1:19175979-19185979 GCA_963942565.1 Maea johnstoni | reverse complement strand
TCTGTTATATTCATGGTGGAATTGTCCTTTAAGGTCCTTCAGTACAGCATAGCGGCGCCACTGGTCTCTTCAATCGGCTGCAGATGGGGCCGTCCCGACCGCAGCCGCCCTGACCGCAGACAACCCAATCTCAAGCAAGGGCGCGTTTTTTCAACCTTGACCACATTCATGCCTGTGATCTCAAACATTGACCTGGTTAATTAAAGCATTCTCCTCTGTTCCGAGTTATTTCAAAAATAGCCAAAAGTGAACTGTTGGTCGAAAACCAATAAAAAATCAGAGAACGTCTCCTTTGCAAGCCCTATTAATGCACGTCTGAAATTAAGTTTATTTTGGTCACAGGCAATTTCAATCTTAATTTCTATATAAATGTATGTATATTTTCTATGTATCCAAATATATTACAGCAAAGGAATTCTGAGTGGTTGAAAATAAAATACTACAGAAACTGTCTGCGATGTGCGCATAAGTTATAACAGACAGACACACCACTAGCAATCAATAACTACCATTCTCCGCTCTACAAGAACCAACCCTTGGTTTACTGCATAGAAAACAAGGTCCAGTGATTTGTCGTAATACCACTAGATGGCAATTCCAATTTAATTCACGAGTATGCCGTTTTGCGAATTTCAGATAAACAACAACTCGAAATTCTAGTTGTATTGGCGTTATATATACCTTGTATTACTGCGCACAGGCATACCACGATCGTAATTAATGAGACAGTTGCTAACTCGAGTGTGGGGCCATGAAACTCGTCCATCGACAATGCAAATGGCGACCGAGTGAGTGTTTTGGTACACATGATCACTTCAGGCATAAACTGTATAGAGTTGGCAGCATGATATGAGTTTATTTTGCGGTATGCCTGTGGGTATGGTTACAAACAAACCCATATTGGACTTCAAAAACCTTACTGTTGCATAATTTGGTCGTCAAATCTAAACGTTTGGATGTTGTAATTTTCCCTTTATTTTGATCAATATTTTCGTTTGGTTTGCACTATCCAGCAGTTTCATGTTATGGTTTTCATGCAGGTTGGGTGTCCTCGTGCTCTGCACCTATGCATTATGTAGACCCTCTGATATGATGGGCATACAGCCTGATACAGACTGTATTCTAGGGAGGTCGGTTAACACTCTTTAAGCCCCTACTGAAGCACCTTAACTTACCTTCTGCTGCTGATGGCTAATAAGGCCAATACTAAATAAGACCAAAAAAAACTGAAAAACAACGGAAACCCTGGCAAATGGGTACTCATCTGAGAGTACTCAGTGAGAGCTATCCAATGAATACCAACATGACAGGGTTTCAAAAATCTTTGAGTTCTTGTGCTTTGGGCAGGAGTAGCCTCAGCATTGGAAGGGTTAATTTACCTTATAATGGCTGAGACCAGAGACAGGAACCATAGCGTCACACCAGCAATGTTGAAAGGTTAGTCGCAATGCCTTAGACACCCGACCATCAGGGCAGGCCCTCAAGATACAAATGTGTTAAGGCTGTGATGCTGGTGACACACTCAAAATAAGACAACTCCTAGTTTAGCACTCCTGTACCCTTTCTAACAATAGTTATCCAATCCCTGAGGTCTTGGTGTTTCAAATATAAGTTTTCTTTAACTTACCTGCTTGAGCTGACGTCAATATAAGTACATTTACAATTTTACAGTGTTTACCTCAAATGAGGTTTTCTTGATCAATAAAGATTCATTTGATTTATAAATAACATATATGTCTGCTAAATATACTAAGCTAGGGCAACTGAAAGGCAAATTTGGAGTTCCTGCAAGAGAATAACTTACAGGATGCGATTTTGGTGGAAATTTCACTTAGGAAAGTAGGTCACCATGTCTGACCATTGTGTCAACATGTCTGACCATCGTGACCTACTTTCTTAAGTAAAAGTTTCCACCAAAATCGCATGCTGTAAGGTATTCTCTTGCAGGAACTCCAAATTTGCCTTTCAGTTGCCCTAGCTTAGTATATTTCGCAGACATGTATGGTATTTATAAATAAAATGAACCTTTATTGATCAAGAAAACTTCATTTGAGGTAAAACACTGTAAAATTGAAACTGTACTTGTATTGAGGTCAGCTCAAGCAGGTAAGTTAAAGAAAACTTATATTTGAAACACCAAGACCTCAGGGATTGGATAACTATTGTTAGAAAGGGTACAGGAGTGCTAAACTAGGAGTTGTCTTATTTTGAGTGTGTCACCAGCATCACAGCCTTAACCACTTAAGGTGATGGGTACCATTGCAAGCCAGTTAAAAGCCCTGTCCCAAAACACACCTCAAAGCAGCATAATCCTATAACTAGGTGTATCTCCAGGTTCCTGAGTGTTATCAGGTAGAGAATATCATCGCCACCTGTCATTATTCAATCCATATTCTGTTTTATTTCAAAATTTACAACTTTTTTTTCAAATGACATATTCTCATTAATTACGCAGGTGATGGTTACTACAGGTTCAGAGTTACTTTAGGGATATCATTGACTATGCCCAATAAAAAGTATTTTTTTGATTTTTTACCCCTGAAGATTTTTACAGACCATAACGTTGAACATTTTAGTTAGAAATCTCCACACCAACTTCACTTGGTGATCTCACGTCATAGTCTTAGCCAGCAGGGCGTCTGGGTGCTTTTTTGGACACCCAAACCCCTAAAAAGAACCCTTCAGGACACCCAAATATTTTAGACTGGAATTTCTAAAAATCTCAATCTCAAGCTTAAAATATAATTTTTTCATCTCCTTATAATTCCAATGATATTGTTTAATGATATCATGCCTTATTTTGATGAATTTATACATGTTTATGATTGAAATATGAGTATATTGTGATCCCCCCTAAAAATTTGGACGCCCAAAAATTTTACAACTATCAATTTTAGGCACCCAGTTTCAAAATCCTGGCTAAGACACTGTCTCACGTACTCATAGCTAGCACCTATTTATAGCATCCTGACCACAACCCATTGTCTTGAGATCGTCGATGTGTATCTTTGTGCAACTCTCTTTTGTTTCGAGTGCTCAGGAGTGATCAGCGAGGTATGTCCATTACTATCAAAGGGGTTCCCATGCCTCCACACACGAGATTTCTCACTAGAAGTTTCAATGTTATGGCCTGTAAAAATCTTCAGGGGTAAAAAATCAAAAAAATACTTTTTATTGGGCATAGTCAATGATATCCCTAAAGTAACTCTAAACCTGCAGTAACCATCACCTGCGTAATTAATGAGAATATGTCATTTGAAAAAAAAGTTGTAAATTTTGAAATAAAACAGAATATGGATTGAATAATGACAGGTGGCGATGATATTCTCTACCTGATAACACTCAGGAACCTGGAGATACACCTAGTTATATGATTATGCTGCTTTGAGGTGTGTTTTGGGACAGGGCTTTTAACTGGCTTGCAATGGTACCCATCACCTTAACCTACCTTATAATGGCTGACACCAGAGACAGGAACCATAGAGTCACAGCAGCGATGTTGAAAGGCGAGGCCGGGTAGTCGAGTATTTTCTTTTCGCAGAACCACGCCAGGTGTTCTACTGGGAAGAAAAGCTGGTTACAACAGTTAGAGAAAACGTTGAGGATTCGTAGAATGGGATCTCTTTCCTGAAATAATAATAATAATTTGATAATAATATTGATAATAATAATGATAATGATTATCATAATATTAATAATAAATAATAATAATAATAATAATAATAATAATAATAATAATAATGATAATGATAATAATGATAATGATAATAATGATTATAATAATAATAATAATAATAATAAAAAACAATAATAATGATAATAATAATGAAAATAATAATAATAAAAAAAATGACATACCAATGATATTGATAATTATAATACTAATAACCATATAATTATAATGTTAATCATAATAATAACAATAATAATAATAGTAAATTAATAATAATAAAAATAATGATAATAATAATAAAATTTATAATAACAATAATAATAATAATAATAATAATAATAATAATAATAATAATTATAATAATAACAATAATAATAATGAAAAAATTAATGATAGTAATAAAGGTATTCGGTATATAGTCTTGTATCCATCGAAGTGCTCACACAACCTTCCTCCCCTAGCAGGCCTGTACACATGGAAACCATTTCAATCCCCCAAGGGATATTCCAGAGCAGTTGGCAGCATATAGCGCACAAGCTCTAAGCAATGCCTTATTTATGCTAGGTAGTAGGTACTCATTTTGCAGCTGGGTAGACTGGGGCAATATGGAATAAACTGTCATGCCCGAGGACAGACACGGCCGGGAATTGAACCAGTAACCTTCTGATTACTAGTCCGACACCTAACCAACTGTTTGTCCCATGATAATGGTAAAAACGATAATAATATCAATGTCAATAATAATAATAATAATCATCATAATAATAGTATCATTATAATAATGATAATGATAATAATAAAAATAATAATAGTAGTAGTAATAATATATATATATATATGTATATATATATATATATCATATATATATATATATATATATATATATATATATATATATATATATGTGTGTGAGTGTGTGTGTGTGTGTGTGTATGTACCTGTATGTACATATATATCAGTAAGTAACATTAATATATCTATATATGTATATGTACATATAAATATGTATATATATATAAATATATATATGTATATATATATATATATATATATATATATATATATATATATATATATATATATATATATATATATATATATATATATATATATACTGTAGAGTATATTCCCATGAAACATGTGGCACTCACACTCTTTCCTAGTCCATACTTGAGGGTGTACGCCAGCATAGGGAGGTCATCGAATAATCTCAAAATCACTCTACAGGATGCCAGCTGTCCGGCGACGGTCAACAATTTCTGACCACCCGATTTGGGCGCAAACCTGGTCGCTGCGGCACACGCGTACGTGAGGGTGCGAATGATCTTATCCCGACCATAGTAAGTTCCCAGCAACTTGACTGTTGTCTCCATTTTGTTTCGCTAAAAGTCCATGGTCAAGTTCCAAAGGTTAGCTCTAGGTCATTTACTAGCTTATCGGCTTACCTGAGTTTGAGATATAAATAAACTATCTTGGTAATGCACAGTCATAGCTGGTTTATCTGAAGGGGTGTTTACAAACGTGACCTATTTGTGAAGCGCGGACGTTTTTCATATACCGGTACACCGAAGTATGCCGAAATGAAGAGTTAGACAAGGTTTTCCCACAGAAGGGTTTACACATACCGGCTGCGGTCTCTATACTGAACAATTTGAATGCAATGTGAATTTCCACAAACAATCTGAAAGAAATGGATATAGATTTTAAATTAAGCAAATATTTTTAAAATGTGATACCCTTCACCATGTACCCTTCCTCCCATATTGATCTTTCCTCCACATTTGTGCCGGTACATAATTGTTGATAGGACCTCACTATGCATGTTTTTTTTTCAGTTTATTACCCCAAAAATTGCTACAAGGTCTAGTAGCCGTTGGACGTCACATGTGACGTCCAACTGGACAGTACTGGACCACACTGTGACACTTCGCTTGGTGTCACTGTGACATCACAATTCTATGCCAGTATAACTTAAATGTCCAACTGGTGTGGCGTCCAAGTGGACACTTTTGCGCTACACTGTGACACTGCGCTAAATGTCACTGTGACGTCGCGTTTCTGTGCCGGCGATGGACAGTTAGGGGTCTTGTAGTCTGTCACACAAATGTAGTTCCGCTGGTGTCCGCCAGGTGCTCAATATTCTCCTTAATTAACTGATTATACACACTCGGCGTGTGTATCAATTGAATAACAAAAGGAAATCACTCAATTTGAACATTTACTTAGTACATC
Organism: Maea johnstoni; assembly: GCA_963942565.1. NCBI lineage: Eukaryota > Metazoa > Annelida > Polychaeta > Spionida > Magelonidae > Maea > Maea johnstoni. The sequence goes on along the minus strand of OZ012701.1, from coordinate 19,180,074 downwards.
TTCCACTTTAGACGTTGAAGAGTACATATAGTGCCGTTTATACACTCCTGGTGTGTGCCTCCAAAGTCGGCCTCGCTAGTTGTGGACAGTTAGGGGTCTTGTAGTCTGTCACACAAATGTAGTTCCGCTGGTGTCCGCCAGGTGCTCAATATTCTCCTTAATTAACTGATTATACACACTCGGCGTGTGTATCAATTGAATAACAAAAGGAAATCACTCAATTTGAACATTTACTTAGTACATCTTCCACTTTAGACGTTGAAGAGTACATATATAGTGCCGTTTATACACTCCTGGTGTGTGCCTCCAAAGTCGGCCTCGCTAGTTGTGGACAGTTAGGGGTCTTGTAGTCTGTCACATAAATGTAGTTCCGCTGGTGTCCGCCAGGTGCTCAATATTCTCCTTAATTAACTGATTATACACACTCGGCGTGTGTATCAATTGAATAACAAAAGGAAATCACTCAATTTGAACATTTACTTAGTACATCTTCCACTTTAGACGTTGAAGAGTACATATAGTGCCGTTTATACACTCCTGGTGTGTGCCTCCAAAGTCGGCCTCGCTAGTTGTGGACAGTTAGGGGTCTTGTAGTCTGTCACACAAATGTAGTTCCGCTGGTGTCCGCCAGGTGCTCAATATTCTCCTTAATTAACTGATTATACACACTCGGCGTGTGTATCAATTGAATAACAAAAGGAAATCACTCAATTTGAACATTTACTTAGTACATCTTCCACTTTAGACGTTGAAGAGTACATATAGTGCCGTTTATACACTCCTGGTGTGTGCCTCCAAAGTCGGCCTCGCTAGTTGTGGACAGTTAGGGGTCTTGTAGTCTGTCCACACAAGTGTAGTTCCGCTGGTGTCCGCCAGGTGCTCAATATTCTCCTTAATTAACTGATTATACACACTCGGCGTGTGTATCAATTGAATAACAAAAGGAAATCACTCAATTTGAACATTTACTTAGTACATCTTCCACTTTAGACGTTGAAGAGTACTTATAGTGCCGTTTATACACTCCTGGTGTGTGCCTCCAAAGTCGGCCTCGCTAGTTGTGGACAGTTAGGGGTCTTGTAGTCTGTCACACAAATGTAGTTCCGCTGGTGTCCGCCAGGTGCTCAATATTCTCCTTAATTAACTGATTATACACACTCGGCGTGTGTATCAATTGAATAACAAAAGGAAATCACTCGAACATTTACTTAGTACATCTTCCACTTTAGACGTTGAAGAGTACATATAGTGCCGTTTATACACTCCTGGTGTGTGCCTCCAAAGTCGGCCTCGCTAGTTGTGGACAGTTAGGGGTCTTGTAGTCTGTCACACAAATGTAGTTCCGCTGGTGTCCGCCAGGTGCTCAATATTCTCCTTAATTAACTGATTATACACACTCGGCGTGTGTATCAATTGAATAACAAAAGGAAATCACTCAATTTGAACATTTACTTAGTACATCTTCCACTTTAGACGTTGAAGAGTACTTATAGTGCCGTTTATACACTCCTGGTGTGTGCCTCCAAAGTCGGCCTCGCTAGTTGTGGACAGTTAGGGGTCTTGTAGTCTGTCACACAAATGTAGTTCCGCTGGTGTCCGCCAGGTGCTCAATATTCTCCTTAATTAACTGATTATACACACTCGGCGTGTGTATCAATTGAATAACAAAAGGAAATCACTCAATTTGAACATTTACTTAGTACAGGTACAGAGGGGGGCCGCACCCGCGTTACGTATTTCGCGGCAGAAGGGGTCTTTTTTTTAAGACCTCCGCAGGTCCGAGATTTTGTAAAAAATGGGTACTTTTTTGTACCCAGGTACGAAGTATATAGGGGTCAAAATCCCCTTACAATCCACGAAATATACGCGGCTCTGACACCGAGTGACTCCTGAAGTGACTGTGCTTCCGAGATTGCTGCCGCCACTTGCTACCGCTAAACACGCAGAGAATGATAAATCTAAAGTTAAAATACGTGTTGTGTTCATCCGATGTCAGTGTTTTCATAAAAGAAGGGGTGTTTATTTAGTGGAAAAAGGCAGCGTTTTTATTAGAATAAGAGTGTTTTTTTTGGCCAGAAATCGGTGCTTTAGGGTTATTTTTAAATTTTGTTAACGAGCGTATGCGCCCCCTAAATACCCAAGTGCCCCCCCCCCCCCTCCCCGGGCTTTTCAAGTAATTTAGCGATGTTCAAAATCTAGTACACTGTTGCAGAAGAAACAGCTTGGGCTGAAACATTTCTTTCCACAGTAAGATAATGTTTGAATTTAGGTAAGGAAGTATATAATCCACCGGCTTGCTTCTGACGATTGACTTCAAAAGTTCTATGTGACCATTTTCTATCATGTACATCCGTGATCAAATCGAACTTCTACTTAAAGAAAATTTTTTTTTTTATAAAGACAACTAATCCGCTCACATAGCACTGATATAAACATCTGACCCAATCCTTTTCTTTCTATCTAGGCCTACCTCTCCTCGCCGTCATTATTTTGATATCAGTGGCGTTTTTTGTTTTTTATTGCATTTTGACAGCATTTCAATTTTGACTTATGAATTTATAAAATCTACCCGACAGGATAATTAGAATCAGAAAAGAGACCACCATTTATGCACCAGTCAATTGAATCCTCGGGAGGGGGGGGGGGGGGGGGGGGGGGGGGGGGGGATGGGGCGGGGATAGTGCACCGACGTATTAGTATTCATAGTAGTAGTAGTAGTAGTAGTAGTAGTAGTAGTAGTAGTAGTAGTAGTAGTAGTAGTAGTACAAGTAGTAGTTTGAATTTGGATTGTTCATCACCTTTTCTGCCATATTGCAGCTTATCGTAATAGCCAGTTGTATATGGTGGTAGTAGTAGTATTCATAGTAGTATTCATCGTAGTAGTAGTAGTGGTAGTAGTAGTTTGAATTTGGATTTTTTTCTTCTGCCACATTGCGGCTAAGTCATGATTAACCAGTTGTATTTAGTGATACTAAAAGTATTAATCGTTCGTAGCAGTAGTAGTAGTAGTAGTAGTAGTAGTAGTAGTAGTAGTAGTAGTAGTAGTAGTAGTAGTAGTAGTAGTAATAGTAGCTATAACTTTTATTATTTCTTCACTTTTCTGCCATATTTCAACTTTCTAGTATATTAATACGGATTTTGCGGGACCGTTGGCTACCTTTTTAAAGTAGCATGTGCCGTTTGATGAGGATTTGACCCCTGCATTATCTTCCCACATGGCCGGTTTAGACAGTCGGCAGGATACGTTAGTTACGTTCCTTCTCCCGTAAGACTCGAATTTAATGGCGAAAGAATTTTGAGTGGAGTGTATGTCTTTGGAAACATCGTTGATTTACAGCACCATCTATTCAGAATTGAGTTTGACGAAATATGTATGATTATAAATATCGAAAAGCAAGTTGGCGTAATGGTTAGGCAGGTTTGCATTCTGAGTTGTAGAGCAATCATAACCAGAGCGAATCTCGATGGGGGTGCTGGAATAGTTTTTTTTCCTTGCTTTTTTCGTATGTTTCGGATGGCACTTTATGCCGTAGATCCAGTCACCTAAATACGCGCACCTTTAACATTGAAAAAATAACTACAGACTTGAAATGATTAATCCTTTTTTAGTAACAATTTAAGTTTATTTTGTCATCGTTCTGTGATCTTCATAAATTCTTAAAGTAAAGCAGTATATTTGCGCTCTTTTGGTGGAATGTGTAAATGCAATATAATTGGTTTTGTATTTAACACATACACACACACACACACACACGCTATTGGTTGTTCTAGTTCATCATTGCTATTCATATGTATGTTTTTCTATGTAAAACATGAATGTATGTAATACCATAGGGTAATTGATTTAAACCTTTACCCATCCAGGATATATCAAAGGTTGTTAAGTTAACCCATACTTTGCCAATGCTCCTTAAGATCATACATTCAACACTTTGCCAGCCAGAATTAATAAAGGGTTGTCTTATTAGCATATTAATGGTCAGAGCGTCTGAAGACCATTCATTTAACCCATTACCCACCAAGCATATTTTAACGGTTCTTAAGTATACTCATTCATGACCAATGGACCTTCAAATAAATCATTCAACCTTTTGC
>OZ012701.1:19161026-19175779 GCA_963942565.1 Maea johnstoni | reverse complement strand
TTTTTCAATATGTACTCGTTAGTTAACTATTGAGTACCGACCGATACCCTCACTTTCAGGGTGTGCATACAATGGGGTTAAACGGGTACTTCTCCAATACATACCGGCTAGTCAGTTATTGGGGAACGACCGATACCCTCACGATCTGGGTACGTTGTATGGGATGGGTTTAAATGGGTCCTTCCTACATATATATTCTGACTAGTCAATAATTTACTAACTGCCAATACCCTCAACATCAGGGGTTGAAGGCAGTGATGTTATAACGGGTATATTCTACACGTATGCTGGTTAGTCAATTTTGGGTACCGACTGGTACCCTCATTTTCAGGGTTTGTATTAAATGGGGTTTTAGAGGGTACTTACTACATATATGTTGGCTAGTCAATAGAAGCTGCCCTCATAAGCCCCCAGGTGGTCTGGTTGGTACAAACTAAGGCCTCAGACCCATGGTCAGCAGTGTTTCTGCACTACTAGAGGCAGCAGTCATTGAGGATTTCACTCACTTTAAGGATAGTTTTTAAGCATTCTTAAAGGAATATCAATGAATCATGCTGACAGAATAATTTTCTGAGATGATGGTTTAAAAATGCGCATCGGGAGGGAGGGGGGTTAGTGCAATAGTGACAGTCTGTATCATTATAAACCAAACATGATTGGTGTCAAGTTCTAACCATTTCCTATACCCAAGACAACATGAACAGTTGAATGTAAAGACTATCAATATGTACATATATTTATGTTCAAGAGTAAGTTTATTTCTCTAATCATTTCAATAACTCTAAGCTATCATTTTCTAAGTTTCTCAGTTAATAATGAACATATTGAAACGTAATGAGCATGGATTTTAATACCCTTACAAAAGGGCAGATAGATACTAGTATTCAAGTAACTGTTTGCTTCACCTAAAAACCCATAGGATAGGGGCACAAATACAGTAAGGTTGGCCTGTTTTAGCAAAATAAAATTTAATTCTTTGCTATCTTTAATGACACATTATAATCGTCCTTTTGAAATACATACAAAACGTCTCAAGCTAATTCAAAACATATCAACTAAACCATATCAGTTTCCCGATTCTCACTGGTGTTAAGAAATTCAGGCCTGAAAAGAATATAGATATCATAGACTACCCTTCCATTGCAACATTGGAAAATTGGGGGGGTCACACTGACTTGTTTTTATCATAAATTTAGTAGTTCCATTATTTCAAAAAGGGTGCCCATCGATAGCCAGCACTGATAGAAAACTTATACCAGATGAGCTGGTCAGTAAACCAGTAAACCATCTAAAGTTTGTTACTATAATCAGGGACTTAGCCAGGACACGTCCTGTCAGTCTTTTGGACAGGCAGTTTCCTAAAAACTCCTGTTTGGAAGGCAAAAATGTCTATGAAGATTTTTCAATTTTGATTTTTAGGGTGTAATAACCAAATATTTTTGTAGCAAACCATCTTCTAGGGCATAGTTGAAGTGTAAATTGCCCTTTTTGACAGACTAGTCTATTAATTGTAGCTGGTATAGGTATTTGAAGTAGATTAATAGCTAAATCTGGCAGACAGATATTTTGAAATTGCTCTTTTGGACAGGCACTTTTGAAATCCTGGCTAAGATCTTGACTATATTCACCTCTTCCCTGTCTTCTAAATGTTGATTGTTAAATATATTTGTGTCACACCAACAGGAAAAGGCATTTAGCGAATGGATTTTGCTCTATCCTTTAACACAAGAAAAACCATTGAATTACTTTCTATAGATCTGTATACCTTATCAGGCCAGTGATTATCCATGACTAAGTAGCAGTAATCAGAAACTTCCTTTATACTGTCAAAGTGATCTCTGTGTCAGACAACTATGTCTAGGTACCCTATAAGCACTAAGGGGAAAGGCTTAGCAAAACCTATGGAAAAGGATGGGCTTGGCTGCTGTAGAGTACATGCAGAGTAATGGGCTGGCAGCAACCAGCTGGCCTTTGTTTGTACCTACCCTGCTGTACCAACCCTCTTAATGGAGAATGGTCTATTATTGGAAAACAACCGATACCCTTCCTACCAGGGGTTGTATAGAATGGGGTTTTAAAGGGTACTTCTTATATATATATATATATGCTGGCTCGTCAATTATTGGGTATCAACCGATACCCTCATTATCAGGGGTTGTATAGAATAGGTTTTAAAGGGTACTTTCTCCATACATGCTGTTTAGTCAATCATAGGCTAACAACCGATACCCTCACTTTCAGGGTTTGTATTAAGTGGGATATTAAAGGGTACTTCTTACATACCGTAATTTCGCGTGTATAAGACGCACCCGTATATAAGACGCACCCCTTGTCCAGGCCTTTAAATTTATGTATAGACCTTAGCTTTGTGTATAGTGCGCACCCCCTTTTGGGAATTATTGTAGGATATCAACTCCTCATGAATAACGCTAGAAACCCAGTAAAACGCATATTGAGATGAGTGAAATGTGACATCACCGTGACATCAACGCGTATCACCCTGTGTCGGTACTCACTACCCATTGTCCTAGGCATGTCACAGGATTGTACTCAGTAAATTCTGGCGGAGGGTGGTTCGGTAATTACAATTCATCAATGACGAGGCAAACATCGATGGGCATTGTCTTGGCCGCATTATAATTGTAATTGGAGATCTCCGAGTGGCCTGGTAACTCAATGTAAAACACCCTAGATTTCTAGCTTTGTGTATAAGACGCATCCCCTATTTGAGTGTAAAATTTAGTGTAAAAAAGTGCGTCTTATACACGCGAAATTACGGTATATGCTAGCTAGCCAATTATTGGATAACGACTGATACCCTCCCTACCAGGGTATTTTTAACGGGTTCTTCCTCCATATATACTGGCTAATAAATTTTTGGGTACCGACCTATACCGTCACATTCAGGGTTGGCATAGATTGGGGTTAAATGGGTACTTCTTCAATATATACTCGCTAGTCACTCATTGGGTTTACGACCGACACCTATACCTTAAATCAGCCGCTACCCTTCCTACCAGGGGTTGTATGAAATGGGGTGTTGAATGTTACTTCCTACAATGCCGACATGTAATTCCTGCACTTAATGTCTGGGCAGTCCGGGCATGATACACGACAGCACGCCCGGTTACCGACCAGTTTCCTTGGCATGGATACATGGATGACCTCGTAACTGAACATAGATTTGATTAGCAAGATACATGTGTCATGGATGTGTTTGGATTATTTTCTTGACATCTTGGCATGGCTTTTTATACAACCAGCCATTGGCAGACGTCCGGTCGACTGGTGCAGAAATTAAATGTCTGTACTGTACATATATTCTGGCTAGCCATTTTCACGTGGGTCAAGGCTGTGGATTTAAGTTTTGCTCTTTGTGCTTTGGTTCAATCTTCTGCGTTAAATGTTTATCTTTGGTTATTTCATAAGTTTAAATTTAGTTCAGTTTAATTTCACTTTTGTGTCTTTTCATATACATACTTTGATTTGTTTTCTTCGTATAGGTCTATTTTTGGTATACACTGTTAGTTGTTAGATGTTACTTTCTGCCTTATGGAGTCAGTCAAGTACATGCATACAATCAGTACTTCCTCCATATCAACTGGCTGGTCAATTATTGGCTAATGACTGATACCCCCTACCAGGGATTGTGTAGACTAGGGTCTAACGGGTACCGTATAACTGGTTTATTTGGCGTGTACTTAAGTTGGCGTTTTCTTTTTCAAAAAAGTATTTTCCCTGTTTCTATTTTGGCGTCTGGAGCAGTCCGAACAACGCCATCTTTATGTAGACATATTTTCTTTAATTTGGCGTTGATGGGCATTCGCCAAAAAACGCCAAATTAAAAACCATGCCAAATTAAAAACCACGCCAAATTAACCAATACTTTCTCCATATAAGCCGGCTAGGCCATCATTGGGTAACAAACGATACCCGCAGAATAACAAGTGGCAAAGCTTCGTTAAGCCATCAACAATGCCAGAAATTGTTCGAATGCTACTTCATCAAAAGCATTGAATTATTTTCCAACCCTTAAATTTTAGGAACTCTTGTTGCCTTCTTCAATATACTGCGCGGAGAAATTTCAAATTTTGTCCAGTCTGAGTATGAAGGGCTTTTAACATGAACATCACACATATAGCAGTACCAATATAAAACAGTTTTTGAACTATTTGGGCACATTTCATCAAAGTGATATAAACCCACCCAACCTGGACTAGGTGTTAACTCGGATATCTGGTCCTGCTGTGACCTGGTCTAGAAGTTAGACTAGGCCTAAATTAAGTCCAATTTCATCAAATGAGTTAGTACCGGGTAACAACCAAACCTAGTCTCAAATAACTTGGCTGCTGGTTTTTGCTCTATTTTGGGCATTGGCAAGCCTTGTGTTCAGTCGAACAAAGGCTATGAGTAGAGGACCCCATGTTGAGAGAATAGAAACCTTCACTCCCACAACATAGCCTATTGCATCTATAGTGGATGACCAGTGTAGGGTATTATTTCTTTGGAATGAAAAATACATGTATTAAGTATTGTATGCAAATGTGATGTAAAATGCTAAAATGCAATATTTAGTTATTTGCCTTTGTCAATTTAAATTGATTTGATATTTATGCCTACTTAAGTGTCAGATGCTTTGAATGCTGAAGACATTTATCAGCACTCAAACTATCTGTGAATATCAAAATGTAATGTAGAAGCAAGATATTTTTAAAATGCAAATGCCAGTGGTTTATCTTACTACTGAGACAATTTTCTTAGTTTGCTCTCAAACTGTCTTAATATTTTTCTCTTTTTATTTGAGAGAATATTTATAGAGAGAGAAAGCATTTTTTCTGAAACGTGACAGAAGCCATCTGTACAATTTTATTAGCATTAAACGACAATTCCACCATGTATAAAACAGAGGCCCAAATAGTTTCTTATGGTATTTTCTACTTAAACCCAAGTTCGCACCAGTGCCAACCTTCAAACAAGAAGTATATTGCTGTTCAAACACCTCCAAATAGACACTAAATAGAGGCACTGGGGGCGGCCATCTTAGCCAGTTAATAGCCTCTAGGCAGGCTGTTGGCGCAACTATTAGTCATTAGCAGTAAGGTAACTGCTTATGAAAAAAGCATATACCAGCTTAGGCTGACTGGCATTGAATTGTATACAAATAATGTCGTCCTGGATATAGAGCATTCCACAAGTTTGAAATATTGCAAATTTCTCTTGCATGATTTCACTTTTCCTGTCCTTGTCAATGTTGACTGCATTTTGGAGCAGGTCACTGATGTCTAGGTGCAGCACACAAATTGTACTTGAGGTCAGCTACATGATTACACTTTCCCAAGACCAGTATTTACATTTTCACTAGCCTTTTAAATAATCAACTACATATCCTAGATCCAATTGACTGACACTGAATGTGTAGAAATAATGTTGTTTGGGAAATAGAGCACACTCCAAGTATTTCCTGTCCTTTTTGCAAACTTTGACAACATTCCCGATCTGATCATTGAGTATCATCAAACTTTCACTAAGACTATTAAGGTATTACAAAAAGGCACCTCATGGTCACTTTCTGGCCCTCTTCTAACTCGGAGCATTTCTGATCTAGTCACTATTAAAATGCATGTCAAATTTCACTTGCACACAGTTTTATAAAATGCATTCAGAAGATATTTCTGGCCTTCTTCCAACTCAGAGCATTTCTGATCTGATCACTGAATGCATGTCAAATTTCACTTGAACACAGTTTTATAAAATGCACTAAAAATATATTTTCTAGCCTTCTTCCAATTCAGAGCATTTCTGAATGCATGTCAAATTTCACTTGTACACAGTTTTAGAAAAGGCACTCAAAAGATAATTTCTGGCCTTCTTCCAACTCGGAGCACTTCAGATCTGATCAGTTTTCTAGCATGCACCCAAAGTTATTTCCTGGCCTTCTTGTCAACTTTAACAGCATTTCTGGTGATTATTCTTTTCCCAGATCTCATACATGGTGCACAGATTGGTCTGACGACTGCCAATTCTCTCTTAGCCTCCTGAACCTAATCTCCCAATAAATATCCTCTGATCCACAGTGGATACATACTTCCTCAAAGATGGCATTGGTGCCAGAATAGTATGTAATCTCTATAATGGAGTTACAGTTTCTTCCCTCTTTCATGACCAACTCATCATTCCCTGGGAGGAGTCTACGCAGACCACATGTGTAGGCCCGCTCTTCTTCCATCATCAGTGGCTGAAGTCCACTGTTATTTGACATTTTCTGTTTGCCATATACCACTCTGTATTTCCTGCATTTGCAACAAACATATTCTTTCTTGCTTTGTCTGTGCTCTGGTCTCAGGTCCACGCTTGGCCGATTTTTGTCAGTTGTATTGGTCCTGTAGATATTTTTGAAGTTCTTGCCACATGGAAATCATGATCTGAGGCCACAAGCTGTGTGCCCATCGGAAAAATGGAACAATTGTGTGAGCGATTCCCAGTAGAAATGAGGTCGTCTGGGTTGCCTATGGGTATGACAGCCTTGTCGTCAACGCAAATCATTCTTGAGTACTACTGGTACTGAACTGCCATCTCTTTTATCAATGAGAACTGTGAAAACGCCCAGAATGAGTGGATGTGTGCCTTGTGAAGTAATCGCTGCTGAACAGTCATTTTGACACAAAATCTTCCTGTGTAAGCAATGGCACTATGGTTGTAGGGATTTGTTGGCCAGCTTGACAGCTGATAGAGATGGTATTGGTGTTCCTGTGGGAAGAGAACTTTCTACTTCTGTGATCAGACTGGAAACCGATATTGCCTTGGGCGTAAACAGCACATCATTATGTCTTCTTTCATTGACAACAACGTCTTTCTCTACAGCAGTTGCAAGGGCATTCCAGAATGGGTCAAATTTCTCATCTTTTACTTTCTCATTGTTCTTTCTGAGGTCATAGGCCATTTGGTCTTCATCACTAGTCAAAAGGAATTCCATCAATTGGTCATCAACAACACCCTGATGTGTTGATTCAGGTGCTGAACTGTCTCCAGTCAAATGTTTGTAAATGGCTCGCGGAACAGCTGGCTTGCATGAAACAGTTTTACTGAATAACTCAATAAATCCTTGTTTCATCTGTCTGCTTGCATAGATGGGTATCCTTGCTCTGATTATGTTGATGCATGTCGTGAATGCACAGCAGTTATCTTCATCACACCAAAAAACATAGTGTATATAACCATTTGGCTTTGTTTCAGTAAAATGTTTGGTTCTGAAAGGCAGTTTTAAGTTATCAAGCCATGATATTCTTTCAACTGTCATCTGGCAGAAAATCCAAAAGGAACTTCTGTGTAATTTTGCACTTTCTCCAAGATGTCCACAAGTGATGAATACTCGTTGGGGAAGTTCTTTGTATCCACCGGTACAAGTCTTAGTTTCCATATAACCCTTAATTATAACCCCTGCATGGGTTCTTCTCTTTGATGATTCAGCTCAATGGTCTTGCTTTTTCCTGCCGGGTAACTGTGATACTTGTAAATGGCATTGAACATGCCAACAACTTCTTGCTTGAAAGGTGAGACATGTTTTGCACTCCACCAAGGCTTCTCCGAGCGCAATCCAATAGACTGGTCATATGTTGTTTGAGATGCTGCACTCGCAAAAAAGGCTTTGCCTTCTTCTGTTCTTTCCAGTTAACATAACCTTGAAAGTTTTGCAAGGGAATATGGTATCCCCTCTCTTCAAACTTGTCATGATGGGGGTCAACAAACCAAAGAGCGACAACCACAGGGGTGCAGGGGGGGATACAGGCCAGAATTTGACTGGTGCCAAAACTGAAAATGGCCACCGGGCACCGTAGGTGCTCGGGACTAGAGGCCGGGGGTCTTGGGGCCCCAGAAGCCCAAGGGTTTACGTCGCTCTGAGATGTATTCTAAGCAACTCGTGGCACTTAAAATTATATATTTTATTGACTTACTTTTGAAAGAATTTCATTTTATTTCTAGTATTGTTTATCCATATACTGAACCACTCATTACTCACCACTGATCTTTGGAATGGATTTCATAATAAAAGGCTATCTTATGGGTAAAATATATTCTTAAAACTGTAGTGATTGCTTAAATATTACACTTCACATGCACCATTACCACAGGGCGGAGATGGTGAATGCCTCCAAAACCCTCCTTAATAAATATCCCAATTACTTGATTTTGATTAGCCCAATCGGCCATCAAACATTGGGCAAACAAATGAAATTAGTTCTTGTCATTGTCCAAATCAACACAATAAAAGTTTATTTTCAAATTCCTTTTTCAATTTTTTTAATGGCCACATGGCTTGAAAATATTGTTCACAAAATGTACCCCAGGGGTGGGGATAACTGACAAAAAATGTGCCCTAGGCATTGGAACTATGCAAAATAGGGCAGAATGTCAGAACACTATCCCCCCCCCCCCCCCCCTCCCGTCTAGGGGATTCAATTAATTGATGCATTTACCTAGTTAATCCTGAATACACTCCCAACTGGCAAAAGGGCAATTGGATACCAATATACGTTGACCAGTATTATCTACCATTAATGTTACAATACTACCTCCTACTATTGTTCATGATTTGCTAAAAAATCTGATCCTTGAATTGTTTATACTTGTATACCAAGTTCCCAAAGTCGTCTTCTACTTTAAAGTGAAGATTAAAGTAAAGTAAAGATGACTTCAGTTGTTCAGCTGCGGCATGACTGGCAACACTCCAGCCATGGTTGCTTCGTACTTACCAGCGCTCCTAGCGGCGAGTATAATCACGTGTTTGCCAGGGATTGATAATCATCTCCGCAGGGAATTACTATCTCCCCCGGCCGATATCTGCCGTCCTTATCAATTCCCTATGGAGACTTGTTGTGTCTGGGGGCCGGTCGCGAGAACAATGTCGAGTTGACTGCCTCCTCTTCCTTAATCCACATGTCCCAAGGGGGGGTTTAAGGAAATCCATCCGGGGCATGATGCCCTCTAACTGCCTGTCTAAAAAGTGGTGTGTGAACGGGGAGGAATAAGCTCGCGGATTTGACCGGTGCCAAACATCCAGTTTTTGAATTGAGCGGTGACTTGTCACTGGAATCACCGGTGTGGATCCGCCGGTAGGGTGATAGTCTTCCTGGCTTCTTCCCCTGTCCCAGATATAAATATGATGTTCTTCCTGTCTAAGTAGTCCACAAGGTCAATGAAAAGTTTTTGTTGTTTGGAAGTTTTTCCTCAGGCAAAAGAGTGTACTTCCTTTGTAATCTCCTAAGGAATTCTAGACTAGACATTGTTTTAGGTGGGGTTGGTTCCCCCTCTAGGACAGTATCATAAACATCTGGAGGGTCCGGTTTCATCTCAAGTTTCAAATACTTGACATCGAATCCAGACACTAGGTCTGAAATGATCATATCATCTTCAGCATCCACCCAACTATCTGCTTGGTTGTCGGAGCAAGTCATCTTATAGAGTTCTCCTTCATAATGTGGTGCGTTCTGCATTTTCAGTTGGTGAATTGTATTTTCTCTCTCCACCTGGATGAATTTCTGTTCTGACTTCCTTCCAGCAACAATTAGCGGGCACAGTATTATTGCCATACTTGATAGCTGGTGTATCGCCATAATAGTCCACGCAAACTAGCATTTTTCAAAAAACTAACTGCAACAGAATTTTTTTACTACAACGCATTTCTCTGAGGTCCCTAGATCAACTTACTAAAAGTCCTGGAAAATCCCGACACAGGAAATATGCTAATTAGCATAAATCCAATATGGCCACTAACAAGTGAGAATTGGCTATATCTCTGTAACCGGATCATAGTTTTGAGTAATAAAAAATACTATACTAGGGTTTTCAGATACAAGGATTCATTTGAAATACCTTTCAACAGATTTATTTTATAAGCTGATTTGCATAAATCCAATATGGCCACCAATAAATGAGAAATGGCTAGATGTTGGCAACCAAATCTCATTTTTGACTCGTACAAAATTGTATATGGAGGTTTTAAGGTATCAGGATTCATTAAACATGTCTTTCAGTACCATTTTATGATTAGATTTTAGGTAGAAAACTTATATGGATACCCATAAATAGCCATAGCATGCCAATTAAGTCTCAGTCACTAATATACCCATACTCAGGTCTTTGGGTAATATCAAATAAGCATAATTATCAGCTCACTTACTTGTATTAACCAACATTTCACTGTAAGCTTTAGTCTTCAGAAAAGTCCGGAATGAGTGAGTTGGAACAGCTTGTTCCATGACATAGACCACATACTGACAAGCATGGCAAGTTGTACTTTCGGCAAGTGCATCTGTTTGTATTGCAATCTTTCTTGCAGTTGCAATAAATGACATCTAGTAGTTGTTATGGTGCTGCTGGCTGGTCAGCCTGTGTTGACTAACATTTCCCCTCAATGATGTGCCAGCCCCAGTCCTCTGGTTTCATATCAGTTGTTGCATCTTTCTACTCCATGATTTGGTAATAGACTCTTCAGCTATGGTGTTTAGCAGCAGCGGAAGTTGGTGGCAGAGACTGTGGTTCCACATGTGACATGCTTTTTTGAGACCTTCTCACAAAACATTTTGTAATGTAATGTGTTCAGCTTTTTACCTTGATCTCCTCCATAGAGAAACACCAGGGCATTTTCCCCAGTTTCAATGATGGCCTCTTTATTAGGCACATTGTACCTATTGAAGACATGAGCCATCTTGCGGAAATGTGGATCTCTTTGGATTTTCTTCACTGCCAGTCCCTTTCCCAAACCGAATGGATGAGAGTTGGTGTCACATCCCAGAATTGCATGAATAAAAAGTATATTATTGCAAACTTCTGGTCCCAGCAGCTGCCTTGATTGTTTTATACACCAGACTCGGTTCTTCATTGATGTCTGACGTGGTTTAGGATCGAAGAAGACATCATGTCTATCCATTTCTGCATGGTGCAAAAGGAGCACCAGTAAATCTGTGTCATCTCCTATCAAGACTGTATCTCTTATCCTGGCAGATGCAACAGCAATTCGGGCAATAAGGACATCTGCATCATGGGTGGAATAGAATGTGACACATCGAACCTGCTCCAGCTTGTTGCTAAGAAACTGGATGAAACGCTGTTTGTTTTGGTCATTGCCCAGCAGGTTTTCTTTCTTGGACTGGATAACCATTGAACCAGTAAAGTGGACTGTAACACTAGAATACCCACCGGTTCTTCGAAGGTGTGTTGCATCTTTAGTTGTTGGTTCATCTGCATAGCCATCAAACACAATGACTGCATTAGCACCATATTTCTGTGTCACATAATTGACATCAACTCACTCGCTCCATCAAACGTGAAAGCTCTTGGCCAAGGGATGCGGTGCAGGAGGGCTCCTCCATCAAGGACATACCGAACATCACTGCTGGGTTGAAGGAAGGAAGGAATTTGGTTTTACGTCGCTTTCAACAGCTTAGGTCATATCACAACGAGATAGAAACCTGGAACCGGGAAGAAATTCCCTACTCTTCACGAATAGTTCCAAGGGGTCTTTCAGTTGCAGAAAGACCATAGGCAGCCCTCCACAACGCCGAACATTTTTATAGCGACCAGGCCAACCCGCTTGGGGATCCAGCGGAGACTCGAACCTGCGAACTCACCCACTGGGTTGAAGTTGCTCCTCCTTCATAGCTTTCCAGAGAACATCTGCAAGACTTGCTTTGTTTGCCTGCAGAGGAAGAAGCGGTGTCTCAAACAAGGCAGGTGGATGACTACAGATTTCATACTCGAAAAGTCATTTGGGGTCATTAGCCAATCGCTCACCAGCAGTAATAAGCCTTTGAAATATGTAATATGGATCTACTCTGACAGTTTCACCTTTAATTGTCACTGTTGCTCTTGAACCAAGAGTCTTGGCTTGATCTGCCTTCTTGAAGGTAAACTCTTCAACAGATTTCCCAACCATGGATGTCAGTATCTTCTCACCTATCTCTCTTGATCTATTTACATTGACCCCCAGCTGAGCCGTCATGCCATTAGCAATATTAAAAAGTGTGGGGTTTTATACAAATGGGTCTCTTTGTCTCATGTATGCAACCAATCCAAGTGTGTCATTGACATCTCAAGACTGCCTTGTTTGTGAGGTCTCTTTATGTTGGTCACTGGTTTTATAGGAGATTCGACTAAAATTTTGCATGGCTTCTTTGATGTCACCACATGCAGGCATGGACTGCACCCAGAGCAGTTGCTGCATCTCTGTCATTCCCTTTCCTCGTGTAAGCCCTCCTTGAGTTTTAACACTTCTCATAAGTACTTGTTCAATCAGGAGGTCTGTTGATATTCCTGCCCAAAAGCGATCACTACGCCTCACGATGTGGAAACCCTCTTCAAACTTCAGGATGTCTGGATTGGTCTCGGGTAGTTTGAGCATTGTTTGAAGATACATATATGCTGATGATGCAAAGAATGATAACATCTCACGGATTGACTGCAGGTGCAAACTCCAATTCCCAGGGCACTCAGCTTTCAAAAACCGACACAGGATGTCCACCATATCCCGATACTGCATCCAAAGTAGTGATGTAGGCATATTCATCTTAGCCTTCTCTTGATTAGGTTTGATTCAGTCTGCTGCACATACCTCTTCTACTGGTACTGTAGATGTTGTTGCCCCAGTGTAAAGTTCCCTTGCCTCCGATAAGTCATTTATGGCATCATCCACTTCTTGGCCACTGCTATCTAGATCATGCTCTATGTCTTCTTCCCTTGCATCCGGCAAACAAGTTGGAACAGGTATGTTGTACGTGTTGGCAAGCAGGATGGTGTTCAAAGCAGCACTGAGCAGGATGTGCCCATGAAAAGCCCAGACACTGTCTTCCTTGTAAGCTTACTGTGTTTTTCGCATTTACCAATTATAGTACATCCTGCAGACCAGAACCAGCCATCAAGTGTCCAATACTGCCTGAAAAACTCATTTCAAGGTGGAATCCACCCAGTCTAAGCTAAGAACCATGTGCTGGAGATCACTGTCATCGGGCTGAGACCTAATAATGGTAAGCGCCTTCCAGTAGAGTGGTTGGTCAAATGTTACGATTGGAGTGACCGCATACCGCTTCGCGAGGGATGATACATACTTCAGTGTGGAATAAATACAAGATGGGTCGCTGGCGCTGAGATCAATCATTGGGAGGAAGGAAACATATGACTTTCCAGGATGTTGTCCACTGTGCAACATTTGCCTAAAGCCTGACCATGATGGTCTTGGTGAGGTGAGCAGCAAGGATGATTTCCACAATATCTTTAGATGTGAAGTTTGATCTTCAGCAGGTATGGATGGCAGTGTCAATTAAGTCAAAGGTGAGACGTTGGGTACCATCCTGAAGTAGGAAATGTTTATGTGGCCAATGGCTGCTATTTTCTCAGAAGTGACATTTACCCTTGGAATAGCATGTTTTCTAGCAGTAGTGTAGGGTGTAATAGAGAATAATCCCCATACCATGAAATGTGCCACTACCATCAAATGTGGCCTTGTTATGATGTAAATATACATACATATATATATGTATATATATATATATATATATATATATATATATATATATATATATATATATATATATATATATATATATATATATATATATATATATATATTTAACAGAGAGAGAGAGAGAGAGAGAGAGAGAGAGAGAGCGAGAGAGAGAGAGAGAGAAAGGGGGTTTTGTTATTAGGGAGCTATTGCAGGTTTTCAATATTATATTCCTCTGTTCCAGCCGCCTATATTGACGAGATATCAGTGGCAGGAAGTGACTGCCACTGATATCTCTCGACCAATCAGAAGGGGTGCTTAAAATGTGCCCTGCCCTGATAATGTCAGCCTCCAAGCCCAGACTCAGGACTCTTTTTTACTCACTTTCATATCCGAGGAGTGCTAAGGAGGACAGACTTGCAGGTGGTCTTTTTTGAAAGGTGACACGTATAGTCACATTTTGAACTTAAATCATCATGATGGTGCATTTGCCCTTTAAATGCTGTACTGTTGCCAGGAGTACCAGAAAAGGCATCAGCGCGAGGTCACACGGGAACAAGGACGGACCAATCAGGGCTCTCGTATCGATTACTTTTCTGAGAAACCTTATCTCCACCACCAGCTGGGGGTGCCCAGAGCACCAATTTTGGCCTATTAACAGCTATGAGTCGACACTGGTTGAGCCTAGCATGTTCAGGTTGACCGGCTGGTTTTAAATCCACCTGTATTTGGTCATCTAAGGCAAATATGTAGTGGTTGTAAAAATTTGGGTTTTAAAGGGTACTTCCTACATAGCTTAAATGGCTCCCTTTTCCTAAATATGTGGAATACCAACAGTCTGTCACTGTATACAAAAGCTTTAATGAGTTAAACCCCCATTATATGAACAAACCTTTCTCATATACACAAGAAAACCACAGGAATGGCACTCGAAATGCAACCTCCTCCCTATTAGCTCTTCCAAAATATAATAAATCAATTGGACAAAAATGCATTTCATACTCCGGTCCCAAAGTTTGGAATGACTTGTGCACCATCTCTACCTTCCTTCATGTCCCAATACCTAAAAGCAATCATAATGTACTACTTTGTAAACCTGGGGCCCTCGGGCTACTTGCAAACATGCCAGAGGGCCTCAGGGAAGATCTTTACCATTGGACTGAGTTACCCTCTTTAAATAAAGATTATCATCATTATCATTATTATTATTATGCTTATTATTATTATATATGCTGGCTGGTCAATTATTGAGTTACGA
>OZ012701.1:19118526-19156026 GCA_963942565.1 Maea johnstoni | reverse complement strand
TTCCACCATGCCCCACACGTCCATAGCATCGATGTAAAAATATTCTGGTTTATGTACCCGTTGATAACACGCACCCCCTCCTTGACATAGGTGCTGCAGTGTATAAAAGTGCGTGTTGTATGCGGGGTAATACGGTAGTTGGGAAAATATTTGAAGGAGAAAAGTAAATTTAAAATACTACCAACAACTCTCCTACAAAGATTTTGTAAAATTATTTTTAATAGTTGGGAAAATATTTGAAGGAGAAATGTGAATTAGAACACTATCAACAACTTTCCTTCAAAGATTTCGTGAAGTTATTTTTAATAGTTGGGAAAATATTTGAAGGAGAAATGTGAATCAGAACACTACCAACAGCTCTCCTTAAAAGATTTCGTGAAATTATTTTAAATAGTTGGGAAAATATTTGACGGAAAAATGTTAATAAGAACACTACAAACAACTCTCCGTCAAAGATTTCATGAAATTATTTTTAATAGTTGGGAAAATATTTGAAGGAGAAATGTGAATCAGAACACTATCAATAACTCTCCTTCAAAGATTTCGTGAAGTTATTTTTAATAGTTGGGAAAATATTTGAAGGAGAAATGTTAATCAGAACACTACCAATAACACTTCTTCAAATATTTTGTAATATAATTTTTAATTCCAAAGTTATTTTCAAAGTATTTAAGATTCAGATGGCAATCTCTACGGTAACTGTTTTAAGCATAAACCCTTATGCGGCTGCTTTTTGCTAATTTCACAATATAAAATGATACAAAAAAGCTGAAAAATGACAGAAACCCTGGCAAATGGGTACTCATCTGAGAGCACTCAGCGAGAGCTATCCAATGAATACCAACATGACAGGGTTTAAATGGTTTTCAAAGATTTTTGTATCCTTGTGCTTTGGACGAAAGTAGCCTCAGCATTGGAAGGGTTAATGGGTGAAGTCATACATGCCCTGGCAAGTATTTTCTGTATCTCTGATACTTTTGTAAATAACTTTGGAATCCAGCTCTGATTAAAAAGTATTTGAAGAAAAGTTGGATTTTGGCATCAATACGTTAAAACTTTTAACACAGTATACAGTACAGGGCTCGAAATTAGGGGGTGCCGGAAGCCGAGGGCTCCCTTGAATTCTCCCTGGGCTTCCTAAAATTTCTGCAAGGAGCCCAAAGATGTACTGGTTTCTATACACAATACCTTTAAGTGGCTTTTGAGGATGCAGTTGGGCTCCCTGGAAAAAATATTAATTTGATGCATTTTAAGAGGAATATGGGATTAAAAGGGTTAATTAGATGCATTTCAAGTGGTATGTGGAATTGAAAGGTTTAAGTGGAGACTTTTCAAGAGGAATGTGGGATTGAAACGGTTAATTTCGAGCCCTGCAGTATCATGTTTAATACACTCGCTGCCGATTGCGCCTATTGCGATTTTGTTGCCACTTCGCGACGCTGTAAATCGCGTACGTGACGGCACACCCAACGATGAAATAATTCGCCATCGCCGCCTCGTCAAATCGGGAACCGATCAAAACGAGGATGCCGAGACTCGGAAAATAATCCTGGAAAATGAGGGAAGCGAAATTCATCATATACTGCATCAGCATCAGAAGGAGGTAGACGCACAGAAGCATCAGACCCCCCACGAGGAGTATCGCGAAAACCAACAAACAACCGCAACAGTATAACAAACTACTGATGTAGCGCTCGCGTCCAATATGGCGTATAATCGTGCTCTGTCGAGAGAACTGGCGGGCGCGTTCCGCTAGTTCTCGCACCGGCCTGTAGAAGGCGCCACCCTTTGGAAGCGGGAATCGATTGTTGGGGGTTTTGTGTTCTTGTTTGCTGCGGGACTTGTATTCCGCGGGAAAGTAGCTCCGCACTTGACTGGTAAGTTCTGAAAAAGATTAATGGGAATCATGGATATGTATAATATAGTTCAACTGGAAATATGTTAGCCTAGTCCTAGGTCAAGAACTTTATTTATATCCATATAAAGGTGAATTTGGATATGACGGACCACTGTACGACGGATTTTTGCATATGACGGACGATATGCTTGGTCCCAGTCCGATGCATATCAAGTATTTGTCATATGTATACGACGGATTTTGTATATGACGGACCAATTTTCCAAGTCCCATTGAGTCCGCCATATCCAAGTTCACCTGTATTTTACATGAAAGGTTATCAACTCTACATACGTCTACCCTGTGTTAGTTCGCAAATTGCTCACCAGTTGGCCAACTGTGAGATTTTTCCAGTTTCTGACCAACCAGCGTGGCCACCCTTGGTGCCATCTATCACCAGCCACAGGAACTAACACCTAGTCATTAAGTAAATGATAAAGACCAGAACAGAGAAAAGAATAATTCAATAAAATCATAGACTATGAGCTAGTCTAGAAAAATGTATACTGGAAAATGATATTCTGGAAATATTTTCGAGAATCACGTTCCGCTTACCGTGGTTTGGGCGACAGCTCTGGATGACCTCGCGACACAGCGGACACTTGGTGTTGATTGGATGAGAGCGAGCAAGCTGGCGCAGACACGGGTCGCAGAAGACGTGGTCGCACGGACAGCACGTGTGGGGTCGGTAGAATAGATCGAGACAGACCGAGCATGTGAGACCATCAACGTTAGGGATCAGCAGCATGTCCTCAGAATCATCACTGTCCCCCAGGGAATTCTGACAATAGAAGTAAATATTAGTATTATACAAAAGCTTCGTCAAAATCCTCACCATCCCCCATGGAAGTCTGACACGATGATATAAGTAGGGATCAGTATTGTACAAAAGTTTCAAAGTATTTATGTCGTCAGAATCATCAAAATTGTCGCTTTCCCCAAGGAAGTCTGACAAGATAATAGAAACAGAGATCAGTACGATAGTTCTGAAGTATTGCATTTTGTCAGAATCGTCAAAATCCTCACTGTCCCTCAAGGAAGTCTGACGCAGAGACAGATCACAGAGGATGTGGTGCAAGACAGCATGTGTGCAGACGGTAGAATAGATCGAGACAGACCGAGCAAGTGGGACCGTCAACGTTAGGGATCAGGAGCATGTCCTCTGAATCATCACTGTCCACCAGGGAATTCTGACAATAAAATTATAAATTAGTATTCTACAAAATTTCATCAAAATCATCACTATCTCCCTGCGAAGTCTGAAAATAAAAGTATAGATTAGAATTGTACGCTAGTTTCAGAATCGTCAAAATTACATGTCATCAGTCGTCAAAATTACATGTCATCAGAATCGTCACTATGCCCAAGGGAAGTCTGACATGTGAGACCGTCAACGTTAGGGATCAGGAGCATGTCCTCAGAATCCTCGCTATCCCCCAAGGAATTCTGACAATAAAAGCGTAAATTAGTATTGTACAAATGTTTCAAAGTATTACGGAATCGTCCAAAAACTCAGAAGCATGTCTTCGGAGTCTTCGCTATCCCGGGAATTCTGACAATAAAATTATAGATTAGTATTGTACAAAAGTTTCAGAATCGTCAAACTTCCTCACTACCCTCAAGGGAATTCCTACAATAAAAGTATAAATTAGTATTGTACAGGAGTTTCAGAATGGTCAAAAACCTCACTATCCCCAAGGGAAGTCTGACAATAAAAGTATAGATTAGAATTGTACAAAAGTTTCAAAGTATAACATGTATAACATAGCCATAAACAAACATTTCAATGGAGAATTTTCATTTATGACCTTTTGGAACCAGTTAGCCAATGAGGAACCAGTATACAGTATTTTCAGAATACATGGACCACCCTGAACGTAATTATCAAAAAAGTGTCCCTAATTACTATAATTTCTTGGAAATTTGGGGCATTTTCTAATAATTATGACTTTTATGGGTTGAGAGCGGCCCATGTTTTCTGAAAATACAGACAAAATAGGATTATGGTGTCACAGATTTTTCTTAAATTTCCTTAATGACGACCAGCAGTAGATTAAGGGTGGCCCAGATTTCCCTTGGATTATTTTGCACAAAATAATTATAGTGGCATAAATTCTTAGGGTGAATTTTCATGATATGATACGTACATTTATAGGTAGATCATCACAATAATCATAGTGGCCTAAATTCTTAGGGAGGTCTAAATTTCCGAGAATTTTTATATCGATAAGTATTGTATGATACATACATTTATTGATAGATCATCCTCTGCAGGGGGTAGTGTCTTAAAGCGCTGGTATTGCTGTTTGAGAGTCTTTAACTGTTTCTTCCTCCGCTTCGCGCGCCGACTTCTCACTGGAGGGGGCGTGAAACTCTCATCCTCCTCCTCTTCCTGTTCGCCTCGCCCGTTAGAATTCAAAAACGCGATATCGTGCAGAAATCCAGCGCGATTTTCTGTTGAGGTCATAACCGCAGAATTCTCTATGAATCGCTCGACAACGGGGTCATTTTCTCTGCCGAATGTTTCGGCATCTTCGCCGTATTCGTCTAAGAGTTCTTCACCGTCGCTGGGGAAAAGTGTCGAGTAGTTCTCCTCGTCACCACCAGGGGGTGTGGGTACAATACGCACTTCATTATTACCATGAATGAGGTTCACATTTTCAACGCTATTTGACTCTGATATTTGGCCGCTAGATATGGATAAGTTTCCGGCCCCTCCACTAGGGGGCTCTCTATTGTAGTTTGAAACATCACCGCCAGATGTCACTATTGTCTGAGTGAAAGATGGCACAGACGAAGCGTAACCTGAGCTTACTGTGAGGTGCCATAGTTCATGTGTTTCCCCTGCAGGGGGAGCCACTGAAGCACCTGGCATGTTCGATTCATCTTTTATCATAGAGACCCTCAATGACGGATTTGTGCCACAATCAAACATGACACTTTCAGTTCTCGTTGAATCATCCAACAAAGGTTGCTCCAAAGACGTTTCCTTTTCGGCGTTACTAGCCTGGGGCAGGCCTTGTTGAGACGGTTGCCATAGCGACGAGGTAGACTGCATATTCCCATGGAAAACTAAACCGGAACTATTCTTAATCTTTAATGTTGCATTATACCGAAATCCAAGTCCACCCAGCTGATATCTTTCCTGACTTCCCTGCAATGCATCATGGGATTGTACTGTTGCATCATGGGATTGTTCTGAAGAATCATGGTATTGTTCTAATGGATCATGGGATTGCACTGATGCCACCAATGCATCATGGGATTGCACTGATGCATCATGGGATTGAACTGTTGCATCATGGTATTGTAATGTTGCATATTGGGATGGTACTGTTGCATCATGGGACTGTACTAATGCATCATGGGATTGTACTGATGTATCATGGGATTGTTCCAAATCCTCATGGGATAGGACCGATATATCATAGGATTGTTCAGATGCATCATGGGATTGTAATGATGCCACCAATGCATCATGGGATTGCTCTGATGTCGAAATCCTGTTTGGACTCGAAGCTGTGTTGTTTTCAGCTCCGTAACAATCTGCATAATTCCTTGCACTGCCACTAGGGGCCACTTCGGACTCCCTTACCACGTTCCCTGCTGTCCTGACTGGCGTGGTTGGGATTTCATCCACCCTACTCCTAACAATGCGTACAGCTTGGTGCAAGGTGCCACATACACATTTCTTGAGCGTGATGAAGTCAAAGGATCCGATGCGACCTTGACACTTGGGGCAGTTAATTTTTCCTTTCGTCCACCCCGACTGAAAGAACGGAAAAGAGAAAATATTTTGAAAGCAGTTCCAATACGGTAGGCCTTGCCCTGATGGCCAAGTGGTTTAAGGCATTGCCACTGACTGCTAGCTGTCTCGCATCACTGTCTGCGTTCGAATCCCACCCGGGGCATGTGAGAGTTGCCAGTGACTTGGGGTTAAGCGGTGGTACACCCATTTTCACCACCAGTTACAGCTGGCTAGCAGGGACTTAGCCAGGGCCCGTCCTGCCTGTCTTTCGGACAGGTAGTTTCCTAAAAACCTCCTGTTTGGGCAGGCAAAAAATTTTATGAAGATTTTTCAATTTTGAATTTTGGGGTGTAATTACCAAATTTATTATCCTAACAAACCATCTTTTAGGACATAGCTGATGAGATTGATCTCACATTGTTTTTACAAATACTTTTCTTGTTTTCAGTCTGATTCGGTTAAGGGTAGTTTTTTTATTTTCATTTTCACATATGCCAAAACCAAGTACATAATATGTCTGTTGGAGACCAATAAATATGCATGGAATAATACAGTAATAGCATGTCATTTTTTTAAGAATAAATAGTGTACATGATAAGTATTCATATGTATATTGTTACTAATTTTTTAATAAAGGTAGTATTTTGATCAAATATTGTCATAGTTAGATAGAAACGTTGCTTTGTAACAGGAAAGAATTACAGAGTTGTGTGTGTGTGTGTGTGTGTGTGTATAAAGCTTAAAAAAAGAAATTGTTTGTTTCCTGTAACGGTCTGAAAAAAATAGGGTAGGTAGGTCTGTAAAAAAATTGTATTATTTTTTGGTCAAAATTGTGCGTTTTATGCAAGTTTTACGTTGATTGGGAGTTGAGGTGGCGGAAAAAACTTTGGGGTAGGTTTTTTTTTGAATAAAAACTTGTTAGGGTAAGGTTACAGGAAACACAACTTTTTTTTAGGCCTAAGTGTGCTTATGTATGTACGAGTGCGTGTGCACGCGGGGCCTTACCTGTACTATGTTATCCCACAGCCAATCAGGAAGCGGCTCTTCGACCAGGAAGATCATGCTGGTCGTCTCCGAACAGGCGGACCTTACAGTGGCGCCACCTGGGAATATACAAGAAATTTTAATAATAATGATAAAAACAATAATGATAATAATGATAATGATAACTATAATAATGATTATAATAATCATAATAATTTAGTAATGATAATGATAACAATAATTATACTGATGATAATAAAGATAATAGTAGTAATAATAAAAATAATAATAATAATAATGATAATAATAATAATTATAAAAATAATAAAAATTATAATAATAATAATAATAATAATAATAATAATAATAATAATAATAATAATAATAACAATAATGATATACTTTTTACTACTACTACTACTACTACTACTAGTACTACTACTACTACTACTACTACTACTACTACTACTACTACTACTACTACTACTACTACTACTACTACTACTACTACTACTACTAATAATAATAATAGTTTATTTCATGGGGGTAACACAATCATATACATAATTTGAATTTCGCTTCTGTGTTTAAAGATGTAAACTTCTAACACAAAAGTAAGCTTTGTCTCTTAACCCATTTATGCCCCTAGCAGCCAAAAATGGCCTGACAATTTTGGAAGAATCAAATCAAAATTGGGATTTTTTTTAAGGAGAAATGGTTTCCGTTATCAGAACAACTCTGCATGAAATATTTAGTAAAATCATTCTTGGCTTTGAATTTATTGTCATAAGTATCATTGTTCCAAAAGACAATTTTCGGAGGAACTCTTTAAAAGCATTAATGGGTTAAATACTTGTTGGTTCTTACTCACCATCTCTTGCTTGGTAGACAAATTTCTCTGTGAAGAGAAAGTGTCGACATTTTCGACATTTATATTTTGTCTGCGTTGCTCCGTCCATCTCTGTTATGTACACATATTTTCAACTTCCTTCATTCATTCTTGTTGTGACTGTCGCAAGTCCAGCAGCCTAAATAATCAAAGAACAAAGTTCAGTACTGTGTGCATTATGTACATAATGTCAAAGTTCAGTACTGGGTGCATGAGGTGCATAGGGAAAATGTTATGAAATTTCTGTGTGCTTTGCCTTATAAACACTGGCTGTATAAAGCATAAAGGTGCCGTAGGTCGGTAAGAAATATTTTTTTGCATTATTATTTTGGTCAAAAAAAAGTGTGTCTTATGCATGTTTTACGTTGATTGGGAGTTGGGAGGGCGGAAAAAACTTTAGGGTAGGGATTTTTTTGAGTAAAAACTTGTTAGGGAAGGGTTACAGGAAACAAACAACTTTTTTCAGGCCTTATTACCCTTAGGGCACTATGATCACAAGAGGGGGGGGGGGGGGGGCTACCAGGGATTCACATGAACCCTCCTTTCAGGTGACCCCTTTTGCACCACCATGCCACCAGTGGTAAAATTTGGAACTGAAAATGCTTTTTCCAATGCTGGACTGTCCATCCTGCTGCCAGAAATGTGATAGCAATAATGATTTGGAATAATGCCATATGAACTTGTGTTGTGCCATAAGCCCAAAGTTATTTTCAACCCCTGAACTTATAGCTTCCATCACCTGGTGGTCAAAGACAAAACTAAGTGTGAACCCCCCTTCTGGTCAACCCCTGAACTTATAGCTTCCACCACCTGGTGGTCAAAGACAAAACTAATTGTGAACCCCCTTTCTGGTCAACCCCTGAACTTATACTTTCCACCACCTGGTGGTCAAAGACAAAACTAAGTGTGAACAAATCATAGGTTTATATGAAAGTTAATGAACATAGCTCAACATCTGTCATAAACAAGGAAGCCCTAGAGCTCCACACAAGAGAAATCTGAAATTGCAATAAGTGAATAGCACCTCCTCTGAGCCAAGGCCGCCGACATTGTGAATCCGGGTCATCACCCCCTGCTGTGGTCAGTGTTCATAGCAAAGGAGCTTAGATAAGCACAGAGCTAGGGGCAGGAAGCACAGAGCTAGGGGCAGATTGCCACCCAGTTGAAAAACATGGCCCATGCCAGGGGCTGGGCAGGATGAATGGATGATGGCAATATGCTAAAATCTCCCCTCATGGGATCACTGAGAGAAAAAGAAGGGCAGCATCATGTTCTTGAAGTGTATTACTTTCATATAAGATGATATACATGTATGTGAGCCTTTAGGGCCCCTTTAAGTAATTAGTGTTTTGTGGCCACTTCTTAAAACTGACAATATACCTCGATCAGGAGATTTCTCCCGATCGGGAGATTTCTCCCGATCGGGAGATTTCTCCCGATGGGGGTATCAAAACCAGACCTGGTAATAGCTCGCGTAGTGAGTCGGCCGAAGGCCGGCTCAGCGTAGCGAGCATTTACGGTATAGGATGTCAACAATGTACATACTGAGGCCCATTCTCCTACCCAGAGATCCCGCTACGCATAATATCTCTGCCACTACGTCGGGACTATTTCGCGGAATATTTTGAAAGTGACGTCATTAAATATATCCCATTGGTCAAAACGTGTGATGCACGCGACGCGCGTGGTCAAAATTACAATCAACAATGACGTCATTCTCGCAGTGGCCTGTTTGTTGCGAGAGCGCTGGACGGCCGACTGGCTGATTGGTCAATGCAGGACTTTTCACCGCATTTTCTCATGAGCTATCGCAAATAGTACTGAGGCATTACACCCGAAATGTCATGAATATCATAGTTTGCGCAATTACAAATAACTGAATGGCGAAAACTGCATGGAAGCTTCATATTTGGTATAATTTTGAAATCGTACCATGAAACAGAACGAAACTTCCAAACCATGTAGGGACCACGAGATTGATCGTGCTTTTGGGAGCAGAGATACTAGTCCTGTAGCAATCCAACCGGAAGACGGTATCGTCGCCCTGGCAGAGTGACTGAGGCCTAGAAAACAGTGTCTGCACTTCCGTCAACACTTCTGTCTGTTCGTCTCTTATCTCGCTCGCTCGATAACCTCGCGAGAAATGAGCATAACTTTTTGCTTTAAGAGCACATATTGCCGCCAGATCGTTTCATGTTTTAAATATTTCTTAGTCAAATAATAAATTTGGATTGATTCCTTTAAATTGTGTCAAAATAGCGTTTTGGTCGCCGACTATCGTGCAACACACGACGAACTATGCAACAACTGAAACATACATGCTCACGTGCGACAAATGCTGACGTCTTGAAATGACGTCATGTTACGATGGAATTCCGCGCATTCCAAAGCCATAACTTCGATGTTCACTGTAAAAATGACTTTACTCAACTTTCCGCGAATCGATTTCAATGCAGTTTAAATCGCTACAACCGCCACAAATAATTCTACATGTCTCCTAATTCTAGAGGAAATCTGTCGTGTAATGACGATGTTGCAACAGGTTGAAGTCGTAGTAATTTTTATGCCATATTTTCGGTCAATCGCTACGCATACTGTGTGTGGTTATTGCACAAATATGAAGCGCATATGAAGGGGCTTCCAATATGTTTCAGCGAAGTTCAAGTAAAGAATGACGTCACGGATAACAATAACAAACACTTTGTAACTGCATTTGAAGGGGAATGCAGAAATATCATCGAGCTGCGCGAGCATTTAAAGCTTTGCTTTCTCATCATATTAGGCATACCTGAAGTACGAATTCAAAACCATACATCTACCTTGCTACGTAACCTTATGACAGAATATAAGATCAAGTTCTAAAATCTCACACCTTATCAACCCATTGCGCCACCCATGAATGACATGTCAAACCAAAGTGTTAATTTAGAACTTCGTCTTTGAGAAAACATAAACAAGAATAAGTATTCGTGGAATACTCGTAAATGAAGTGGGATTCATACGTACCCAATCGATTCTCACTTTTTTTCTATCTGCCACCACGCATTCAACATCATCATGTTATTCTATTTGATTAAATAATTGAGAGAGAGAGTAAAAATAAGCTGGTACTTGGCCTGACGACGAAGTTGTCCCATTCCTGTTGTGCGTTCCATTTGAAAAACCTTCCTAAAAGGATGTGCCGGTATATGACATCAAGGTGTACTTTTGTTTGAATTTCTTTGATTATCTTCAATCTGCTCAGTTTAGTAACAATGTATACCTTTATAAGACATATTCACCAGGAAAGAATTTAATTTGATGAATATGTATCATGATAGATATGTATCAAAAATATTATACAGTCCGTTATATGAAATGAACGTAAAAGTTCGGGTCAAGGTTAAGGCAGTTCTCAAAAAAAATATACAAGAGCCAAAATCCTCTTTTGGAATGCCTTCAAATAGAATGATGATCACCGATATTCAATAAATATTAAGTCAAATATTGATTCATCTCTTATTATTTTGGTAATCTCGTCAAAATGAAGTCTCAAGCTAATAGTTTTGAGCAGGTTCCTTGGTTCCATTCACCGAATTCTTTTGCAAAATAAAACGCCCAAATCACCTCGGTCTTTTGGTTAAGTGTGTTTTCTTGTTATGTTAAGACTACAGTCTTCATGTATTTGAATATTATATCCACCTCACGTAGCAGAAGGCTGAATTTTCCTCGTGATAAATTAGATCGAAATTATCGGATTGTATTCCAATTGCCAAACGTTCACAAACATCTGACCGAAGTAACGTTTTGTACATTTTTGAAAAAAAATGTCTCCGAAAATTGGAAAAAATAATCTGTCCTTGCGAAAGAAGAGACTTCAGGGAGCATATTGTTCTCCTTGTTTTTGTTACAATTATTCTTGGGTATGAACTGGTTTGTTATACATGCTGACTTGGCAACGAGCTGATTTGATTTCCCTGAGACCTGTTACTATATGTACAATTTCACTTTCTTTCTGTGACCAGTCAGATTTGAGCAGGGGTTATGGTTACCAGTTTTGACTGTTACAAATTATTATCAGATCTGCAGCCTAGATGAGAACATTCAATTGATTTGTTTAAAAAAAATGAAGCAAAATTACGTCTCAATCCAAGAAAAATACAAAAACACATTCCAAGTCCAAAATCCAGGGACAAGGTAAAAGCATAAGGCCAAAGCCTGATCAAGTTGCTAACTATTGTATCATATAATTCCCTAAATAAATATCCCACTTTTGTGCAGCCATTTCCAATAAAGCTGCTTGTATACTCAATCTTCTTCAACGATTGGAAATCTGTAAAGCTGTCACTCCTTGTGTTTACACCCCCGCCAATACACATAACAACCAGAACGTCCGGGCCTGCCAGAGGCAGCGTTCCCGAGGGGGTCGACTAAACAGGAAGCACGGCTGTATCACAGTGTGCCTTCGTCCTGGAGACTACACAAGTGTTACTGTAGATTCCAGGACGGTTGGCAGTGTGGCCATATCCTGTAATGATGACAATGCGCACATGATAGATAATGTGCTCACACTTTTGTATGTTGTATGTGTATTTTTGTTGTTACAAAACTATTGTTGTGGACATGGTGTTATTATAAACCAATTCGTTATGAGAATGTTAAGATTATCGCGGTAGCAATGAATCAATAGGCTCTGAACAAAGCACCTTAACATCCATACTGAGTGAAATAATTCATAAAATACCAAAAAAGCAGATATTTGACTAGCATACTTGAAAGAAGACAAGTGAAACATGAATCGCAGCTGAAGAATATCTTTTTCTAGGGTATGTATCTGAATGGAGGTTCAATATAAGAAATTATTTATTATGAAAAAAATGAGATTAAATACTTTTCTCTCGCCTCTACCCATTTAAAATGAATAATCTGCTTCTGAAAATTTGAAAAATAGTTAATGTCTTTAAAATGTACATGCCCCCCCTCCCCCCAGCTTCCTATTACTGCTATCTCTTAAGCACTTGTGACAGTCAGCTGGTGCTTGAAAGATGCCAAAAACAGAGTGCATCTTGGGATACATGGACGCCCCCCATATGGCTGCCTCAGACCTGTTACATGGTCACTTCTGTAAGCTATAACTGAGTAATGCTGAAGAGGTCAGGTTCAGGGGAGGTCTTATTTGAAAGGTGACATGTATAGGCTCATTTTGAACCTAAATCATTCTGATGGTGCATTTGCCCTTTAAGCATGCCAGCTTCACTCACAAGTAAACGCGTACGCAAACATTTCAATATGTCCATTGGACCGAATACGCCGAAGATGAATTGAGACAAAGAACCTCTTCTCAAGCAGACACACACTTCCTGGTTGGGATTTTAGACGTGACTTCGTGGACAAGTTTAGCATAAAATATTTTGACCAGAGTTTTTTCTTGTTTTGGATACCTTCAAAGCTTCAGTTTCAGAGGAAGCCGGGGTTCAAGATGACAATAACGCGATTTGTGGATGGATTTTGGGTAGGTGATCGGTTGAATTGAAGTATTTGCAAATGTGAAGTGCTATTTGTTTACATCAGAATCACAAATCCCGAATCGTGACTTGGTGATATAGTGAGGAAATTGATTGTCCCGAGGCTTTGACACGAATTTGAAACTCGCCAATCGACCAAAATTAGCAACTTTCTGGTTGGTCTTTTTTGATGAGAAAAATGGAATTCCAATGATTAATCTTAGATGAATAAAATCAAGTGGATATGAAACCAGCCTGTCAACATGAACAGGCTGGCTGTGGCGAATAGCCCGAAAGCTGAGATGAGTAGACCGGGATCGGGCACTGTGCATGCATTATCAAATTTCGCTGCATCCCATCTCCTTGGCAACTATCTGACCTAGAAAGGATGCTGCATGCTAATTGCACAGATCAGATCACGTGACCAATGCTACACCGCGTAACCCGAGGCGCACATACCCTAGGTGCTAGCATGCTGTGCCTATGGCATTGCGGTTCAAGGGGATGTATTTCTCTGCCGAAAGTCACGTTTTGCGCAAGTTGGCGTGCAAGTTTCTCTGTAATGCAAACGGTGTAGGAGCCCTCATTGGTCTTTATCTCCTAGTGACGTCACACTGAGGCTAGATTTGAGACCCTTGTCATAGTCAGCGCTTAAATATTAATTGGTCTCCCGCTACATATCCATTCTTTTATTCATCAAAGGGTTAATGTATGGACATAGCTACCACATCCAGTGAACATTTAAGAACATGTATGTATTTCAAGTAGAGCTGCAATCACCGCTCACAAACTCAAGTGGCTTGAGTACTGAAGCCAGACGAGTCAAGCTCGAGCTGGAGTGGTCAACTCGTAGATCTCTTCTGTGTAGGGAACACAAACCTAAAACCGAACACCTAACACACACCTTATCACTGCTTATCACTGTCAAGTCTTGTTTACAATGCCCAATGTATACAGACATTGTCGAGTGTTATACTTCCTTTCTACCTTGCCAGCACATTTTAAAATGAAGTAAGGAAGTAAATGCTGATAAATTTCAGCAAGTATTTATTTCTTAATTGCTGGGATGAATAAGGCCTAAAAAAATGTTTGTTTCCTGTAACTAGGGATGTCATCGATAGTCGACAAATCGATAAATCAACATTTTCACTTTGTCAATTAAATCGAATTGAATGGTTGGGTATCGAATCGAAATAATCAATATTCTGTACCCCAATAGTGGCGTATGATTATTTATGAAAAATACACTTTTGCCGGACATTTTCCTGTTAAACTAACGCAAAGTGAAACTCTGACTAAATATTGAAATATTTTCTATGGTTTTGTAAGAGAAATTGGAAGGAATGGTGTACTTTATAGAGTAACGCAATTAATCGAATCGAAAAAAAAGGGATATCAATGACATCCCGTATCTAATCAAATCGCATCGAATCGAAAAATATATCAATTAATCGAATCGATATAATTTCATATCAATGACATCACTACCTGTAACCCTACCCTAACAAGTTTTTATTCAGAAAAATCCCTACCCTAATTTTTTTCTGCCCTTCCAACTACCAATCAATGTAAATCATGCATAAAACACAGATTTTTGACCAAAAAAATAATGCAAAAAAAAAAGAATTTACCAACCTACCTACCCTATTTTTTTCCGGACCGTTACAGGAAACAAACAATTTCTTTTTTAGGCCTAATACACATTTATTTCTAAAAAAAACACTTTGTCCTTGGGCTCATGAGCTCCTATGAGTCGAATCAATTGGTGGAGAGCTCATTCATGAGTTGATCTCCCTCTGTGAGTGCAGCTCTAACTTTGAGTTCATGTATTCTTATCAGACTATTAATACTATTATAGCACTTGGGCTAGCATTGTCACAACATTATATTTGGATTATGCCAAGTAAAAGGAGGCCCAGGCCGGGATTCTGCGCAATGCCTTAAGGCTGGGATTCTGCGCAATGCCTGTTGCTATGGTAACGAAACATTCGGGCAGAAAAATCAAATAAAAGTATATATATGAATGTAAATTTTCTAAGATGAAATATACATTGAACCCATAAAACACTCAGAAAAAGGATGATGAAAAAAAAATTATGCCTAAAAAAAGCTCCCATGTTGCTCTGCCTCTGACTCCAAGCAGACGACTAAACAAGATGGCTGCCAAGCCCCTTACTGGTACTTCCATCAAATCATAAGTTATTGAAGAGTATCAATAAACTTTGTAAATTCTGGCGTGCTATAATAGTCATTAAGATTGGGCAGATGGCCTTGTGTTGATTTATAGCTTCGTCCAGAATGTCCTTTGGTTGCCTGGCTTTGGCCTAACGGCCTCAGCCAACCAAAGAACATTTAGGCCTCAGCTATAAATCATCACAAGGCCATCTGCCCAATCTTAATCCTTATAACAATGTCAGAATCATAATCATACTAAAAATGATGACCAAAAAATTGAAAAAAATATATTTATGTGCCCTTTTTGGCTTTCTAATTGCCATACAGGTATTGTCCATCGAAGTCTGTATGAATGTTGTAAGACACTTGTACATGGGTCATACATTTGGAATTTGGCATTTTGTTTATCGTCACATTTATGTCATTTTGTGGCTAATTTGTGACTAGCCAGTTGTAAGTGGTGGAGGAAACCGGAGTATCCTGCGAAAACCACCGCCTAACCCCAAGTCACTGGTAGCTTTCTCACATGCCCAGTGGGCCGTGCAACATCTTTAAGATGTAGTCAATAGGTTTTCCTATGTGGACGTGAATGGACCCCCCCCCCCCTGCTCCCCTCCCCCCCCCCCCCCTTGTCATTGTCACTTCCATTTTGTCTGCACTAAGTTCTGTCACGAAGGACAATCACCGTATGCTTTCAAGACCAGCAGGTCTCGCTCAATAGCCTCGGCATGACTCCTAGCCCAGGTGTTGACAAGAACCACTCAAGAGGTGTG
This sequence comes from Maea johnstoni, assembly GCA_963942565.1. Classification (NCBI taxonomy): domain Eukaryota; kingdom Metazoa; phylum Annelida; class Polychaeta; order Spionida; family Magelonidae; genus Maea; species Maea johnstoni. Next base: position 19,140,077 of record OZ012701.1, on the reverse strand, counting down.
TTCTGCTCATGCGCTTGAGCAACTTTCGAGATGTAATATAGACAAATACGAGATCCCTCATTCATCTACAGGTCTCCCAGTGACATCACACTAAAGTAAGATTAGGTATGTCCAGGGTTTTATAATGGGCCCTATGGTAATAGCTCTATGGCGACCAATCCATGTTCTATTCATCTAAGGTTGACTTTTTCGTTTTCACACTTAAATGAGATTATTTGTGTCCAGGGTTTTACAATGGGCCATATGGTAATTGCTCTGTGGCGATCAATCCATGTTCTATTCATCTAAGGTTATCTTTTTCATTTTCACACATAAGTGAGATTAGGTGTGTCCAGGGTTTTATAATAGGCCTTATGGTAATTGCTCTGTGGCGACCAATCCATGTTCTATTCATCTAAGGTTCTGTCTTTTTCTTTTTCAGGGAGCTGATTTCGTGAGCACAGCTGGCTTCGATGTTCTCTCTAAGCGAATGAAAGAAGGAAAACAAGTCTGTAAAGACTTGGAAGATTTCCTCAGGCAGAGGTGAGAGCACTTCAGGTATTCTGAGGTGTCCAATTGTTGCACCAGCACCAGTTGTTAGCCAGCAGGGTGTCTGGGTGTCATTTTGGACACCCAAACCCTCAAAAAACACCCTTCAGAACACCCAAATTATTTGTGAGCAATTTCCTGAGCACGACTCCTAGCCCAGGTGTTGACAAGTACCACTCAAGAGCCACTCAAGCATTTAATTGAATTATTTTCACCTCAATATAATTCCCATGGCATTGTTTAAGGACATTATGCTTTATTTCAATAGGTTTATATGTAGGTTTATGGTTGAAATCTGAGTATATTTTGGTCCCACTTGAAAACTTGAAATGCCTAAAACATTTACAAATGTCAATTTTGGGCAGCCAGTTCCTAAATCCTGGCTAAGACCCTGTTCAGGACACAGGCTTGAAAACATGTTACGTTACTTTAAAAGTAGAATATGACTATTGTAATAAAAATAGTTTTATCTCAAAGAAAGCAAGAGACGTTAACAAGACATCTTTAGATATAGGCAGAAAAACAAACTGTGTAAATAATATCATGTTGAAAGTCTACTAGGAATTGGCACTTTAACTCATTAATCCTGCAGCAATTGTCGTCTGGATCTATCATACTTTTTGAAATAACTTAAGAATTGACAATGATTTTACAAAATATTTGAAGAAGAGTTGTTTGTGATGTTGTGAATAACATTTCTCCTTGAAATATTTCTCCAACAATGATTTTGCTAGCAAGGTTTTATCAAAATTGTCAGGCTGCTTTTGGCTGCTGTGAGCATTAATGGGTTAAGATTGCCGGGATTCGATACATTATTGATACTTCCTTAATAATACAATATCTTAAAGATATTTTAATGATACTCCCTGCTAATATTGTGTTGTTGTTTTTTGCAGGAGCAAGATTGAGGAAGATTATAGCAAGTCTCTACAGAAACTGGCTCGCACTACCAGCAGTAAAGAGGAAATTGGGTAGGTATATATCATCAGGGAAGTGAATATAGGATTTCAAAGCCAACTGACATGCTCTGAAATGTGGGATGCTGCATACAATCAGGCTCAGGGTAGGGATGTCATCGATAGTCGACAAATCGATAAATCAACATTTTCACTTTGTCAATTAAATCGAATCGAATGGTTGGGTATCGAATCGAAATAATCGATATTCTGTACACCAATAATGATGTATGGTCATTAATGAAAAATACGCTTTTCTCAGACATTTTCCTGTTAAACTAATGCAAAGTGAAACTCTGACTAAATATTGAAGTATTTTCTATGGCTTTTGTAAGAGAAATTGGAAGGAATGGTGTGCTTTACTCAAGGATATGGCCAAGACACAGGGTATCCAACCATATAAAGGGATATCAATGACATCCCTATAAATAATTGTGCCCTACGAGCATATTACGGCAAATCGAATCGGATTGAAACATATATCAATCGAATCAACTAGCTCAGGGTATTAGCCAGGATTTAGAAATTGGTTCTCAAAATGGGTAAATTTTGTAAATTTTTTGGGTGTCCTATTTTTCAAGGGAGACCACAATATACTTCGATTACAACCATAAACATGCACAGGTGAACTGGCTTAATCTGGACGGATGTGGACCCTAAATTTCCGTCCAGATTAGGCAAAATCCGGAATACTAGTATGCATAAAAGCATAACTACAAGAATTTAGCAAGCATGCATGGCAAGGCGTGTACATTTCAAAAATCATGACGGAATCGTGACCCATCGACTATATATTTACAACGCCCCATGTCTCCCCTCTTTTTCTGACCCTCTCACCACATCCCCCTTTCTGTTTAATTGTCTGTCCTCTTCGTTTTTTGTGGGAGAGGACATTATTTCTGCTTTCTGTGGTAATTACTTGGGCGCATCGTATCATGTGATAGGGCATGCTCAATTCATGATCCAAGGTAGGAGAGTCTGAGGTACTGCATAACTGGAATTTTTCACAGCCATTTAATTTTCGCTATTTTTGCGCTCCCCTTGATAGCGCCAAAATAACATCCTTCAAATAAATACCTCTGTAGTCATAAATATGTAGTTTGAGTGCTTGAATGCGCTAATTTAAAGAAGCACAAATACCCTTCAGCAGGGCTTTAAAGTGAAATTTTTAGCACTCCAAATTAAAGCCGTATAAACAGTAAGCGAGGTTTACTGTATCTTTAATGAAACGGTTGATTATGATTGGTCAATTCCAGGACGCTGTGCTCGCCCCTTGAAATAATGAAGGCGCAATTTATCGTAACTAAAATAAAATGGATGATTTTGATTGGTCAATTTCAGGATGATGCGCTCGTCTTTGGACATAATGAAAGCGCAATTTACCATGGTTATTTTTGATTGGTTGATTCAAATGAAATGGTTGATTTTGATTGGGTGATTCCAGGACGCTGCGCTCGTCTCTGGATATGATGAAGGCGCAGCTGGAGAGAGTTGCGCAGAGCCACCTGGACTTCAGCAACAAGCTCTGTGAGGAGGCCAACAGAACAACGGAGTTCCTGAAAGGTCACCGCGACACACGCAAAAAGGTACGAATATTCACCACTAGTGTGGTTTATAGGGTTAACCCTTTAGCTGCTGGTGGTCAATACAAATTAATGTGAAAAAGCTGGAAAATGACTAAAACCCTGGCACATGGGCAGGGTCTTAGCCGATATTTGGAAACAGGGTGTCCAAATAGAGATTTCATAGACTTTTGCGTGTCCAAAGTGTGGTACAAAATACATACTACTCATAAGATAGACCCTATACCTTTAAAGATTTTGCTTTTTTATGCCAGATACTGCTTTGTGTGTCTTATAAAAGTGACACTACAGCTTCTACATCTTCTATCTTATAAGAAAAGTCATCTTCAGCAAATTCTGACATAAACTTTTGGGTGTCCAAACTGTCAAAAAAAAGTGTTCTGCGTGTCCAAATGACACGCTGGACGCATTGCGCCTAAGCCCCTGCACATGGGTTCTCATCTGAGATTTCTCAAGCTCAAGGACGCAAAGATTTTTAAAAGCCATCTAAACCCTGTCATGTTGGTATTCATTAGATAGCTCTGATGAAGTATTCTTAGAAGCCAACAAAACAACAGAGTTCCTTAAAGGTCGCCGCGACACACACAAAAAGGTAGGAAAAATCCCTCAAGTGAAAATACAGTGCTGACATTCAATTCCTGCACTAAATGTTAGGGCATTGCAGGCAGAAAAGATGACCGTAATTGCCCGATTGCCATCCAGTTTCCGGGGCATGGATGCATGGATGACCTCACAACTGAATGTAGCTCTGTTTCACAAGCTACATGGGTCATTGATGTGCTTGGCTTATTTTATTAACATGTTATCCATGGGTGTTTGTTAGTGGTCGGACAATAAAGTGAGAACTCGAGCATTTGGTTGAGGTGAGGCTGACTCGACCTGTTCGAACGGCATTTGAAATAACTGATTATTTCAAATGTGAAATTTCTAAATAACTTTTGCGAAATTACGTGGCCAAAACATAGAAAATTCTCTAGAACTCTCCGAAGTGACAGGAACTGGCTCCGTGTCAACTCTCAAGGGTTTAACAAATCTATTGCACCATATTTGGTGCACCGATTCATCAATTGCCACGGTACACCGCATGTGTGCCTGAGCATGTGCCGGTGCATGTCACGGCACAATAATGTTTAACATCGTTCACCTTAAAACTACGGCATGTGGCCGTAAAACTCGAACCGAATCGATTAATTGTTCGAAATATTTTTCGATCAATCGATACCAAAAATCTCTTCGCATCCGGACCCTAGTGTTTGTTCAACCAGACACTGGCAGACGTTCGGTCGACTGCTGTAGGAATTAGATGTCTGTACTATGTGTGAATTTACTACAGGTCTAGACTTAGGCTCTTATTCCATAAGAGGTTGACATTCCCTTCTGTGTTAACTGAGCAGTGTGGTGTACTACAAGCAATGGTAGACAGATGGCGCCACCTGGTCCTATCTCTAGAGGTTTTAGGTCATACTCAAACCGAGTCCTCTATTCACCTGGTGGGATAAGTGTGAACTAATTTGGCCACTCTGGCCATCTTTACCATTTTATGCCTGGTAACAGAAAAAAATTCATGACAGCCCAGAAATCTTGGCAACTACAGGTCTTAAATTATTAACCTGTTTGCTGCTGGTGGAGAATTTAGACCAAAAATTGTTGCAAAGACGCTGAAAAATGACAGAAACCCTAACACATTGGTATTCATCTGATAGTACTCAGCAAGAGCTTTCAAATGAATACCAACATGACAGGGTTTGGATCATTTTGAACTTTTTTTGCTGTTTTGTGCTTTGGACAAAAGTAGCCTCAGCATTGAAAGGGTTAATCCATTCATGCCTTGTACCCCATACCTGCTTACTATGTGGGTCATGTCTCTCCTACAAAAGTAAATTTTCAGGAAATATTTGAAGCAGAATTGTTAATCAAAAGCCTGATCGCTACACTCCTTCAAATATTTTTCTAATTAAAATGTTTCATTTCAAGTGGTGGTGGCCAATTTGACCCATACAAAATGATGCAAAAAAGCTGAAAAATGAATGAAACCCTGGCACATGGGTACTCATCTGAGAGTACTCAGCGAGAGCCACCATCCAATGAATACCAACATGACAGGGTTTAGATGGTTTTTCAAAAATATTTGCGTCATTGTGCTTCACTCAAAGGTATTAGCCTCAGGATTGGGAGGGTTAATTGTTTATATTTGATCATGTTATTTCATGTTTTTTTATTATTATTATTTTTAAACGGGTTCGCCTCCCTTTTTTAGAGGAGACTCGGACATGTAAGAAGGAGAACTTTTTTCGTATATGCAGATGGCACAGATAGCATGAACGATGATATGAAATTCTTTAAAGTAATCGCTCCCTATTTTGGGCGACAGACGATAAAGAGTAAGAAATAAAGGTTTTCGGTGGTTGCCCCAGTTAATAGAGGAATCGAACCCCTACTCGCCCCGGCCTGGGATTGAACTCTGGACCCTATGCCTCCCAGCACTCAGGCCGGCAATCTTGTCACTGTGCCATTGAGTCTGGTATTTCATGTTTGATCATTAGGTCGAGCAAGCCCTTACAACTAAATGCTTGATCATTTGAGCAGTTCTTGTAACTATCACATTTTTTCAGGTGGAGGAATCTGTCATCAAACATCAACAGAACAAGCGTAACATGTACAAGAAAGTTATGGAGGTAAGTTGATGAAACGAAAGCAAAGTTCGGAAAATGTCTGAAGGGGGAACTCTCATTCAATTTTTATGTGAAATCATTCTCAATTCCAAAGTAAATCAATTATCAATTATCAAAAGTGTCATAGATCCAGACTACAATTATAATACTGCATTTTGTCTTAGGTGTCGAATTTATTTTTATGCAACAAAATTATCAACTTCAAATCTTAAAACATGAATATTGAATTGAGATGAAATTGTATGTCAATCATTTTTGCACAGCACTGCCATTTGTCATTAATTTTGTGATTGAAATTGACAAGCAATCTTTTATCATCAGCTGAAGAAATCCTATGAAGTGAAGTGTCGTGACGCAGACAGCGCGGACTTGGAAGTAAAAGCTGCACACATGAGGGCCACCCTACCACAGAAAGACATGGAAAAGGTAAGGTGCATTGCTTACCATAGAAAGACAAAAAGGTAAGGTGTAACCCTTACCACAGGAAGACATGGAAAAGGTAAGGTGTAAAACTTACCACTGAAAGACATGTAAATGGTAAGGTGTAACCCTTACCATAGGAAGACATGGAAAAGGTAAGGTGTAACCCTTACCATAGGAAGACATGGAAAAGATAAGGTGTGATACTTACCATAGAAAGACACCTTAAAAATTGGTCTTCAAAAATTGGGACTGATCATCAATATTAGGAGTAAAAATAGTGAGATCTCCAATTAATCGATTAATCGGAATCACACTAATACTTACCACAGAAAGACATTGAAAGAGTAAGGTATAGTACTTACCACATAAAGACATGGAAAAGGTAAGGTGTAAAACCATAGAAAGACACCTTAAAAATTGGTCTTCAAAAATTGGGACTGATCATTAATATTGGATGAAAAAATAGTGAGATCTCCAATTAATCGATTAATCGGAATAACACTAATACTTACCACAGAAAGACATTGAAAAAGTAAGGTAGAGTACTTACCACAGAAAGACATGGAAAAGGTAAGGTGTATTACTTACCACAGAAAGACATAGAAATGGTAAGGTGTGGTACTTACCAAAAAAGACATGGAAAAGGTAAGTTGTATAACTTACTATAGAAAAACACCTTAGAAATTGGTTTTCAAAAATTGGGACTGATCACCAATATTAGAAGTAAAAATAGTGAGATCTCTGATTAATCGATTAATCGGAATAACACTAATACTAAGCACAGAAAGACATGGAAAAGGTAAGTTATGATACTTAACACAGAAAGATATGGAAAAGGTAAGGTGTAACCCCTACCACAGAAAGACATGGAAAAGGTAAGGTGTAGTACTTATCACAGAAAGACACGGAAAAGGTAAGTTGTAGTACTTACCACAGAAAGACATGGAAAAGGTAAGGTGTAGTACTTATCACAGAAAGACACGGAAAAGGTAAGTTGTAGTACTTACCACAGAAAGACACAGAAAAGGTAAGGTGTAGTACTTATCACAGAAAGACATGGAAAAGGTAAGTTGTAGTACTTACCACAGAAAGACATGGAAAAGGTAAAGTATAGTACTTAACACAGAAAGACATGGAAAAGGTAAGTTGTAGTACTTACCGCAGAAAGACATGGAAAAGGTAAGGTGTAGTACTTACCACAGAAAGACATGGAAAAGGTATGTTGTAGTTCTTACCACAGAAAGACATGGAAAAGGTATGTTGTAGTTCTTACCACAGAAAGACATGGAAAAGGTATGTTGTAGTTCTTACCACAGAAAGACATGGAAAAGGTAAGGTGTAGTACTTACCACAGAAAGACATGGAAAAGGTATGTTGTAGTGCTTACCACAGAAAGACATGGAAAAGGTATGTTGTAATACTTACCACAGAAAGACATGGAAAAGGTAAGGTGTAGTACTTACCACAGAAAGACATGGAAAAGGTATGTTGTAGTGCTTACCACAGAAAGACATGGAAAAGGTAAGGTGTAGTACTTACCACAGAAAGACATGGAAAAGGTATGTTGTAGTGCTTACCACAGAAAGACATGGAAAAGGTATGTTGTAATACTTACCACAGAAAGACATGGAAAAGGTAAGGTGTAATACTTACCACAGAAAGGCATGGAAAAGGTATGTTGTAGTTCTTACCACAGAAAGACATGGAAAAGGTAAGGTGTAGTACTTACCACAGAAAGGCATGGAAAAGGTAAGGTGTAGTACTTACCACAGAAAGACGTGGAAAAGGTAAGGTGTAGTACTTACCACAGAAAGACGTGGAAAAGGTAAGGTGTAGTACTTACCACAGAAAGACATGTAAATGGTAAGGTGTAGTACTTACCACAGAAAGACACGGAAAAGGCAAGGTGTAGTGCTCACCACCGAAAGACACGGAAAAGGCAAGGTGTAGTGCTCACCACAGAAAGACACCGAAAAGGTAAGGTGTAATATTACCACTGAAAGACATGTAAATGGTAAGGTCCATTACTTACCGCAGAAAGACTTTGAAAATTCAGAATCTGAATTGGTATCATAACAATCGAGTTCCAATCCAAAGCCTATATAGTCAATTCATTTATATCATTTCTTTTATTCAATTATGTATTTGCAGCTTATCCGAAAACAGAGTCAATCCAAGATGGCCGCCAAACATGCTTATGATGTGTACCTGTTATTATTCTATTATTTTTTATCGTTTTCTTATATATACTGTCTAAGGCTTTAATTTTGCATGCCAAAAAATTTGCTTTACAGCACTGCTGGAGGTTTTTTATGCTACTTAAAATTCCCACATTCAAGCACCCAGCAGGTTGGATATAGAAAACAGGATATTTACTTGAAAGATGTTATTTTGGTGCTATCATGTTGTGCGTGAAAATAGCAAATATTAAATGCCTGTAAAAATTATACAGTATATAATTCCATTATTTGCAGCTTGTCCGAAAGCAGAGTCAATCCAAGATGGCCGCCAATCAGGCAGACGATGCGTACCGAGCCTCCGTGGCGAGTCTCGAGACCGTGCGACAGTCGTGGGAAAAGGAAATGGTATCGTGTTGCGACATTTTCCAACAACTAGAGATCGAAAGAATCCAGTTCCTTCGAAACCGACTCTGGATCTACACTAACCTCTCCTCCCATACCTGCGTAGAGGAGGATGAGGTGAGACGCTTTAGAGTAAAAATTATCGTCTGGATCTATGATACTTTTCGATATTAAATAGGGAATAAAATATTATTTTACAAATTATTTGAAGGAGAGTGGTGGATAATTTTGTGATTAATATTTCTCCTTCAAATTTTTTCCCTAAAATACTTTTTTCGAAAAGATTTTATCATAATGGTCCGGCTGAGTTTGGCCTGAAGCAGCCAAAACTGCCTGACAACTTTGGTGATATATCATTAACAAATGCAATATTTAGAAAATATTTGAGGGAGAATTGTTCGTCACTACTCTATCTACAACTCTCCTTCAAATATTTTGTGAATTTATGCTTCATACCAAAGTTATTTTCAAAAGTTTGATTGGTCCAGAATGAGGTCAGATGTTAACCCTTTTATGCCTGAAGAACTTCTTTACCTGGGTCGTCTGGACTGATGATACTTTGGAAGATAACTTAGGAATTGAGTAATAATTCTTTTGATATTTGAAGTAGACTTGAAAGTTATGTTCTAAACAACATTTTTCATTCAAATATTTTACGAAAAAAATCTTCGAATGAGGTAAAACGTTACCCTTTTATGCCTGGAGAACATTCTGATATGGGTCGTCTGTACCTATGATACTTTGGAAGATAACTTTTGATTCAAGCAATATATTTGAAGGAGAGTTGTAGGTTTAGTTCTAATCAACATTTTTCTTTCAAATATTTTATGAAAAAAACAATAATTTGCTAAATATTTAACCCATTCACACTTAGAATTCCACCAGAACCTAACGTCTGCTACTTTTATACTTTTGAAAATAACTTGATAACCAAGTGAAGGTTCACAAAATATTTGAAGCAGAGTTGTAGTTTGGCTTCTGATAAACATTTCTCCATCAAATGTTTTCCAGAAAATGCTTTTGAAAGTAATATATTTCCAAATTTGTCAGGCCTGTTTTGGCTGCTCTGAGTGTTAATGGGTTAAAGAAGAATTGTTAGTTTTGTTCTGATCAACTTTTTTCTATCAAATATTTTATGAAAAAAAAGCTTGTGTCACTTTAAAAAATAACTTTAGAATAAACTTCTCAAGGGTCATGACTAAGATATTTTGGAAGATAACTTTGGATTTAAGCACTAATTTGCTAAATATTTAAAGGAGAGTTGTTGGATATGTTCTGATCAACATTTTTCCGTCAATTATTTTTTTAAAAAGCTCACTTCTGTAGATTAATTTATACAATGAAGAGTTCCGTAAACTGCTATTTTTCTTCTTCCTATAATTGAAGAGCTCCATAGACTTACTTTTCTTGTTTCTCTTTAATGGAGAGCTTGATAGACTTGCTTTTCTTGTTCCTTTATAATGGAGAGCTCAATAGACTTACTTTTATTGTTTCTGTATAATGGAGAGCTCCATATATTACTTTTCTTGTTTCTTTATAATAGAGAGCTCCATAGACTTACTTTTCTTGTTTCTGTGTAGCGAAGAGCTCCATTAACATATTTTCTTGTTTCTTCATAATGGAGAGTTCCTTTTTTTTGTTTCAGTACAACGAAGAGGTTCGCATTAGCCTTGATCGCGTGGATATTGAGGGCGACATTATTTCCTTTATAAACGACAGAAAGACGGGAACCGAAAGACCAGGTAAATATCGGCCATTTTGAATATTCAATTAGGCTTATTAATGCTTCATATTACTAAGGGCCGTTCCATTTAAAAGTGTGGCGGGGGGGAGGAACGGAAGATAATTAAAAATTCGACACCCCCTACCCCCTTTCTGCCAGAAATCATTTGTAATCTAATGGGATAAATTAATTCAGAATTCAGCCCCTCCCCCCCCCCCCCCTCAAAAAACATTCCGTTCCTCCTCCCCCCCCCCCACACCTTTAAATGGAACAGCCCTAAGCTTATGCAAGATACCGACATAGCTGTTTTAAAACATATTATCAGTACTAACAGGGTTAGAGTAGATATACTGTAAGCATATGTCTCAGTCTACACATTTCCATTGTCAGAATCATTCACTTCTTGCGAAATCAGGCTTAAATACTGTCGATACAGATGACCAAAGCTTCAGTAAAAACCTACTTTTGTTAACTCGCTTAATAAATGAATATATATGTGTGTGTATATATATATATATATATATATATATATATATATATATATATATATATATATATATATATATATATATATATATATATATATATATATATATATAATGTATATATATGTATGTATATATATATATTTACTTATATACACATATACAGAAATTCTTACTTGCCTCATACTTGTGTACCTCAGATTTTCATGTGTATGGTCCCAAATCACTTCTATCTACTTAAGGCTGTGATGCTGGTGACACTCTCAAAATAAGACAACTCCTAGTTTAGCACTCCTGTACCCTTTCTAACAATAGTTATCTAATCCCTGAGGTCTCGGTGTTTCAAATATAAGTTTTCTTTAGCTTACCTGCTTGAGCTGACCTCAGTATAAACAGAGTTTCAATTTTACAGTGTTTTACCTCAAATGAGGTTTTCTTGATCAATAAAGGTTCATTTGATTTATAAATACCATACATGTCTGCTAAATATACTAGGCTAGGGCAACTGGAAGGCAAATTTGGAGTTCCTGCAAGAAAATACCTTACAGCACGCAATTTTGGTGGAAATTTTTACCTAAGAAAGTAGGTCACAATGGACAGACAACATTTGTAGATCTCTTTTTCCAGTTTATTGTCAAAAGTATCAGAGCCAAGACAATAATTTCAAGAATTAACTTTCAAGCATACCAAAAATTTTCATCGAAATATTTTCTAAAATCATTTTCAATTTCCAGTTTATTGTCAAAAGTGTCATAGGTCCAGATGATAATTTCAAGAATCAACTTCCTAGCACACCAAAAACTTTCCTTGAAATATATTGTAAAATAATTGTCAATTCCGAAGTTATTGTCAAAAATATCATAGATCCAGAAGACAATTTCTGGAGTAATTCTTAAGCATGAAGGGCTTACCCTGATGGCTGAGCGGTCTAAGGTACCACCACTGACTTGGGGTTAGGCGGTGGTTTTCGCCAGGTGCTCCGGTTTCCTCCACTACTTACAACAAGGAGGCAAAGATTGTTGAAAACCATCTAAACCCTGTCATGTTGGTATTCATTGGACAGCTCTCGCCGATTTCTCTCATATGAATACCCATGTGCCAGGGTTTTAGTCATTTTTCAAGTTTTTTGCATCATTTTGTATCGGCAAAATTAGCCACCAGCAGCAATAAGGGTTAAGCATGAATGGGTTAACCCATTCACACTCAGAGTTTCTCTAGAAAATATTGTCTGCTACTTTCATACTTTTGGCAATAACTTGGGAATAAAGCAAAAGTTCACAAAATATTTGAAGGAGAGTTGTAGTTTAACTTCTGATTAACATTTCTCCTTGAAATATTTTCCAAAAAATGCTTTTGTAAGTGAAATATTTCCAAAATCGTCTGGCCTGTTTTGGCTGCTCTGAGTGTTAATGGGTTAATGACTGATCTAAGGTATTGCCACTGACCGCTGCCTGCTCACTGTCAGTCACCACTGTGCGGGTTCGAATCCAGGCCTGGGCATGTGAGAGACTTCCCAGTGACTTGGAGTTAGGCGGTGGTTTTTGCCGGGTACTCCAGTTTCCTCCACTACTTACAACTGGCTAGTCACGAATTAGCCACAATATGGCATAAATGTGACGAAAAACGAAATTCGAAGTGTCGTCTGGAACTCATGTACTTTGAAAAATAGTTTTGGAATTGAGCATATGTATAATAATCAACAAAATATTTCAAGTAGAGTTGTGAATTTGGCTCTGAACATCAATTCTGGCACAAATGTTTTACGAAAAAAGATCTGGTCAGCAGGGCTCGACGCTAAGGGTGAACCTATGGCCCCAGGCCAGTAAAAATTCCCAAAAACAGCTTCGGGCCAGTAAAAAAAGACCTCAACTGGTCCTACAGGCACAGTAAACATTTGGAGACATTCTTGTTAAAAAGTTTCCCACCGAGAATGTCCCCAAATGTTTTTGAAATAAATGAAGATAAAATCTATAAAGATAAATGTTGTGGTGAATTTTATGCAATGTTCTTTCTTGGTATGTTAAAAAAAACGTAGGACCAGTAAAAAAAATTGCAGGTCCAGCAGATGCTAGGTGTTACTGGTCCTAAAAGGCCAGTATAATCCTGAGTTAGTGTTGAGGCCTGGTCAGGAAGATATGATAAAAATTGTAAAAACAGTTTTGGAATTGAGATCCAGATGATAGTTTCAGCATAAACATATTAAGCATAAATGTGTTAAACCATTCACACTTTAGAAAGTATCGTCTGCTACTATCATACTTTTTAAGATAACTTGGGAATAAAGCAAAAGTTCACAAAATATATGAAGTAGAGTTGTTGCTTGGCTTTTGATTAACATTTCTCCTTCAAACATTTTCCCCAAAATGCTTTTGATAGAAAAGTATTATCAAAATTGTCAGTTTTGGCCGCTCTTAGTTTTAATGGGTTAATGACTGCTCCCTGCTAACGCTGTATCTCTCCCCAGCTAAGGTAGGCTACCACAGTTATTACGAAAAGCATCGTCGCCAATTCAGCGATAGCGAGGTTATGGTGACGATCGGAAAAGACGCTGCGCGCAGGGCTACGGGAATCGCTTCTGGCCCTATGCCAAAAAAGACGTGTACGTTAAACTAATTTGAATATTAAGTGGTCCATGTGAATTTGTTTGTATCCTTTGACATGCATGATCCGTCATACTTTGTACGGGTGAGCTGCTTGCCCGTTATGGCATGTAGAGATCAAACAGTTATTGCCTGGCTTGTTGGTGGATAGTGCAGATTATCACCCCGAGGAGGAATTATTTCCCGAGGGCAACGCCCGAGGGAAATAATTCCTTCGAGGAACAATAATTCCTTCGAACATTTTATAACAAGTGGCAAAATCATGAGACGAGCAGATCTCAATGTTTTAACTCGTTGCCAACTTGACTCTTTGCCCTTTGTTGCACGACTTTGCTTCATCTCCGTGGTTACGGTCGCCATGTTATTGCTTAGTGTTAGTTGGTACGTGCGTGTTTGTGTCCGTTTGTTGGCACAACGCAACACCTGCATTGTTGCATTGTGTATGCAGGGACGTTCATTGTTGTGCATTGTTGTACATTGTTGTGCCATGGGATAAGGGAGATTATTGACTGGCAATTATTTACCTGCTTGTGCTATTATTCCATTTTTTCTGACAGTGTGAATTATGAAATGACTCTTAATATAGAGTAAGGTAAAACAATAGTTTTTACCGGCCCCACAAACAATTGAACTTGCCGAGCAAAAAATACCAATTTTCGCGAAATTTGTATAAAATTGAACGATACATTTCAACTTATAAGTAGATTTCTGTTTATAATATCCAAAATTGTGTATGAAGTAAATGAATATTATTCATGTATTTTATATACATAAACCTTTCAATTATTCAATGGAGTATTTCTATGCCATAAGGAGCAAGTATGTGATGATTTCTACTTGCCCAGTCTCTATTTTTACTTGCCATGACAAGCGGGCAAGCATTTATGTCAATTTCTTAACTTTGTGTTTATTTTTTTATTGTAGATATGCATCTTATAGATTTCAATTATATTTTGACGTCATTGTTTATGTTTTGGAATATTCCTTGTTTATTTCGGTGATGCTGTGTATCTGTTGTTTACGTGTTGACAGCACTTTCTATCATGGTCTTAGCCAGCAGGGCGTCTGGGTGCCTTTTTGGACACCCAAACCCTTAAAAAGAACCCCTCAGGACACCAAAATATTTTTGTGTGGAATTTCTAAAAACCTCAATCTCAAGCTTATAATTGAATTTTTTCATCTCCTTATAATTCCCATGACATTGTTTAATGATATCATGCCTTATTTTGATGAATTTATACATGTTTATGGTTGAAATACGAGTATATTGTGATCCCCCTTAAAAATTTGGACGCCCAAAAATTTTACAGCTGCCAACTTTAGGCACCCAGTTTCTAAATCCTGGCTAAGACACTGCTTTCTATGTTGTTTGAAGTTTTATAATTTTCATGTTTTGACACTAGAAGTTTCTTGTGAATTTAAGGGATTGTGATTTTATAACTCTTTATCTTCCTATATGTATCAATCGTTTTATACTTTATATGATGTTTATGTATAGATTATAAGTAATATAATTATTATGGATAATTAATTATAAACTTATAGTCTTATTTCTAGGTTAAACCGTTAATGCTTAAGAGATTCTGTTGAAATTGTCATATGTATCTATGATACTTTGACATTATCTTGGAAATTAAAAATAATTTTACAAAATATTTGAAGGAGAATTGTTGGAAATGTTCTGATTAACATTTCTCCTTCAAATCTTTCGTAACAAAGCTTTTGACTAAAAGATTTTACCAAATTTGTCAGGCTATCTATCTATCTATCTATCTATCTATCTATATATACATATATATACATATATATATATTTATATATATATATATATATATATATATATATATATATATATATATATATATATATATATATATATATATATATATATATATATATATATATATATATATATATATATATATATACAGGTGAACTTGGATATGACGGACCACTGTACGACGGATTTTTGCATATGACAGACGATATGCTTGGTCCCAGTTCGATGCATATCAAGTATTCGCCATATGTATACGATGTATTTTGCATATGACGGACCAATTTTCCTGGTCCCATCGAGTCCGTCATATCCAAGTTCACCTGTATATATATATATATATATAAATATACATATATACATACATACATACATACATATACGATTTCTTTGCTCTTTCATCAATATAGCACCGATACAGTACGACGGTCACGGCCAAAAGATGGCGCCACCTATCCCCACCAGCAGCGGTACGAGCTACAATTCGGCATCGCTCGGGCGTTCAACGGGCATGAGCAACCGACCCCCGCAACCCATACCCCCACCCCTAACCGGGGTACGACTTCTTCCTGCTCGCAATAAGTTGGACTTTTCAGGTAATTTCTTTTTTTTCGTCAAGTTTCGGGTTTGGTTTATGAAAAATGTGAAGTTCACTTCCTGTGCGGTATAATTTTGGGTGGATGTTAGATCCCAGACTCTCAGCTGCTAGTCGAGAGTCATTTGACAAAACATGGACCTAGCTGTAAATCTTGCTGACACAACATGGAAGTATTTTCAGAAAACATGGGCCACCCTCAACCCATAAAAACCATGATTTATAAAAAATATTACTGAGAATTTACAGTAAACTAGACTAACATACCTGAATAGTCATAATTATGCTGGATGCTAGATCCGACATTCTCAGCTGGTGGTATAAGTGACAGCGCTCGGCAAAGTTCAACATTTCTAGATCTAGGCCCAAATTCCTAGGGTGGTCCAAATTTCCAAGAATTTACGGCAGGACTTGAAATTAAAGCCCTGAGGAGAAATGACTGTTTGTAATTATTTTGAATGTTTAGCTACATCTATATAATCAAGGACTTCTATATAATTCAAGCCTTACGAAGATAATTGGAATGTGTTTTTGTGACTTTATGTCGTCTTGTGCTATACGTATGTCTGATGATGATAATAATGTCATTTGATATAATAATAATAATAATAATAATAATAATAATAATAATAATAATAATAATAATAATAATAATAATGATGATAAGGCAATAACCATGTAATTAAAATGCGCCATGAAATATCTTATTAACCCATTCATGCTCACTGCCTTGCAAAAGTTAATTAATTTTTGTTAATAACCAGTTCACATATTAACCACTTTTATACACCCAGTACTGTTAAGAATTGCACGAAAAACCTACCATCCAAGAGTTAATTTTAGTGTGTATCCAATTTAAAATTCTTTTAGATGAAATTCAGGCAGCCATTTTAGGTCGACAAACAGAACCAAGCGGTGAGCGTTAATTCTGCTAGTACTTTGCTTGTTTGCAAAATTGCTCAGACTGTCTTAGGATAAGCAATTAAAATGATTGATTAACCAACCTGGTGGCTGAGTGGTTGAAGGCATTGCCACTGACTGCTCACTCTCTCTCACCACTGAGGGCCTTCCCTGATGGCTGTGTGGTCTAAGGTGCTGCCACTGACTGCTTGCTGTCTCTCACCACTGAGAGGTGTTGCCACTGACTGTTCGCTGTCTTTTGCCACTGAGGGCCTGCCCGGATGGCTGGATGGTCTAAGGTGCTGCCACTGACTGCTCACTCTCTCTCACCACTGAGGGCCTTCCCTGATGGCCGTGTGGTCTAAGGTATTGTCACTGACTGCTAGCTGTCTCTCACTACTGAGGGCAGGCCCTGATGGCTGTGTGGTTTAAGGCGCTGCCACTGACTGCTTGCTGTCTCTCACCACTGAGGGCCTGCCCTGATGGCTGTGTGGTCTAAGGCTTTGCCACTGACTGCTCACTCTCTCTCACCACTGAGGGCCTTCCCTGATGGCTGTGTGGTCTAAGGTGCTGCCACTGACTGCTTGCTGTCTCTCACCACTGAGAGGTGTTGCCACTGACTGTTCGCTGTCTTTCGCCACTGAGGGCCTGCCCGGATGGCTGGATGGTCTAAGGTGTTGACACTGACTGCTTGTTGTCTCTCATCACTGAGGGCTTGCCCTGATGGCTGAGTGGTCTAAGGCGCTGCCACTGACTGCTTTCTGTCTCTCTCCACTGAGAGGTGTTGCCACTGACTGTTGGCTGTCTGTCGCCACTGAGGGCCTGCCCTGATGGCCAAGTGGTCTAAGACGCTGCCACTGACTGCTTGTTGTCTCTCACCACTGTGGGCAGGCCCTGATGGCCGTGTGGTTTAAGGCGCTGCCACTGACTGCTTGCTGTCTCTCACCACTGAGAGGTGTTGCCACTGACTGTTCGCTGTTTCTCGCCACTGAGGGCCTGCCCGTATAGCCGGATGGGCTAAGGTGTTTACACTGACTGCTCAATGTCTCTCACCACGGAGGGCAGGCCCTGATTGCCGTGTGGTTTAAGGAGCCTGGATGGCTGGATGGTCTAAGGTGTTGACACTGACTGCTTGTTGTCTCTCATCACTAAGGAGCTTGCCCTGATGGCTGAGTGGTCTAAGGCATTGCCACTGACTTCTTGCTGTCCCTGATGGCCAAATGGTCCTAGGCTTTGCTACTGACTGGTCACTGTCAAAAAACCCTGAAAAATGACTGAAACCCTGGCATATGGGTGTTCATCTAAATGTACTCAGAGAGAGAGAGAGCTATCCAATGAGTATTAACATGACAGTGTTTATATGGTTTCAAAAATATTTGCATCCATCTGCTTTGGACTAATGTAGTCTCTGCATTGGAAGGGTTAAACACTTAGTGTGATGGTTGCAGAAAGTATGCAAACAGAATGATCCTACATTTTCTTTGCATGGTGGAATGGATTTTCCTTGGGGTATCATGAAAAGCATGTTATTGAATTGATTGCGTTCTCCTGCACTAGAAATATGATTGACTTAGAAACCATCCTGGCTTATTGAAGGTTTCATACCATATTACATATTACAGTCAAACTTGCCTTAACGACCACTTCTCTTAAACGACCACTTGCCTTCAACGACCGTTTCAAATCCCCCCAAGGCTATTCCCTGTATATTTTACCTTGATTAAGCGACCACTTGCTTGACGCGACCAACGACCATGAAATCTTATCCCTAAGAGTAAATTGTCCTTTATTCAACGGCCACTTGAATGCCTAGAAGCCCAGTATATTGGAAAGGCTACAATAAAATAATGAAATAATCGGTAAAAATTTGAAAGTATATCATTTCTGAGGGTCCTCAATTAATGATATAGTTCAACTTTTATTTTTCTAAATTGTTTATTCTTAAAATTTTGATGAAGAAATTTCAACAAACGCAGCTAAACATAACAGCTTCAATAATTCCTGGTCATTGTTCGAAATTCTTTGTTTTTTCATACCCTCGCTCAGACCCTCAACCCCTTCTTAAGAGACCACCTCTTTAAAAGACCACTTCTGACATTTCCCTTGAGCGGTCGCTTAATAGAGGTTTGACTGTACTTTATTTATATACATATGATAATGTATGTATGTAGGTATATACATACGCACATATATATATATGTATGTATATATATATATATATATATATATATATATATATATATATATATATATATATATATATATATATATATATATATATATATATATATATATATATATATATATTGCTATCTAGTGAATGGAGGTAAGACCTACTATTTAAACGCAACATTAAACCGTCCAGAAAAAAATCAATGATAAAAGAAGGTAGTAGTCAATTCTATTTCTAGCATGAGATTTGACTCTTCCCTGTGATTGGCTGCGATCTTGATTTTTTGCATGTGTCCTCTTTCCCCCTCCCTCGGTGCTGCCCTCTATAGATGTGAGCGAGTATGCGGAGATCTCGGGCGGCGACGATCCCGTTTATTCGGAGGTGGAGCGCGCCGCGGAAACAACGGTGGTGGTAAAAATAGCACAGCAGAATTACACAGCAAAGGTGGGTGGACTGTGCTACACCCATAGAACCCTGTTTGCACCCTTACACCCTTAGTGCACCCTGTAGTATTTTTTCTATAGTATTGTACGTTTTGGCCTTACACCCTTAGTGCACCCTGTAGTATTTTTTCTATAGTATTGTAAGTTTTGGGGTGTTCTAACCCTTACACCTTTAGTGCACCCTGTAGTATTTTTTCTATAGTATTGTAAGTTTTGGGGTGTTCTAACCCTTACACCCTTAGTGCACCCTGTAGTATTTTTTCTATAGTATTGTATGTTTTGGGGTGTTCTAACCCTTACACCGTTAGTGCACCCTGTAGTATTTTCCCTATAGTATTGTAAGTTTTGGGGTGTTCTAACCCTTACACCCTTAGTGCACCCTGTAGTATTTTTTCTATAGTATTGTAAGTTTTTGGGTTTTCTAACCCTTACACCCTTAGTGCACCCTGTATTTTTTTTCCTATAGTATTGTAAGTTTTGGGGTGTTCTAACCCTTACACCCTTAGTGCACCCTGTAGTATTTTTCCTATAGTATTGTAAGTTTTTGGGTGTTCTAACCCTTACACCCTTAGTGCACCCTGTATTATTTTTTCTTTAGTATTGTAAGTTTTGGGGTGTTCTAACCCTTACACCCTTAGTGCACCCTGTAGTATTTTTCTCTGGTATAAGGTAGGGGTGTTCTAACGTTACACCCTGATTATAGCCTGTCATATCTTTTCTCTAGTATAAGGTAGGGATGTATTAACCCTTGCACCCTGTAATATCTTTTTAGTTGTATTAGGTAGGGGTGAACAAACCCTTACACCCTGATTGCACCCTGTAATATCTTTTTAGTAGTATTAGGTAGGGGTGTTCAAACTTTACACTCTGATTGCACCCTGTAATATCTTTTTCTATAATATAAGGTTGTTCTATTTCTAACCCTTACACCATGTGTGCACCCTGTGATATCTTTCTTTAGTATAAGGTAGGGGTGTATTAACCCTTGCACCCTGTAATATCTTTTTAGTAGTATTATGTAGGGGTATTCAAACTCTTACACTCTGATTGCACCCTGTAATATATTTTTCTATAATATAAGGTTGTTCTATTTCTAACCCTTACACCCTGTGTGCACCCTGTGATATCTTTCTTTAGTATGAGGTAGGGGTGTTTTAACCCTTGCACCCTGATTTCACCCTGTAATATATGTTTAGTAGTATTACTTAAGGTGTTCTAAACCTTACACCCTGAGTGTCCCCTGTAATATCTTGGCATATAGTATAAGGTAAGGGTGTTCTAACCCTTACACCCTTATTGCACCCTTTAATATCTTTTTCCCTAGTGTAAGGTATGGGTATTCTAACCCAGGGTCATAGCCAGGATTTAGAAACTGGGTGCCTACAATTGGCAATTGAAAAACTTTGGGAGCGTCCAAATTTTTGAGGGCTACCACAATACACTCAGATTTCAACCATAAACATGTATGAATTTATCAAAATAAAGCATGATATCCTTAAACAATGTCATAGGAATAACATGGAGATGAAAAAAATCAATTATATGCTTGAGATTGACATTTTAAGAAATTCCTGTCAAAATATTTTGGGTGTCCTGAGGGGTGCTTTTTAAGGGTTTGGGTGTCCAAAAAGACACCCAGACACCCTGCTGACTAAGACCATGACTTAGGGTGTTCTAACCCTTAACCCCTAAGTGTCCCCTGTAATATCTTGGCATATAGTATAAGGTAAGGGTGTTCTAACCCTTACACCCTGATTTTAGCCTGCAAATTATTTTTCTCTATCAGAAGTTATGGGTTTTCCAACCTTTTCACCTTAATTGTAGTATGATTGTATACTGCAAAATTGCATCTTTATAAATGGCAGGGGATAACATAGTCCAAAGGATTAACTACACAATAAACCTGTTATTGTTAAAATGTTTGCTTAACCAGTTATGATGAAATCCTTAAATAGACAAAAGAAAATCTTAAAAATAAGATTTAGAATGAATAAAATCAATTCTCGAAAATTTCAAATCTTATTTTTAAGATTTTATTTTCAAATGTTTTTGTTTATTTTCTAGCTTGTCAAGGCAGAGTTGATTATCAGAACAGGACCAACAACCCTCCT
>OZ012701.1:19113526-19116026 GCA_963942565.1 Maea johnstoni | reverse complement strand
TAATTACCACAGGAAGGTGTGCATGTTCTAAACAAGTACAATATGTTTAGATTTTGCACTTTTGTACATATATTTGATTATTAAATGAATCATGAATTGTTTGATCATTTATATCTGCTTGTTTTTCTTTATTCTATGACCAAAGAGCCCATATGCAGTCTTCTGAACCTAGATATGTAAATCATATCAATCTCGTAGGAAAGATTTGCATTTTTTTGTAAATTACCTTTATCATATTTATGTGGTATTTTGGTGATAAGTATCCGTTTGCATGTAGTAGAATGAAGCTAGGCCTGAAGCTAGAGGATTGTAGATGCTCTAAGAAGCTTTCTCAGTCTTATCTGAGGCCATAATGAGTGGTTTGTACATATTTTTTAATGTTTTCTTTATTGACTTCGTGGAAAACATTAAAAAATAATTAGGGTCAGGCAAAAATTAAGAATAAAAACAGACTAGGGTCGGGTTACCGGAAACATTAACGTTTTTTTAGGTCTAAGCACTGTGTACCGTTTTGATATCGCTGCAGTTAAGTTAATGTGTACTCTGTGCACCCTGAAGTCTGCATTTATTTAACTGCATACTATTATTTGGATATCGGATCTCTATGCTAGTATCCTACAACATGCTGACATGATCCCGGCGGGGGCACTCAGGTACAGAGGGGGGGCCGCACCCGCGTTAAGTATTTCGCGGAAGATGGGGTCTCATTTTAAGACCTCCGCATGTCCACGATTTTGTAAAAGAAGGGTACTTTTTTGTACCCAGGTACGAAGTATGGGGGTTAAAATCCCCTTACAATCCACGAAATATACACGGCTGTGACGCCAAGTGACTCCTGAAGTGACTGGGCTTCTGAGTTTTCTGCCGCCACTTGCTGCAGCTAAACACGCAGAGGATTATAAAATCTTAAGTTAAAATATGTGTTCCCGTTCATCCGATGTCAGTGTTTTGATAAAAGAAGGGGTATTTATTTAGTGGAAAAAATCAGCGTTTTATTAAAATAAGGGTGCTTTTCTGGCCAGAAATCAGTGCTTTAGGGGTATTTTTTTATTTTGATAACGAGCGTATGCGCCCCCCTGAATACCCAAGTGCCCCCGCCGGGGACATGATAGCTTGTCATTCAACGCCCTTACGCAAAAAGTTAAAACGCAATACTTTATATTCGCCAAAATTACACTATAAACAGTATTTAGTCAGGTTTCTTTTTCGACATAAGGGATGGCATTCTTTTAAAATTGATGTTACAGAAGTGACAACAAAAGTCGTAGTAGTAGTAGTAGTAGTGTTTATACGCTGTTAATCATGTTTCAAAAAATCACACTATTATAACACAATACTGTATAACTGGTATTTTTACTGGCATTTCATTTTTGACAATTTTCACGCTCCCCATAATAGCGCCAAAATAACATCCGTCAAATAAATATCCTGCTTTGTTTGAGTGTATGAATGCAGAAAGTTGTAGTTGCACAAATACCCCCCAGCAGGGCTGTGAAGCTAAATTTTTAGCTCTCCATATTAAAGCCGTATACAGTTGGTAAAAACGTTTATGACTAAATACAACAGGCTCAACCTGGTTAGAAAAAGACAGAGTCAAAATCAAATTAGTGATATATATATATATATATATATATATATATATATATATATATATATATATATATATATATATATATATATATATATATATATATATATATGTTGCTTATTGGTTACGATGCCTGGCACCAAAGCATGAAGTTGCAGGTCCGAGCATTCGCTGGATCCCCTTTAGGGGATTGTCTTGGTCGCTATATAAATGTGACATGTTATGGAGGACTGCCGATGGTGCATCTGCAACTGAAAGACCCCTTGGAATTGTTTGTAAAGAGAAGGGAATTTCTTCCTGGTTCCAGGTTTTTACCTCGTCCTGATACGACCGAAGGTGTTGAAAGCGACGCAAAAAAAAACAAATTCTTTTTGTCTCTCCTTGCCAGCACTTTGGTTTTCTCTACTAATTAATTATCACTGGCAAATCGGGCCTTAACTCTCTTCATGTTCCCTATCCCCCGTACTTTTGTCATGCATCCTGCGTCAGGTCCGTACCCTCCCCTGTCTTCCTGTCCTGTACATATATCCTAACCAAGTCTCTCTTCCCGTCATACACATATATTCAAACCTTACACATAGGAACCCCTCATCTCTCCAAACCTCACACATACACTGTTAGTTTATTACTTCGAACACAATTTCATCATCAGTATATCTCTAAAAAATCTCCCCTAATATATTCTCCATGCCAACCTGCTCCAGCGCCCCCCACTTACACTCGTGGTTCTCTTCCTCTTTATCGTTTAATACGAATCAACAAAAAACGGTGTTAGACTGTGAAAATAACATGTAAGCACACAAATACATCCATTCATCTCCTTTTCCCATTTTACCCTTCTCTTTTCTTCATTATTCATTTCAACCCCTCTCCACTGTTCTAGCAAGTCATATATATATATATATATATATA
>OZ012701.1:19104137-19109137 GCA_963942565.1 Maea johnstoni | reverse complement strand
CAGTTCTCGAAAATTCTGATGAGGTGAAAAGGTGAGGAAAAATGAAGTATTTTAGTATTCATTCCGATCTGCAGACATACTTGTAAAACCCTCGAAATGTGAATAAGTGAACGTTTAGGCCCTGCCCAAAGGTCTTCACATTTCAGAGGTTCCACTGTATACATATGAAGTTCTAAATAGATGTTGTGATATTTTGGTCGACCTAAATTTGAGTAGTGTATAATTTAAAAAATACAAGAGGAGGGCGAGGTTGTTCTCGATAAAACTAGAAAATGTATCTTGGGAAGGCCAGTCTGGGATGACAAGGCAGATTATGAGAAAACAGGGCCCTTTGTTTGACTACTGATCGACTCCATGTGCATCCCTCCACAGGTGTTGCTTAGATATGCTGTCAATCACATGCTTTACAAGCCAATCAAATCAAGTCTCCTCGAATACATTAATCATACATACCAAACCATAGAAAGTCTGACAGTTTTTGTTTATGTCTCTATTAGGAGTACCATTGGGGAAAACAATGAAGGAGAATTGTCAATCAAACCTAAGAACATGTTGTTTTGGAAAGTGCAGTAACACCCTAAAATGAATTCTTTTTATGATATATGATTCTTTCTGATCTTGGGTTTATACTCATGAATATTTAAGTATATAAGTCATCTCATATATAAATATTGGATGGTGAGGGAACCTCCCAGTTTCATACATCCCAAAGTGGAACCTGACTGGATATTGGATTTTCAGACTAGAGTTAAAGGCGTGAGGTTAAGATTTCTGCTTGGTAAAAATAAATCGAACGACAAGACTACATCATCCTCTAGTGCCAGGTAGGTACATAATAACATTGATAAGTGGTGCTGGACATTGCATTAGAATCTACACTCAAGTAGTTAGAATGGTACAGATAGAGACTTGCATTAGTAATCTATACTACTGGAGACAGCAGTAACTGAAGTTTACTCTCATTTTAAGGATTGTTTTGATGAATTCTGATATAGTGGTAAAAAGGTGTGTATGGTAAGAGTTTATCAGTGAGAGCTGGTATGAATATAAACCATAAAGAATTAGTATTAATTCTATCCCTTCCGTAAACCCATTTCAAAAAGTGAGGATTGCTTGAAATAGATTAAGCTATGTGGAAGACGACATGAATAGTTGAATGTAAAGAACATTACTATTACTAAATGCATATTTGTTTGTTTTTTTCAAAAGTTAGTTTATTTATTTCACTGTTTATCTTGACCATTCTAAGCAATTCATTTTTGGCAGTTCCTCAGTTTATTTCATTCATATTGAATGAAAATGCGCAAGCATTTTTGTGTTCTCTCACCAAAGAACATATCAAATAACAAATAAGTATCTGCTTCATGTAAAGAATGGGATGCAACTATACTCATGTTAATAAGCATCCATTAACTGTAGGGTATTATTAAATTCAAATTTTTGAATTTCAAATCACACACATATGTAAACGGATTTTTATTTCACATGTATACATGTATTTTGTAATCAGTTATATATATCGCATCACATATAATGGCATTTAACACCTATACATATGATTTTGTACAGTACCGTACAGTCAATAAACATACAATACGATACAATACTGGACGTACATTTCCTCTGATACCTGTTACAAACAAAAATGGTTTTCTGACGTTCAAAAACAACAAAAAATCTGAAACATTCAGAGAAAATATATCTCGTAATAATTCGACTAATCTATCTCATTTTTTCTAAAGTTATCAAATTTAGGAGTCACTTTACAATAATATTCATCAGCCTTTATTTCCTTGTACATCAACCTGAAACTTTCTATTATGTACATTTCTCTACCGCCTTGTCCATGTTTGTAAATAACAATTGTTGTAATTTAAATTGCCATATTGACAATGAGTGCATTCGGTGATTGCTTTAGGAAGACCAACATTAAAACACAACAAACTTTTTTTAATATACACACCAAAAGGCAGGAAATATGACAGCATTGAGCGAGATATTATTTGAACACTCCCACGACCTTAATGTATGTAGAATTTTTACAAAAGTACACCTAAGGATTATCTTCCTATGAAATATGTGGTAGGTATTCAGTAATACAAATTGAAATCAACTGGTTATTCAAAGACCAGGACTTCACCTATGCGTCACAAACCACCCCGACTAGAGCTGCAGAGGTCTAGTATAATTATGCATAGAGTACATGTGCGCTATGTACGAATCGTACCCGTTGTAAAGTTACACAAACAGACAAAACTACATAAACACACACATGTTGTAACCCAAGAATACACATTTGGTACAGATTTACAGAATACAATATTGCATAAACACACATGCTGAAACCAAAGAATACACATTTGGCACATAATTAAAAGATACAAAATTTCATGGGCACGCACATGCTGTAATCCAATAATACACATTTAGCACATACTTAGAGAATATAGAATTGCATAAACACACACACTCGTGCTGTCTGCCAAGAATAGACATCAAGCACCTACATAGCATACACACATGCTGTAACCAAAGAAAACACAATCAGCACATAATTAGTAAAAACACCAAACTACATAAGCAGACACATGCTAAGAATACACATTTAGCGAATACATATGCTGTAACCAAATAAAGCACATTTAGCACATATTTCGAGAATACAAAATTTCACAGACACACATATGCTGAAACCAAAGAATACACATTTAGCACATAATCAGAAGTACCAATTTACATAAACACACACATGTCGTAATCTGATAATAAATGCCCAAGTTGACTCACAGGAGGCAATTTAAGTACTGAACAAATGGATCTTTCACAACCCTATTAGATGGGAAGCACCAGAACACTTTCCTTTACAAAGATCTCTATACTTTATCAAATCAGGGAGTATCCATCACCAAGTACCACTAATCGTAAACAGATTCCTTCATGAAATGATCTCCACACTAGAAAAACAATTCTAGATACCCTTAGCTTGGAGTAGTGGCTTAACAAATCCTGATCAATAAGATATTTCTTCAGCATTATTTTGTTCAAAATGTTGTTCAAACATAGTATTTAGTTTACTTCTGTGACATTCTAATTTTAGATTACAAATGGAGATATATATAAATTGGTTTTAGATGTGGACAAATGTAGGGGATGAGTTGCAGTAGAATACATGCTGAGTAATGGGTTGGTAGCTCAAGCCTGGCCTTTATACGAACCAACCCTTTTCACCAATCCCTCTTAATGGATGGTCTTTTCATGACAATGTGCATTAATGTTGTTTTCAATAGCTCCATTAGTAGGATTTCTAACAGTCATCAGACAGGGGCTGACTAAGTAATAAGATAGACAGGTATCTGATTATATCCAATTGTATATTAAACACATACATATATGAAAGCCTTTGGTCATTCTCAGGCAACTCCCCTGTTAAAAAAGCAAAGAAATGCAATATGTGTACATTGGACATAAACGTGCATAGCATACTTGTTCATAATCTTGCAAACCCCCTGCCAAGTAGACAACATTTAAACACAACATCTGCACATTAAACACTTGCATACATTGAGCACGTATTTATTCCTTGCACATCCCTCTTTTAGAAAAGCATAGGAATGCAACATCTGTATATTGGATATATACATACATTGGACACTTCATAATCTTGCAGCCCACTGCCAAAGAGAAAACATCTGAGCACAACATATAATACAAATAATAATAATAATAATAATAACAATAATAATGTTGTCATTTGATATATGTACATCTTGCATACACTGAGCACGTATTTATTCTCTGACAAAGCCTTGTCCATTGAATAGGTATAAGACCTCAACCTCGTACGTAGAACACATGCATACATACATTACGCATTTGTTCATTGCCCTGCAACTCCCTGCCAGAAAAGCATATGAACACAACCTTTGTATACCGGACACATACATACATGAAAAGCAACTGTTCATTTCCTGGCATTATTCTATCTATTAGGAAAGCACTCCCACTATATTTTCGCTATGCACTCCCTCTCACCCTATAAATTGAACATAAACCTACATACAGACAATTTGCTCAATCTCTAGACAATCCTTTCCTATTAGAAAAGTCTAGAAGCATAATCTCTGTACACTAAACAAATGAATACAGTGAACGCTAACAAATGGTGTACAGAGGTGCTCAGTCTAGAATGTATAGTTAACCCCTCCAATGTACAAGGATGAAAGATTTAAAAAACATGTATAAGCCCTACCAAGTTGGTATTCATGTGATAGCTCTCGCTAAGTACTCTCGGATGAGTACCCATTTGCCATGGTTTAATTCATTTTTCAGGTTTTTTACATCATTCTGTATTGGCCAAATTAGCCATCATTGGCATTAAGATTAAGCAGAGATGTCAAAAAAGAATTCGAACACAGACCCTGCATGATTGTGTGACATATATTGTATGTGCCAATGCACATGCATTCATGTTTCAGATTTGTGACATTTTCAATTGTGTGAATCTTTGTCCTATCGGCAAAATACCATAACTGAATAATTGGCCAAAGTACGTAATTAAGTGGCCTTTGGGCTTTACTAGTATTTGTGAATATATAGTCATCGTGAGATTTTTACGTATTTTAAAGTCTACAACATTTTCCTCATAACCAGATCAACTGTTACTGTCAAGGCTATCACTGGGCTGAGTAAGAGACCACACAGTATATGGACTTCCATAGGGTTGCACACAAACGTTATGTCTCTTTTCTCTTAATTAAAATTTACCAAGCTATTTCTGCTTCCAACGTGCATTTTGGATACTTGTGTGAGTAATAGTATATCAGTAGCTAAGAGGTTATAGAGAGAAGGTATATAGAGTACCACGTTTTCTCCAATTGTGGCTTTGTCCTGAAGTTATGCAATCTAGAAGTTGAAAACAACAACTTTTCTCTCACTTTTCACACGAATTTAAAATGAAATTGTTATAAAATTTGAACTGAACAAATTGTGATATCTTTTTT
>OZ012701.1:19086637-19099137 GCA_963942565.1 Maea johnstoni | reverse complement strand
GTTAGGGTTAGGTTTAAGGTTAGGAATCAGGTCCAGGGTTAGATAAAGAGTTACCTAGCCCTTACCCTAGTCCTGATTCCTAACCCTAAACCTAACCCTTGCCCCTAGGTAATGGATACCAAGATCACACGTTTCCATGACGTCATGCATACAGTTCGCCAGGATTTAGAGTCCACGTGTTGTTAGTGTCACATCTTCGAGTTGACACCCACGTGGAACGTGAACATGAAATATGCCTAGCATCCTATTCTTCGCAGAAATAGCAATGTAACTGTAACTAAAGTTATTTTGTCTCTTAGGGCACGTCTAGTTGATTATCTGTTTCCCATGTCCAAGGTACTGAAAATTAGGGTCGGTCGGTCGGGTAAAAAAAAAGGAAAAAAAAAGGCAGAAGTACCTATAATAGGGTATCAAATTTCTTTATTTATGACAGAAATGCTGCCAATGCCATGGTAAGAAGTACAAATATGTGTACATGATGTTCATGAGACACATTTCCCTCTGTATTATTCTTCACCTTGTTCATACAGAAAATTGTGCAGATTTGAAAAATGTTGAATTTGCAGGCTCCAAATTATTCAGACTTTTTTTATTTATTTCATTCAAAATGCAGTTCTTAGAAGAAAAAAAGCTCCTCTGGACAGGGTCGGTGGGAAAGTTTAAAAAAAATGTTGTTTTTTTAGGGTCGGGCCCAAAAATAGGGTCGGTCGGGACATGGGAAACAGATAATCAACTAGACGTGCCCTTAAGCCTGTGTTTGCATGTGTGTATGTATGCATGTATGTGAGTATGTATTCAAATATCTCTGTTTTCTTTAAAGGGCACTACAGACGAAAAGTACAACTTAGATGATGTTCAAAAAAATCTTGACCTTCGTGGCGATTTGGTAATAAAGGTATGGAGTGCAGTTAAGAACAAGTATTTCTCCCTGGATTTAAAGGTGGATTTCGAAGGTATGGTATTATTCGAAATATTATATTCCTTTGCCTTAGTCATAGTTGATTATTATTATCATTAATATTATCATTATCATCATTACTGTTATATTATTACTATTATTATTATCATTATTATCATTATTATTATTATTATTATCATTATTATTATTATTATTATTATTATTATCAATTTTTTTTATCATTATTATTATTATTATTATTATTATCATTATTATCATCATTATTATTATTATCATTATTATTATTATTATTATTATTATTATTATTATTATTATTATTATTATTATTATTATAATTGTTATTATTATTATTATTATTATTATTATTATTATTATTATTATTATTATTATTATTATTATTATTATTATCATTATTATGATTATTATCCTTATTATTATTATTATTATGTAGGAAATCTCATACTTCCCGAATGAAAATACTTATTTATGCACTCTAAAAGAAATGTATTGTACCTCTCGTTAGTTACATCATTCTAATTAACATGTCGTTGCGAATTATGTCAACAAATATAAATATCATCTGCAGCTGAGGAAAGGAATTTTGTTAGGAATTGCCAGAAACTAACTTATGCTGCTGGTGGCTAATTTGGCTTATAAAAAAGTATGTAAAAACCTGGAAAATGACTGAAACCCTGGCACATGGGTACTCATCTGAGAGTACTCAGTGAGAGCTAGCCAAGGAATACCAACATGATAGGGTTTAGATGATTTTCAAAATTATTTGTGTCGTTGTGCTTTGGACGAAAAAAGCTTTAGCATTGGAATGGTTAAAAATGATTTGACTCTCCTAGCAAACATATTAAATGGGAAGAAATCAGTCCATTCATCCGTATGCTTATTCTTTGCAGATGGTGGCGTACCCAACTTTGAAACAACAAGTAAGTCATCTGGGACCACTATGGAAATAGGTTTCTAACTTGTAGTGTATATATCCTGTGACTGGTTAGAATTATATTGCATAGCTTTTAATGACTCTCCATCTAGTCACCGTTATATATGATTTTTTGTGTGCTAAATGCTATGTAATACACATCTTACTAGACCGAATGAAAATAAAATAAAATAAAAAGCTATAGCCCCTTTGGACAGCCATTGTGGTTACAGTGTCTGTCAACATATGCTATAAAGATTGTATGATACTAACTACTTTTATTCTGTTTCCCATTCAAATACTGTAAGTGCTTTTGTCAGATATCTGTCACCAAAATAGCCGCACCTGCTTTGCCCCACACATGGTGCGAAGTTAATCAATCAATAATATATATATATATATATATATATATATATATATATATATATATATATATATATATATATATATATATATATATATATATATATATATATATATATATATATGTATATATATATGTATATTTATATATATGTATATATATATCCTCATTTGGGTTTTGAGTATCATAATCTGTCTAAAGAGAAGATAATTCTGGGGGTTTTGAAAATAAAATATCATGCTTAATCTTGTATTTAAGATTAAGCTGAATATCAATTTATATATAACAACAAATGGACCAGTAATTAAAACCATACTCACGCTGTAAATACCTTACACTATGCATTTATATATTGTATTGCAAAATATGTTATGCTATAAATGTATTATTATATACTGTTTACATGCTGTACTATTATATGTTTATGAGAACAATGAATTATAAAAGAAAATCTTATATTTATCTTTGATACCGGTTGCAAAAAAAGGTTACCTACAATGAAAAGAAAAAAGAAGGGTTACAAAAAAAGGTTACCTACAATGAAAAGAAAAAAGAATGGGATTCCGAGAACATTACTTTATAACCGCGAAATTAACGTAGCATACAGTTTGTACAGTACCGGTTTTTAATTCCTGCACTAAATGCACTGACAGACCAGCATGATACATTATCACCTGCTCTGCTGTAATTATCTGTGCTGATTGGTCGATAGGTGGTAGACACACTGTAAATTCAATATCGATCGGCAGAATTTAATATTACCATTTAAACCATCATTTAATTGATATTACCTCTTGGCCGTTAATCTGACCCCCAGAGGTCAACCAGCCTCGTTCAGGCCTCCAAAGTTATTTCAAGATTTAATGATATGTATTTGTTCTTATTCCTTACCATGAAAGAACAGGTTATAAATTCGTTACGCCCTGTTTGAAAGTGTGGTCTGACCTGCTATCCAAATCCCACTCGTCAGATCTGGATGACTTCGGGTGGATATCAGGCCGGACCGCACTTTCCAACAGGACATAACTAATAGGACTGCCCATTATTTCTAGACATAGATGCAACCGAGGGCCACTGATGAAGGCTGCTTTCTTACACTGCTAGTTGGGCAACTAATATGTCTTCACTTGCTTATTTTTGTTGACATGTTATCCATGGGCGTTTGTACAACCAGGCACTGGCAGACGTCCGGTCGACCGGTGCATCTGTACGTTATTCCCATATTTCAGTTTATGGAGATCCGCATGTGGTATTGCCTATACCTGGCATTGAAGACGTCCGGTCGACCGGTGTAAGAATCAAATGTCTGTATTGTATTCTTCTGTTTCAGTCTATGGAGATCCACATGTGATATTGCCTATACCTGGCATTGAAGACGTCCGGTCGACCGGTGTAAGAATCAAATATCTGTATTGTATTCTCCTGTTTCAGTTTATGGAGACCCGCATGTGATATTGCCTATACCTGGCTTTGAAGACGTCCGGTCGACCGGTGTAAGGATCAAACGTCTGTATTGTATTCTCCTGTTTCAGTTTATGGAGATCCGCATGTGATATTGCCTATACCTGGCATTGAAGACGTCCGGTCGACCGGTGTAAGAATCAAATGTCTGTATTGTATTCTCCTGTTTCAGTCTATGGAGATCCTCATGTGGTATTGCCTATACCTGGCTTTGTGAAACCTCTCTGCTTTGAAGTGACTGAGAAACATAGACAGGTGCTAGAATTCCTCTCCCTCGTCAAGGAAGGTAAGTTGCACACACACACACACACACACACACATATATATATATATATATATATATATATATATATATATATATATATATATATATATATATATATATATATATATATTATATATATATTATATATATACTATATATATATATATATATATATATATATATATATATATATATATATATATATATATACATATATATATATTTATATATATATATATTTATATAAATATATATATATATATATATATATATATATATATATATATATATATATATATATATATATATATATATATATATATATATATATATATATATATGTGTGTGTGAGAAGGGGGGCAAAGGAGGATTATATGTCACTTTCAAGAGCTTAGGTCATGTCACAATGAGATAGATATTGTAGCATACTTGATTCGATTCGAGTGTTGCTGCCACCTATTGACAAGCACTAGACCAGTTCCAGTATTCTAGACCAGTTCTGTACTATAGTTAGTGCCACACCTAGTCTATTGAATAAAGCTGTCATTCTAGCTGATTACTGTAGAATAGGAAATGATTCCGAGCATGTAACTAATCCGAATTTACCGAATTACAAAATCTCGGTATAATCAATTCAGATTAAAATTTGCTACGATACAATTAAGCAAAATTTCAATGGCGATCTTTTATCGACCTCTTTGCAGGTTTGGTGGTTAATATCAGAGTGCATGAGCTGGATGACAAAATGGTTCTACGGAAACGCTTAAGACTGAAACCGGAAACCTACATCAGTGAAGTGGCCATCTTGAGAGGGATGTCCTCGGTCTATGTCAACACGAGTCACGTGATCATCAATAACTCCACCGTGGTCACGTGGGGCAAGGTCCAAGAAGCGTGGAGAATCTCTGAGCTGAAGCCAGTCTTCAGGAGATCATCATAAAGAGGTAAGTACAGTACAGACATTTAATTCCTGCACCAGTCGACCGGACATCTGCCAGTGCCTGGTTGTACAAGCACCCATAGATAACGTGTCAAAAGAAATAACCATAGCACATCAATGATTCATGTAGCTTGGGAATTAAAGCTACGTCCAGTTGTAAGGTCATCCATGCATCCATACCCAGGGAACTCAGTTGCAATCAGCCGTGCGGTCGTGTATTATGCCCTTACTGCATTTAGTGCAGGAATAAAATGTTGTCATTGTAGATGTTGAAAATTAATCCCTGTACTCAACAGGACCCTGCAGTAAGAATAAAAGAATCATGTGTATAGACTGAATCAAATATGGCTCCTGCCAAGCCCCTTTTTATTGGTACCTCTAATTTGGGAGAGCAATAACAATAACATGACCTCATGCTACGCAATAGGAATCCCCCTTAGAGCATGTGTCAGGTAAATATCAGTTTGCTTACCAATATCTAGGTGGCGGCACAAGTCACATTACATAACTTTACTAAATGACCAAAGTCACTTAGTAATTTCAAACAGTAGATAATTTCATAAGTGAAATAAGGATGCTAAACCCAACCACATTCTGTTAACCCTTCCAATGCTGAGGCTAGTGACCAAACCACAAGGATGCAACGATTTCTTTCTGAACGCAGTCATGTTGGTATTCATTTGATAGCTCCTGCTGAGTACTGTCAGGTGAGTACCACTTTGTTAGGGTTTTAGTCATTTTCCAGGTGTTTGCATCTTTTCGTATTGGCCAAACCAGCCACCAGCAGTATAAGGGTTGATAGCAGTGACCACTGTAAAATGGGGGTGTCCACGTTTTCGAGTGCTGGAGCACAGATATTTGGTCCTGGAGCACAACAATCCTTTTTGGAGGGGGCTATGAAAAAAGTAAGAATATTGTAACCAGGTGTCACTGCCATATCAACTTTGCAGCAATACTAATAGTAAACATCTATATCAATCAAACGGTGGTATCAATGAATGAATGGATTTATGCATGTTTTTGAAAAATGCAAATGAAACATTTATCCAATTCTCAGATGAATAAAAACATTCATCTAAGTCAGAATCATTTGGCCATGCTTCGCGAGAATTTCCTTATTCAAACAATAGTTTAAGGGCTAGGCTTGACGCACGTTTAAATGTCTCTGCAGTGCGCAGGTGCAGCAATAGGCCACCGCCATGAACTTAACAAACTAACGATACATGTCCAAGTATGAATTGTTCGAATTAGAATAACATTGCGATTCCGCCTAATATGTTCAAAGGTATGGGATTGGTTTTCATAGCATCTGCTATTTATTTATATATATATATATATATATATATATATATATATATATATATATATATATATATATATATATATATATATATAAATATATATATATATATATATACATATATACATATATATAATAATAGTTACGCCTTGTTGGAAAGTGCAATCAGGTCTGTCATCCAACTGAAGTCATCCAGATCTGGATGTAATATTGAATTCTGCCTTTCGATATTGAATTCTGCCGTTCGATATTCAATTCTGCTGTTCGATATTCAATTCTGCCGTTCGATATTGAATCTACAAAGTGTGAACGGCTCCAGAACTAACACCTATTGATATATTGTATGTACTGAATTTACCTTTTTCCAGATACTCGCTGAGTGTACAGATAAGCAATGAAATACGGGCTAATATTACGCGCCACAGTGCGGATCGCCTGGACGTTAAATTCCACAACTTATACATAGGAACCCCATGCGATGTACAGGGAATTCTAGGTATGACTCTGTTGTCTGTTTATATGTACACATACATACATGCGTACGTACGTACATACATACATACATACATACATACGTACGTACGAACATAAGTACGTACATACATACATACGTACATACATACATACGTACGTACGTACGTACATACATACATACATACAAATAGGTATGCATTCACACAGACAGAGAGATAGATGTGTTTATACATACATACATACATACATACGTACAAACAAACATACATACAAACATACATACATACATGCAAACAGGTATGCATTCACACAGACAGACAAATAGATGTGTTTATACATACATACACACATACATACATACATACATACATGCGTACGTGCGTGCGTGCGTAAGTACGTAATCACGAACGTACGAACATAAGTATGTACGCACAGACATACGTACATACATACATACATACGTGCATACGTACGTACATACATACATACATACATACATACATGCAAATAGGTATGCATTCACACTGACAGACAGATAGATGTGTTTATACATACATACATTCATACATACGTATGTACATACATACATACATGCATGCATGCATGCATGCATACATACATACATACATACATACATGCATAAACGTGAATGCGGATCATTTTTTAAATCAAGTAGTTTCTTGTTTAGAATACAAATGCAGATACAAATATTTAGAGAAATATTTCCCTGTTCAACTTTCTTGACAGCAATTCTTTATGAAGCCTTGATATGAAGCCTTGATATCATGAAACTAAAACTAGTATACATACCACTGTGGACGCCACCTTGCAACTTGATTGATTTTACTTAGCTTTGGTACGAAATTCAAGAAAAGGTTTTTATAACCCGTTGTTATGTAACATTTTATGGTAAAACTGCATTTCTGTTGTTTATTTGAAGGTGCCATGGCTAAGCGGATTGAGCATGTCAGGATTACAGTGGACGGCAAAGGCAGGGATGTGGCCATGTTGAGAGTAGGAGAGAAAGAAATACAAGCCGAATCGGGGAGAATAGGAAAACTTAAATGCTGGAAGGTACATTCATCTCTCTCTCTCTCTCTCTCTCTCTCTCTCTCTCTCTCTCTCTCTCTCTCTCTCTCTCTCTCTCTCTCTCTCTCTCTCTCTCTCTCTCTAAATATATGTATATATATATATATATGTATATATATATATATATATATACATATATATATATATATATATATATATATATACATATATATATATATATATATATATATATATATATATATATATATATATATATATATATATATATATATATATATATATATATATATATATGTATATATATATATATATATATATATATATATGTATATATATATATATATATATATATATATATATATATATATATATATATATATATATACATATATATATATATATATATATATATATATATATATATATATATGTATATATATGCATATATATATATATATATATATATATATATATATATATATATATATATATATATATATATATATATATATATATATATATATATATATATATATATATATAAATATGTATATACATATATGTATATATATATACAAATAAATATATATATATATTTATATATATATATATATATATATATATATATATATATATATATATATATATATATATATATATATATATACATATATATATATATATAAATATATATATATATATATATATATATATATATATATATATATATATATATATATATATATATATATATATATATATATATATATATATATATACATATATATATTAGGAGTGTGATCGGTATCCAAGGTTTGGAATTGGAATCGGTAATCGGAATGATCACTATGAGATTCTATAGCGATCCTTTCCATGAGATCGGCGATTCCATGCATCCGATTCCTTGGTATCGATTACACTCCTAATATATATATATATATATATATATATATATATATATATATATATATATATATATATATATATATATATATATATATATATATATATATATATATATATATATATATATATATATATATATATATATATATATATATATATATATATATATATATATATATGTATATATATATATATATATATATATATATATATATATATATATATATATATATATATATACATATATATGTAGAGAGAGAGAGACAGAGATAGATAGATACATACATATCTGTATAAATGACATGATTTGTCTTTAACAAGAATTTGTTTGAGTTTAAAGTTAAATGAACTGTCGCAGCAGCCAAAAGGAACGTGACACGTTTGATGAAATCTTTTGGTAAAAGCATTATTGGGAACATATAAAATGCTAACCAAAAAAATGCCAATGACTATTCTTTAAATACATTGTAAAAAATACTTTATGTCCAAGTCATTATCAAAAGTATCAAAGATAAACTGATAAAGACATCATTTTTGTAATACATTGAGTACCTTCTGTTTATATATATTCTTTTCTAACCAATTTTCTTTTGTAATAATTTTGGATAACTTGATGTCGTGTACTTTGATGTGTAAAATGATGTATGATGCTTTTGTATGAAAATATTCAATAAAATGCATATATATATATATTAATGGGTTAAAGACAAATAACCAACATTCTTCTTTCAAGAGCAGTCATTTGTTTTTACATGTAACGCCATTTCATTTCTCTTTAAAGACAAATGAATTGCCCGGCATTCGTCTTGGAAGATTAATCATTCATAAATGAATTGTCTTATAAGGTCATTTATGCCTTTTTGCAAGAACGGCTTTCTATAGTATTGTTCCTTAGTCATAGATTCGGCAATTATTTGTTTTTTATTCCTTAGCTGTACAATGCAATGGAGAGGGTCCTGGTATTGGAGTTTTATTACCATCCATGGTAAAATCATTGTAGTTTTAGTGTACCTACTTACTACGATGGTGCAAGTGTGAAGGCAGAAAAAAAATATTTAAATTTTTTTTCTCCACCATTTTTCCCAAAAACAGCAGAAAAAAAATATTTAAATTTATTTTCTCCAACGTTTTTCCCAAAACAGCAGAAAAAATAAATTTAAATATTTTTTTTCTGCTGTTTTTCCATTTTCCAAAACAGCAGAAAAAAAATATTTAAATTAATTTTCTCCAACGTTTTTCCCAAAACAGCAGAAAAAATAAATTTAAATATTTTTTTTCTGCTGTTTTTCCATTTTCCAAAACAGCAGAAAAAATATATTTAGATATTTTATTTCTGCTGTTTCACATAGTTTGCCATTCTCCCGCTAGATGTACCCCTTCACCACTTCCAAGGGAGCACTCATTATTTGAATTTGATAGTATGTGGTGACCAAAATGGCATGTAAAAGTGGACAAAAAAGACATTTTGGAACATTCATAATTGATATTGAATATTTATAAATGAATGAGGAATTTCATAGTTCATTTATGAATTGCAAATATTCACTATTCATTATGCAGTCGTGACCAGACTCGGCTCTACGACGGTCAGCGTATATATGATAGGCCTGTCATGAGAGTGGCATGGGGAAAGATCGACTCTGTATTAAAGGAGCATAAGCACGGCCACTTTGCACCTTATCAGTTACTCAGGAAATCACAAGTTTACCTGAGGGGGGGGGGGGGGTCTAGTATTTAACAAATGATAAACATGATTCGAGAACGCCCCGACCAACTTCCAGTTTGGTACGACATTTGTACTTAGTGTTATAAATTCGCCACTCTTTCAAGGATTGGCTTCGTAGCCTAGAGGTTAATTGTCCGGCTCTCACGCGGACGATACGGGTTCAATTCGCCGACTCGGAAAACTTTTTTTCTTTTTTTTTTTTGAAGATAGAAAATGAAACAATTTTTTCTGTCTATATCTGACCCCAAATATATATATATATATATATATATATATATATATATATATATATAATTGAACCCGTATCGTCAGCGTGAGAGCCGGACAATTAACCTCTAGGCTACGAAGCCAATCCTTGAAAGATTGGCGAATTTATAACACTAAGCGCAAATGTCGTACCAAACTGGAAGTTGGTCGGGGCGTTCTCGAATCATGTTTATCATTTGTTAAATACTAGACCCCCTCCCCTCAGGTAAACTTGTGATTTCCTGAGTAACTGATAAGGTGCAAGGTGGCCGTGCTTATGCTCCTTTAATACAGAGTCGATCTTTCCCCATGTCACTCTCATGACAGGCCTATCATATATACGCTGACCGTCGTAGAGCCGAGTCTGGTCACGACTGCATAATGAATAGTGAATATTTGCAATTCATAAATGAACTATGAAATTCCTCATTCATTTATAAATATTCAATATCAATTATGAATGTTCCAAAATGTCTTTTTTGTCCACTTTTACATGCCATTTTGGTCACCACATACTATCAAATTCAAATAATGAGTGCTCCCTTGGAAGTGGTGAAGGGGGACATCTAGCGGGAGAATGGCAAACTATGTGAAACAGCAGAAATAAAATATTTAAATATATTTTTTCTGCTGTTTTGGAAAATGGAAAAACAGCAGAAAAAAAATATTTAAATTTATTTTTTCTGCTGTTTTGGGAAAAACGTTGGAGAAAATTAATTTAAATATTTTTTTTCTGCTGTTTTGGAAAATGGAAAAACAGCAGAAAAAAAATATTTAAATTTATTTTTTCTGCTGTTTTGGGAAAAACGTTGGAGAAAATAAATTTAAATATTTTTTTTCTGCTGTTTTGGGGAAAAATGGTGGAGAAAAAAAATTTAAATATTTTTTTTCTGCCTTCACACTTGCACCATCGTAACTTACGGCTCGGCGGCAGAGCACAAAATAAAGTGGGGAGATTACATTTATTTTTCCGTCGGGTCTATGCCACTTTGATCGGTGGATCCGGGAACCAATAAATCAAGTAATCGTCGCCTTATTTGTTAATTCAAGAGTTTCTTTTTTTAGCTGTACAATGCAATGGAGAGGGTGCTGGGATTGGAGTTTGAGAAGTACAAGTTGCCACGACTATTCTATTCCCGCATCGAGGAGGAGGAGAGCACGATTAGCCCGACCCGTGCTGCCGAGCTGACCGGAGGACCGATGCTGATAACCAGCGCGCCCGGCAGACCGGATATGAGGCACTTGGTAATCGAGCAACCAAGTACAATTCTCTTTGAACAGGATGGTGATTGGGATGCAATGGATGGCGTATTCCCCAATCAGCAGAAAGTGGAAGAGAACTCGTCAGATCTGGAGTCCTACACAAAACAGCGAAGCCGGGAGAATATGGACAGTGATAGCGAAATGAAGGATGATATTTAGATGGTTAAAGTTCAAAACAGCGAAGCCGGGAGAATTAGAATATGGACAGTGATAGTGAAATGAAGGATGATATTTAGATCGTTAAAGTTCAAACAACGTGTTTCATTAGCTTAATCTTAGTTAAATAAAAACAAGTGGATATGTAACCAGCCGGTTGACCTGAAAAGGCTGGCTGCATCGAATAACCCAAAAGTCGGGTTCTGCACATGTTGGTGTGCAGGTTTCCCTGTTATGTAAACAATATAACAGCCCCCATTGGTCTTCGTCTCATAGTGACGTCACGCTTAGACCGGATTCGAGTACCCTGGCATCGCCCAGCCCTCACTATAGTGCATAAAGTAATTGGTCTTTTGATACATATCCATTCTTTATTCATCTTAGCTTTAGTCCATATTAACATATTTTGAGGCATACTTTTGACAACACATTTCGTCCTTCAAAAGGTTGAAGGTCAGTCGACATGAACTGCCATCTATATACAGAGGCACTACCGGCT
>OZ012701.1:19068730-19086437 GCA_963942565.1 Maea johnstoni | reverse complement strand
AATTCCACAACTTATACATAGGAACCTCGAGCGATGTACAGGGAATTCTAGGTATGTCTTTGTTGTCTGATTTATATGTACACATACGTACGTACGTACGTACATACATACATGCATACATACATACGTACGTACACACGTACGATACGTACATACATACTACATACATACATACATACATACATACATACATGCAAATAGGTATGCGTTCACACACAGACAGACAGATAGATGTATTTATACATACATACATACATACATACATAAAAATGCATTAGCATGAGGATCTTTTTTAAATCAAGTAGTTTCTTGTTTAGAAGCAAATATTTTACTGAAAAATACAAATATTTAGTGAAATATTTCCCTGTTCAATTTTCTTAACAGCATTTTTATGAAGCCTTGATATCATGAAACTAAAAACGAGTATACATACCACTGCGGACACCACCTTGTAACTTGAACGATTTTACCTAACTTTTGTACGAAATTAAAGAAAAGGTTTTTATAACCGTTGTTATGTAACATTTTATGGTAAAACTGTATCTCTGTTGTTTATTTGAAGGTGCCATGGCTAAACGGATTGAGCACGTCAGGATTACAGTGGACGGCAAAGGCCGGGATGTGGCAATGTTGAGAGTAGGAGAGAAAGAAATACAAGCCGAATCTGGGAGAATAGGAAAACTAAAATGCTGGAAGGTATACTCATCTCTCTCTCTCTCTCTCTCTCTCTCTCTCCTCTCTCTCTCTCTCTCTCTCTCTCTCTCTCTCTCTCTCTCTCTCTTTATGTTATATATATACAGTTCATGAATGAATTGTCTTTAAATGTA
Source organism: Maea johnstoni (assembly GCA_963942565.1). Classification (NCBI taxonomy): domain Eukaryota; kingdom Metazoa; phylum Annelida; class Polychaeta; order Spionida; family Magelonidae; genus Maea; species Maea johnstoni. The sequence goes on along the minus strand of OZ012701.1, from coordinate 19,085,610 downwards.
TTTTTTTCTTTTTTGCAAGAATGGCTTTCTATAGTTTTGTTCCTTAGTCATAGATTCAGCAATTGTTTGTTTTTTATTTCTCAGCTGTACAATGCAATTGAGAGGGTCCTGGTATTGGAGTTTTATTACCATCCATGGTAAATTCATTGTAGGTTTAGTGTACCTACTTACGGCTCGGCGGCAGAGCACAAAATAAAGTGGGGAGATAACATTTATTTTTCCGTCGGGTATATGCCACTTTGATCGGCGGAACCGGGAACCAATAAATCAAGTAACCGTCGCCTTATTTGTTAATTCAAAAGTTACTTTTTTTAGTTGTACAATGCAATGGAGAGGGTCCTGGGATTGGAGTTTGAGAAATACAAGTTACCACGACTATTCTATTCCCGCATTGAGGAGGAAGAGAGCACGATTAGCCCAACCCGTGCTGCCGAGTTGACCGGAGGACCGATGCTGATAACAAGCGCGCCCGGCAGACCGGATATGAGGCACTTGGTAATCGAGCAACCAAGTACCATTCTCTTTGAACAAGATGATGATTGGGATGCAATGGATGGCGGATTCCCCAATCAGCAGAAAGTGGAAGAGAACTCGTCAGATCTGGAGTCCTACACAAAACAGCGAAGCCGGGAGAATGTGGACAGTGATAGCGAAATGAAGGATGATATTTAGATGGTTAAAGTTCAAAACAGCGAAGCCGGGAGAATTAGAATATGGACAGTGATAGTGAAATGAAAGATGACATTTAGATGGTTATAGTTCAAACAACGTGTTTCATTACCTTAATCTTAGTTAAATAAAAACAAGTGGATATGTAACCAGCCGGTTAACCTGAAAAGGCTGGCTGCATCGAATAACCCAAACGTCGGGTTCTACGCATATTGCTGCGCAAGTTTCTCTGTAATGTAAACAATATAACAGCCCTCATTGGTCTTCGTCTCATAGTGACGTCACGCTTAGATCAGATTTGAGTACCCTGGCATAGCCCGGCCCTCACTATAGTGCATAAAGTAATCGGTCTCTTGATACATATCCATTCTTTATTCATCTTAGCTTTAATCTATATACAGAGGCACTACCGGCTTACTATAATTTTCAAAAAAACAATTTTCTGACTAGTATCTAAATGTTTCCCAAGAGGAATTGAACAAACTACCGTATTCGTCCGATTAAGCACTCATGACCAAATAAGCGCAGAGGCCTATGTTCCCGGTAAGAGGGGTAATGGCCAGCCCAACTGGCATGAAAAACACCTAAAATCTCCCTCCAAAAGAAGTAAGAAAAGCGAAATCACATACTTTTCCTCTTGCCATGTCTGCAAACCAGTGCTAAATTCCGCCATTTCAGCAGTTCCTTCGCGCTCTCACTGTTCATATTCGCTGCATGATCGTACCATTGACCAATTAACGATCTTATTGCATGCAAGATTGTTGTGGCAAGCGTCTAACCACGCTGAACAGCGAGAGCGCAAAGGTGCAATAACGACGAATACACTACGATTGGTAATCATTGAGGTGTGCGGTAAAACGGAAGATTGCCGGCACCCGCTCTACAGAAAATATTCCCAACCTCTACCCACACTGTGCGGCTAATCGAAAAAATATGGTATATATATATATATATATATATATATATATATATATATATATATATATATATATATATATATATATATATATATATAAACATATATATGTATACATGTATATATACAACGTTTCTTGTGGTCTAATTAATATTATCTTGTGATATATAGTGTGCAGACCATGAATAAACTCTGGAGGGCATTATGAAGTGAAATTTAATGACCTGCGTCACAGGGCATTATGGGGATTTAATGACCGGTCACATGGTACAAATCCTGATTGCTGATTGGACAATCCAAAGCAAGCAGTAATAAATTACCCTATCGCCTTAGGGCTTATATATCGATTTATCAGCAAATCACATGGTACAAATGATGTCATTCTATTGGTTAAAATCAGAGGAGCAATAGTAATATATATATATATGTTTTTTAAATCATTTTTTATTTCATCTTCCAACATGTCAATATACAAGGTACATGGAATATATTCATATGAGACCTATGATCCAGATGTATAGAAAGTAGACTGTTGCATAATAATCAAGCTATGTCTTTACATATATGTCACACAGTAACAAAGATTGTTTTTCAAATTGTTTCCCACTACCCTTAATATGATGCCTGTATTTCTCTGGATAATAAAAATTCTTAATGCCATTCTTAAATTTTTTAAATGCTGTGTTGTTGTTCTTTCTTTATGGAGTTGTATATTACGCTTTTTGTTATTGAGATAATTGAAATAATAGCAAGAGCATTTTCTGAATTCCCTACAATGATTTTTCTATTGGATAGATGGTAATTCTCCATTCCAAGTTCAATTATGCCGTTGTTCACACTGCACCAAAGTTCCCTTGGCACTTTACATTCTAGTAGCATGTGCTTCACTGAATTATCTTGATTATGGCAAAAACCGCACAAGTTTGTGGGTTTGATACGCATTTAAAAAGGTTTTCATTGGCGTAAAATCTACCGTGCAGTGTGAGAAGCTGGATATATTTCAGATAGGTGTCCTTATATTTTTGATGATGCTTCATAAAAGATCTGCCTAGACTGATGGTCTCAATTTCAATGTCTATACTTTCCTTATTGACAATATTGTTCAAAACATGTCCCAAAGGATCTTTCATTTTGAAGTAGAGTTTGGCCCAACCTTTTGCACTGAGATTGAGTAAACATTAAGGAAACTACTTTGGGGGGTGGGGGGATGCAGATTCAGAATAAAGCGGATTTTCCTTCCACTCTAGGATTTTTATTTATTTTAATGATAACCGAGTTTGTGTTAACATCAAATGTCTCCATGAATTCAGTCATTTGAGTCATCTTATAGGTCCAAGGAAATCGGCAATTGTAGTGATACCTTTGTTAGACCATTTGTTAATTATAGGAATTTTAAGAGCTGGGTTCAACTATAGTGTAGTGTTATTTGTAACATCCTGTCCTAAGACCGCCACAGTTTCCCATAGGTGAAATACACTCTTTATGACGTCCTGCCAAAACTTGTTGGAGGTTGAATCCAGAATCTTTTCAAGATGATCTGATCCATAAATAAATGCGTCACTCAGGTAAAAATCATTCGGAAATACTGTCCATTTACTTTTAAATCTTGCAAATCTTTTCAATCAACTAAGTTTAAGCGTTTTGTTGAATAATGGTACATCATGGAGCTTTAGACCATCATGACGTGTCTCGCCTTCCAGGATCTTCTTCCTCCATTTTGGAGGTTTACCACAAAATTGGCGAGAGTTGTGTTAATTTCTTTGAAACAGAAGACGTTTGGGCTCGGAAGAGATAGCAGTATATGAAAGTAAGACGAGATTTTATTATAGTTACTTTACCGTAAGGTGTGAGATTTCTAATGCTCCAAATTCAAATTAATTTTTGAATTTCTCCCATTTTTCTTAAAATGTTCAGTTCTGTGATCTCTTTAAATTTTGTCATGTCGTAATAAATTCCTAAAATCTCAAATGTGTCTGACCAATTAAATCCGACATTTGCCCTGCAATTGATTCCCAACATTGTAGGGTTTGATCAATGTTGCCTTAACAAGTGATCATTCATGGGAACAGTTAATAATTGTTATATGTACATTGATATAATAAATCTATACATATACCAATTACAGTCAACTAACACATTTCATTTTATACATATACTGTAAAGTTCGAAATATCAACGTGGAACTATTATTGGCGACTTTAACGAGTGGGTCAGATTCGCTAATATTACAATCCATTCATATTTGTTCCATTTTTCAACCATTTTTCTATGTTCTGTTATGTTTCCATCGCCTCCAGGAGGACAGATTACACGGCGGCATATCTACTTGTATTTAATTACATTATAATTAGGTGATTACCTGGGATAGGGAGGGTGGGTTGAGATTGATACTGACACTGAGTACCGAGTGTTGAATTCACTTGGCAAGTGAATAGGTCGGTATCTCTATCGTTTGGTGGCGCTAATATGCCTTGCCCTATGAAATGAACAGAGCCCTGTAAGATGGATGGCGAAGCTAGTCATATAACAAAGCTAAAAGCTCTTTTATTCATACCAAGACCATCATGGTAAGTATTACAATACTTGCAAATATATGGCAGGGATTGAGTTAACACTAGTCAGTGTCGCCCCCTACCTTGGGTCTTGACGAGTGAAGTCAACAACCAGGCACTCGTCTGTATTAATTACAATTTACCTCGGCAAGTCTCTTCTATCCCTACTTTAGAATAGAATAAACAAGTCCGGTGTGTGCATTGTGTTGTGGCCCCTAGCTTTGAGATCGGGGCAGATGTCTGGTTTGTCCATTTAAGGGGTAGATTTGCCGATCTGAATATTCCAAAAAATTAGTTTGAATATCTGTCGGCAGATGGCGTTTTTCTAGATGGTTCACATGCTATATTACGATTCGCTATTATGGAAAAATGGATCGAATCGGTAAATTTAACTCGCTAGTATTTCGAACTTTACAGTATGTATATATATATATATATATATATATATATATATATATATATATATATATATATATATATATATATATATATATGTGTGTGTGTGTCTGGTGTGTGTGTGTGTGTGTGTGTGTGCGTTATGTTGACCATAATTCATAGTACAAAAGTATACATGAAAAATATAACTGGAAAGTTAGAACAGGGCAAAGAGGGAGAAAACCGAAAAGAGAACAACTTAAGTGTCACAAAAGCATCCGAAATTTAGCTAGAGCTTGATGGAGTAATCATGTGCGAGGTCCTTAAACATGGCATAGTCACTGTCCGGATGAGGCTATAGTACATACATTCAATTCCTTAACCAGTTGAAAAGAAATAACCCATGCACAGCAATGACCATCTTCACTCATGCATCCATGTCCAGCAAACTGGGTGATACTTTGGGTGAGCATTCAGTGTATCATACTCGGCCTGCCCACGCATTTTGTGCAAGAATTAAATATTGTCACTGTATTGGAGGTAATAACTTAATTACACGACGCCTACTTTCATTTTCAAGTTTGGACAAAGAAAGTGGACTGATACAAGTAGTTTCAAAACTAAAGAAAGATATCTTAAAGATTTATTTCTCAAAATAGTCATTCTGTTATCTCAGTTACTCTACTCAGGTTTGAGCCATCCTCTTTATCAATTATTCCCAGTGGTGTAAGAATATGTCTGTGATTTTACCCTACAGCAAATTGTTAGTGAAGCCATTATACGTTCAACAAGAAATATATATGAATATATAACACTAGAAATGCAAACTCAACATACGTTAAAATGACTTTGAGTGCATAACGTTTTTCAAGCAAAAAGTGATTATTTTCTACAAAAAATATGAGTTTTGACAGAAGATACTCCTCATTCAACGAGACATAGTTTGTTTAATTCCGCCCAGGAAACAATTACATACTAGCTATGATTTAGATATTGTAAGTCACTTAAATATGGCGTGAATATTATATAGCGTAATTACGGTACTGCCCTGGATGGCGTGATCTAAGTATAGCGGTGAACGGGAACAGCAGCAGCAAGTTCAATCAAGAATTTAATAAAGACGGGGATTTTACGATAGCGCATATGGGCAGAGCACTATTATCTTATTGTTCCCACTATACTTAAGTAATTTACAGTACACTAGAATATTGTTTTTTGAAAATTATAGTAAGCCTGATAGCACTTCTGTGTATACAGGGCAGTTCAAATTGACAGACGTTTAACCCTTTGAAGGACAAAAGGTGTTGCCAAAAGTATGCCTCAAAATATGTCAATATCAATTTACCCATTAACACTCAGAGCAGCAAAAACAGGCCTGACAATTTTGGAAATATTTTACCTACAGAAGCATTTTCTGGAAAACATTTGAAGGAGAAATCTTGATCAGAAGCCAAACAACAACTCTCCTTCAAATATTTTGCTAGCTTTTGCTTTATTCCCAAGTTATTTTCAAAAGTATGAGAGTAGCAGACGATACTTTCTAGAGTATCCTTGAGTGTAAATGGGTTAAAGCAATGAAACGCGTTGTTTGATCTTTAATCATCTAATTATCATCCTTCATTTCGCTTTCACTGTCCATATTCTCCTGGCTTCGCTGTCTTGTGTATGACTGTAGATCTGAGGAGTTCTTCTCCATTTTACGCTGATCGGCCTTGAGAAATCGGTTGCCCTTTTCTTTCCGATCATCATCTTGTTCAAAGAGAATGGTGCTTGGTTGTTCGATTACCAAGTGCTTCATATCCGGTCTGCCGGGCGGGCTGGTTAACAACATTGGTCCGCCGGTCAGCTCGGCAGCACGGGTCGGGTTAACCGAGCTCTCCTCTTTCTCAATGCGGGAATAAAATAGCCGTGGCAACTTGTACTTCTCAAACTCCGATCCCAGGACTCTCTCCATTGCATTGTACAGCTAAAGAATAAAAAAACTACAATTTCTAAATTTATAACTAAGCAACAAAACTATAGAAAGCCATTCTTGCAAAAAAGAATAAATGGCCTTTTAAGACAATTCATTCATATATATGTATATATATATATATATATATATATATATATATATATATATATATATATATATATATATATATATATATATATATATATATATATATATATATACATATATATATATATACATACATATATATACATATATACATATATATATACATATATATATATATATATATATATATATATATATACATATATATATATATATATATAAATATATATATATATATAAATATATATATATATATATATATATATATATATATATATATATATATATATATATATATATATATATATATATATATCAATAGTCGTGGCAACTTGTATTTCTCAAACTCCTCTCGAAGGACCCTCTCCATTGCATTGTACAACTAAAAAAAGAAACTTATGAATTTACAACTAAGTGACACAATTATTGATCTTTTAACACAATTCTTTTGAGACAATTCATTTATCTTTAAGAATAAATGAATTGCCTTTAAAGATAAATGATTGTTTTTTTATCGATAAATGCCAGCCTTTAACTTAATATTCTAATATCCAAGAGTTACTTTTGACATGATGTCTTTACCTTTGATACTTTTGACATAACTAAGGTAGTGACATATCCAAGGTATAGACAATTAATCCCTACACCAGTCGACCGGACGTCTGCCAGTGCCTAGTTATACAAACACCCATGGATGAAATTTCAATAAAATAAGCCAAGCCCATCAATGACACACGTAGCTTCCGAATTAAAGCTACGTTCAGTTGGGAGGTTATCCATGCCCAGGAAAATGAGTGGCAATCGGGCGAGCGGTCGTGCATTTTGCCCGAGCTGACCACACATTCAGTGCAGGAATTAAACATCAGCACAGCACATATATATATATATATATATATATATATATATATATATATATATATATATATATATATATATATATATATATATATATATATATATATATATATATATATATATGTATATATGTATAGATAGATAGATAGATACGCACATATACACAAATACATACATATGCATACATATATACATGCATACACACATACATACATACATACATACATACATACATACATACATACATACATACATACATGTAGAGAGAGAGAGAGAGAGAGAGAGAGAGAGAGAGAGAGAGAGAGAGAGAGATGAGTATACCTTCCAGCATTTTAGTTCTCCTATTCTTCCTGATTCGGCTTGTATTTCTTTCTTTCCTACTCTCAACATGGCCACATCCCTGCCTTTGCCGTCCACTGTAATCCTGACACGCTCAATCCGCTTAGCCATGGCACCTTCAAACAGCAGAAATGCAGTTGTACCATACAATGTTATATAACAATTTAAAAAAAAACACTTTAATTAAGTTTCGTACCAAAGCTAGGCAAAATTATTCAAGAGGCAATGTGAGGTCCAAGGTTTTACAGTTTCCTAATATCAAGGCATCATAAGGAAATACTGTCTAGAAATCTGAACAGAGAAGTATTTCGCTAAATATTCGAACTTTCAATACACTATTTACTTCTAAACAAGGATCATCTGTTCATTATATAGGTATATATGTATGTGTGTATGTATGTATGTATGTATGTATGTTTGTATGTATTTGTGTATGTAGGTATGTATGTATGTTTGTGTATGTATGTGTGTGTGTGTATGTATGTATTTATTTGTGTACAAATGTACGTATGGTACATATAAACAGACAGCAAAGTCATACCTAAAATTCCCTGTACATCGTTTGGTATTCCTATGTATAAGTTGTTGAATTTAATGTCCAGCCGATCCGCACTGTGGCGTGTTACAATAGCCCTTATTTCATTGTTTAGCTGAACACTCAGCGAGTACCTGGAAATAAAGCAAGTTTAGTTATTTTTGCAACACAGTGACAGAGTCTTTGAAGAAATATGAAATGGTATTATACAATCCTTTCGTTCCTTACAATTCTGCTTTATATCTAAATGACTCATGGTCTGTGCAGGATTCCTATTGTTTAGCATGTGGCAGGATTCCTATTGTTTAGCATGTGGCAGGATTTTTATTGTTTAGCATGTGGCAGGATTTTTATTGTTTAGCATATGGCAGGATTCCTATTGTTTAGCATGTGGCAGGATTCCTATTGTTCAGCATATGGCAGGATTTCTGTTGTTTAGCATGTGGCAGGATTCCTATTGTTTAGCATGTGACAGGATTCCTATTGTTCAGCATGTGGCAGGATTCTTATTGTTTAGCATATGGCAGGATTCTTATTGTTTAGCATATGGCAGGATTCCTATTGTTTAGCATGTGGCAGGATTCCTATTGTTTAGCATGTGGCAGGATTCCTATTGTTTAGCATGTGGCAGGATTCCTATTGTTTAGCATGTGGCAGGATTCCTATTGTTTAGCATATGGCAGGATTCCTATTGTTTTGCATGTGGCAGGATTCCTATTGTTTAGCATATGGCAGGATTCCTATTGTTACGCATATTGCGGGATTCCTATTGTTTAGCATATGGCAGGATTCCTATTGTTTAGTATGAGGTCATGTGATTGTAATTAGAGGTGCATATAAAAGGTGTTTGGCAGAAGCCATATTGGAGTTGGTGTATACACATGTTTTTTTTATTCTTGCTGCAGGGTACTGTTGAGTACAGGGATTAATTTTCAACATCTACAGTGCCGACATTTAATTCTTGCACTAAATGCATGGGCAGCACAGGCATAATATACGACCCCATGACTGATTGCTACCCAGTTGCTGGGCATGTATGCATAGATGACCTTACAACTGAACGTAGCTTTGATTCACAAGCTACGTGGGTCATTGATGTGCTATGGTTATTTCTTTTGACATGTTATCCAAGGTTGTTTTTACATCTAGGCACTGGCAGATGTGCGGTCGACTGGTGCAGGATTTTCTCCCACATTGAGGTGTGTTTTATGGTAAAGGTAATGTAAAAGAGAAGTTGTCCTCAATGTTTTGTCTTCAATGGAGTTAAAGGTCAAACTAGTGTAATTGTCCAATCAGATCCCTCAATCTCAGTCAAGAGGTCACTGCTGCTGAGTCAAAGGTTGATTTTTCGACCAATGAGAATCTTTGTTTACATGCAGAGCCAGAACTACTTTCTTATCAATGTTCTATGTTTATGTCAGGAGCATGAATCAGTCAATGGAAATTGGAGATATGTGTATTTAAAGGGAATTTTTTGTAAAGTTTTGGAGATTGACAGGAACTTGGATATAGCATTTATACAGTGGAACTGCAAGACAGCCCTACAAAGATTGCATTCACATATGAGCTTGAAAAGCAGGATCTCTCAGTCTACCAAACATTACCTTACTACAAAGTATGGCAGAATCTGAAAACATAGGAGAGGGACCTATTCCTGCAGCTGAGGCAGAAACTGTAAACAAAGGAGAGGGACAATGAAGCAACAAAAAGGAAAACAGCAAACCACGTTAAAATACTAAGGAACTGTCTCTCAACTCAAAATGAGCTCCATGAAATTTAGTCAATCCCAGCAGCAGAACTAAACAAACTTCTGGCAAAGTATATTGTCAGTGTAAGACAGAAATCTGGGAAGAACATGAACCGTCTTATTTGGAGGGAATGATGAATAGCTTTGATAGGCACCTCAGGAATAAGAACTGTCAGTATTCTATAAATAACAGCCCTGAATTTGCTACTGCACATAAGACCCTGCAAAGTAAACAAGCCCTGCTTTAAAAAATGGGCAAAGGAACCCTACCCAAAATGGCCGACAGCCTAACTGATGGCGAAATCAATAAACTGTATGAAGTCAAGCAGCTTGGTAAGCATAACCCTGCCTCAGTACTGAATACTCTCTGGTTAAATAACACGGTAAACTTTGGACTTAGATCAGTAAATGAACATCTTGCCAAACCTTGGGGTGATGTGTCCCTACATACTGAAGCTGAAACTGACGCCCAATGGCTTGAAAACAATGAGAGGCAAACTAAAACCAGAACTGGAGAAAACCCAAAAGACATCAGAAAGGTGAAACCTAAAATGTGGGCTACCCCTGAAAATCCAAAAAAATGTCTTGTTGAGATTTACAAACTGTATCTAGCAAAGAGACCAGATGCTTACAATGCTCCATTTTATGCATCTCCTGTGACAAAAGAGAAGGATCCCAGATTGAATGATAAGTGGCTTAAATCCCAGCCTGTTGGAATCAATAAGATAGCATCCCTGATGAAAAACATGGCTGTTCACATTCCTAGTTCTACTGGGAAATGCCTCACAAATCACAGTGCCAGGAAACACCTTGTACAGAAACTGACAAATGCCATAAGGTAAAAAAGCCATTTACCTTGTTGCGTACGCTACGAACAGTGAATTTTGAGCTTGGCGGATCGATCGCTATCAAGTCTGACAAGCGTAAGTGTCACGTTACTAGAACTTTGTAAACTAGTGTTAAGCTTTAACTAATTAACCACAGTTGATATAATATGTGCATTTTCATATGTACATTTTTTTCAATTTTTATCTTGTTTTGATGAAATAAACACATATACAATATTATTTTAATGGTCTGGTGTGATTATTTTCTGGCTCCATAACACGTCGTTAATGGTAATCCGGTCTGCATCAATGTACATAGTCATATCAAGTTCATTTAAAGTGATCAAACCAACGGTCAGTTTCCCGGCCAGTCTACTCGCTTCAGAAGATAAAATCAGCATTTATATTACTTTTTGATTGGTGGAGATACAGGTTCGATCACGAGTGGATGGAAAAAGGAAGTATCTAACATACGTGAGTGGGAAACCTCGTTCCAAGACACAAAATCACTCACTCATGCAAGATACCTCCTCTTTCCATCCACTTGTGATTTAACCTCTATGTCTGTACTGTACTAACCTTTTAATCGTGATCTCCTGGAAGACTGGATTCAGCTCAGAGATTCTCCATGTTTCTTTGACGTTGCCCCACGTGATAGTAGTGGAGTTATTGATTATCACGTGACTCGTGTTGACATAGACCGAGGAGGTGCCTCTCAAGATGGCCACCTCACTGATGTAGGTTTCTGGTTTCAGTCTTAAGCGTTTCCGGAGAACTATTTTGTCATCCAACTCATGAACTCTGACATTAACCACCAAACCTACAAAGATGTTGTGAAAAGATTACAATAGGAATTATGCTTAATTGTATTGTATTATTTTTAACCATATTTATCTGACATGAAAGTATACAGATATCTCCCCCCGAAAAGATTAACGAATAAATTCATAATTAAATAAATAAATAAATAAATAAATAAATAAATAGACAGATAGATAAATAGATGAATGAATACATAGATGATAAATTTAATTGATTGATATATATTGAATCGATGCATAATTGGATTGCATTTTTTATTGACCATTTCTATGACCTAAAAGCAAACAAATATTCCCATCCCAAATAGATAAATAGATAGATACATAGATGAATGAATTTAAAAATAAATAAATTGATATATAATGAGGAAATAGATAAATAAATTAATAAATCTTTTGAAAAAATATAATGCATCTTATGTCACAAGCAACTCATTCTCCAAAATTGGGTTCTTTCATGGCCGATTTCCATAAAAATGGTACAAATTAGAACTCTATTTGCCCCTTCTCATATAAGATATTTTCAAGCAAGGGAACACAATCTTATGTATAAATGAATGATGATACATATTTTCCTAAAAACTGTCTCTTAGGATGCTACTAAGATTGGACAGGTAGAGTCTTTATGCTACATGTCCAATAACGATTTGTTTTTTTGTGTGTGTATATATATATATATATATATATATATATATATATATATATATATATATTTATATATATATATATATATATATATATATATATATATATATATATATATAGGGGTCCATACCGTTAAAATTATGCGGTATGGTACGGTTCCTGTATTTTTCATACGGTTCCGGTATGCTAACGGTATCGATACTGGTTACTTTCTTTACTTTGTCGATGTTTTTGAAATTCTGTCGCGCGCGTTAGTGCTTGGAAAAGTGTGGTGGGGCTGGACTAGCACCATGTAAAATACATAGCGTGGCCCTCTCTACACTTTTCCAAGTACTACTGCGCGCGTTAGTATCTATCGTAGTGCAGTTTCAATGGCGGCCGGCACTGGATGACGCGATCGCGATGTATTTTCCCGCCGATCCCGCGTCTCTGCACTCTTTTCCGCCTTGTCTGCTATATCAGCAGCGAGGCGTTTTATTCATAGTACCGGTAAAAAAGTACCGGCTACTATTTATACGGTTTATTACCGGTATTTTCGGGCGGAGTATCGGTACCCTCACGGTACGGGTATACCGGTGTGGACCCCTATATATATATATATATATATATATATATATATATATATATATATATATATATATATATATATAAAACTTACCTTCCTTGACGAGGGAGAGGAATTCTAGCACCTGCCTGTTTTTCTCAGTCACTTCAAAGCAGAGAGGCTCAGCAAAACCAGGTATAGGCAATACCACATGCGGATCTCCATAGACTGAAACATGAGAATACAGTACAGACATTTGATTCTTACACCAGTCGACCGGACGTCTTCAAAGCCAGGTATAGGCAATACCACATGCGGATCTCCATAGACTGAAACATGAGAATACAGTACAGACATTTAATTCCTGCACCGGTCGACTGGACGTCTGCAATGCCAGTTACAGACAATACCACATGCGGATCTCCATAGTCTGTAACATGAAAATACACTACAGACATTTAATTCCTGCACCCGTAGACCGGACGTCTTCAGTGGAAGGTATAGGCAATTTAACATGCAGATCAACATAGACTGAATTATGCGAAACATACAATACTTCTATACAGTTTCTCAAAATGTTTACTAGGAAGCGTAAGTCAATTAAGTAGCTTGCCTCTGATAACACGTGTGTACTGAACTATACTACTACTACTACTACTACTACTACTACTACTACTACTACTACTACTACTACTACTTCAAGGAAATATTATTTAAGTGAAAATGTTATTATTATGATAGTTATCATTTTAACATAATCATTATCATTTTTAACATAAATGCATGGTTGCTTAAAATGCACACAGGTACACGAACGCCATTTTAATACTGTAAAATCTTCATAATAGATAAAGGATGGTCAATGAATAATTAAATGGTTGCTTAAAGGCACACAAGCACACAAATGCCATTTAGTACCATAATATTGTTATAGAAAAGATGGTCAAAGAATATATGAATGGTTGCTAAAAGATACACAGGCACACAAATGTCATTTAGTACCAAAGGATTTTTATCAAATAAAGGATGGTCAATGAATAAATGAATGGTTGCTTAAAGGCACATGAATGCCCTTTATATATCATTATAAAATAAAGAATGGCCAATGAATAAATGAATGGTATCTCCAAGGCACATGAATGCCCTTTAGTACCATAATATCATTATAGAATAAATGACGGTCAATGAATTAATGAATGGTTGCTTATAAGCACATGAATGCCCTTCAGTACCATAATATCATTATTAATTAAATGACTGTCAATGAATAAATGAATGGTTTCTCAAAGGCACATGAATGCCCTTCAGTACCATAAGATCTTTATGAAATAAAGGCAGGTCAAAGAATAAATGAATGGTTTCTCAAAGGCACATGAATGCCCTTCAGTACCATAATATCATTACAGAATACAGGATGGTCAATGAATAAATAAAAGGTTGCTTAAAGGCACAAGAATGCCCTTTAGTACCATGATATCATTTCAGAATAAATGATGGTCAATGAATTAATGCATGGTTTCTCAAAGGCACAAGAACGCCCTTTAGTACCATGATATCATTTCAGAATAAATGATGGTCAATGAATTAATGCATGGTTTCTCAAAGGCACATGACTGCCCATCAGTACCATGATATCATTTCAGAATAAATGATGGTCAATGAAGTAATGCATGGTTTCTCAAAGGCACATGAATGCCCTTTAGTACCAAAATATCATCATAGAATAAAGGACGGTCAATGAATTAATGAATGGTTGCTTATAAGCACATGAATGCCCTTTAGAACCATAATATCATTATGAAATATATGACGGTCAATGAATAAATGCATGGTTGCTTAAAGGCATATGAATGCCCTTTAGTACCATAATATCATTATAGAATAAATGGCAGTCAATGAATTAATGAATGGTTGCTTAAAGCCACACAGATGCCATTTAGTACCATAATATCATTATAAAATAAATGAAGGTCAATGAATAAATGAATGGTTTCTCAAAGGCACATGAATGCCCTTTAGTACCATAATATCATTTCAGAATAAATGATGGTCAATGAAGTAATGCATGGTTTCTCAAAGGCACATGAATGCCCTTTAGTACCATAATATCATTATAGAATAAAGGACAGTCAATGAATAATTGCATGGTTGCTTAAAGTAACAACCACACGCATGCCTTTTAGTACCATAAGATCTTTATGAAATAAAGGCTGGTCAATAGATAAATGAATGGTAGCTTAAAGTAACATAACCACACGCATGCCTTTTGATATCATACCATAAGATCTTTATGAAATAAAGGCTGGTCAATAGATAAATGAATGGTAGCTTAAAGTAACATAACCACACGCATGCCTTTTGATATCATACCATAAGATCTTTATGAAATAAAGGCTGGTCAATAGATAAATGAATGGTTACTTAAAGTGACATAGCCACACGAATGCCAGTTAGTATCATAAAACCTTTATAAAAATAAAGGGTGGTAGCATGTTCAATTAGAAAAAGAAAAGAATGCTTGCAGGCAGTGTTAACACAATGGCTGTCCAAAGTGACCATGTGTGCTTCGCTTTTGACTTACTTGTTGTTTGAAAGTCGTCAATGTCATCATCTGCAAAGAAGCAAACGTATAAATCAATGCACTGATTTCTTCCCATTCAATATATTTTCTTGTACCACAGTTGCTTGCCCTCCACCAATCAAAGGCCTCGAAAAGTGTATGGGTTATAGGACATAACCCACACTTTTCAAGGCTTTGTTCTCTAAGCTGCCTAAACCCAAAGGTGTTACCCAAGGGTATTTAGCAAGCGTACTCTGCCAGGCTTTTCCCAGCCTGTGATTGGTGGAAGGCAGTCAACTGTGGTACAAGCCACATATACTCCTCGGAAGCTGTGGTGTATGTGCTACACTCGGGGTTACTCGGCTCTGCCTCGTAACACCTTGGGTATATCACATACACCACAGCTTCCTTGGTGTCTATCTATCACTAGGACAATCGGATCTTCTTAACCCTTCCAATGCTGACACTTCATTCGTCAAAAGCACATGGACGCAAAGATTTCTGGGAATAATCTAAACCCTGTCATGCTGGTATTCATTTGGTAGCTCTCGCTGAGTACTCTCAGATGTTTACATCATTTTGTTTTGGCCAAATTAGCCACCATCAGCATACCGGTTAAGAGGCTACTTGCAATGTATGCATTTTAGTATGCATGTATATGTGCATAAATGCATGTATTTATGTATCTGTAAGCATGCATGTGTGTATACTTATTGCTTCATTCAGTTGGAATACAAAGCATCATGCACAGCTGAGATAAAACGATATAGTGTACCACAAATCACAAAGCATAAGGGGAAATATAAAGGACATTTATGGAGTGAAATGAAATAAATAGTGATTCAGATTTCTTATGTTCAAAGCAGTAAAGTTCAAACCTTTCATCATACGTTTGAGGACTGAGAAGATACTACATGTAAATGTATCAAACCAATTCCCAGGATTGGAAACCTGTTTTTTTGGTTATACAACTTATTGTTATTGATAATCACCAGCAGATCTGACTGCATATTAAAAATACTAAACTTTCAAAGAATTAATGATAATGTTGAGATATTCCCAACAAAAATCTTTTAAAACCGACGCATTTTTCTTTTCATATACTCTTTCCTCAGCCACAGATTGTTTATGCTTGTTTGATTATACAACTCACAATGACTTGTGAAAAGGAAAGATGAAATTAACGAAATGTACAAGAGGACATATCATAGAAGAGTAGGCATTGGATAATATGTATAGTGCCATAAACTGCAGATTCACAAAAAGATTGTGTAGAGTAAATTTTGCGAATTTACAGAAAATCAATTTTTGCATTTTCTAACTTTGCGAATTGGCCGCAACATGGAGCGCCAGCTATACACTTAAAGTGGCAGCACTAATCATTGCGAATTTCAATTTTGCGTCCAAGGCTAAATGCTACAAAACGCAAAAAT
>OZ012701.1:19058730-19063730 GCA_963942565.1 Maea johnstoni | reverse complement strand
CATGCAAAGCCACGGCATCAGGCTTGCAGCCGTTTCAGAGAAGATAGGGTCGCACAATTTGCAACTCGCTATCAATATATAGATGATAATAATAATAATAATAATAATAATAATAATAATAATAATAACTATTAGTAATGATGATAAAAATAAGAAGATGAACAACAACATAAACAACACCAACGATAAGAACAAAAGTATTGATAAAAATGTTAATTGTTATTATGATAATAACTTTTTCACTCAAATGATATGTTCTACTCCTCGAAGTAGTAGTAGTAGTAGTAGAAGTAGTAGTAGTAGTAGTAGTAGTAGTAGTAGTAGTAGTAGTAGTAGTAGTGGTAGTAGTAGTTAACTAGGTAGTAGTAGAGCAGTATTCTTAGCATTAACAAAGTTATATACGAGACTATTACGAGACTGCACTCAAACCTGTATTAAGAGACCACCCAAGGGAAGACGAAGACGTTGTCTCTTAAGACAAGTGTTCTCTTAATAGAGGGTCATTTAAACTAGAATATTAGACCAGGGGAAATGAAAATGTGGTCTCTTAATAGTAGAGGTGGTTTCTTAATAGAGGTGGTCGCTGGGGCAGGTTTGACTGTACACGCATGCATTTTTACACATAACGACCCACTCTCCACACATAGATCCAGCTACGCATAGCATCTCTGCCAACACACCGGTTCTATTTGGCGGAATATTTTGATGAGTGACGTCATCGAATGTATCCCATTGGTCAAAAGGTGTGATGCACGCGACGCACGTGGTCATATTTACAATCAACAATGACGTAGCACTGACCTCTTCCTCTCAGTGCAAGAGCACTGGACGGCCGACTGGCTGATTGGTCAGTTCAGGACTTTTCACCGAATTTTCTCATGAGCTATTGCAAATAGTACTAAGGCATTGCAAGCGAAATGTCATGAATATCGTAGTTTGCGCAATTACAAATAACTGAATGGCGAATAATGCACGAGAGCTTCATATTTGGTATAATTTCGAAATCGTACAATGAAACAGAACGAAATTTCAAAAACATGCAGAGTGATTAAACGCGTGGAGGCAGAGATACTAGTCGTGTAGCAATCGCGGAAGACGGGATCGCTGTGTTGCAGATTGATAACGACCCAGGACCACAATTACCTTGAGCGTTGACGAGCAGGGGAAGTACTAGCAGCAGGATACATGGCAGCAGCAGCAGTTGAATCTCAGCCATCGTGGTGGGTGTGCTCCTGTGAAATAAAACAGATTACTCTACCTGAAGTACAGTAGATTCACAAAAGATTGTGTAGAGTAAATTTTGCGAATTTACAGAAAATCGTTTTTTAACTTTGCGAACATGGAGTGCCAGCTACACACTTTTAAGTGGCAGCGCTAATCATTGCGAATTTTAATTTTGCGTCAGAGGCTAAACGCAAAAAAAACGCAAAAATTAAACTAACGCAATCTTTTCTGATTCTACAGTATAGCACTTGGGCATGGTTTAGAATATGTCCAGGTGAGGACTCCTGTATGGGCCCGTTACATGCCCGTTACATGCCAGTTGAAACCGTAATATAATGGGAAGGAAGGAAGGTATAAAGTTTTACGTCATTTTCAACAGCTTAGGTCATATCGCGACGATATAGAAACCCGGAACCGGGCAGAAATTCCCTTCTCTTTACAAATAGTTCCAAGGGGTCTTTCAGTTGCAGAAGGACCATAGACAGTCCGCCACAACACTGCACGTTTATATAGTGACCAGGCCAACTCGCTATTTTGGGGACCCAATGGAGACTTCAACCTGCAAACTCACGCTTGGGAGCCAGATGTCATAACCACTAGGCCACTGCGGACCCCCCTCTTAGTAGTAGTAGTAGTAGTAGTAGTAGTAGTAGTAGTAGTAGTAGTAGTAGTAGTAGTAGTATGTATATGGTTACTGCATATGTGTGTTTGTGTAATTCTGTATTCTTTGAATTTTTGCTAAATGTGTATTCTTGACTTACAGCATGTGAGTGTTTATGTAAATTCTTATTATCTTATTATGTGCTAAAAGTGTATTTTTAAGTTGTATGTGTGTTTATGTAATTTAGTATTCTCTAAATATGTGCTAAAAGCGTAGTTTTTAGTTGTTGTATGTGTGTTTATGTATTTTAGTATTCACTAAATATGTGCTTAACGTGTGTTCTTTAGCTGTAGCGTGTGTGTTTATGTAATTAAGTATTCTCTAAATATGTGCTAAAAGTGTATTTTTTAGTTGTTGTATGTGTGTTTATGTATTTTAGTATTCACTAAATATGTGCTTAACGTGTGTTCTTTAGCTGTAGCATGTGTGTTTATGTAATTAAGTATTCTCTAAATATGTGCTAAAAGCGTAGTTTTTAGTTGTTGTATGTGTGTTTATGTATTTTAGTATTCACTAAATATGTGCTTAATGTGTGTTCTTTAGCTGTAGCATGTGTGTTTATGTAATTAAGTATTCTCTAAATATGTGCTAAAAGTGTATTTTTTAGTTGTTGTATGTGTGTTTATGTATTTTAGTATTCACTAAATATGTGCTTAACGTGTGTTCTTTAGCTGTAGCGTGTGTGTTTATGTAATTAAGTATTCTCTAAATATGCGCTAAAAGTGTATTTTTTAGTTGTTGTATGTGTGTTTATGTATTTTAGTATTCACTAAATATGTGCTTAATGTGTGTTCTTTAGCTGTAGCATGTGTGTTTATGTAATTAAGTATTCTCTGAATATGTGCTAAAAGTGTACTTTTTCGTTGTTGTATGTGTGTTTATGTAATTTAGTATTCTCTAAATATGTGCTAAATGTGTTTTCTTTAATTATAGCATGTATGTGTTTATGTAATTTTGTATTCTCTAAATATATGCTAAATGTGTATTCTTAGGTTACAGAATGTATGTGTTTAGGCAATTCGAGTGTTTATGTTAATGTACAACAGGTACGCTTCTATATGGCCCAACTATACACTATGCATAATACTCTACCTGTGTAGCTCTGGTGGTTGTAGTGTTGTAATGCAGAGGTAAAGTCCTGGTCTTTATCGTTGTGTTTTTAAAGAACAAGTTCATTATATTTTGTATTACTAAGTACCTTTTACTTATTTTATAATGATATGATCCTTGGGTGTACTTAGGTGAAAAATCTACCTAATTTAAGTGTGTGCGTGTATTCTTATGCTATTTCGTATAATATACATGCTTAGTTCTGAATACAGGTTCTTGCGTCTTGTGGTGTGCATCTAAAAAATGTAAGTTGTGTTTTTTGTTGGTATTCCACAGACGCACATGATTTTGAAGTTAATCAAATGATAACTTTGAGAAAAGATGGAATAAATGTGCTGCATTATCACAAGTTAATAGTTCAGATTAAATCTTCGTTTTTTAATGTCAGAGAACCACTTTTCTTTTTATCGGATATCTGATGAAAAATACGTATATATATAAATATATATATAAATATATATATATATATATATATATATATATATATATATATATATATATATATATATATATATATATATATATATATATATATATAAGAATATATATATATATATATATATATATATATATATATATATATATATATATATATATATATATATATATATAAGAATATATATATATATATATATATATATATATATATATATATATATATATATATATATATATATATATATATATATATATATATATATATATATATATACGAGCTTTCACTATTGAATTCCTTCCATGCCAAGCACGCCTTTTAACTTCTTATATCATTGATTTTTGTATTTCTAATTTCATATCATTACAATGTGGTCAATAAACAATACAATGCAATAACCTACTTATGACCACGTGCGACCAAGTCTCCACTGGTACCATATTGACCAAATGAGTGCAGCTTCTAATGCAATGACCATCATTACATAACAATACATAACATTACATAACAAATGAAATGTGCCTACCTGGGACTGGAGTGGTATCTAGATAAAGATGTAGCCGTGTTGTTCTATTTATCTTTGTCAAGCAGTAAACTTAACCTCACGTCTTTAACACTAGTTTCAGAATCCAATACCCAGTCCGGTTCCACTTTAGGATGTTAAAAACTAGGAGGTTCACTTGTCATCGAACATTTTATATAGGATGACTTATATATTTGAATATTCATGAGTACAACCTCTCAATCCGTCATGAAAAGAGTTTGCAGGGCGTTACAGCACTTTATGAAAATGATGTCCAAAAGATCTTGCTCTTTTGATTCTGATTGACATTTCTCCATCATTATTTTCTTCAATGGTGCAGGGATTGAAGGAGACCTGAACAAAAACCACTAGGTCCTTCTATGGTTTTGTATGTATCAATGTAACGGAGGACACGCGGTTTCATTGGTTTGGGAAGCTTATGATTGACAGCATATCTAAGCAGCATATGTGGAATGATGCATATGAAGTCGATCAGTAGTCAAACAAAGGGCCCTGTTTTCTCATAATCTGCCTTGTCATCCTTAGATATATATTTCTAGGTGTATCAAGGACAACCTCGCCCTCTTTATGTATTATCTTGATTATACACTACCCAAATGTATATCGACCAAAATGTCAAAAGATTTGTTGAGAATATCATATATATAAATATATATATATATATATATATATATATATATATATATATATATATATATATATATATATATATATATATATATATATATATATATATATATATATATATATATATATATATAAATATATATATATATATATAAATATATATATATGTTTATATATATATATATAAATATATATATAAATATATATATATATATATATATATATATATATATATATATATATATATATATATATATATAAATAAATATATATATATATATATATATATATATATATATATAGCAAGAGAGAGAGAGAGAGGTACATAGACATATAGATATATAGATATAGACATAGTTATATATATATATATATATAAATATATATATATATATATA
>OZ012701.1:19024008-19054008 GCA_963942565.1 Maea johnstoni | reverse complement strand
GGTTAGCATCCATGAAACTTTTAAACCCACCTGTCCTGAAGTATGCATATGTATGTTCAGACCACTTCACTGACGAGGATTATGTCAGGAATCACACACTGCAGTCAGGATTACTTCAGAGTACAGTTAACAAGGTTCTGAAGAGGGATGCTTTTTTTTAGAAGGTTTGGGTACTTGTGAAATAGGTGTGCATAATCTCTCACACTTCTTCAAAAAAAGAAACAGTCACAATTGATACACCTTTTATCATGCTCCATGCGACTCCTATTGCAGCTAGTCTTACTTTCTTCAAGGATATAATATCTGGTAACCAATTTTCATAAATCTCTTATTTCAAGCAGAAGTGATCTTGCAATTTATCAATTTCGGGATTTATTTACTTTATTGGTATACATTTACTAGTCTCAACATGATTTACTAGTACCTTCATTCAGTTGCTCAACGAATATAAGCACAGGTGTATGCATTAAATGTTTAATATTAAGCCAGCGTAAGAAGGGTAAATATCATTCCCTAACTTACAAAATTGAAACAGCTAAGGTTATAGTCAGTTATGACCCCATTTTCACTGGGAAGAAATACATTTCTAAATAGTACTGCAATATAGAGGAAGGTTGAAATTAAAATATCTCAAATTGCAAATGACCCTTTCTTTTATTTATGATAGAATAAATGACATTTTCATTTACTCATTACCAACCTTCTCTTAATGACTTATGATTAATAATCATACTCTTCATTATTATGATCTGATGTACAGACTTTAGCAATACAGACTTTAGCAACCCTAACAGCTAACTTTCAGGGTGAATGGCAATTTTCATAGGTACCTCAACGTGGTCTTTATTAATCCACTGAGAATAGACTGTGCAGGATTTTGTTAGTTGTGTTACAACTGAGGTTTTGTCTTATGTCTAGGTTCCTAGGGTAATAACAAAAGTAAGTAAAGGAAAGGGACACACAGGGTAATTGACCTTGTCCAATTGGCATTACACATCTAGACCCCATGGGACACAAGGTAGTAAACACAGGAAGTGACTAGCAGTACTGGGAACAGCAATCATCTTCATTTCCTTTAGTAATTGTGTACATATTCATGAAGATTATAGAAAAGAAATGTCAAGAATACCTTTGGAAGGGGCCTGATAATTTAAAGAAGGAAAGAAGTCTGACAGGTGCACCACAACATGCTATTTAAGCGCCAGCCCTCTGTTTCCACATCTTGACCATCAAATTCATCAACACCTTGAACTATGTCCATATAATCCACCTGATCACCTTCAGCCACTCTTGGTTCAAAGTCGTAGGGATTTGCATACCTAAACATCTTGAATGTGCTTCAGAGCAGTGAAATATCTATCTCCTAGACAGAGCTACTGGCTTTATCTAATACACCCACTAAGCTGCTTGCCACCCATTTACATAGATTACATCAGCATGAGTTGACTCAGATCCAAGATGGCGGCTGCCCTGCCTCAGTGGAGGTGCTATTCACTAATTGCAATTTGAGATTTCTCTTTGTGTGGAGCTCTAGGGCTTCTCTGTTTATGACAGATGTTGAGCTATGTTCATGAACTTTCATATAAACCTATGATGTGTTTTTCCCCAAGTTCCCCTTTAAACGATATTCTGACTATTTTGACAATTTAGCCTGTACGACGTATATATTGCCTAACAGCTCTTCTGGAGAGGATCCTCAACGCAGGGTGTAAGGTTGGGGGGGCGGTAAAAACACATTGCCATTTGTTACGATTTAATACCTTTTATATATACAATTGTCCCCCTGGTGGCGTGTTTCAGAATTATAAGTCATTTTTGTGGTTGTACCGTGCATTAATTACCCCACCCTGCAGTGCGCAATCTTCTCCCACTGACCCCACCCTGCAAAGCTTGCGCTAATGTTCTTGTAAGATTGCGCTTCTGGAAATCTGAGGTTGGACACGCCTGGTAAAAACATGCATAGAACAGAGCTCCTATACGTTTACTTAAGAAAGTACCGGTAGGTCACAATGGACAGACATGTTGACCTACTTTCGTAAGTAAAATTTCCACCAAAATCGCATGCTGTAAGGTATTCTCTTGCAGGAACTCCAAATTTGCCTTTCAGTTGCCCTAGCTTAGTATATTTAGCAGACATGTATGGTATTTATAAATCAAATGAACCTTTATTGATCAAGAAAACCTCATTTGAGGTAAAACACTGTAAAATTGAAACTGTGTTTGTATCGAGGTCAGCTCAAGCAGGTAAGTTAAAGAAATCTTATATTTGAAACACCAAGACCTCAGGGATTAGATAACTATTGTTAGAAAGGGTACAGGAGTGCTAAACTAGGAGTTGTCTTATTTTGAGAGTGTCACCAGCATCACAGCCTTAACATTTGCTACCCCAAGTGCATGTTTGAAGCGACCATGTTTTGGTGAAATTCGTAATGGAGAAAAAGAGCAAAACATTTCCTATGTGTGTGCAAGCCCATGGGAGTTTACGTAACGGATGGTCTCTTATTCTGCTTAGTGATGGCCTAGACATTCACTATATACTGTAGATTCACAAAAGATTGTGTAGAGTAAATTTTGCGAATTTACAGAAAATATTTTTTGCGTTTTTTAACTGTGCGAATTGGCTGCAACATAAAGTGCCAGCTATACACATAAAGTGGCAGCACTAATCATTGCGAATTTTAATGTTGCGTCTGAGGCTAAACGCTAAAAAAACGCAAAAATTAAACTAACGCAATCTTTTCCGAATTTACAGTATCTGTTTATGTGGGAAAAGGTGTAGGTTTCAACACGTGTAGAGATCTCAAAATGACCCTATATTCTAAAATTAACCCCATCAGCCAAACAAACGACAAAGGATAATCAATTTCCTTAAAATGAAATTCGTTTTCGATATAAGGGAAATGTGCATATCTGTAGTTCCCGTTAAAGGAAAACTAATGTCATTTCCCTGTAAAGAAAAATATATTTCCTTGGAGGAAAAAGTATTCTTTTAAAAACATGATTTTTTTCTAGAGAATAGCTGTGTCAGTAAAGAACGGGGTAAGCTCCTTTACCTTTTATCAGCGAAACATTTGATATTCTGTGGTGGGGTTAGGGGTAGACTAGGCTCCTAGTCCCTAAAGAGTTGGCATTCCCTTATGTGCTGACCAACGGTGTGGTGTAGTACCAGGTATGGTAGATAGGTGGCACCACCTGGTCCTCCTATCCCTAGAGGTTTAGACTAGGCTCCAAGTCCCTAAAGAGTTGGCATTCCCTTATGTGTTGACCAACAGTGTGGTGTAGTACCAGGTATGGTAGATAGATGGCACCACCTGGTTTTATCTCTAGAGGTTTAATACTCAAACGGAGTCCTCTATTCCCCTGGTGAGATAAGTGTGAACTAAATTGACCACTTTGGTCATCCAGACTATTTAGTGCTTGGTCACAGAAAAAAGCATGACAGAAAAATATATTTGACAACCTAGAAATATATAGGAAAGGGGGGGGGCTATCCTTTATCCTTTCTTAGGGAAAATGCTGGCCCTGAATTTGGATTTGGAATTTTGTTTTTCGTCACATTTATGCCCATTGTGGCTTATTCGTGACTAGCCAGTTGTAAGTAGTGGAGGAAACTGGAGTACCCGGCGAAAACCACCGCCTAACCCCAAGTCACTGGCAACTTTCTCACATGTCCAGGCCGGGATTCGAACCCAGGCAGAGGTGAGAGACATCCAAGATTACCAAGATTTCAGAACAAAGAACTCATTCCTAGATATTTTATTATCCATTGACACCAAAAGTTTTTCCAATCTTTATCACCTTCTACACCAAAAAGGTAATCCTATCTTGGGGGAACTAGGAAAAAAGTGGGACGAAAAGGCTCAAATATGTCTAAGCAGTATCGAATTATCCATATCCTTTTGGCTGCATCACTCAAGTTTTAAAGATGCATATCTTAAATATTGTAAATCACTTAAATATGGCGTGAACACTATACAGCGCAATTACAGTACTGCCCTGGATAGCGCGATCTAAGTATAGCGGTGAACGGAAACAGCAGCAGCAAGTTCAATTAAGAATCTAATAAAGACGGGGATTTTATAATAGCGCATATGGGTAGAGCGCTATTATCGCTATCTTATTGTTCCCGCCATACTTAAGTGATTTACAGTACACACAATTTCGAACTCTATATCGTACATTTTATACAAATAAGAAACACTGCAAGATGGACATAAAGGACTACGACAAATGCACATTTTGTAAAGATGCTACTGTATGTATGTTTATTGACTGTAATGATAATATAACAGAATCACACTCATAAAGTAGAACACAAAAAGCATACATCGATATATAGGAACAGAAAGAAAAATAAAGATACTATAGGAATACAAAGATATGGTATGTTAATCCTGTAACATATTTAGGTATAGTTGACATCGGGCACCATAAACGCATTGAATTATTTCGTTCATTGAAGAAATTGGAAAGGGACATACTACTACTAACACGAAAATATAGGATATAAAATTTTAAACAGTTTAGTTATTTATATGTTTGTGGCGTCGGACACTTTAAGCGTATCACATACGTTGGTATCACGACAGTTAACATCTGACATACTAGTAACTAGGACATCTTAACTTAACCCTTATGCTGCTGGTGGCTAACTTTGGCCAATAGATACTGATACAAAAAACCTGAAAACTGACTGAACTGGGAAATGGGTACTCATCAGAATGCTCAGCGAGAGCTTTGTGATGAGTACCATTATGACAGGGTTCAAAAAGGTGTGCGTCTTTGTGCTTTGGACGAATGTAGTCTCAGCATTGAAAGGGTTAAAGCTGACCCACCAAATTATAATGCTTGAACTTAAAGATATATATTGTTTTCTAGAAGTATTGCTCTTAGAAGTAGCCATCGCCATAGTCCATTCCCATAGCAGACAGCACCATAGCGTGCACTCAGTTTAAATTGGTAAGTCAGCTCATTCATATGCTTTTACATATATTCATATATTCTACCATATGTTTTTCTAGAAGTAGCCATCGCCATAGTCCATTCCCATAGCATCCAGTACCATGCCGTGAGCGAAGCTATCACTATCGCTCTCTCCCGCCACGACATTCAGATCAGGCCGCGCCTTGCGGAGCTTCTGTACAGCGGGGTACGTCACGGCCCTCTGGTCAACCACGTTAAGGAATTTGAGCTGCGGTACGAGATCCTTGTCCATGACTGCCTTGACCAGTTTGTTAGTGATGGCTCCCGATATTTTGTCATTCCCGCTCACCTGAAAAGATGATATACATGCTGTAAACAAAAGAGAGGTATGTGGTTCTTGTATTTTAATTTTTTCTATCTTATATTCTATCCTCATTTTATTTTTTATTCAATTATTCTTTTTTTTTTTCATTTTGTATATTTTAGCAAGAAGCACACCCCCTTTTGCAGCTACTTCTCGCATAGAATACATCTTTTGAAAACAAGTCCCCCCCTTTTCGCACCTGTAGCATCATGAAACACTCACCTTTTTGCCCCTTGCTATAGCATGAGACGCGCCCCTTTTTGCCCCTTGCTCTAGCATGAAACACAACCCCTTTTGCCCCTACCTCCAGTATAAATAACACCCCTTTTTGTCCTACCCCTAACATATAACAAGCCTCTTTTTAGCCTTATCTAGCATGAAACACGCCCCTTTTAATCCCTAGTATGTGACGCATGGAACGCCCCCTTTTGCCCCTACCTCGAATGAAACACGCTATTTTTTCTACATCTAGCATGAAACATGCCCCCTTTTGCCCCTACCTCTATCATGAAATACGCCCCCTTTTGCCCCTACCTCTATCATGAAACACGCCCCTTTTACCCCTACCTCTAGCATGAAACACGCCCCTTTTACCCCTACCTCCAGCATGAAACACGCCCCTTTTGTCCCTACCTCTAGCATGAAACATGCCCCTTTTTGCCCCTACCTCTAGCATGAACCACGCCCCTTTTGCCCCAACCTTTAGCATGAAACACGCCCCTTTTTGCCCCTACCTCTAGCATGAAACACGCCCCCTTTTGCCCCTACCTCTAGCATGAAACACGCCCCCTTTTGCCCCTACCTCTAGCATAAAGCACACCCCTTTTTGACCTACTCCTAGCATATAACCAACCTCTTTTTAGCCTTACCTCTATCATGAAACATGCCCCTTTTTGCTCCTACATCTAGAATGAAACACGCCCTCTTTTGCCCCTACCTCTCGAATGAAACATGCCACCTTTTGCCCCTACCTCTAGCATGAAACACGCCCCTTTTTGTCCCAACCTCTATCATAAAACACGCCCCTTTTTGTCCCTACCTCTAGCATGAAACACGCCCCTTTTTGCCCTACCCTTAACATATAACAAGCCTCTTTTTAGCCTTACTTCTAGCATGAAACACGCCCCTTATTATCCCTAAGTGACGCATGGAACGCCCCCTTTCGCCCCTACCTCGAATGAAACACACAATTTTTTCTACATCTAGCATGAAACACGCCCTTTTGCCCCTACCTCTCAAATGAAACATGCCTCTTTTTCTCCCTACCTCTCGAATGAAACACGCCCCCTTTTGCCCTTACCTCTAGCATGACCAGCTGGGGGTTGCTCTTCATCAGAGCCAGGATGACGTCATCAGTGATCTTCGTACACGACTCGAAGCGTATCTTCTCCAGGCTACTGCACGTGTTGGCAATGTGCTGGACTGCAACCTTGGTCACTTGACTTCCTTCGCCTAGCAACAACAGAAAATAGCAGTTCAATGTATCTATGTTTGTTTCTTGGATTCTTGTGGTTGTTCATCTAAGGTTTGTTTGTACTTAATTGATTTCATCGTGAAGATAGAAAACAACTAACAGACTAAGAATAATCAAAACAATAACGAGTTAAAATTATAGAGTATTGAAAGGGTTAAACATAGAGAAAAAGTGAAGAATATAGTGAGAAATAGCAAATAAACCGCAACAAAATACTAATTCAATTACAGCCATAAAATCCATTTCGCATACTCCAAGCCGTTGAAAAAGTAGGAAAATTACAGGGGGTAAAAAGATTATAAAATTAGACAAATTGTAAAACCTTCCAACCGGCACAAGTGGACCCGTTTTAGGCCAGGTTACACAAATATTTTGGTAAATGAGGGCCTCAGCTGCGATATAATAGTAGAAAATATGTACAGGTTTTAATGTTTTCAAAATCCACCTAATTATGGTACAAAAGATATTATCAGGGACATTCGATCCTCTAAATATCAACCCTTTAAATTGGGGGGCAATCATTAATACAAAATCGCTGATGGGCGAGTGTCCAATTGCTTTGCCACCGGCTGTTACCCGTCTCTTTCTGCTGTTTGGGTTCAAATGCTGCGTGGAGCATGTGAGAATGTTGCCATTGATTTTGAGTTAGGCGCTGGTTTTCCCGGCACACCGGTTTCTGCGGCCATCTACAACTGGCTAGTCAAGATTGTATGGCAGATAAAGCGACGATTATCGATATATATATATATATATATATATATATATATATATATATATATATATATATATATATATATATATATATATATATATATATATATATATATATATATATATATATATATATATATATATATATATATATGTGTGTGTGTGTGTATATGTATGTATGTATGTATATACATATATACACATATATATATATAAACATATGTATATATATATATATATATATATATATATATATATATATATATATATATATATATATATATATATATATATATATATATAATAATAATATATAATAATATATATAAATAAAATCACCACATCCGAAACTCACCGGAATCTGAGTCTCCAAGGTCAAGGACCTTCAAATCCTTGCACTTGTCAACCAATGAAATGATGTGATTATCGGTGATGCCGAACCCGGCGACGAACTGCGCGCTGAGAGCGACTTGGTCGCTATGAATGAAGTTCTCGTAGTCGGCCTTGTTTTTGAGGTACACGCTAGGTTTCACGTAGGCGAATCGCTAAAAATAAATGAAATGCGGTTATTTCTATGGGGTTGTCTCCATAATAGAGCTACGATGGTGCAGGTGTGAACGACAGAAAAAAATCAACATTTTTTTCTGCTGTTTTTGGAAAAGTGGCAGAAAAAAAATTCATGTCGTTTTCCAGAAAAACAGCGGAAAAAAGTGAAATTTTATTCTGCCGTTCACACCTGCACCATCGTATAGAGCAGCTTATGGCTAACTTGATAATCAGGTGGTCTATGGATTTCTAGACCCCAAGGAAGTTGTGGTGTATGTGATATACCCGTTACGATGACGATGGCGAGTATTTAGCCCAATTGTCGCATTGTCGCACCAACGTGCGACAGGGCCGTCAAAACGTGCGACAAAACAACAACTAAAAGCACTGTTTAACTGGAATTCTTTGGAAGACACGACCAATTGAGTCTACCAGATATTTCACTCGAATTATTTTGATACAAATTGCATTCAAACACCAGTGAACTCCGTTGAGTAACATTATCTATTGATTGGCCTTGGTCTTTAGTAGAAGTATTGCAAAATGTGCTAATATAGTAGTGCAACCTGGTGACAATATTCATAGCTAAATAAATAGAAGTACCATAACAGTACTAGACAGTACTAAATACATCGAAGTACCAAAACAGAAATAGGACTGTAGTGCTATCAATTTTAAGCGATGTATTTAATCAAGCATTATGTGTTTTCTTTGTACAGTATAAACACTGTCAGAAGTAGGCCGCGTAAATGCGGAGAACTCACACGCGATCGGTAACGTACGACATCTGGCGGCAAAAGCCTGCTTTAATTACACTGTCAGTATACCAAAGCCCAACGAAACAATAACCCTCATGCTACAGGGCGCTAATTTTATAATACAAAATGGTGCAAAAAAGCTGAAAAATGACTGAATCCCTGGCATGTGGGTACTCGTTTGAGAGTACTCGGCGAGAGCTATCTAATAAATACGAACATGATAGGGTGTAAAATAAAATGTGTTTTTTTAAATATGCGCATCCTTGTGCTTTGGACGAAAATAGCCCCAGCAATGGAAGGGTTGGTTATAAGCAGAACTCACGCGGTAGAGATCTTGTGGGTCGACTGGTGTGACTCGGGGTTTACGGACCCCTTTTCCTCGTCCCCTTCCTGTGGCGCCGCCCCCTCTACTGCCGCCCCTCTTCCCCCTGTACAAAGAGAACAATATGCAATACAGAAAAACCTCGCTTACCTAGGAAATTGATTATTTGTCACTTTTACTGCCATATTGTGGCTAAGTCGTGACTAGCCAGTTGTACATGTTGGAGGAAACTAGTACCGGCGAAAACTACTGCCTAACCCCAAGTCACTGGTAACTTTCTCACATGCCCCAGACGAGATTCGAACCAGGGCAGTGCTGAGAGACAGCAAGCAGTCAGTGGACTGGAACCGAACCGCCTTAGACCACACGGCCATTAGTTTTTCTATTATATATATTTAAATGATTTACGATGAATACAGGCAACTCTGCTTAATCCGGATTAGGCAAAATCTGGATTATGCGTATAGAAATTATAAGTATAGGAAGGGGCTGGGATCTTCCAATCAGTCCGGTTTAGACGAAAATCCGGATTACACATGTCCGGATTAAGCAGGGTTGTCTGTATTCTGACAATTATGCTCAGCGATATCTTTCGAGTCTTGAAGGGGTTATAAAACAAATGTTTGGAGTAAAAACCATAGAGACTTAGTAACCATACCCTATCACAATAGCTCCAGTGTGCAGCGACTGCTATACGGCTGGTTGTTCAGCACCCGCAGGATAATAATAGTTTATCTGACTAGAGTTTGGCAATGATCTCGCGTGTTTATATTGTTGGCAATCATGGGCAAATTTTACAACGGGACCTAATGAGCAAAATCAACATTTTGCGGAGTTGAGACAAATGTATGTTTAATGCATGCGCGAAGTACTGCTTCTAAGATGTTTGCCAAGTTTGGATGGCAAACTCGAACGTTTTGTCACAAAAAATGGAAAAAGCAGTTGCCAAACTCAGGTCAGACAGACTATAAAGTGCTGCGCTCAGGTCAATTGGTGCTCTTGGGTCAACAAGTGCACTCGGGTCAATTAAATAGGTTAACAAGAATAGAGAATTACTATTGGTTCCAAGCAAGGTATATCAGGTGATACTTTGATGTGATCTATCTATCCGGACATTTTTCTATAAAGGTAAAATCTCAAAACGCAAGGAGGGCTCGGCAATAAACTGGGTCTCATACGCTGAGGTCGCGTTTAACCCATGTGTCTCCGGTCCAAAAATCATCGTCTGGATCTCTGATACTTTTGACAATATCTTTGGAATTGAGAATGATTTTACAAAATATTTGAAGGAGAATTATTGACATTGTCCTGATCAACATTCCTCCATCAAATAGTTTCCTAACAATGCGTTTGGCTATAAACTTTCATCGAAATTGTCAGGCTGCTTTCGGTTGTCGTATGCAGTATTTAATGGGTTTAACCTCGTATCAGTCTATACCTGTGCACCGAACGTCTGAAGTTCAGCTGAACTACCCAATGTGTTTCCGTACCTTCCATGATCCTTAACCATGCCCCAGAAGTTCTCGGAGTCCGCCATAATTTCCTTAGAGTGCAGAAAAACGTGTACCAAACCCGCCAGTAACTGTGCCTGTCTGTACGCACTGACCTAGACTATATAGCACACATGGGACTGCGTGAAAATTGAAAATGGCGCGACCAAGCGTTGTGTTCATTTCTCTAAACGTCTTATATTGTTTGAGGTCCATCCAGGCGGCAGTGCTGGAAACCAATGGAGGTCGGATATATATATATATATATATATATATATATATATATATATATATATATATATATATATATATATATATATATATATATATATATATATATATATATATATATATAATTTCTATGCCTGCCTTGTCCTATACATGCCAATAGCTAAATTGCATTCAATCAGATGAATTTAGAATGTTTCAAATTCAGCAAACAAGTTAACGCGTTCCTGTCATATGGGAGACACTGCGAGCGACCAAAGGGAATTTAATTTACACATCTCCGCTGGATCACAAAGCGGGTTTATAAATGTTCGACGTTGTGAAGGGCTGTCGGTGGTTCTTCAGCCACTAAAATACCCCTTGGAACTATTCGTGAAGAGAAGGGAATTTCTTACCAGTTCCTGGTTTCTAACTCGTCTCAATATGACCTGTTGAAAGCGACTTAAAAACATTTCCCTTCTTTCCTTCGTTCCTTCCTTCCAAAGGGAACAGGGGCCCCAAGTATAAAACCTTACGTAGTGCTTGCGAGGTTCTTGCGATTAGGAATAAAAAGGGAGAACAATGGACTTTCTAACCACAAGCACATCGCAAGCACTACGTAGAGCTTTATACTGGGGGGCCCAGGACCGATGTAAAGGGGTGAAGGCAACCAAGTATGAAACCCTCTCCAGATGATGAAGGTTCTAAATATATGGTGGAGATCGCCAGCGAGTAGCTATCTGATGAAGATACTCTCCTCGTATGTCTGATTTTTAGAAATATTTTTGGTTATCGACACTTTTTTCGGTCACATTGCGGTTAGTCCGTGAATAGCCAGTCACAAGTTGAGGGGAAAACCTAAATACCCGACGAAAACCACCGTCTGACACAAAATCATTAGCAATCTTATAGTTAGATCATAGAGCCGTTAGGAAATTCTTAAAAATCACGAGGTTCCGCCGTGGCCTAGTGGTTAAGATGCCTGGCCCCTGAGCGTAAGTTCGCAGGTTCGATTCTCCGCTGGATCCCAATGCGCGTGGGCCTGAAAGACCCCTTGGAATTCGTGAGGAGAAGGGAATTTCTTCCCGGCTCCGGATTTCTATCTCGTCGCGATATGATCTATAAAGCTGTTGAAAGTGACATAAAAAAACAATCCTTCCTTCCTTTTTAATCACAGATATTTCTGGCTTACGAAAGAGCATACGTGACAGGAAAAAAATGCATTCAGAAAAGATTCGAAATAAGTCCAATTTTTGGTGAACTTCATGGAAAATTGTTGGAAAATAATTGATTTTTTTCGCTCGCTTTCTAAAAAAGTGTTGGAAAAGATTATTTTTATCGCATGTTTTCAGCAACAAAGATTTGGAAAATATATTTGATTTTTTCGCACATTTTCCAAAAAAGAAAATGATTTCTTATCGCACGATTTCAGAAAAGATATTTGGAAAAAATATTTGATTTATTTCTACTTGTCATGTATGCTCTTTCGTATTGGCTGACAGACCATAAACAAAATAAAACATGTATGAAATGAGAACACAGAGAACAAAGATCAATTGTGTGAAACCTACACTGGGCCAACTGGTGAAGTCACCTGTCGTATTGTTGATCTACAGTCCCCCACCAAAGTCCGCGACTACGAGTGCTTGACCCCCCCCCCCCCCCCTCTAAAGAAGTAGAGCCCTCCATTTCCACTTACGTACCGTAAAGTGCTTACCTGTCCCAGAGGGGAGGGGGGGCACTTCGGTATTTAGAGGGGGGTACATACGCTCGTTATCAAAGTTTAAAAATATCCCTAAAGCACTGATTTCTGGCCAAAAAAGCACCCTTAATTTTTAAAAAACGCTGACTTTTTCGATTAAATAAACACCCCTTCTTTTATCAGGACACTGTCATTGGAGGAACGGGAACACGTATTTTAACTTTAGATTTTATAATCCTCTGTCTGTATAGCAGCAGTTGCGGTAGCAGACTCGGAAGCCCAGTCACTTCGGGAGTCACTCGATCGGCGTCAGAGCCGCGTATATTTCGTGGATTGTAAGGGGATTTCGTACCTGGGTACAAAAAAAGTACCCTTCTTTTACAAAATCGCGGACATGCGACCCCTTCTTCCGCGAAATACGTAACGCGGCCCCCCCCCCCCCCCCCTCTGTACCTGATTACAGCGCATATGGGGGCTGTTTTGACGTTAGCACCTTTTTTCAAACGTTGCCAATAGTTTGTACTTTTGACAAAAAACGAATTATAGTAGGGGGTAGAATTGACATGAAGAACTTGCTCTCTTAGTAACTTGCTCTCACGTTGGCAAAAGTTTGTACTTTGGACGAAAACCGTGTATAACTCTCTAACCAACTCCACATAGGCTCCCAAGCTAGGGGCCACCTTTCCCTTATTTCTAGGAGATCCACCATGGTCCACGGGGTCTTAGCCAACAGGGTGTCAGGGTGTCTTTTTGGCACCCTGGTCCACGAAAAATATCTATTTAGGGGGGGTTTGGATTTGGAATTTTGCTTTTCGTCACATTTATGCCAAATGTGGCTAATTCGTGACTAGCCAGTTGTATGTGCCAGGTGGAGGAAACCGGAGTACTCGGCGAAAACCACCGCCTAACCTCAATATTTTGAAAATATTAATTACAAGTTGATATTTAAAAAAAGTTTAATGATAATGATAACTAGAACATTTGTTGAAGAAATAAAGCATATAATTACTTGATGTGTCTATGTATATGGTCAGTATGATGACGTATTATTTTTCAGTTGGGGGGTTTGGACACCCTGTCTACTTGAAACCCCATTTTGGACACCCTGTTATGAAAATCCTGGCTAAGACCCTGCCATGGCCTAGTGTAAACTAATGAAAACTTCCATCAAATGCTCGTATGATATCTGACATGTTGACGATTGCCACTGTAATTTCTGCGTGCCTATGAGAAATGGGTGCATGGCCGATCGTTGCACTGCATAAGAAGATAATCTTTTTGTCCCATACAAAAATGGTTGAATGTGACGCACCACTTCTGTTAAAAATCGCATACAGGAATGCACTTCCTCTCAAATATTTTTACAAAAGAAATTACTCAATTTGATCGATATGTTCTTTAAAGTTTGTTGGACCGTGTGTTTGCACTAAATGTAAACAAGTTAACCATTTCAATGCTAAAAGTTCTTTCATCAAAAGAACAAGGATAGAAAACGATTTTTGAAAAACATCTTTACCCTGTCATGTCGGTATTTATTGGAAGGCTCTCGCTAAATACTCTCACATGAGTATCCATATGCTAGGGTCTCAATCATTTTTAGGTTTTTTTTGCATTTATTTTGTATTGGCCAAATTAGCCACCAGCAGCATGAGGATTAAGTAGTAGTATGTTTATTTGCTCAATTGTAAAATTACAAATCATAATTTCTACCTCTCTGAGATAAGATTAGTAGGTAACGAACATATACAAATATAATTCAAACATAAATAAAAATAAGTTATTACAGTGGTTAACCCATTAATGCTCACAGCGGCCTAAACAGGCCTGACAATTTTGGAGATATTTTCTAACAAAAGCATTTTTTTAGAAAATATTTGAAGGAGAAATGTTAACCAGAAGTCAAACAACAACTCCCTTTCAAATATTTGAGAACTTTTCCTTTATTCCCAAGTTATTTCCAAAAGTATGAAAGTAGCAGACGATACTTTCTAGAGAAACTCTGAGTGTGAATGGGTTAAGCAAGTACACTCAGAGCGAGCACCTCAGACGGGGAGCGCCTCTTTGCTTCTCTCGGTCTGTGTGTGTTTAGCCTTATCTTTATGACATCCACCTTCATAGTGCATGTAAATCGTAGACTTGCTACACGTCCGTGATATCTGTCTCCTTCACTGATCTAACCTGGGTTGGTTTCACTCCATGATTAGTTCTGAATAAATCCTCAAGGGGGACACACTTGAGCTCTTGTCTGTATGTGTTCTCAACCGCAACTCATGAAAACAATGCTTCCATCTATAGTTTGAGAGAGACATCAAACCTACTTAGTATATATAGTGGTGGGGGCATTGTTCCTAACACAGCCTCTGAACCAGGCTAGTAAATCGCAGCAGTTCAGTTCATAGCCTGGTTCTCAGGCGGTGTTAGGTATATACAGACTAGAGCTCAAGTGTGTCCCCCTTGAGGATTTATTCAGAACTAAACCTGGAGTGAAATCAAGTCAGGTTAGATTAGTGAAAGAGCCAGATATCACAGACCTGTAGCAAATCTATTCAGTTCATCGTCAGATGATCATTGTTATGCATTATAATGTAACAGAGTGTGATTTCCTATTTTATTTTGTTAGATTAGAAACTATTTGGTGAACTAAGGGGGGGGGGAGGGTGGACATTTCACAACTAGAATCTTAGATGAATAAAAGAATGGATTTGTAGAGAGAGACCAATTATTATGTGCTCTATAGTGAGGGGCTAGACACGACAGGGGTCTCTGATCTGGCAATTAGCGTGAGGTCACAAGGGAACAAGTACGAATCATTTACATTACAGAGAAACGTGTGTGCCAGCATCATCTGAGCATGCGCAGAGCACCACTTATGGGTTATTGGTCGAGGCTAGCCTGTTCAGTTTGACCGGCTGGTTTCATATCCACTTTTGATTATCTAGCTAAGCTGTTCATGCTCAGACAGGCCGAAAAGTACCAGACAAATATGGTGAAATCGTTTAGACAAAAGTAGTTGAAAAATATTTGATGGAAAATTTCAATCAAAACACTACTAACAACTCTCCTTCAAACACCTTGTAAGAGCATTTTCAATCTAAAAGATATTGTTAAAATTATAATAGATCCTGAAAACCATTACTTGAGGGATAGGAATATACACTTTCATTATGCGTTTTTAATCTACAAATACACGATGTATAACATCCCAGAAATGACCTGGGTACCCATTACTAGGACTTTAAGATTTGCTGGACGCATTGTTCATACCCGAGGCGCGTAGCGCTTGGAAAAGTCAAACGTTTGCCAATGTAAACTTCTGAACGCATCCAGACCAAGTTCCTAGCCTATAGTATATTTTTTTGCCGGAGATGCCGTTAAGTTAACGAAATACAACGACGTATGTATAGAATTAATTGATTCTTTATTTACAAAAGGGGTTAGGTTGGTAGATCAAAAAAGTTTGTTCAGTTTTTTTGGGCGCTCTTATTTGGTTTCTACTGAACGACACTCGTGTGATTCACAGCCATCTAGGGCCATTGTAGTTAGCATATATTGAATGATTGCGGATGCACATGTTGACATGACAAGGGGGGGGGGTATCAAATTCATTTTGGGGACGTATCTCAATTTGGGGGGTAATTAATAAAAATGGCCTAATGATAAATAACAAGATTTTTCTCGGAATGTTAGGCACGATCCCAAATAGAGTTATCATCAGTGTGGGTTTGTTTTTACTTGATGAAGTAGTCGATGGCTTCATTGGTAACGCATTGGACTGGCAATCCGAAGGTCACAGTTTCGTTCCCAGCCGGCCGCTGCAATCGTCTTTTTTGGCAAGATAGTTTATTTATAGCTGCCCAGTGCTTCGATTGGCATTTTAAAATACTTCCTACTTAAAATAATGATTTCTTTATTTTAGTTTTTTTTCACTTTACTTTACTAAGAGGTGATAATTTGTAACAATGAAATCTTGGTCAAAATCGACGATCCCAGAAAGGGCGTCTGCCTGAATCGCTGTTCGCTATAAGGGCCGATGACTTTATGTTGGGCCCTGACCAAAAAACGATATTTTATCTTTGTGTAACAATAAACATTTCCACAGTTGTGATACATGAAGTAAACAGAAAAAATAACTAAAGTGATAAAGTTGAGAATTTCTTCAAGAAAATATATAGTTTAATGGGTGTAATTAATGCTTAGCCTTCACATAGAATATATGAGATCTGTTTAGTGGTCAGCTTGTTGCTTTCAACAGGAAAAATAACCAAAGTGATAAAGTTGAGAATTTCTTCAAGAAAAGATATAGTTTAATGGGTGTATTAATTTGAATATGTTAATGAAGGAAATGTTCCCTATGATGTTGGTATTGTCACTTTCATGCACACTTGCTGCACATGACTATTAGTTTATGCATTTTCCACCCATCCACCTTCCATTTGCTCTTTCATACGTCCCCACCTGTTGATCAGTGCCCTATTCATGCACCTTCCACCTGTTCTAAGGACTGGGATCCGTGCGCCCGCCACTCACGATTTGGGCGCATGGATCCTTTTTACACTGTCATTTTCTAATCATCCTGCGGCCTTAAGCGCCCTGACCCAACACTTACCTTCCCCCCCGGGTGGTCACTTAGGTATTTAGGGGGGGGGGGGGGTGCATACGCTCGTTATCAACATTAAAAATACCCCTAAAGCACTGATTTCTGGCCAAAAAAGCACCCTTATTTTAAAAAAAACGCTGACTTTTTCCACTAAAGAAACACCCCTTCTTTTATCAAAACACTGACATTGGTGAACGGGAACACGTATTTTAACTTTAGATTTTATAATCCTCTGCCTGTTTAGCGGCAGCAGACTCGGTAGTTCAGACATAAACATCGACACTAACAACTTCAGATGCATAAGTAAGGTTCAATATTGTTGAACTACAGACTCGGAAGCCCAGTCACTTCGGGAGTCACTAGGCGTCAGAGCCGCGTATATTTCGTAAGGGGATTTCCAACCCCCATTCTTCGTATCTGGGTACAAAAAAGTACCCTTATTTTAAAAAATCGCGGACATGCGGAGGTCTTAAAAAAGACCCCTTCCTCCGCGAAATACGTAACGCGGGTGCGCCCCCCCCCCCCCCTCTATCCCTGAGTGCCCACACCGGGCTTCCCCCTTCTCTGAAGTTCTCTGTAGTTGTATATACTGTCCTTCCAGTACCTCCATCAACGGGGCCCTATCTGGGTTAATTTATGGGTCGATATTGACCCGGGTATTGACCCGGGTATTGACCTCTTTAACCTATATCTAGGCTACCCTCCCCCCCCCCCCCCCCCCCCCCCCCCATTGGCCTTGGGTGTTCAGCCCGGCTCGATCCCTCCCTGCATTGCATAAATCCAGAGATGTTGTGTAATAGTTTAAGGTGATGGGTACCATTGCAAGCCAGTTAAAAGCCCTGTCCCAAAACACACCTCAAAGCAGCATAATCCTATAACTAGGTGTATCTCCAGGTTCCTGAGTGTTATCAGGTAGAGAATATCATCGCCACCTGTCATTATTCAATCCATATTCTGTTTTATTTCAAAATTTACAACTTTTTTTTCAAATGACATATTCTCATTAATTACGCAGGTGATGGTTACTACAGGTTCAGAGTTACTTTAGGGATATCATTGACTATGCCCAATAAAAAGTATTTTTTTGATTTTTTACCCTTGAAGATTTTTACAGACCATAACGTCGAAAATTCTAGTGAGAAATCTCCACACCAACTTCACTTGGTGACCTCACATACTCATAGCTAGCACCTATTTATAGCATCCTGACCACAACCCATTGTCTTGAGATCGTCGATGTGTATCTTTGTGCAACTCTCTTTTGTTTCGAGTGCTCAGGAGTGATCAGCGAGGCATGTCCATTACTATCAAAGGGGTTCCCATGCCTCCACACAAGAGATTTCTCACTAGAATTTTCAATGTTATGGCCAGTAAAAATCTTCAGGGGTAAAAAATAAAAAAAAATACTTTTTATTGGGCATAGTCAATGATATCCCTAAAGTAACTCTAAACCTGCAGTAACCATCACCTGCGTAATTAATGAGAATATGTCATTTGAAAAAAAAGTTGTAAATTTTGAAATAAAACAGAATATGGATTGAATAATGACAGGTGGCGATGATATTCTCTACCTGATAACACTCAGGAACCTGGAGATACACCTAGTTATATGATTATGCTGCTTTGAGGTGTGTTTTGGGACAAGGCTTTTAACTGGCTTGCAATGGTACCCATCACCTTAAGCATAGTCGGCCGCCGCATGATCATTAAATGAAGTCATTGTTAGATATTAGAAAGTGATTCAAAATAATGATTTAGATATTTGAAATGCTATATTTTCGGTCATTTCATTTAACTGAATGCACTTTTTTTTATTAACATATCAACTTGATTGCCGCCGCTTGATCTTTAAATGCAGTCATTGCTATTAATCAAAAAATGATTCAAAGTATTTAGATATTTGAAATGCTAAATTTTCGGTTATTTTATTTTACGATGGACCAAGTGTGAAAGAGCAAATAAAAATATTTTTATTATCACACCCATTTTTTTTTTTTTTTTGGGGGGGGGGGGGGGGGGGGGGGTTGGGTATGGGGGAGAAAATTAAAAACTATTTGTTTTCACCGTGTTTTTTTTGGGGGGGGGGGGAGAAAAAAAACACTTATTTTCCCTCCCGTTTTTTTCGGGGAGAGAAAATTAAAAAAACTTTATTTTAACCATCGTTTTTTCGGGGGGAGAAAATAAAAAACTTTCGCCCCCAAAAAATACAGATGTGAAAATAAAAAGTTTTTTATTTGCTCTTTCACACTTGGTCCATCGTAAATTGAATGCACTTTTTTAAACATATCTGATTGCATCACTAAAATTTCTGTCTGCTTTTCAAAAAGTATTTTCAAAACTGAGGTGGAGGGCGAAATTCCAACCTGGATGCATGCGGTTTGACTGTCTCCATGACAACCAACATCATACTCAATAATGAACAGCGGTTGCTATGCCAGAATGTTATATAATATCCATGTTGTATAATAGCAGGGAGAATTTATTATCTTTGGTGATAGGCTAATAGTACAAGCATAGACCCTATAGTCACCCGCCGCTTAGTCTGTGGCACGTTTAATATCAAAAATCAAACGGACGATTTTTAAGTGTTGACACTGTTCACGGGTCAGAAAGGCGTGCAATCAATTCACTTGTCTAGTAGGTATGTTTAAAACAATGACCGCGGACTTTTCCACTTTCCTGGGAAAATTCCACTGACCTAGATACCCGGCCGGGGACTTTGTAGGCACGTGTACATGTGAGCTGCACATGCTGCGCCTCGACCAATCAAAAGGCGTTATTAGTACAAACCCACCTCATTAACATAATATATTGCACGTGACCTTTGGTGGGTATAAATATGACCGGCATCACCCGTCGATGTTCTCTTCGTCTTCTAACAGCTGATGAGCTAACAACAGAGAAAACACATGAACCCTAGCAAGTCTTTTGTTTGTTTACAAATTTATCGAATGTCATAAACTCCTACAATGGCTTCCACAAAAGTTATCAACTTCTCCGCCGGACCTGCCAAGCTCCCGGAAAAGGTGAGTGTGTTTTGATCGTGTTGACTATAGGATTAATAGTTGAAGATCTAGATTTATAAATCAAATGTTGATGTGTATACCGAATATTTTAACCTCGATTTTGTTTCGTACCTCTGCCATCCGGGTCCGGTCGTGGCCACAATTAAATATGCAAACAATTATCATTTTTTGAGTGACAATATCTCAAAGTTGACACCGTGCAATAAATGAATTAAACCATGCAAATGTACATATAACATACCAATCTGGACCTCCTAAATTCCATGATTTTATAAGTTGCATCATTCATTGTGACATAGCATATTATGGGGATGGGGTTGGGTACATACTACATAGAAATGATCTTCATGAAATAACTGTTAGCCCCCTGATATCTGATATTAAGAACCCTTATCATATTTGCATGTTGCCATCAACCATATATTTCATGAGGTTGAGAAAAAGGAACAGACTGGCACACCTTGACATACATTTTGACCTATGTACAGGGCTCGGGTTTAAACCCACCCTGCTTAGGGTATGTGTGAAAGTTGACTGAATGGTTTCCCCCTGGAACTTGCTTTAATCCACCAGGGTCTTACACTTAGATTTCAGGCTAGAGGCCCGAAAAGATATTTTGATAACAATTAATAGTCAAAATCAAGATTTCTGGTTATCATACATATTATTTTGGGTCCCTGGACCCTACCCTGAAAAGTCTAGGGGCCCACAGCAATATCTAGGGGCATATGATGGGATCTCTGCTCTGTGTGTGTTTGGGGGGGGGGGGGGGGGGGGGCGGTGGAAAACTGTCAATTTGTTAATTATCAAGGGGTCTTTATAGCTCACCGTAACAGTTGTTCTGGTGGGAAAGGTCTGAGAGAACATGTGACTAATATGTAGATATTGATATTTATTTGAGTCCATACTATAGCCTAAACCACCAGCAGATACATCAACTCTCTCTCTCTATATATATATATATATATATATGTGTGTGTGTGTTTAATCTGTCCAGGGCTCAACGGTCCCCAGAAGGAGCAGGTACGCTGGCGGGGCTACCTGAACCCAAGATCAGGTAGTCCCGCCAGCATTTTAGGTAGCCCCGCCATTTATTCCAAAAAGGCAAAATAGTTCTTTTTCCCCCTTTTCATGTAAGTAATGGTACTTATGCTTTTTTCTTCAATTTTGTAGGTTGCATGATTAAGGGATGCTATATTTTTCTTTTTTTCTGCTACCATTTTATAGCATTTTAGTGAGGAACTAAAAGTCCAGCGGGACTACCTGAATCCAACTTTAGGTAGCCCGACAGGGCTTTTTTGGGAATTCAGATCTCCCGGGAGATGGGACTATGCTATATGTTGAGCCCTGCTGTCTGATAATTTCAGGTATTTATATACAGCATAGTATAAAAGGATTGGTCAGTTTTAAAGGCTGGTTATAAGCAAGTATGCATTAAGGGTGGTGCCCCTTCATTAAGGATGGT
Source organism: Maea johnstoni (assembly GCA_963942565.1). NCBI lineage: Eukaryota > Metazoa > Annelida > Polychaeta > Spionida > Magelonidae > Maea > Maea johnstoni. The sequence goes on along the minus strand of OZ012701.1, from coordinate 19,032,423 downwards.
CAATACATGTTGCATACGTAAATCATACATATGAACAGTTGATTGGCTTTGCAATGTCAGGTAATTAGAAGATAATAATTTAGGGTGGGACACCTTTGTTTAGGGTGGTCAGCTGGTGACATGTTGACCAAACAGCTAAAATCTTCATAACAAAAACAAACATTTCATTAACTATTTGTCTGATGCAAGGGGTTAAAGTAGCACAGGCAAGCTGCCCCAAAAGTTGACTTGCCCCGCCGGCACTTCCACTTGCCCCGCCACTCTGTTAAATAACAAAGGTTGTATTGGACTTTGCCCAAAACATTTCTTGCCGAGCGGGGCAAGTCAGGGTCTTGTTAGGCTTGTCCCATTTCTGTTTTTTTGCCAAATTCACTTGCAATGGGGCAAGTGGTTATGTTGCACCCTGTAGCAACTTTTTTGAAACCGATGTTCTCCCTATGACAGTACAGGTAGATTATGTTGGCTAGTCTAGGGCATGTTACTAAGAAGTTGATGGAGATAAATCATGAAAAAATGATAAAATAAATTCCCTACCTTCTTCCCCTATTTTTTTCTAGCATCTAATACGAAACAAATTTTGCATATTTTTTGTTAAGGCCTTAGTGTTTGGACAGGCAAAAAGTTCTCTGATGATTTTTCAATTTTGCGGCCTTTTGGTGTTTCTGGTGTATAAGAATTTGACGTGGAATAGTAGCTGAATCTGGACAGCCAGACATGTTGGAATTGCTGTTTTGGACAGACATTTTTGTTGTGGATTTCCATTCAGTTACGATATGACCTTGCTTATTGAAAGTGACGTGTAAACCAAATCCTTCCATCATAACAGGAGAAATAACATATACTAGTAATCGGCTGTCGCCCTTTGCTGTGTTTGTTGAAATCATTCGTTGCTGAGCAACAACATTGTATTTAAGTCAGCTTTTAATACTTTAATCCTCTTAGTACAATAAGGCATAAGCGATACAATGACTTATTTTGAAATATGGCGACTGGTGTACATACATACCTAGAGTTTCTAATCCAAGGGTGAAGGGGCTTAAAGTTCAAGGTTTCCGACAGTGTCTGAGCCAGGATTTAGAAACTGGGTGCCTAGAATTGGCAGTTGTAAAATCTTTGGGCGTCCAAATTTTAAAAGGGGGGTCACAATATACTCATATTTCAACCATAAACATGTATAAATTCATCAAAATAAGGCATGATATCATCAAACAATGTCATGGTGATTATAAGGAGATGAAAAAATTCAATTATAAACTTGAGATTGAGATTTTTAGAAATTACCCACAAAGAAATTTGGATGTCTTGAGAGGTTCTTTTTAAGTGTTTGGGTGTCCAAAAAGGCACCCAGACGCCCTGCTGGCTAAGAGCCTAAGACCATGGTTTCCGGTAACCAATATTTGGACTCAATAAGTCCCGAAGAGTTAGTAATCCCACCGCCTTTTAACGGTTGAAATAGTAGCCACATCGGCACATTTCTAACCCTGATACAAAGACTTATTTTGAAATATGATGACTGGTGTACATATATATGACCCTTAATTGGAAAAATTATTTCGATCGATGGATACATGTCAAATCAATGACGGTCCTACAGACTTGGTTGCTACAATCTTTAATAGGTTAGCCTGTTAACCCTGATGTTGCTAGTGGCTAATTTGACCATTACAAAATCATGCAAAAAACCTGAAAGGGCGATTTTTCTAGAGGATGCTCAAAACTGCCTCTCTGAAAATATTTTAAGGAGATATGTAAAAAAGGAGCTAACGAACGACTCCCATTCAAATATTTCCCAAATTTATGATTACTTATAAGGTTATTTTCAAAAGTATCAGACAACAATAGTCAAGGAGATCTCACAATTTTGATGATATTTTGCAGCTGAAAGCAAAGTCAAGGAAATATTTGATGCAGAAATGTCAGTTGGAACATTTCATACAACTCTCCTCCAAATATTTTGTAAAATCATTCTCAATTTGAAAGTAACAGTCAAAAGTATGATCATAGATGCAGACAACAATTTCCAGAGGAACTCTTCTAAAATATTAATGGGTTAATCCTTCCAATGCTGCGGCTACTTCTGTCTGAAGTACAAGGACGCAAAGATGTTTGAAAACCATCTAAACCCTGTCAAATTGGAACTCATTGGAAAGTTCTCTCAGAACACTCTTGCATGAGTACCCATATACCAGGGTTGTAATCATATTTCAGGATTTTTGCATCATTTTGCTTTGACCAGATTAGCCAGCAGCAGCACAAGGGTTTAAGTTGTCACTTTGAGAGTTGTGTATATTTAATAATAATGATAATAATAATAATAATATTGTCAAATATCAAATGTTGGATATTGCGCCCTTTCCATATATACATGCTCAAAGGCGCATTACATTCCATTGTCAAAGGATAGATGTTGATATCCACATAGTTAATTGATATTTATACTGTAGGAGAGGTTAAGGTCAATGTCGTTGTGGTTGACAGTGAGGAGTCTTGTGGTTTACGGTGACCTAGTCGTGATTTGTCATGTCAGCTGATCGAGAGCTCTACTCTCAGATCTTTGCTGGAGAACTCGGCCTTCAGACTCGGCCTTCACACCCGGCCTCCAGTCAAAATCCACCCACCTCGCGATCAGTTCATTGGGTGGTTTTTGTCTCTCATAATGATAATATAATATCACATCATTGAGTATTAATGATGTTTTTTTGTTTTTTTATCGATTTGGTCTCACCTTAAATACTTGAACATCATACCTGAACAATATTTAAGTATTGTGCACTTCAGATAATTCAGTGGCAGCACTCAACAAGTAGCATAGTCCCATCTCATGGGGGATACAAATTCCAAAAACGGCCCTGTCGGGCTACCTAAAGTCCCGTTGGACTACCTGACTCCTGTGGCAAATTCCCCACTAATCACTATAAAATGTTGGCGGGCCGCGGGACTACTTGATTTTGGGTTCATGTAGCCCCGCCAGCCTACCTGGTCCTTCTGGGGACTGTCGAGCCCTGAGTGGTTTAAAATCCGAAGTCCATATTTCTCTTGTTATGGTACTTTTCTGACACCCGACACTCCGACAGTCAATGTGCTTAGCTGCGTGAAACTTCCCCGAACAGGTGATATTGATAGAAATGATAGTTACTGTACACCGACGTCACCAAGACTTTTTTTTTACACCATTTAAAGTTTGGTATTGCATCATCCATGATGATGGGGAAAGGTACTGTGCGTTAGAAGGTGGAAATGACTCTTATAGGCCCAGGGCTCGAAATTAGGGGGTGACGGGAGCCCAGGGCTCCCTTGAACTCTCCTGCGGCTCCCTCAAATTTCAACAAGAAGCCCAAATATGTACTGCTTGATATACACAACAGCTTTAACCCATTAATGCTTAAGGCTTCATTCGGAAATTGTCGTCTGGAGCGATGATAATTTTGACAATAACTTTTGAATTGGGAATTATTTACAAAATATTTGAAGGAGAGTTGTTGGTAATGTTCTGATCAACATTTCTCCTTCAAATATTTTGCCAATTGTGCTAAAACCTGACAGATTTCTTCAAAATTGTCAGGCTGGTTTTGGCCACTGTGAGCATTAATGGGTTAAGAAGCTTATGAAGATGTAATTCGGCTTCCTGGAAAAAATCTTAATTTCGAGCCCTGAGGCCCCTCTGATTTGTGTTTATTCTGGCCATATTAGGTGATGATAATAATAATTTGACAATAATAGTTATAATAATGATGATAATAATATAGATTTTATTTATGATATTAAACAGGGTGCACAATAGTTAATTCTGGCTTTGTTAGATAATAATTATAATATTTGATAATAATGATAATATTTGATAATATTTATAACAATAATGATGATCTAATAATAAATAAATATAATAATGATGATATGAATAATAATGAATAAATACAAAAATGATGATGTTTAGAATAATGATGATGATGAAAACGATAAAAGAGTTTCTTTCTAATATTCTCAAACAATTACAAGTTTTTCTATTGAGAGAGGTCCCATCAATAAAGTCAGGTGGCAATGTATGGATCTGTTAACCCATTCGTGCCTCGACTGCTATATCGTCTGCAGTCGTATCATTTTTGAAAATATCTAAGGCATAAAGCATGTTTTCACAAACTATTTGAAGGGGAGTTGTAGGTTAGGTTCTTATCAACATTTCTCCTTCAAATATTTTCTGAAATATGTTTTTGTTTGAGGGATATCAGCAAAATAGTCAGATCGATTTTGGAAATATTTAACTTACAAACACATTTTCTTGAAAACATTTGAGGGGGAAATGTTGATCACAAGTCAAACAAGAACTCTCCTTCAAATATTTTGTAATTTTTTGCTTTATTCAAAAGATATTTTCAAAAATATGAGAGTAGCAGACGACACTTTCTAGAGAAACCCTAAGTGTGAATGGGTTAATGCTGTGTCCTAGTTAAGGACATTTAGTACGAACAGCTGTTGTGGCCCTGTCCTCACTGTTGCATCGACCAATCAGAATGCAGGAAATCTGGACGTTGATCACCCAAACATGTCAGACTGGCATGTCTGGGTTAACAACAAACATTGCTCAGGTTTGTGTGCAATAAGTTTCCCCTATATTGTGATAAGGCCTGGAAAATGTTTGTTTCCAGCAAAGATGCCACCCACCCACCCCCTCCACACTTAGTCTTAGCCAGTAGGGTTTCTGGGCATCATTTACACACCGAAACCATCAGAATTCATCCCCCCCCCCTCAGGACACCCCAAACTTTTCATGAGGAATTTTGTGAAGTGTTGATTTCTTTCAAGAGTTAATAATTGAAGCTTTTTTGTCTCAATATAATCCCATGGCATTGTTTATATGGATATTATACATTATATTCATAAGCAAAGTCGGCCAAGACCCCTGGCAGCTTGTGTTTACTATGTAAAACTATTGCTGACTAGAAATATAGTTTAACTATCTATATCTATAGTAAATACATGTTTATGGTTGTGTATCTCAGTAATCAGTATATTGTGGTTTCCCTAAATAGGATGGCAAAATTGCTGGTTTGGAAAGGCAGTTTTGAAATCCATGCTAGGATCCTGCTGTGAGGGTATGATATTTAGTGTTTACAAACACAGTGCTAAGCCACAAGCAGACAGCAGCCACTATCTGTTAACTCTTCCAATACCAAGGCTACTTCCATCCAAAGCACAAGGATGCATTTAGGTTTCTGAAAACCATATAAACCCTGTCATGTTGGTATTCATTAGAGTACCAATTGAGTACCCATATGCCAGGGTTTCAGTCATTTTTCAGCTTTTTTGCATCATTTCGTATTGACAAATTTAGCCACCAGCAGCATTAGGGTTTAATGCCTCTATTTGAATAAATGGTAGGCTTTCCAAACTTCCCAAGCTGTTACAGTTCTGACTGTCATGTACAGCTGATATTGATGATTTAATTTTTGCCAGGACTGTTTATTAATCGTAGCTGTATAAATACAGAAAGTATTGCATATGGTTGCTTCATGTAGGGTGAAGCAGGGGCTTAGCCGCCTATGCGTCCAGCGTGTCATTTGGACACCCAGAACACTGTTTTTTGACAGTTTGGACACCCAAATTTGTCAGAATTTGCTGATGATGACTTTTCTTAGAAGATAGAAGATGTACAAGCTGTAGTTTCACTTTTATAAGCCACACACAGCAGTTACTGGCCTAAAAAAGCAAAATCTGTAAATATATAGGGTTTATTTCATTAGTAGTATGTAGGGATTGTCCGATTAATTGGACATGCCGATTAATCGCTCATTCAACCTCTGATTTTGATGATCGATTGCAATTTTATAAGATCGATTATTTTGATTATTTTGAAAAAATAAATTGTATCTAGAAATAGCCTATTGATGAATTAAGAGACTCCACTAAAGCCTGAATCAATATCAAGCAGTACTGTATTAAGTAAAACTAAGGGGTTCAAGGGGTATTTAAAGAGAGTTAGATAAGCTCCTTTACAAAAATGGAGCCAAGAACCCTTGAACAAGCCAAGACTACCAAAGGAAAACTGCGCATATACGACTTCGATTATTTGTCGATCATCGGTCGTTCTGATGGACCGATGATTGATCTTGAAAATTGTGACCGATTCCGAACACTAGTAGTATGTACTTTGTACCACACTTTGGACACGCAAAAATCTATGAAACCTCTATTTGGACACCCTGTTTCCAAAGATTGGCTAAGATCATGGGGTGAAGATGAAAAATCAGGGGTTACAAATCCCTATATTTTGCATTGACTTCGAACCCTTTAATTACCAGCGCGATATGCTGGCCAGAGATGTTTTAAGTCGAATCTTTCTTGTTGGCTTTGAAAGAGCACATGTGGTAACTCACTAAGGGTTCTTTCCATTACCAACAAATCTTTTCCAATTAATTGGTGATGATGCTAGATACAAAAACAGTTTCATTTTGGCCCTTTTTGGGTACTACAGTTGTGTTCATGGTTATAATTGGAGTATATGGCCTACCTTGAAAAATATGAACCCCCCCTCCCTAATATAATAATTATCAATTTGGGCACCTAGTTTCTAAATTCTGGCTTAAACACTGGGTTGCGTCATCGTGTTTCATTCTGTAGCTACTCCAAGTAGGAAAATGCATCCCAACTTATCAAGGGGTATTTAAAGAGGGTTCTTATCAGGGTCTTAGCCAGGATTCAAATACTGGGTACACGTACAAAATTGGCAGTTGTAAAATTGTGTATTTACTCAATGAGATTCAAAGCATAATGTCCATATGCAATGCCATGGAAATTACACTCGGTGAAAAAATTCAATGATAAGTTTGAAACTGACATTTTAAGAAATTCATCACTAAATATTTTGGGTGTCCTGAAGGGTGATTTTTTTTGGGGGGGGGTCCAAATGACGCTGTCTAAGAGTATAGATTGAATTCAGTAATTTTATGGGGTGTAAAAATCAAATTTCTTGCTGATGTTGTATCGTTGTTTTATTTCAGGTGCTGAAGCAGGCCCAGGAGGAGCTTCTCAACTACAACAACACAGGCATCAGTGTCATGGGTACGTAGACCTCATTTCTATGCCCCCCCCCCCCCCCCCCCCCCCTCTTTATCTCCTTCAAATCCCTAGGCCAAGAAAAAAATATTGTTTGTTTCCTGTAACGGTCTGAAAAAAGATCGGGTAGGTAGGTCGTTATAAAAAAAATTGCATTGTTTTTTTTGGTCAAAAATGTGTGATTTATGCATGTTTTATAATGATTGGGAGTTGGGGGTGGAAAAAACTTTAGGGTAGGGATTTTTTTGAATAAAAACTTGTTAGGGTAGGGTTACAGGAAACACAACTTTTTTTAAGGCCTTATACCAACTTCATTTAATAGCATATTGTGTCAAAAAGGGCAATTTACACTTTCAGAGCTATATCCTAGAGCATGGTTAGTTAGTATAATATTTAGTTATTACCCCCAAAAGGTCAAAATTGAAAGTTCTTCATAGAAATTTTCGTCTGTCCAAAAATGAGGTTTTCAGTAAACTGCCTGTCCAAAAGACAGGCAGGATGGGTCATGGCTAAGTCCCTGGGGAGCAGGGTCTTAGCCAGGATTTTCATAACAGGGTGTCCAAAATGGGGTTTCAAGAAGACAGGGTGTCCAAACCCCCTCACTGAAAAAAAACAAGTTATCATACTGACCATATACATTGACAATTCAAGTAATTTTATGCTTTATTTCTTCAACAAATGTATTAGTTATCATTTAAGAATTAAACTTTTTAAAATATCTACTTGTAAAGAGTATTTTCAAAAAATTCTGACAAAATGATAGGGTGTCTTTTCCCCCCAAAATAGGTATTTTTCGTGGACCAGGGTGCCAAAAAGACACCCTGACACCCTGCTGGGGAGGATGATTTCACATGCATCTGATCTCTCCCGACCGTGAAGTGACGCCATTGCTTATGTTTTATGAGTACCCTGGGCGCAGGCATGACTTGAACCCATTAATGCTGAAGAGTTACATATAAAATTGTCGTCTGGATCTTTGATACTTTTGATCATAACTTGGAAATTAAGTATTTACAAAGTATTTGAAGGAGAGTTGTAGGTAGTGTTTTGATTAATATTTCTCCTTGAAATATTATCCCAACTCTGCTTTTGATGGAAAGATTTCCCCAATATTGTCAGGCTACTTTTGGCTGTTGTGAGCATTGAGAGGTTTACCTATTCATACCTATAGCAGCCAAAACCGCCTGACTATTTTGTTGATATCTCTCTAACGAAAGCAATGATAAAATGACTATGATTGATATATTCTCACCTGGACTATGAGTCTATGATTTTGATACTCTTCTTAAGAAGATATTTATTATACCTGCAACTGATAGGCTGTTAAGCATGACTATATTTGTGATAGTCAACCCCTGTTCTATC
>OZ012701.1:19016508-19019008 GCA_963942565.1 Maea johnstoni | reverse complement strand
GGCTGGTAAATTTCCAATTTTTCACTCCAAAAGTTGGGCAAGTAAGCTTCCAGTTGAGCAGGTAAGTCAAAAAAATTTCACGCCCAGCTGGGCGCCAAAGACATGTGATACTGTTTTCTGCACTGAAAAGATGTTTTCATCAGATACCAAAATTGGCTGGACTTTTTTGACTGAACATTACAGGTGCATTAAGCTACCTCAGTATACAGGGGTCGAAATTAACAGTTTTGCAGGGAGCCCAATTGCATCTCCGAACATGGTCTTAGCCAGCAGGGCGTCTGAGTGACTTTTTGGACACTCAAACCCTTATAAAGCACCCCTCAGGACACCCATTCTTTTGTAAGGAATTTCTTAAAATGTCAATCTCTAGCATATAATTGATTTTTTCCATCTCCATAAAATTCCCATGACATTGTTTAAGAATATCATGCCTTATTTTCATGAATCTATACATGTTTATGGTTTGAAATCTGAGTACATATATATTGTGGTCGCACTATTAATTATGTCGCCCAAAAATTTTACCATTTCCATTTTTGGGCACCCAGTTTCTTAATCCTGGCTAAGACCCTGATAGTCAGTTTTGAATATCAAATCCACCGTCAAGAAAAATCCAGCCCTTCTAAATTAAAAAAGGTAATTTAAGGATAAACATTCGACTAAGACAATGCAGCCTCACTTTAGAACTGTTCTGAAGGATATGATGTAATGGGAACTAACTTGATTTAAATATATATCCTTGAAATTGACATTTAACCCATTAACGCTCAGAAGTTCCTGGAGATGGATCGTCTGCTTCTCTCATACTTTTGAAAATAATTTGTGAATGAAGCAAAAGTTCATGAAATATTTGAAGGAGAGTTGTCTGGTTTCTGATCAACATTTCTCCCTCAAATGTTTTCAATAAAATGCTTTTGAAATTGAAATATTTTCAAAATTGTCAGGCCTCTTTTGGCTGCTCTGAGTGTTAATGGGTTAAAGAAATCACTCACAATTAATTCTGGTTCTCCCAAAGGATGATTTCAGAGGGTTTTGGTGTCTAAAGGACGCCCAGACGCCCTGCTGGCTAAGACTAAGAATGGGATAAGTCCCACTGGCCTGACTGCGCTGAGGAAACTAACAATCACTTAAGGTGGCCTTTTTGTCTTTATATAAGGACAGAAAGTCCAGGGAAAAGATAAGCATTGGAAGCGAAGTACTTTGTACAGATATTATCACGTGAGGAAAATATCCATGAATGGGCCTCGTGCCTCTGCCTCACATGTTTGATCTGACTGGTTTCTGATAAGGAAGAGCAAAGGTGACAAATTACCTTCAGATAACACTTAACCCTTTCATGCCTGGAGATCTCCAGGATAAGGCATAAAAAAAGTAATTTGTTTCCTGTAACCCTACCCTAACAAGTTCTTATTAAAAAAAAACCTACCCCAAAGTTTTTCCGCCCTCCAAACTCCTAATCAATGTAAAAAAATGCATGAAACAAAACATTTTTGACCTAAAAATATTCCAAATTTTTTTTTACCGACCTACCTACCCTATTTTTTTCAGACCGTTACAGGAAACAAACATTTTTTTTTCTAGGCCTAAGTGTTTCGTTAAAGAAATATAGGTATCATATCGGATTGGTGTTTCTTCAAAGGAATTCTGTGCCGGCACTGATGGCCATCAAAGGCGATGCCACTGACTGGTAGCTGTCTCTCACCACTGCCTGGGTTTTGAATCCCACCTGGGCAAGTGAGAAAGTTGCCAGTGACTTGGGGCTAGGCGGTGGTTTTCGTCGGGCACTCAGGTTTCCTCTACCAGTTACAACTGGCCGCAATATTGCAGAAAAAAATGACAAAAAAATTCCAAAATTAAGTGAATTCTCTCTCTACTCCGTAGGTGTTCCCGACAAATCGTCATGGAAACTGAACCCCGACGCATCGTACGTCTACTACTGTGCCAACGAGACGATCCATGGCGTGGAGCTTCATAACATTCCAGAGACGAACGGCGTACCGCTCGTCTGCGACATGTCATCAAACATACTCTCAAGACCCTTCGACGTCTCAAAGGTGAGGAATCAATATTATGAGAATGGGTGTAAGGCAGAGAATATCATTTGGAGCAGCTTAAAAATTTAAATTCCGGGAAGATCCTTACAATTGGACTTATTACTAGGGTTGGGAATCGCTTGCAATTTCATGATCGATAATCAGTTGCACCCAACCGATCGATTATCGATCATAATCAGTACTTCACGCCTTTGCAGTAAATGGGTACTAGAGGTCTAGAGCCTAATAATAAGTGATAGTCTATGACAATAACTTGCTATTAGCATCTACCTTAACTTTATTTTGAAGTGTTTTTGGAGCTTAGATTCAAAGCAAGAAAGCTGACAACTTGCCTGTCATTTAGTTCTATATTTTGCCACTAGGTGTTTTCTGATTATTATTGATTGCCAGTTTTGTAATCGATTAATCAGTAAAAGAGAGGTAAACGATCGATTATCGATTATAAT
>OZ012701.1:18961508-19011508 GCA_963942565.1 Maea johnstoni | reverse complement strand
CACAAATTGAATGGGACCAAATTTTATACTGCCATCGCTACTACTGCTGACTGAGATTATATACTGCATAAAACAAATGCTAAGGCCTACCCCCTCCTACCTAACAGGGCTCAACATTAAGTGTTGCCCGGTTGCAGATTGTTGCTTAGATCAGCATTCAGGCCACCAAAATGGGACCCTTAATTTTCTAGGCACATAATTTCATAGTGATGGATATTTGGATGAAAATTGTATATTTTTTCGGCAGATGCCTTTGTAATATTTTATGTACTATGTCATAGTTATGTAACAGATAACTTGCACAACTTATCGCCAATTAAGACCAGTGATTAGGCATGTGAAGAGGTTACCAATGACTTGAAGTAAGGCGATGTTATTTGCTGGTTTCTCTGGTTTTCTCCACCACGTACAACTGGTTAGTAATGATCGCGCCGCAATATGGCGGAAAAAGTGACGATAAATGAAATCCAAAAGTCATGATAGATTTGCAGAAAGTAACCGATCTTCTGCTGCTTTACTTACGATAAGGGCAAATTTACAGGTGCAGAGTGACACCTAGTGGTGGGTTTTGTAACTAACATCCTCAGGTATGCTCTTCTTTAAAAAAAAAAGTTTTCCACAGAAAGGATTAAGTGACTGAACATTTTGTTCATACTGGATGAGTTTTTATTTTGTGATGTGGGAAAATGATGTCTACGCAATGGGAACAAGATATAAACTATTCAATAAAAGTTGCATTTTGTTTGTTGTTCTCTCCCTGGTTTGTTTGCCCGGAACCGATAGCACAAAAAAAATACCTCAAAGACATACTAATGTGACTAACCCATTTATGCTTAACCCTTATGCTGCTGGTGGCTAATTTCGACAATACAAAATGATGTAAAAAAACAAACTGAAAAATGAATGAAACTATAGCACATGGGTACTCATCTGAGAGTACTCCACAAGATGAAAGTAGGCTCAGCATTGGAAGGGTTAAGGACATTAATGGGTTTATTGTGATTGTTGATGTTTTTTAAGACAAACAATTGGCTAAGATTTGACTGAAATTTGTACTATGTATTTGGCATTGATGGCCAACCTGGTCAATTGAATTAAAATAGAATATTTCTCTTAAAGAAGCCTTTGCACAAATATTAAAAGCAATAGAATAAAGTGCTGCATTCTTTCAACAAATGATATCATAATATTTAGCGTGCAAGCTGATATAGTTACTCATCCTGAAATTGAGGTAATTCAAATTTCAATGGCTTAATGAGTCAAGTTTTTGGATGTTCACATTTAGCATTTGGTAACCTGCCAAGTTTTTAAGGTAACTGCTCAGCTTACAGAGATAGTCATGCTAAATTATCCCTTCCAATGCTAAGGCTACATTTGTCCTATGTGCAAAAACGCAAAAAAAATTGAAGACCATCTCAACCCTTCCTTGTTGGTATTTATTGGATAGCCCTCACTGAGTACTCTCATAGAAGTACCGCCGTGCCAGGGTTTCAATGATTTTTCAGGATTTTTGTATTGGCCAAATTAGCCACCAGCAGAAAAGGGTTAGATTTTAGAACACATGTACATGCCTACAGCTAGTGATATTTGTTAGATAATTTTACTTTTGAGCATCAAAATGACAATTTTAAGATGAGCTTTCCCTTCAATAATGATTTTTAAGTTTAAAATGATAGAATCAAGTAGAACACTACTTCTCATACTTTCTCTAATAAGAACATGGTTAAACTAATCAGACAAAAACTGGAATATCTTACAAAGAAATCTGAAAAGTTCCTTCAATTATATGCAGTAACTTGATTTCCGTTTGTCTATGTTATCCTCTAAGAATTAGAGGATAGAAATAAAAATAGTCACTTAAGTTAATAAAGTTAGATTATTTCAACTCTCCTTCAAATATTTTGTATAATCACTCTTAATTACTAAGTTGTCAAAAGTGTAGATCCAGATGACAATTTTGAGAGAAACTCTTCACCCTTCATATGCTAAGGCTAATTGCGTCCAAAGCACAAGGATGCAAAGAATTTCGAAAACCATCTAAACCCTGTCATGTTGGTATTCATTGGATAGCTCTCACTGAGTACTCTCAGATGAGTATCCATTTGCCAGGATTTCTGTAATTATCACATTTTAGCATCATTTTGTATTGTAAAATTAGCAACCAGCAGCGTAATGCAGTAAGGGTTAAGCATAAATGGTTATTTCTCTTTAAACCCATTCATACTTGGTAAAAAAAATCACCACTCTGTCAAAGACGGCACATGCTGCACAATTGATCAAACTATAGGATGGGCCCTTGTGCATTACACTGATCTGACGCCTGTTCACTTTTTTATGAGATTCACTTGCCAGGGCAAGCGGGCAAGTAATTATGTCGGTGTCTGGTTTTCAGCCTAAAAGGATTCGCCAATATGCAGTCGGCTGTGTTTTTTAAGGTGCGAGTGTCTCTGGAAAGATTTACCGCAATGCGCACACGCGTAAGGCTTGATACCTGTGTGGGTCTGCTTATGCTGAAAGAGACCTGTTAATTGGGCGAAACCTTTTCCGCATTGACCACACTTATATAGCTTTTCCCCTGAGTGGGTGTTACGATGCTCTTTCAAGTGCGCCATTTGCCGAAAACCTCGCCCGCATTCTTCGCATGTATAAGGTTTTTCTCCTGTGTGACATTTTTTATGTTTTACCAGTTCTGCTGGACGTATGAAGGATTTCCCGCATAAATCACAAGTATGAGGTTTTTCCCCGGAGTGAATGAGTTTATGATCATTGAGGTACGGTAGAAGTCGGAACGATTTCTCACAAAGGTCGCACTGGAAAGGTTTTTCACCATTGTGATTCTGTTTGTGTGCGACAAGACCACGGCTCTGGGCAAACGATTTCCCACATTCATCGCACATGAATGGTTTTTCACCTGAGTGGATTCGCTTATGGTCCGCAAGATGGTAGACAGTCCTGAAAGCTTTTCCGCACACCTCACATGCGAATGGTCTTTCGTCGGTGTGGGTGAGTTTGTGCGCTCGCAGTCGCCCGCTCGGCGAAAACGATTTTCCACATAATTCACACATGTAAGGTTTTTCCCCTGAATGCACACGTTTATGTTCCCATAGATGCGAAGATGTCATGAAAGTCTTATCGCATTGGTCGCATGAAAAGGGGCGTGGCCGATCGACACCGAAATGAGTCTGCTTGTGTCTCAAGAGACTGTGCGACTGGGCGAATGCTCGGTCACATTCGTCACACTTGAATGGTTTTTCACCTGTGTGAGTCCGTTTGTGGTCCTTCAGGTGCGCAGATTGCCGGAACGCCTTACCACAAACGTCGCACGGAAAAGGTCTTTCACCAGTGTGTCTCATAATGTGCTTAGCCAATAATGCGGGTTGCGAAAAACCCTTTCCACACTCATTGCACTTAAAAGGTCTCTCACCTAAGTGGGTACGTTTATGAGCATTTAGATACTTAGCCTGTTTAAAGTATTTGTCACATTGATCACAGTGAAAGGATTTTTCCTCTGTATGCGTTTTCTTATGTACAGCTAACGTTGCAGTCGTTTTGAATGATTTTCCGCACAAGTCACAAATATTTCCATCAGCTATACATTTTACCCGATTTTGCAGCGAAACATTTTTGGTCATGGTTCCATTGTCTGTTTCCACATATGTGTGCTTAATGATGATATTACTGTCTTCATCGACATCAAAACTTATTTCTTCTTTGAGCTCTGGGGGGTCGCCCATGTGATCAGGATTTCCGACATGAGGTTCATTTTTATCTTTACCCCAGTTTCTCCTACCTTTTCTCCGTAGTGCGGATGAACGTGTTCGACAAGCCCCTGGTCTCCCATGTGACCGATTCCCACCCCCCTCATCAATGGGGGCGGTTGTTAAATAATCGTCTACTTCTGATGATGTCACTTCCTGTTTTATAATTACCGCATTATCAGGGACCGTGTTCTTGTGCGTAATGGATTGACCAATCGGTGAAGCTTGAGGAAGGTCAAGGTCAAGGTCATCAGGGTCAGATTCAGAGTGGATGCTCCCTATGGTGTCGAGTGACCCGTTAAATTCTTCGGTTTCATTTTGATTCTCGGTTGTGACCTGTAATTCATCACATTGATCGCTTTCCCTTCTTTCCGTAAAAGTTCTCGGTGACGTCGCATCTGTGTTGCCATCGTTACATGTCTCTGTGTCGGAGAGTTCACGCTTTACATCAGTGCTGCAGCCAATCACGAACCCAGAATCCGTTCTCGGAGAAATCCTATCGGAAATGTCACTTTGCGAGGACGACCTCAATCTCGCGCATGCTTCACACATTGCGTCTTCTCCTGCTATCACTAAATTACAGTTGATAGATCTACAAAATCGCTTTTCGTCGTTGCCACCGATCTTAGTCCACACGGCGACAGACAGAGGGCGCTTCTCAACATTCATACAATCCTCGCTCATTTCAAATCCCCGACAAAACGGTACCTTTGCTGCATATAGAAACAACTCGTCCAATTTTTGCCAAGAGTCAAATGATAACTCGTCCATTTGAGATATCTTGGCATTATTGATAAAGAGTTCGAATTTCTCCATGTTTTTGTCAAATCGCAGTTCCCGGTATACGCGACGTGCACTGCACAGATTGTCCAATGGTAAAATCCACTCGATAAAATCCGTCGTCTGAATACCCGGTAGCCAACCGTGACCAGGCATGTAGGATCCCAGCTCTTGGATGTTCACAGAATTCTCACCAGGTGGCAGTGTTGTTCGAAAGGAATTCCCAAAGGGTGGCGCTGTAGCATTTGACCAGCAGCTCCCGAAATCATACATCTGGTGAGTACCGGAGTATTGTGTCGGCGTTACAGGTGACTTTGGGGTGATGTTTGCATAAACTGGTCTATCTATGAATTAAGGAATATCAATCATGGATACAGGATTTTACCATTCCAGGATTTACCCTTTCGTTCTTAGATTCTGGAGAAATTAATGTCTAGATTTATAACATTCCTGACAGTAACTTGAGAATTTAGAATTATTTTACAGAATATTTCAAAGAGAGTTTTTGGTAGTGATCTGATTGACATTTCTTCTTGAAATATCTTCCCAACTTTTTTTTTCACATTAAAGATTTCACCAAAATTGCGAGGCTGCTTTTGGTTGCTGTAAGCAATATGGGTGAAAGAGTATTACTGAATACCCAAAGGGTGTCATTGGGATTTGCCACGGGCCTGAAGGCTTTGTCTGGTTTAGGGACTTAGCCAGGATTTAGAAATTGGGTGCCAAAAATTGGCAATATTGTAAAATATTTTGGAGTTTATTTTTTCAGGGGAGACCACAATATATTCAGATATAACAACCAAAAATATGTATTTACTTAATCAGAAAAGGTATGAGTCCCGGGACTTGGCCAGGATCCGTCCTACCTGTCTTTTAGGCAGGCAGTTTCCTGAAAACCTCCTATATAAAGAGTTTTCAATTCGACTTTTTGGGGGTAATGACCAAATACTTTCCTAACAAATCATCTTTCAGGACATGACTGAAGTATAAGTTGGGTTATCTGACCCAAAAGATTATTAAATGTAGTTGGCATGAGGATTTGAAATAGACTAGTGGAGAAATCTGGACGGGGAGATATTTTGAAATTGGTGTTTTGGACAGATATTTTTGTAATCATAGCTGAGATCCTGGGTATAACTGACATAGGAATCATATTTAGGAGAAAATATTCAATTATTTGCTTGGGAAATGTCATTTTAGAATTTCATAGGTAACACATTTTTGGGGGTCTCCTGATGGGTAATATTTGAGGGTTTGGTTGTCTAAATGATGCCCAGATACCCTGCTGGCTAAAACCCTAATTCGGACTAAGGGCCGTGGTACAACTACTACTAATAGAGTGGCATGTATTATTTCTCATGGATTTAATGACTTTAAAACCATTTTCTTTTAAATGTTGTTGCATTGTTAGCATATTTCTAGGTATTTGCGCCATTTTTCTATATAAAAAGTGTCTAGTGATCAGAAAATCAGCTTGCCCATTCGGGCAAGTGCAAATTAAAATTTACTTGCCCGAAAGTCCTTTTTTCAAAAATTCACTTGTCGGGGCATGCGGGCAAGCACTTATGTCGAACCCTGCACTACTACTACTACTACTACTACTACTACTACTACTACTACTACTACTACTACTACTACTGCTGCTGCTACTACTACTACTACTACTACTACTACTACTACTACTACTACTACTACAACTACTACTACTACTACTACTACTACTACTACTACTACTACCACTACCACTACTACTACTACTACTACTACTACTACTACTACTCCTACTCCTACTACTACTACTACTACTACCACCACCTACTACTATTAATACCACCACTACTACTACTACTCATACTACTACTACTACTACTACTACTACTACTACTACCAACACTACTAATACTGCTTCTACTACATTTGCAGTTGCAAATTTTTTTGCATCTCCCAAAAAAAGGATACAGTGTGTAAGACCTCTGGGTCACAACAGTGTCTGGGAATATCTTCTTGACCGCTTCACACATCTCTTCAGGAGCCAGCCTCTCTCTCGATGTGTCCGAAAGCTGAGCGACTCTGGAGGTATCCTGGTATTTCTGGTAAAGTTCATCCTCTCTGGTGATGCCACCAATACACACTTCATAGTTCAGTCTCAACCTGAAATTTAAAAAAAAACGGGAAAGGTAGTGCCAGTTGTAGTAGTAGTAGTAGTAGTAGTAGTAGTAGTAGTAGTAGTAGTAGTAGTAGTAGTAGTAGTAGTAGTAGTAGTAGTAGTAGTAGCAGCAGCAGCAGAAGTAGTAGAAGCAGTAGCAGCAGTAGCAGAAGTAGTTGTAGTAGTAGTAGTAGTAGTAGTAGTAGTAGTAGTAGTAGTAGTAGTAGTTTTAGTAGCAGCAGCAGCAGCAGTAGTAGAAGTAGTAGCCGCAGCAGCAGTAGTAGCTGTAGTAGTAGTAGTAGTAGTAGTAGTAGTAGTAGTAGTAGTAGTAGTGGTAGTTGTAGTAGTAGTAGTAGTAGTAGTAGTAGTAGTAGTAGTAGTAGTAGTAGTAGTAGTAGTAGCATCAGCAGTAGTAGTAGTAGCATCAGCAGTAGTAGTAGTAGTAGTAGTAGTAGTAGTAGTAGTAGTAGTAGTAGTAGTAGTAGTAGTAGTAGTAGGAGTAGGAGTAGTAGCATCAGCATCAGCAGTAGCAGTAGCAGTAGCAGTAGCAGTAGCAGTAGCAGTAGTAGTAGTAGTAGTAGTAGTAGTAGTAGTAGTAGTAGTAGTAGTAAGAGTAGTAGTAGTAGTAGTAGTAGTAGTAGTAGAAGAAGTAGTAGTAGTAGCAGCAGCAGCAGTAGTTCAGTGTAGTTGCTGTTGTTGTTGTTGTTGATGCTATATACCTATATTGATGATGTTTTTTGTGTATTAGAAAATATTGGAATGCTGAGCCTAGATAATTTACAACTATAACAGCCTTATTGCCGAATATTTGTTTATGTCCATCTAGGATACGGTAAAATAAAAATAAAATCTACCAAATATCCACAAACCTAAACTGGCAGCAGAATTTCCATCTACATTTAAGCCAAACAATTTACCATGAAGAGAGATGGTCCATACTACTTTCCCCGGCTATTGGGGCGTCACGGTTCATTGCCCCTTGGAGCTTGACGAATTGGATCAAAACAGTGTCTTGGTGCAATCAGCTGTGAAGTAGAACCGTCGACGACATCGCCATTTATTTCTAATCTTCTTGGTCGTGTTATGCTGGCAAACCATGTATACCTAACCTGAAAGCCGATTGGTTGATCGGTTGCTTTTCCTCGCTGTAAGCCAATGAAATTACAGAGTTAAAAAGATTGTTACACAGAAGCGACACACTGCCATACACGGAAGTACAGCTGGGGTGCGTTTTGATAAGGCGAACGTTACAGACCTTCTAAGCAGAGGTCTAGTCACGGCTGCTTTAACACTTTCCCATGTTTGCGTTTTAGCTTTATATAGGGTAGTTCAATAATATCAGAGATATATAGGTATTGAAGTCCCTGATAATATCAACCTATACAATATCAAAAATGTGTAGAAAGGGTGCTGGGGTTTTGGTACTGAACTATATATAGGCAGGGAGTTTCTAATTTATATCTCTGATACAGGGTTGATTACTTTAACCCATTTACACTCAGAGCGGCCAAAAGGGGCCAGATGATTTTTGAAATATTTTCCTTACAAAAGCATTTTTTTGAAACCATTTGAAGGAGAAATGTTGATCAGAAGGTAAACAACAACTCTCCTTGAAATATTTTGCGATCTTTCGCTTTATTCCCAAGTTATTTCCAAAAGTATGAAAATAGCAGACAATATTTCTAGAGGAACTCTTAAGTGTGAATGGGTTAACTCCGTTTTCCTCTACTGTGCTTTTATTTGATTATGACGCCAATACAACGTGAATATTGCCTTAAAGGTCTGCTGATGAGGAATACAGTGAGCCTCCCGGACACTTAATACTTTCAAAAAATTACCGAGTGTTCTATAAAAGACCTCCAACTATATAGCGACTACCGGGATCACCAGATTTACCAAATACTAATGAAAGAGGGAAGGGAATCGCATTGCCATTTTCTGTTGTTCCGTCAAAGTTTCTCATATCTAATAAAATGTTTTTCAACTTTAAGATTGTAGAACTTTGCAAACATTTGTTTGAAAACGTCAAGTGATACTCTTTCCTTCACCCACAATACGTTTAGCTATCAATATGTCAAATTTCAAGCATTCAGAGTAACCATATGGAACCTAAGAATCCGTGCGGCTTGTAACTACCCTATACAAAGTAGGGCTGTCACTGACATCCATTTATTTTTTCGACTCGATCATTGACATTTTATTTTTCGATTCCGATTATTTCAATTCGATTTAGAAGAACTGCACTAATAGAATATTTTTAAATGTTTCACACTATTTTTTGTGGCTAGGATCCTAAGATCCTCACAATGCAAAGACAATGAAAGTTTTCTCAACACTTTTTGATTAAATACTTGAGTTTCTCTTCAAAAATTTTATTAGCGTTGGCTAAACATGGCGTAAAAGGATGAAAAAATGTGTTTCGATTAATTGTCATAACAATTGACAAATTCTTTTTCGATTAATTGGAAAAAATATTTCGATCGATCGATACTTGTCATATCAATGACAGTCCTAAAACAAAGTAAGTTTATAAAGCCCCATGCATAATCCCCTGGATTCTTTTTGACAAATATCAAAGGATACACTTTCCATATCGTTTTTTGGCCGAGTAAGAATTTTTTTCCCTTCTGGCTGAGTCAGAAATTTCAATTTACCGGCCAAAATAGTTTTTCTTATCTTTCATGGTCAGAATATTTTTTTCTTGATTTTCAGGGCTTATTCCTCAAAAAGAATAAAGGCTTAGCCATCCCCCAACCCTTGCAAGAAGATCGCCTTTAAACGGTTAAGGACAGGAGCTGACCCCGTTCTTACTGTCACAGATATTCTATATTCTCTAGAAAATCATGCATTTAAAAGAATATTTATCTTCCTTAAGGGGGGGGGGCTCTCAGGTACAGAGAGGGGGGGGGGGGCGCCCGCGTTATGTATTTAAAGGGGGGGGGGGGGCTCTCAGGTACAGAGAGGGGGGGGGGGCGCCCGCGTTATGTATTTCGCGGAAGAAGGGGACTTTTTTTAGGCCTCCACATGTCCGCGATTTTGTAAAAGAAGGGTACTTTTTTGTACCCAGGTACGAAGTATGGGGGCTGAAAAAACCCTAACGAAATATACGCGGCTCTGACGCCGAGTGACTCCCGAAGTGACTGGGCTTCCGAGTCTGTAGTTCAACAATATTGAACCTTACTTATAATTATGCATCTGATGCATCCGGGGTCTGAAAATCAGAAAGTATCACCCTCCCAGGCATTTGACCTGGAATAGCCCTTAATATGTGTATTACTTTTGCACTATCCTTAACCCATTCACACTCGGAGTTTCCTGGGAAAATGTTGTCTGCTTCTTCCATACTTTTGAAAATAACTTGTTAATACAGCATAAGTTCACACAATATTTGAAGGAGAGTTGTAGGTTGAGTTCTGATTAACACTTCTCCTTCAAATAGTTTTCATAGGATGCTTTCACTAGAAAGATATGGCCAAAATTGTCTTGCCTGTTTTGGCCACTTTAAGTGTGAATGGGTTAAGTTCAATATTATGGTTTCAGTCAGGGAAGGTGTTTATATACTCAACACATATATGCAGGTAAAGGTAAAGGTATTCGGTTTATAGTCTCGTATCCACCGAAGTGCTCACACGACCTTCCTCCCCTAGCAGGCCTGTACATACGGAAACCAATTCAATCCCCCGAGGGATATTCCAGAGCAGTTGGCAGCATATAGCGCACAAGCTCTAATCACTGCCTTATTAAAGCTAGGTACCCATTTTTCAGCGTAGTGGACTGAGGCAGTATGGAATAAACTGTCTTGCCCAAGGACAAACCAAAGTGCCTCGGCCAGGAATTGAACTAGCGACCTACCAATTACTAGTCCGACACCTAACCAACTGAGCTACTTTGTCCCCACTATATATGCATAATATGAATCCTCTGATATCCTCAGATTTAATGGACATACAGGTGGTTTTCTAAGGATGTCGGATAACACCCTCCAAGCCCCTACCGACTGGCTAGTCACGAGTGACGAGAACCAAAAATCCAAAACCGAAGCACCTTATACAGTAACGACATGTAATTCCTGCGCCAAATTCCCGGGCAGCCCGGGCATAATACATTACCGCACGCCCGATCGCCATCCAGTATCCTGGGCATGGATGCATTGATAAACCTCACAACTGATCGTAGCTTTGATTCGCAAGCTTTGGTGGTCATTGATGTGCTTTGCTTATTTTTTGACATGATAGCCATGGTGTTTGTACAATCCAACCAAACACTGCACTGGCAGACGTCCATTCGAATGGTGGAGGAATTATATACCTGTACTGTATGCTTGTGCACAAAACTGCATGACATACCAAGGAAAGACATGCTCAAGGCAGTCCTGGCGGAGATAGGAAAAACTAAACGGAAGACTATGGAATGCCATTAATGCATTTATTCACTCATTTTTTCTTTAAAGGAAAATAGCTCGATTTTTCTTTAAAGAAAAATGATTTCTCTTAAAAGAAAAATGATTTTTCTTTAAAGAAAAATGATTTTCTTTAAAGAGAAATGATTTTTCTTTAGAGAAAAATCGAGCTATTTTTCTTTAGAGAAAAATCGATTTTTCTTTGAAGAAAAATCATTTTTCTTTAAAAAAAAATATAGTGAATAAATGCATTAATGGCATATCATACATTAATAGCATTCCATAGAAGACTCTGAATCGCTGCAGATGTCAGCGAAGCAGAAAATGTACTCTAAGCGACTCTAGTTATCAAAGAACGAATGCAGCTACGAGCCCAGCTCCTGAATAATCAGTGAGCCTCCAGAAATTGGAGATGGGAAACAACAAAGGAAAAGGAATGTCGTCACAGAAACGTGTGATTTTGGAATCCCCTACCTAGGATTAGAGTAAGAGATAGTATAAGGCTAGGGTTAGGTAACCTGATTCCTAACCATAACCCTTTAATAACTCTAATCCGAGGTAGGGGATTCCAAAATCACAAGTTTCTGTGACGTCATTCATGATATCTGCGGGGATTTAGAGTCTACCGAACTTGAACAACCCATCTTATGGTGAAACCTGTTCTTCAGTCTGTCACCCTTCTAGACTAGCTCCTAGTCTATGATTTACTGAAATATTACTTTTCTTTGTTCTGGTCTATCTTTTGCTCAATATTTAGGTATTAGTTTTAGTTGCTGTTGATAGATGGCGCCAATGGTGGTCATTCTGGTCAGTCAGTCAGAAATCCAAAGGAAACCCATGCTGGCCGCCTGATGAGCCACTATAAAACTAAATATGAGTAGACATCTCAGAATGGCATATAAACTTTAGGTTAGTTATTAAAGAAGTGAAATAAACGTCCTGGCTTACGGCTAGACTAGCACCCGCCGTGCTTTATGAGACCACAAACGTGACGTCACTCAGTCCAAAGGGTTTTCTTCAAAAGAAAAAGTTGCTTTTGCCGCTATTGCGCTTTTTTGTGTGTTTTCCAAGTTCAGGCAACTCTGCTTAATCCGGACTGATGTGGACCCTAAATTTCTGTCCGGATTAGGCAAAATCCGGATTATGCGTATAGGAATTATATGTATAGGCAGGGACCTTTCAATCTGTCTGGCTTAGACGAAAATCCGGATTACACATGTCTGGATTAAGCAGAGTTGCCTGTATTGATATAAGAGAAGTTGAAAAGATAGCTCCTGCACGAGAAACAAACTTATGTCCACGCCCATACATTTTTATTTCCAGTATTTCAATTGAATTCGAGATTTTAGTTAGGCTGTGATATTTTTGATGAAACTTCTCAGGGCAATTTTCTTTTCGTTCAAAGATAGATGTTATTTCCAAAATATATTTAAATCCCTTTTAGTCAATTTGAGATGTATCTATCGAATAGATATGTATCTATCTACTATCTTTCTACTAGTACGCGTATCCGCCCACTGTGAACTAGGCGTCGTGTTATGGTGGAGTATTAAGGTGATCAACACCACTGCAACCTAGTTAAAAGACCCATCTCAAAACACACCTAACAGCAGCATAATCATATAACAAGGTGTATCTCCAGATTCCTTAGTATTATTAGGTAGATAATATCATAGCCAACCGTCCTTTGTCAACCCATATTCAAATTCATTTCAATATTTACAACTTTTCACCAAATGGCATGATCTCATTATTTTAAATGACATAATTATTTTCATTATTTTCACAAGTAATGGTCACTGCATGTCACTGAATTTCAGATTCCTTACAGCTAAAGATGTTAACAGACCATATCTTTGAAAATCTTAGTTAGGCCACTCCAATTTAATTACTTGTCTTACGTGCTCAGGAGGCAGGAAATGAGCCATTTTGGAATATAAAAAAAAAGTTGAAAAATGTGTTGTTGTTTTTTGTTTTGTTTTAGAGTCTGCTGACTAGGACTGGTAGCGAGATGTTTCTAACAGCCTATTCTTAACTAAATAAAATCAATCAAAATCAATTAATCCCTGTAACCTAAAGAGTGGGAGATATACATCCTCAAATATGAGGCTCTACTACAGCATTTATAAATTCCTGAAGTTGATTGAATCACCCTAACAATGAATATTCTTAAATCTAGCACTTTTTTTTTGGAGTCTGACAGAAAACTTTCGAACCACTTTCGTCCGTAAGACACCTAAGTCGACTTTTTTTTTTTTTTTTTTGGAGTCTGACAGGAATTTTTTTCCAAAAAAAGCTCGTAAGACAAGTAATTAAATTGGAGTGGCCTTAGATATCTCGTGTGTGGAGGTGGGGCATGATACACGACCGCACGCCCTATCGCCGCAAATTGTTTCTAGTCATTGGAGCAAGTGACCATGGATAATATGAACAATATGAACAGTATTATACTGAATTTGAGGGGGAACTTCCAATATTTGAACAAAAATGGTTAGATCTAATTCAAATTTTTTGGTAATTTTGATAATCTTATCTGACGAAGTGTAGGGTATAATATTTAAGAGTTTTCCCTCTAAATCGACAATCCTCCAATATTGTACAAAAAATGCATTTGTTGTGTGTGAAATGTGCCAGTATGTGTGTGTTTGTTTTTCTTGTGTGTTTTGTTAAGAAATAAAAATATGTATTTTGCAGAAATTAAAAAGAAAATCCATGGATGTTAGTACAGCCAGTCCAATTTCTACATATTTGCTAAGAACCTAAATATAGACACATCTTTATATGCAAGGTCTCATTTCGAATGAGTTCCTATGAATTGTTGCAGAAGGTTGCGGAAAAAAATATATACTACTGATGCACCTAGCGCTGTTCCGGAGGAACCCCCCCTTTCTGAAGTCATTTTTTTACCCCTCCCCGAATTCTGAATACCCAGGAGTATGGACCTCCTTCCCAGAATTCGTAAATTTTCCCGCTCCCCCACCATTTTTTTTATGGCACAGCCCGCATGTATTGGACCTGAGGAGTCTTGATCAGTTGATAGGCTCACTATATAATTAGACATTTAGAGATGCCATCTTTAGAATAAATTTAGATAAAAAATAAGATCCAAGTGTCAACCCTTCCCCTCCTTCAAAAAAAAAAGAAGTGCACTAAAGAGTGGCGTGAGAAACGACAATCTACAGTTAGATATAGTTGCAGGCTTAACTATCAACAGAACGAGGTCTTTAATTGGTGCCCACACCTCTAACCAGCTAACATCCACACCACAGTGTCCAACCCCCCTTTAAATAGTGAGAGAGAGAAAGTAGAAGAGATTTAGGAAGAATAAAGACATCAAATTTGTTAGAGAATATCTGATTGGTTGCCGTGAAAGTTCCCCGGATGTAAATTCATTTCCATTATGTAAGCCGCTATTTCATTGGCTATCTATCCATCCGCACATGCGCACTTCTTTATTTAGTACCGTCGCGCCAGTGTTGGAAAAGTGCCTAGAAAGTCCGAATGTGGCATATATAAACATGGATTTCATGTATATTCCGTAAGTATGCACACGTGATTTTGATGCAACTGAGAAATATGATTCCGAAGTTACTATATGGGGCAGAACGAGTACAATACAGTGGCTCTGAAGTGAGAACCAGTCGTATGAATTTCGCACTTTTACTGTCGGCCCTATTTCCACTCGTGGCGTTTTCTCTTTCAGTTTACTGTTGTTTCCGATGCTGCTTGTCATGTTTCGATGTTCAAAGTTCTCCTTGGTCGTTTTCTACGCACTAATTTTAGAATGCAGTACCTTTCCCCTATTGTCATAAATGGTTACGATATTTGCTTGTTTGTTTGCATGATTATGAGCAATTCCTTGAAGAATGAATGCCTAATAATAACAAAATCTCAACGTTGTTTACATATTTTGAGTTGACACACTGCCAGTGTTTCACACAGTGGATGTTCTCCATATCCTGTAGTCAACAATGCCACTCCCCCCCCCCCCCCCCCCAATTATTCCCCAAATATCACCCATATGGCTTCCCAGTTAGTTTCGAAACAATTTTGAAGTTTTGACTGGCTTAAGCAGCACCTTTAAGAAATGGTTTTGTGTGGGTGTATTTCTGTGTCGGATTGCACAATTTCAAATGAATCAGTCAATCACACAATATAAATCTGAAAGGATAACTTTTCTGGTGATCTACTGATAATCAGTACCTTATATTCAGATGAACCCTTTGAACTCCTGCATGAAGTGAACACATTTTCTTGCATATTACACACATTAAGAAGTATGAAACAGCTGTTATAAAACATACTCAGACTGCATAAAAGATAAGTTATAACAAATTTGACAAAGGGTCACATTCACCCGCAGCTAGAAAAGTAATTGTAATATATTACATTTCAAAAGTAATTGTAATAGTGATGGCGATTTTCAATTGTAATTGTAATAGGGCCAATTCAAATGTAATTGTAATTGTAATATATTACTTTCAAAAGTAATTGGCCCCATGCCTGCCTTCACCACGCATAGAACACTGGCTAATTAGCTACGGTTTAGACCTCCTCTGTGCAAGGGACTTAGCTAGAACCCATCCTACCTGTCTTTTGGACAGGTACTTTCCAAAAAGCCTCCTGTTTGGACAGGCAAAAATTTCTATGACGATTTTTCAATTTTAACTTTTGGGGGGGGGGGGGTAATAACCAAATATTTTCCTAACAGGCCAT
The DNA here is from genome assembly GCA_963942565.1 of Maea johnstoni. NCBI lineage: Eukaryota > Metazoa > Annelida > Polychaeta > Spionida > Magelonidae > Maea > Maea johnstoni. The sequence continues at coordinate 18,995,709 of OZ012701.1, read as the reverse complement.
CTTCTAGTACATTGCTGAAGTGTAAATTGTCCTTTTGACACTATATGCTATTAAATATATAGCAGGTATAAGGATTCGAAGTAAATTTGTAGCTAAATCTGGACGGGCAGAAATTTTGTATTGCTGTTATGGACAGGCATTTTTGAAATCCTGGCTAAGACCCTGCTCTGTGCAAATGAGCCTTTGTGTGTTTCAGGGCTGCTTGTGTTTCAGGGCCATGTGACATATTATAAATACTCAGTAGCTAGACGCTTAGTGCCTTTAAATACGGCTGCAAGCCGTTCCCTTATTAGCAAACTCTGAAACTGGCACCCTCAGCATATGGGTTCGGCTAGTAGTAGTTGGAAAATCGGCATCATTTCTAGCCAGGTCACGTGGCTAACTTTATCTGCCCTGAAAGAAAGCGGATACCAGAAAACACACATTTTTATGTATTTCAGTTTACTGAGATACATCTTCATATGGGACGCTTGCGGTTTCTACTTTACGGATGTGGTTTGCGGTTTTTCTCCTGGACGCGAAAAATTCTGTCATTTCTTGGAGATTGGCGCGTGTCGGGTGGGCGTGTCTATTTCCCTTTGTGTGGGTCTCTGCCTCGTGGGGCCGTTATTGGTTGGCCATTCATTTCGTTGGAGGTTTTTGATTGGCATGGGGGGCGGTGTTGTTGTGCGGTGTTTGTCGGTCTGCATAATTTGTGCCTTTCTTCGTGGGTCTGCCACGTGGGGTTGTTGTTTTGGTTATCCATTCATTTCGGCGGAGTAATTTGATTGGCACGTTGGGGCGGTGCTTGTTTTGTGGTGTCACGCACTGGGATCCAATCATGTGGATCTTCTGTTGCAGTCATCTTTCGTAGTGCTGTGCCACGTGGGGTTGTTATTTTGGTTAACCATTCATATCGTCGGACATATTTGATTGGCACTTGTGGTGTGTGTATGGCGATGATTTTATTTTTCATGGTGCCTTGTTGATTCCTTTCTGTTTTATCGAGTTATCGCCCCCCGATCCAAACATGAGTACCTATTTGGATAGATGAGATCGTCATCTATCTGATTCTATTATTTTTTTGTGTTATCTTCAGGTTGGGAGCGACATAATAGCTATTCGCTACAACCAGAAGTTGACTTTTTTGGCATTGGCGTGGTTTCGGTCCGCCATTTTGGTATCGAGTTCCGCGAAGTTTGAACCCCGTTTTCAAAGCTTTGATTTGTGGCCATCTCTATCTTTACAATTGCGTAACTTATAGTGTTAGCAAGACAAGTATCTATAGTTTTTGGGTTAATGTTTTTGGTTTCGGAAAATCCAAAATATTTCGAGATATTTGTCATCACGCATCGGTGATGGCGTGTTGACCATGGCGATAAGTCAATTTTCCATGGTTCCTCGCCGATTCCTTTCAGTTTTATCAAGTTATCGCCCCCCGATCCAAATATGAGTACCTACCTGGACAGATGAGATCCTCATCTATCTGATTCAATCATTTTTTAATTCCAACTTCAGGTTGGAAGCGAAAAAATAGCTATTCGCTACAACCGGAAGTTGATTTTTTTGACAATGGCGAGTTTACGGCTTCCCTTCGATATGCATTTCACACAAAAAAACATACTATTTTCAAAAAATTGTCACGTCGCCGTTTCTGGGTCAAAAGTTACAAATGACCCATCAACATGTTCGCAAGAAAGAGGGCTTTTACCCTATTATCATAACCTGTTTGTTATTTTTGGAAAAAAATGGCGTTGATCTTTTTGAAAATGGCGAGGTTACGGCTTCCCTTCGATATGCATTTCACACAAAAAACATACTATTTTTTAAAAAATTGTCACGTCGCCGTTTCTGTGTCAAAGTTACGAATGACCCATCAAAATGTTCGCAAGAAAAAGGGCTTTTACCCTATTATCATAACCTGTTTGTTATTTTTGAAAATAAATGGCGTTGATTTTTTTGACAATGGCGAGGTTACGGCTTCCCTTCGATATGCATTTCACACAAAAAACATACTATTTTCAAAAAATTGTCACGTCGCCGTTTCTGGGTCAAAAGTTACAAATGACCCATCAAAATGTTCGCAAGAAAAAGGGCTTTTACCCTATTATCATAACCTGTTTGTTATGTTTGTTATTTTTGAAAAAAAATGGCGTTGGTTTTTTTGACAATGGCGAGGTTACGGCTTCCCTTCGATATGCATTTCACACAAAAAACATACTATTTTCAAAAAATTGTCACGTCGCCGTTTCTTGGTCAAAAGTTACAAATGACCCATCAAAATGTTCGCAAGAAAGAGGGCTTTTACCCTATTATCATAACCTGTTTGTTATGTTTGTTATTTTTGAAAAAAATGGCGACTTTGGAAAAAAACGGCAAAAACGGCTTATTTCAATGTTGATTTAGGAACCCTGGAGAAATTCTCAATTTACTTATTAATTTCGCCACTAGAACCGAAAAAAAAGTTTCAACTTCAAGAAAACAGACTCTAAATAATACATCCTGCCCATTTGTGGAATTTCATTCATAAAAAATGAACTTTGAAAAAACTGGAAGTAGTAAATTTCATTTTCCTTCAAAACCAATGTTAAGGTACAACTTTGAGATGGTTCAAGGGATAATAACTATGTAATGATACAACTGCTGTATCTGGTATTGTCATTGCATCTGTCAGGAGAGTAATTCAAGTTACTCCCAAAATATCACCGAAACAGACCAAGATAATTTCATTGTCAACACACCAATAAGATTTGATAATTAGAAACGTCTGATTGTCATAAACCCTCCATCAGGAGGTCAAACGCAAAGGCTCAAATAGCTGAAACCCATGTCTGTTCTGCAAATGGGGCAAAACAAAATCATCTTTGAACTTACTAAAGGCTATAATTCATTTGATACTATTCTACAATTTGAAATGATTTTCATCTGTAGTGATATATTTTGGAGGACCAACAAAAGATAAAATGAGCATTTGCATTCTAAAGTTATATTCAAGTTGAAGGTTGATCTTATGTGTCTATCAGAGTAACAGAATTGATTGAATTTACACACCTAACAACTGAGCATGCACACAGCTGCCCAGCATCCTCCACTTTACAAGATAAATACTCAAGTGGCCAAAGATGCATTTATCTGACTGAGGTCTGACAATTGACTTGAGCCTACTCACCTTATAACTGACCAAAAACCCTTAGATGTATGCTGCTGAACCATTCACACCTGATCACATCTCCCCTAAAACTGACCATGAATGTTGATGGTTGAAGTGAACAAGTTACTTGACAAACACTGCCTAATTTCTGGCCACACACTGTGTTAGAGGAACACTGCTGGACCATGGTAACCAAATTACATTATTCCCCCAAATGACCATGCATTATGGCAATTAGGGTTCAGCCATCAAAGAAAAAAGGAGAGATTGCTTATGCTCTAGGGCACACTAGGACATCCCATCTTTCAAGTCAGTAGGGGCAATGGAATACAGAGTTATGTGGTAGCTCCCTTAGTTACATGGATATTATGTGGTTGTTCAGTTAAAAAAAATAAAAAAAGATCAGTTTAGTATAAATTTACATAAAAATGGTATTAACAAGTCATGTCCCTTTTAATATAGGAATTTCATATTGATATTAAAAAGGAGCTTCTAACCACAATAGCATTAATCAGCATGATATATATATATATATATATATATATATATATATATATATATATATATATATATATATTAGAGCTGCACTCACGGAGGGAGATCAACTCATGAGCTCACCACCCGTTTGACTCGTGAGCTCATGAGCTCGCGGATGTTCCGATTTTCCAAAAAAATACTTATTTTCCAGCCCAGCTATTAAGAAATAAATATTTATTGGCAGACATTTATTAACATTGCCATGTTTATTTAATTATAAAACGTGCTGACGAGGTACAAAGGTCAACAACGCTTGAATGTATACATTGGAGATTGTAAAGAAGACATGACAGCGATAAGCAGTTATATATGTTGATAATTTGTGTTAGGTGCTCTGTGTTACGTGTGTGTTCCCAACATAGACGAGCTCACGATTAGAAAATTTCAGCTCGAACTCGGCGAGTTTGCTCCAGGGCTCGAGCCACTCGAGTTCGTGAGTGTTGAGTGCAGCCCTAATATATATATATATATATATATATATATATATATATATATATATATATATATATATATATGTATATATATTCTACCATCCCTATTATTTGATTCGGATGACATGTTGTCAGAATGGGGTCAAATGACAGAGAAGGAAAACCAGAAGGTTGAATGACCGAGAGGTATTTTAATTATCTAAGTATCAAGCCCCTGTACAGGAAATGGATTTTCGTGTTTTATTCGCTTTTTCTGCCATATTCATGTCTACACCAACATGACGACCGCAACCGCCACAACCATCCCAACATACTACTCAGACCACGACTTAATAACAGTCTTCAACAACTAGAACCAAAAGCCCCAGCACAGACCATCAATAGATATCATCTTGACCTTCAATATAAAGCAAAATCGGTATGTAATATAGCTTTATTAATACTTCCTGAAATACACCTATGACGCTATTAGCGTCCTTCTTGTTTACTTGTAGTATTAGATCAGCAGGGCTTGCAGTTTTTTTCAATGGAAACGTTCCCATGTCTGTGCCAGGCGCGCCTGACCTTTCGTGCACTATTTTTTCAAACTCCTGCACACCATATGATGAGAACGGCAACCAGTCCTCACAGCGTACGAAAGTAGTCCATGCGAGACAAGATATAGTGCCACAAATATGTCCGACCTTCAAGCACATGTGGGGGGAGTATAGTAAAACATTAGCATCATTAAAATCACACCTAAATCATTTAAACCTGAGCCGATGTCCCATAGGAATGTCTATTGCCACGAAAATTATTGAAGTGGGCAACTCACGCTGACCTGATTGGTGACGTCATCGACCGCGTAGTATTGGCGCCAAATTCAAATTCTGTACCAAGCCTGTACACTCGTCTCGTAATTGCATGTACTTTATCCCGGAATCGTGCAGTCATGACAAGCTACTGACTGCCTTTCACGGATTTATAAGGGCTTTTAAGTATGGAATAGGAACATTAACTTGTAGTAATGTATTAAATCAGTATTTATCCTTAGAAAAGATTCATTCTATTGGCGTGGATGGCTAATTTATCTAATCAGATTTGGCTCTCTTTTAAGTTGTGTCAGATGTATTAAATGTAAATCTAGCCAGTATATCAAACTACTTAAATATCTGAATCAAGGTAATTTACTTAATATGATAATTTACTTAAGTTATGTTGATGAGAACCATTGTAAGCTAGTTAAATGCACCTGTGCAAGTAGTGAGATTATGTCATTTCAGTGAAAAGTTGTAAATATTGAAATGACATAGAATATGGGCTGACTAAGGACGCTTGGTTATGATATTTTCTACCTGCTACCACTCAGGAGTTAAGATGGTGTTTCTTGAATTCCTGGTTTGAACCCCATGTGCTACTTTAATGAAAAAAAATCAGAATTGCTGTAAGACATACAAAGTGATTTCAAGCAGTTTACTTCCACAATTATGGAGTGTGCAACCAGTGATGCCCTGTATTTGGGCCTTGGATCCGTGCGCCGGCCATCAGTTTCGGCGCACGGATCCCCACAACCACACTACAACAAGCCCTATTTTTGCAACCGCGGGCGCCCCATGCAAAACAGCGCGATTTCCCTCCTGAACACCTATCTCACAACCTCTTGCATTGGGTTATTTCACTGGATGTTTGTGCATGGCTAGTGAAAAACAGGAAAACAATCCTCATTCTGCCCATTGTTTCAAACAAAATAGAGTATCACACTGTCACATTTATAATGGAAGTGAAATAAACAGTCATGCTGAGACAGGCATGGGGTCAATTACTTTTGAAAGTAATATATTACAATTACAATTACTTTGTATTGGCCCTATTACAATTACAATTACAATTACTTTTGAAAATCACCATCCCTATTACAATTACAATTACTTTTGAAATGTAATATATTACAATTACTTATTACTTTTCTAGCTACAGTGAATGTGACCCTTTGTCAAAATGTCATAACTTATCTTTTATTCAGTATGAGTATGTTTTATAACAGCTGTTTAACACTTCTTAATGTGTGTACTATGCTGATAGTTCTGAATTGAAGAGTTTAATGTAGATAAACACATATCAAAAATAGAAAGCGGTTGGAACCCTACCTGGAAAAGGGGACATGTATTTCTATAATCTCACAAAGATTACTGACCCCAATAATGATAAATATTTTGTCTACCAAACACAAGGTGGACACTGCTTTGTTTAAATACCTTGTTGACAAGAAAATATCTTTACTTTACGCAGAAGGTCACCTAATAAAGGGTTCATCTGAATCAAAGGTATTGATTAATGAAGGCAAACAGGGGTGTCCTAGTATTTAAGTCCTGGAGCAAAGACTAATGCACAAATCCCTCAGTAATTCAGTATAGAACAAATGTGCACCTCACATTCACAAAATGATTTAGAAAATGTTCCACCTAAGGAGGTCTGCTATGCATTTGACAATAAGAGAGTATGTGTAGCTTGAGGCAGACCCCTTGAAAACCTAAAGCCTACAGAGGTGTTTAAATTAAAGAGATATTGAAAAATACCAAACCCACAATACTTTATAGTTATACAGTATAATCTGATAAACAACTCGCTCACCCATCCAGAAAGCCTTTCAAATGAGCATAACATTTGGTCTCCTTGAGTTCAGAGTATGCTCAAAAATCCTCATGTACATGCATGTGCAGGTGAGGATTGACAGTGTCTGTGGCTACAGGAAGTTATAATTGCAATTTTGATCACCTGGGGTTTCATCAACCTAGATTCATGGAAATGATGATACCCCTTAAAGTCTACCAGTTCCAACTGGAAATCCACATATAACTATTCATATCTCATAATTACTATTTGTCACATACATATAGTCAGAAATAAGCTGGAATGTATGTTGAGCAAGTTGTTTGTACATAGGAGACCATCTAGTCATTTAAGTATTAAATAACACAATATGACCAAGGGATCATTACAAAGTCACCATGATTAGAGCACAACTGCTGAACTGTGCCTAATGAGTTTTGATAATATTGTTTAAAAGGTGAATATGAAGGCTATGAGACAGAGCTTTCAGGTAGCCTTTTAAGTTTCAAGGAGAACCATTCTGAGAAATAACTCATATATTTTGGGGATGTCTTGAGGGGTGATTTTTGAGGGTTAGAGTGTCTACACAACTATGACACCCTGCTCTCTTAAACCCTGTAGACAAGGCATCCATACTTATCCTATGAGAGGAATTGAGAATAAGGATGGACAGCTTATCTCAGAGCCTGGTAGTTCTTATTGGGGATTATACATCTCTTGCACTCAGTTCCATTGTACACCCAATGGCAGCTATTCCTATCTTTATCAAATTGCAATTAAATCAACTTCCTTTGGCCTCTGACCTAGATTGAAGTACCTAGACCTTGGCAGTAAGACAATATTACCCTTCAGGAGATGCAGTGAATAAATTCTACTGCCTTTTAGATGAATTACTAAACATTTTCACAGATTTGTTACTGAAATTAATCCTCCACTTCAAATTCAAGCTATTTGAGACAAGGAGTGACAATCCTGTATCTGTATGGATAGGACTACGGAGTCATATGGAAAAGTGACTTGTTAAAACTGTACAGTTGATTTTTTGTTTATAAATGGGGAAAGTAATAGAAAAGTAATAGAAAATTACTTATTACTTTTGGGGTCAGGCTATTACAATTACTTATTACTTGAAGATTTTGACTATCTATTACTTATTACAGGCTATTACTTTGAAAATCGGTCTATTACCTATTACTTTTCTATTACCTATTACTTATTACCCCATGTCTGTGCTGAGACTACTTATACATGTCTAAGGTGCCACAAGAACTCAAAAATCTTTGAAAATCATCTTGGTATTAATTGGAAAGCTCTCATCGAGTACTCTCAGATGAGTACCCATTTGCCAGGGTTTCGGTCATTTTCCAGCTTTTTTCACATTATTTTGTATTGATTAAATTAGCCACCAGCAGCATAAGAGTTAATCACAAGCTCTACAGTAAGACAATTGAAAAGGAAAACTTGATTGACATATCCGTTGGCGACGATGCATTCCCTTCATAGCTGACTAATTAATTGAGATATAGTGTCATGGCCTGAGCCAGCAGGGTGTCTGAGTGCAAATATTTTTGTGTGGAATTTCTAAAAATTCCAATCTCAGACTGATAATTGAATTTTTCATCTCCTTATAATTCCCATTTTGATGAATTTATACATGTTTATGGTTGAAATATGAGTATATTGTGATCCCCTTAAAATTTGGACGCCCCAAAATGTTACAACTGCCAATTTTAGGCAACCTGATTCTAAATCCTGGCTAAGACACTGCATTGTGTATTTCTATCTGAGGTAGGTTAAGGATATACAAGTTTAACATAAATAGTCAAACGATTCCAAGGACGGTATGAATATTTTATAATTCTCCAGAATGGCAATCAAGCATTCATAGGCTGTCTTAATTTACAGGTGAAATATCTTCTAATTCTCTCAAAGGTGAATCAAGTATAGACTGGCAACCTTAAATATATTTAACAGATGAAATATCTTCTAATTCAATCAAAAGTGAATCAAGTATAGACTGGCAACCTTACATGTGAAATATCTTTTAATTCAATCTAAGGTGAATTAAGTATAGGCTGGCAACCTTAATTTACAGGTGAAATATCTTCTAATTCTCTCAAAGGTGAATCAAGTATAGACTGGCAACCTTAAATAACAGATGAAATATCGGCTAATTCAATCAAAGGTGAATCAAGTATAGACTGGCAACCTTAATTTACAGGTGAAATATCTTCTAATTCTATCAAAGATGAATCAAGTAAAGACACTGTGCAGTCAATGTGCATGGCAATGCATACGACCACTCAAATATTGACTTCCTTGCATTTAGTAACTCTTCGGCCATTTTCATTCCAGCATCTTCTACTAGAGACCGTGCCACACATGGAATAAGACTTGTATGGTGGCAGATTTCCTGGTGACCTTGACCTTCGTAGCAGCAGCAGCAGCGGCATCACAATGAGTAACCAGGCTCCGACGTCGGCCGATGCGTGCCTGAGCATCGTGCATAGTTTGATGTGTCACCGCCAGGGCGGCGAGAGCGAGTCGTTCGCGAAGCGCGCAATCGAGAGTCTCGTCAAGAAACTCAAGGAGAAACGGGACGAGCTGGATAGTCTCATCACGGCTATTACGACAAACGGCGCCCACCCCACCAAATGCGTCACGATACAGAGGACTCTCGATGGACGACTGCAGGTGGGTTATTATTAATTCTATAATTTTCAAAAATTTGGACCACACTATTATTTGTGCAACTATAATTATTTTGCAACTGCAGGTCGTTTATTGCTAATAATTACCGGAAATTTTCGGAAATTTAGAGGCCTTGGGCCAACAGTTCACCATTAGTTAAATCGAGCCTTGCAATGAATACATGATATGGCCAAGAAAAAAATGTTGTTTGTTTCCTGTAACGGTCTGAAAAAAAATAGGGTAGGTAGGTCGGTAAAATATTTCTTTTTTGCATTATTTTTTTGGTCAAAAATGTGTGTTTTATGCATGATTTACGTGATTGGGAGCTGGGAGAGCGAAAGAAACTAGGGTAGGGATTTTTTTGAATAAAAACTTGTTAGGGTAGGGTTACAGGAAACAAACAACTTTTTTTTAGGCCTATGCAAGCCTGTAATCTAGGCCACTGAGAGACCTGATGTGTTATCTATGAGGTGACTCAGCCAGGCCTGCTGAGTACTGGGTGCCCCATAAATTGAAGTGACTCACCCCTCTTCTCTGGTGTTGCCTAGCAACAGATGCATCACTACATTGTAGCTTAGCAACAACAGAAGAGCTCAGGGTCATCGCCAGGGCTAAGAAACTGGGTGGCCAAAATTGTCATAAATTTGTATAATTTTTGGGTGTCCTATTTTTTAAGGGAGATCACAATAAACTCAGATTACTACCGTGAATTTGTATCTACTTAATAAAATAAGACATATCCTTATACAGTGTCATGGCATGGTCTTAGCCAGCAGGGCGTCTGGGTGTTTTTTTAACTCCATGTAATTCCCATGACATTGTATAAGGATATCAAGCCTTATTTTGATAAATCAATACATGTATATGATTAAAATCTGAGTATATTGGGTTCTCCCTTAAAAATTTGGACGCCCAAAAATTTAACAATTGTCAGGCACCCAGTTTCTAAATCCTGGTTAAGTCCCTGTACAGTCATGGGATTTTCAATTGGGGTGAAAATTACATTTTACAAAAATACTTGTATTGGGTATCCTGACTGAGTGAGGGTTGATCTTTGAGGGTTTGTGTGTCCAAATGATGCGCAGTTTGACAGCAGGATAATCAAGTGCCCCGATAGCCAAGTGATCTAAGGTGAAGCAAGTAAATGCCCACTGTCTCTCGCCACTGACGGGGTTCGGAATCCTGGTGCATACTTAAAAAATATCTTTTCAATATTTAATCAATTTTCCGAAAAATATTAGACAGAAAAATGTTGATCAAAATTCAAATATTTTGTGAATTTGGTTACCTCGGACACTTTTGCTTTGTCCGTATTTGTCCAATGTGAGGTGGGTCACATAATTAATACTGTATACAGCTTTAATTTGGAGTGCTAAAAATTTCGCTTTAAATACAGCCCTGCTGGAGGGTATTCGTGCTACTTTAAAAAAATTGCCCATTCAAGCACTCAAACTATATATTTGTTACTGAATAGATATTTTTTGAAGGATGTTATTTTGGTGCTATCATGGGGAGCATGAAAATAGCGAAAATTAAATGCCTGCAAAAAATACCAGTTACATAAGTAATCATCATTTCTCTTATTATTCCAGGTTGCGGGCAGGAAAGGCTTCCCTCATGTTATTTACGCCCGTATATGGCGCTGGCCGGATCTGCACAAGAACGAGCTCAAGAACGCCAAGTTCTGCCAGTATGCGTTCGACCTGAAACAAGACTCGGTTTGCGTCAATCCCTACCATTACGAAAGAGTCGTCTCACCAGGGATAGGTAAGTGAAATCGAATGAAATCCAAATACGCCCTTACCATTTTATATTAATCCATTCACACTTAAGAGTTCCTCTAGAAATATTGTCTGCCATTTTCTTACTTTTGTAAATAACTTGGGAATGAAGCGAAAGATCGCAAAATATTTCAAGAAGAGTTGTTGTTTATCTTCCGATCAACATTTCTCCTTCAAATGTTTAAAAAAAATACTTCTATAAGGAAAATATTTCAAAAATCATCTTGCCTCTTTTGGCCTCCCTGAGTGTGAATGGGTTAATAATCTTTACCATTATGAAAGAGTCGTCTCCACAGGAATAGAAAAGTTAAATCGAAATGACATCAAAATATGCCCATATTGACCCATTAATGCTTAAGATTTCCTTCATAAATTGTCATCTGGCTCTGGACTTAAAATGATTTTGATAATAACATTAGAATTTGGAATTTTTTGACAAAATATTTGAAGGCGAATTATTGAGATTGTTCTGATAAACATTTCTCCTCCGAATATTTCCCCAACTGTGCGCTTGCCTGCAAGATTTCCTCTAAATTGTCCTGCCGCTTTTGGTCGCTGTGAGCATTAATTAATAGGTTAGATATCTTTACTGTTATGACAGTGCGCTTCAGGGATATAGGTAAGTGAAATGAACGCAATAGCATCTCTTACGGTAAGAGTGTCTTAGCCAGGATTTACAAAATGGGGGTTGTCAGTTATAAAATGTTTGGGCATCCAAATTTTTAAAGGGGATCACAACATACTCATATTTCCGCCATAAACATGTATAAATTCATCAAAATAAGGCACAATGTCATTAATCAATGTCATGGGAATTATAAGGGGATGAAAAAATTCTGTACAATCCCTAATAAATGATAGGGATATGGACTGTGGACAAGCATCGTTAAGAGTACCTTAAAGGAATGAAGCGGTACAAAACGGTTTGAAACGATACCGTGCCTCTTAACGGTATCCAACCTCAAGTAAAATAATGTGATATATGTCCTTACCATTATTTTAATAATGCTTACCACAAGTTACCAGGAATAGGGAAGTAAAATGGAAATTTCATCCCTGACCTTACCAATATTTTAACAAATTAATTTCGAAAGAAGCCCTTTAAGAAATATTCAAAGAATATCTGTTTGTGTTCCATTGCTTTGTTTTTGAATGATTATGATAATTTGTTTTATTTTGCTTCTTATACATTATACGTTGCCCTTTCAGATCTCTCCGGCCTCACTCTACAGCATACCGGTAAGACCTCAAAACTAGAGTGGATTTCTTCTCCAAAGTAGTTTTATTTTTTTGCTAATTTGCCAAGTTGAGTGAGTTCTAAAGAAATATTGTTATCGGATGTAGTCCAAAAAAAATAATACCTCATTTATACTTAGATTTGTCAGTGGAAATTGTCAAGCACAAATATAGCACAAATTTAGAAAATATTTAGAGAGATTTAGATTAAGATTGTAGTTACATTTTCTTTAAAATATTTTCTTTTAATGAACAAGTATTTTCAGTGGCACTCCGCTTTTGGCTGCTACATGTATGGATGGGTCGAGCAGAATTTTATTCAGCCTATATGGAATAGTATTCCTATTCTATTATTCATATTTTTGTTGTTTTATATCTATTTTGTACCAGTAGGCTGATCAGTTATATTTCTATTATATGATATCTTTAATTCACTTCATTTAAAATTCCAAATGATGCCCAGAAATCCTGCTGGCCAAGACAATGGTTGTATCTGTAGGCAAATTAGTTGTATTTTACTGTTTTGTATCTTGTATTTTTATTGTTGTACATGTAAGCAGGGGCCTAGCCAGGATTTTCATGACAGGGTGTCCAAATTGGGATTTCAAGAATTCAGGGTGTCCAAAATCCCTGTTTGAAAAAGTAAAAATCATTACACTGATTGTGTACATCAACAATTTAATTAAGTAATTATATGCTTGATTCTTCAAGAAATATCTTTGTAGTTATTTCGAAGTTAACCTTTTTAGAAATTTAACTTGGAACTGGTATTTATAAAAAAAAAAACATACCAAAATCTAGGGTGTCTTTTTACCTAAAATCATCTAGGGAGTCCAAAAGACACCCAGACACCCTGCTGGCTAAGACCCTGCATGTAAGCTGATAAGCTGTATTTCTGTTGTTGTCTATCCATTGTTGTAGCTGAGGGCTGATTGTTGTTTATTGTTGTAGCTCCGCCAAGTCGTCTGGTGAAGGATGAGTTTGTTCATGAATGCCACGTTGAGGGAAACAGTCAGCCACCAACCGTCGAGCACCAAGGTACGGTTATTATGCATCAAAATTTTTTTTTGTCTCCTGTAACAATCCGACGGAAAAACTTAAGGGTCGCATCTTTTGAATAAAAAAAGCTACTTTAGGAAACATGCGTCACTGTAATTTCATGGGCAAAATTGGTTTCTTATTTGTTTACCCTCTATATTAAAAACACATTTTCAGGAGAAGTCTGTGGTTCCTGCTGGCTCTTCTCCAGTCATTTTAGTTATGCTTGAAATGAGATGAAGAACCAGCTCTTAACATTTCCCAACAAAAGTATTACATTAGAACAGTTATCGACACTTTAATAGATAGATAAAAATAGTATACCACTAACTAACTTCAAATGTGTTTTTATATCGTGGCATACGCAAAGTAAATAATTTTCGAAAATGTGACCCAATCACGGTCGACGAATGACAAATGCGGAACTGTGTTCTATTAATAGCCATGAGCGGCGATAAAACAAGAACAAATACACCCACAGAGGTGTAAAAGGTACCTAATTCGGCAATGTGACAAAATTATGAATATTTCTTTCAATAGGAATATTCTAAACTACTAGTATTTACAATTTCGATAAAGTTAAAGTTGAACAGTTTTATTCAATCAAATAACTTGGAAAAGTTAAAATTTGGTCAACTACTCTAAGCACATTACTATACTCCAATCTACCTATATAAGTAGGATCATTGGCTTAGGTAGGGTAAGCACAATCAATGATTGTTGCGCTTTCCCGTCACTCTCGATGTGTCATCAGATCGGGAGCGCGAGGGGAATGCAAATTTTTGGTGGATGGTGTGTCGGTGGTTCGCCCCGATACCCTCCACTGAACTTGACCGTGGCCTGCGGTGTGGGCTACTGCGTTGCCAATGACTGCTAGCTGTCTCTCGACCCTGTCTGAATTTGAGACCCTGCTGGGGGCATGAAAGATTGATGCCTTAGACTTGAAACCAAGTGGCGGATTGGTTCCCCTATCATCCACACCTTCTTACATGCGCCCCAGCCGGTTGATTTTAGATCCCAGTCAGATTTGAGCGTTCCCGGCATGCTTGGCAAAAAAACTGACCTAAAATGAAAATTCCAAATTTAAGTAAAAGCGTGTTCCTGCGCGGCAGCGTAAGCAGGGTCTACCAACTGCAAGATCGCATTATCATGCGATACCGTAACTGCCCTAACCCCGAGAATACTCATAGCATTAAGAAATTACTAACAAATGTGTAAATTCAACTGAATGACCAAAGTTCGTGGGGAATAACTAGGACGAATGCAAATGACATGAGCTTCAGCCGGTTTAACATCTCATTTATCAATTTCATATCTGTTAGCCGAGCTTTTTGAACTTTTGGTACATAAGTTAGGTAGCCCTAAGTGTGTGGTCGTAGGGATATCTGTGTGCTCTAATATTTATTTCATTAAAAGAATTGCCAAATGAAAAAAAGGGATTTCTCTAATTCCTCCACCTTTTACAACTGCCAAAATACCCCTAGCCGCAATTTGGCAGAAAACAACTGACAAAAAATGAAAATTCCAAATTCTGGTCTCAACGTGTTCCTGAGCGGCAGCACAGGCAGGGTCTACCAACTGCAATAGTCCGTGGGCTAGGTAGGGTTACCGTAGCACCCCCCTCAGTACTCTACTACTTGGTTACTGCCTTATAGAACTGGACAAGCCGCATCTAATGAAGCATGTTAACATTGCATAAACTCATTTGGACTCCGCGTTTTGGGGCATTTTCACCCGAAATTGGCCAAAAACGAGTGATTTTTGTTATTTCTTCATAGAAAATTCATTTTTCGTAACTAAAGCTCCAGATGTTGTACATATATACTTATGGCCATGGAGATTAACGCCAAATATGATTTTACTGTTCAAATGACCCCTGGCAGATTTTACGGCAGTTTTTGACCGGAAATTCACCAAAAAACGGCTATTTTCGCAGTAAATCTTATTTTCTCAGCTCAGCCACAACCCCAAGGTGCATGTTAACATTGGTTTAGTGTATTAAAAAACTGCCCCTGGATCTGTTGAACACATTGGATAGTGTTAACATGGTAGCAATTCAGCCTGAGCGTGATTTTATGGGACTTTCTTTTCCGCCTACCTCTATATCAGAAATAACCAAATAATAGCTTAAAATGATAAAAAGATATTTTTTAAAATCAGAAGTGGCAATTTAATACATGTTTGATAGCTGAAATAGTTTGAACATGGTATAAACATATGGGGTCATGAAAATGGATTGCCCAGTTGTCCGGGACAACAAAATTTTAACAAAATTTGCTTCACATCAGGTTTTGAGCTTGGAAACAGAGTTCTGAATGGAAACCTTACTACTGAAAGGTATTTAACCCATTCATATTAGAATGTAGTTGCTTTACAATTGATATTAGTCTTAGTGGGATACATATCAATTGTTTTAGGCCAGCTCAATCATATCTAAAAGCTATTCTATGAGGCCAAATGTCAGTCAATATCGATAAATGTAATACTGTATAACTGGTAATGTTAACGTGTGCTTAATGTTCCCGAATTTACGTAATGGGTTTGAGACCGTAAAATTAAAACGTTATCTTAAGTCATTTGTGTTGGTATGGTGTGGCAGACTACTAGTTGGTGTGTGAATTTGTTACGTTATGCATACTAGTTCTTTGTCAATAAATGGATAGTTAAACTGTATGAAAATGAATTTACCTAAATACAAATCCCTAAATAATGAAAAAGATATAAAAAATAGGAAAAGTATTCAGATGGAATAGTTGAGCCATATGTTTAAAGTACTCGCTTGTCCAGATACATGTTTGTAGTACTTACTGTCCGTCATGAGCAGTTTATCAACCTGTCCACAAACCAGTCCGCGTATTTATACAGGTGGGTATGTTGCACTAAGTGCTCTTAATGTGTAGAATAAAAGAGCCTGCCTTGCCACCTCAATTGAGCTGGCGTATGACTGGCTTTTTTCTGCACATACAAATTCAGCTAACAAACGGTCGCCTGAATTAACGCTAAATTTAGTATCAGTGCAGACGTGTGCGGGACGAAAAAAAACACGGGAAAACGTTGAAATCATCATTTTTCTGGAAATAAAAGTCCCGGTAAATATACCTGTTATACAGTAATGCAATGCTAGGGTATTTCCTAACATGGATAGTAGATCAGAAATGACTATAGTTGGATGAAGTAGTCAGGGTCCAGTGACTTGCTAACTGAAATTGGCTCCAAAGCCATATTTTGATGTTAGAAGGTGAACCTGTGTATAATACTAGTATTACACTTCTTATGAAGAGATGCTAGTATTCTACAGCTTCAACTGTCATTTCTTTAATAATTCTGATCATTTCATATTTGTTTGGGGAGCCCTAGTCATAAAGAGAACATAGGGCATGCTTGTACTGTAAGTCATGTAATGGTAACTCACAAGAAGTAATACACATTGTTGACAGAGGGCATCCAAACCATACTGTCTGATTATCAAATCTGGGCTTGCCCTGATGGCTGTGTGGTATCATTAGTTATGCCCTGTTGGAAAGTGTGATCTGCCCTGATATCCATCCAAAGTCATGCACATCCCACTTGGCTCCACCTTGTGGGATCTGGATGACTGAGGGTGGATGGCAGGCCAGACCGCACTTTCCAACAAGGCGTAACAAATTTATCACCTGCTCTTTCATGGTAAGAAAAAAGAACAAATACATCTCATAGAATTTTAAAATAACTTTGGAGGGCAGAACGAGGCTGGTGACGTCTAGGGGTCATATTGCTGGCCAAGTGGTAATATCAATTAAAATGGTGGTTCAAGTAGGTAATATTGAATTCTGCCGTTCGATATTGAAGTGTGAACGGCTCCAGGTCTAACACCTGACCAATCAGCATGGAGAATTACAGCAAAGGCATTGCCACTGACTGCTAGCTGTCTCTCGTCACTGCCTGGCTTTGAATCCTGGCCGGGGCATGTGGGAAAGTTGCCAGTGACTAAGGGTTAGGTGGTGGTACTGTGACTTCCTCCACCAGTTACAAATGACTAGTCACAAATTAGCCGCAATAAGCCAGAAAAAGTGATGAAAAAAATGCTGATTATCAAATAAACTTAATAGTTCCCCCACCCATCATAATTGGCATAATGATGGGCACCTGTATCCCTCCCCATCCCATCCCTGCTATTTACCAATAGGTTTGGTACCTGTATACCTGTTTTCCATATCACCCTAATTACCCTAAACCTTTATATTTGGATATGTTTCCCATAGCAGTTAGCACCCTTAAGCCTCATGGACAATTGACCTGTACCCCATAGCAGCTATGAGCTATGCAACCCTAAACACCTTTATGTCAAAAACCTATGCATATGTCTCATCTTATTCCAGCTGGGTACCTGTATCCAATCCCATCTACCACCCTAAACCCTCGTAGGTTTATCTCATCCTAGTTATTAGTCCAGAATAGGCTGTATTGCCATTTTGCAAAAAACTAAAAGGCTTGGGACCATTGCCTCATCCAAATTATTACCCTGAATTCCACTAAACTTGGTAACTGTTATCTATTTTAGCTATTATTTTAAGTACAACAAGTCTGGGTAAGTGTATCTCATTCAAGCTATTGTTCTGAGGATTGGTACCTCAGTTACTGAAGAATTGCCAGGATGGGGTGTGGTGAGATTCAATTTTACGCTGGTGTAGCCAGTCAAGGGGACAGGTAGCTAGACTAAGCCCCGAGGAAGGTCGATGACTGACCACAGGAAGGATGGAATAGCCTAACTATATATCTTTGGATCACCCTCTCTCTCTCTTCCCTGGAGAAGATCAATGACTGACCCAAAGAAGGATGGTAAAGCCTAATCATATCTGGAAGAGGATAGACCGGCTAAACTGGTATAACAGTAAATGACCACCCCAGTAACAGAGTTTCAAACCCTATTGAGGATGGGTGTAATAGAGGATGGTATATAGGTACCAAACCTATTGATGCCTCGGGTAATAGCTGAGATGAGATGGGACAAACACATGAGCTTTAATGTCTGGAAGGTAGAGTAAACCAACTATTGGCAGGGATCAACAGCCAATGTAACTACTAGTTCTAAAGATTTGGTAGTGCCATAACCTGTATCAATTAGAACCAATAGCCCTCATAAGGGCTACTTGGGCTACTGCTCCCAAGATTTTGGTAGCAGCCCTACCAACTAAGATTTAGTAGCCATGAGCTATATAGTACTACCTTGAATGTTGATCCCTAATAGGATACAGGTACCTAGCCTCTAAGCATTAAGGGTAAGAACTTGTATGGGAAATGGTAGGGAAAAGTATATCTAAGATATTAAGATAGAGCTGCACTCACCACTCACAAACTCGAGTGGCTCGAGCCCTGGAGCAAACTCGCCGAGCTCGAGCTGAAATGTTCAAATCGTGAGCTCGTCGATGTTGGGAACACAAACGTAACACAGGGCACATAACACACATTATCAACATACATAACTGCTTATCGCTGTCATGTCTTCTTCACAATCTCCAATGTATACATTCAAGCGGTGTTGAGTGTTAAACTAACCTTTGTACCTCGTCAGCACGTCTTGAAATTAAATAAACATGGCAATGTTGATAAATGTCTGCCAATAAATATTTATTTCTTAATAGCTGGGCTGGAAAATAAATATCTTTTTGGAATATCAGAAAGTTTGTGAGCTCATGAGCTCACGAGTCAAACGGGTGGTGAGCTCATGAGTTGATCTCCCTCCATGAGTGCAGCTCTATATTAAGAGTTTAAGGATGGGATATCGGTAATGGCTAGGATAAGTTAAAGGTTACCAGCTTACTTGGTACCAATGACTGTGATGAGATATATGTACCCAGCCAATTACGGAAAATGGTAGTAGATCAGATTAGAAACAGGTACCAAAGTCATTAGGTATGAAGCTAACAGAGGCGACAGGATAGGATTCAGGAAACCATTTTACACCTCCTATGTGGGAGTTAGGGCAAGCTATTTAGTATTGTGTGGATGCTTTCTGCAGCCTACTGGGTGTTTGGTTTCCACAAATAGAATGGATGGGATATGTCATTATGCTAATTATGATAGGTGACGTAACTATTGAGTTTATTTGATAATGGTTAGAATGCTCTCTGTCAACAATGTTTGTCACTTCTTGTGAGTTACCATTACAGGACTTACAGTACACACAAGTCCTATGTTCTCCTTATACCTAGAGATCCCTTTAACCCAAGTAAAATGACTAAAAACATTAACCCATTCATACCCGTAGCAGCCAAAACTGCTACTAGTCAAGTAGATCTCCAGGTATGAAAGGGTTAAGGAAGTGACAGTTGAAGCTATAGAAAACTAGCATCCTATCACAAGAAGTGTAATATTATACCCAGGATCACCTTCTCAAGAATACTTAAAATTCTAACACCAAAATATGGATATGAAGCCAAATTCAGTAACATTTAGTAAAATTTAGTGGTCCCTGACTACTTGAAAACCACACTGTTAAGTCCCATCAGTGTTCATCTAACTATAGTCATTCCTGATCTACTAACCATGTTAGTACCTACCCTAGCATTGCATTTTTACATGTATCATAGTAAAAGTATATTGGCTGGCTTCTTAGAACAGCTTTTAAATAGAGTTGAGCTGACCTAAAACAATTGATATGTATCCCACTAAGACAGATTCTGATTTAAAAAAATATCTTTTTATCATTTTAAGCTATCATTTGGTTATTTCTGATATAGAGGTAGGCGGAAAAGAAAGTCCCATAAAATCACGCTAAGACTGAATTGCTACCATGTTAACACTAACCAATGGGTTCAACAGATCCAGGGGCAGTTTTTTAATACACTAAATCAATGTTAACATGCACCTTGGGGTTGTGGCTGAGCTGAGAAAATAAGATTTACTACAAAAATAGCCGTTTTTTGGTGAATTTCCGGTCAAAAACTGTCGTGAAATCTGCCAGGGGTCATTTGAACAGTAAAATCATATTTGGGGTTAATCTCCATGGCCATAAGTATATATGTACAACATCTGGAGCTTTAGTTACGAAAAATGAATTTTCTATGAAGAAATTACAAAAATCACTCGTTTTTGGCCATTTTCGGGTGAAAATGCCCCAAAACGCGGAGTCCAAATGAGTTTATGCAATGTTAACATGCTTCATCAGATGCGGCTTGTCCAGTTCTATAAGGCAGTAACCAAGTAGTAGAGTACTGAGGGGGGTGCTACGGTAACCCTACCTAGCCCACGGACTACAAGATCGCAGTTCGTGTAGAATGCGATACCTTCACTACCCTACCCTCGAGAATACTCGTAGTTTCATTAAAAGAATTGCCAAACGAAAAAAAAAGGATTTTTCTAATTCCTCCACCTGTTACAACTGCCCTAAATACGCCCTAGCCGCAATTTGGCAGAAAAAAACTGACTAAAAATGAAAATTCCAAATTCTGGTCTCAACGTGTTCCTGAGCGGCAGCACATGCAGGGTCTACCAACTGCAAGATCGCAGTTTGTGTAGAATGCGATACCTTCACTACCCTACCCTCGAGAATACTCGTAGTTTCATTAAAAGAATTGCCAAACGAAAAAAAAAAAGGATTTTTTAATCTAATTCCTCCACCTGTTACAACTGCCCTGAATACGCCCTATCCGCAATTTGGCAGAAAAAAACTGACTAAAAATAAAAATTCCAAATTCTGGTCTCAACGTCAACGTGTTCCTGAGCGGCAGCACAGGCAGGGTCGGTCTACAAACTGCAAGATCGCAGTTCGTGTAGAATGCGGTACCTTCACTACCCTTACCCTCGAAAATACTCGTAGCGTTGTGAAATTACGAACAAATATGTAAATTTTACTGAATGACCAGAGTTTGTGAAGAATAACAGGGCGGGTACTTTCCAGTTAAGTACAACTTTATAAATCAATAGTTGTTGTTTTGTTTTTATTTTTGCATTTCCACCATTTGAAATTAGCCCAAAGTATGCCTTTATTAGGCAGATATTACATGTACCTGGATGGTAGTTCTAAAGATAAATATGAAACCATACTAAATATAAAATCACTTTAGTTAAGTTACAGATAGCCAGAGGTCGCCACCTGATAATTCTCTGCCGTCTGTTGTTATTACCCTCTATATTAAAAACACATTTTCTGGAGAAGTCTGTGGTTCCTGCTGGCTCTTCTCCAGTCATTTTAGTTATGCTTGAAATGAGATGAAGAACCAGCTCTTAACATTTCCCAACAAAAGTATTACATTAGAACAGTTATCGACACTTTAATAGATAGATAAAAATAGTATACCACTAACTAACTTCAAATGTGTTTTTATATCGTGGCATACGCAAAGTAAATAATTTTCGAAAATGTGACCCAATCACGGTCGACGAATGACAAATGCGGAACTGTGTTCTATTAATAGCCATGAGCGGCGATAAAACAAGAACAAATACACCCACAGAGGTGTAAAAGGTACCTAATTCGGCAATGTGACAAAATTATGAATATTTCTTTCAATAGGAATATTCTAAACTACTAGTATTTACAATTTCGATAAAGTTAAAGTTGAACAGTTTTATTCAATCAAATAACTTGGAAAAGTTAAAATTTGGTCAACTACTCTAAGCACATTACTATACTCCAATCTACCTATATAAGTAGGATCATTGGCTTAGGTAGGGTAAGCACAATCAATGATTGTTGCGCTTTCCCGTCACTCTCGATGTGTCATCAGATCGGGAGCGCGAGGGGAATGCAAATTTTTGGTGGATGGTGTGTCGGTGGTTCGCCCCGATACCCTCCACTGAACTTGACCGTGGCCTGCGGTGTGGGCTACTGCGTTGCCAATGACTGCTAGCTGTCTCTCGACCCTGTCTGAATTTGAGACCCTGCTGGGGGCATGAAAGATTGATGCCTTAGACTTGAAACCAAGTGGCGGATTGGTTCCCCTATCATCCACACCTTCTTACATGCGCCCCAGCCGGTTGATTTAAGATCCCAGTCAGATTTGAGCGTTCCCGGCATGCTTGGCAAAAAAACTGACCAAAAATGAAAATTCCAAATTTAAGTAAAAGCGTGTTCCTGCGCGGCTGCGTAAGCAGGGTCTACCAACTGCAAGATCGCATCATCATGCGATACCGTAACTGCCCTAACCCCGAGAATACTCATAGCATTAAGAAATTACTAACAAATATGTAAATTCAACTGAATGACCAAAGTTCGTGGAGAATAACTAGGACGAATGCAAATGACATGAGCTTCAGCCGGTTTAACATCTCATTTATCAATTTCATATCTGTTAGCCGAGCTTTTTGAACTTTTGGTACATAAGTTAGGTAGCCCTAAGTGTGTGGTCGTAGGGATATCTGTGTGCTCTAATATTTATTTCATTAAAAGAATTGCCAAATGAAAAAAAGGGATTTCTCTAATTCCTCCACCTTTTACAACTGCCGAAATACCCCTAGCCGCAATTTGGCAGAAAACAACTGACAAAAAATGAAAATTCCAAATTCTGGTCTCAACGTGTTCCTGAGCGGCAGCACAGGCAGGGTCTACCAACTGCAAGATCGCAGTTTGTGTAGAATGCGATACCTTCACTACCCTACCCTCGAGAATACTCGTAGTTTCATTAAAAGAATTGCCAAACGAAAAAAAAAGGATTTTTCTAATTCCTCCACCTGTTACAACTGCCCTAAATACGCCCTAGCCGCAATTTGGCAGAAAAAAAACTTACTAAAAATGAAAATTCCAAATTCTGGTCTCAACGTGTTCCTGAGCGGCAGCACATGCAGGGTCTACCAACTGCAAGATCGCAGTTTGTGTAGAATGCGATACCTTCACTACCCTACCCTCGAGAATACTCGTAGTTTCATTAAAAGAATTGCCAAACGAAAAAAAAAAGGATTTTTTTAATTTAATTCCTCCACCTGTTACAACTGCCCTGAATACGCCCTATCCGCAATTTGGCAGAAAAAAACTGACTAAAAATAAAAATTCCAAATTCTGGTCTCAACGTCAACGTGTTCCTGAGCGGCAGCACAGGCAGGGACGGTCTACCAACTGCAAGATCGCAGTTCGTGTAGAATGCGGTACCTTCACTACCCTACCCTCGAGAATACTCGTAGCGTTATGAAATTACGAACAAATATGTAAATTTTACTGAATGACCAGAGTTTGTGAAGAATAACAGGGCGGGTACTTTCCAGTTAAGTACAACTTTATAAATCAATAGTTGTTGTTTTGTTTTTATTTTTGCATTTCCACCATTTGAGATTAGCCGAAAGTATGCCTTTATTAGGCAGATACTAGTATTACATGCACCTGGATGGTAGGGCCTTTTTGTGAATACTGTGAAAGCTTTGACATGTCCAGAGCATCATGTTTGATTGTTAACCCACATTAACCACCTGCATTAACCAATGATTAAAGATTATTGGTTTCGCATCGTTTTTCTAGGGTTGTCCTGCCACTGATGAATCAGTGATATTAATATTTCATATTTTCCTTTGAATATAACTCCATTCTCTGAGTGCAATTTAACTGCCAGCAGACTCCCCGCAGGGCTTGTGATAGTATAAACTCAGTAATACTTTGTGGTTATCTTAAAAAATATGGGCACTTATCGAAATTTAATACATGTCATATTGTTGATTGTTTGAATGTTTCAATACCTTTGCAGTTATCTTAAAAATACACACAACTCCAAAATATATGCCATGCTGTTGATTGTTTGTTTCTTCTGTTTCTATTTTTAGCCGTAGGTCAAAGTTCACCTCAGCCTCAGGGCACCATCCAACATGCAACCCCTCAACCGGGCCAGGTCAATCTCAGTCAGGTGGGTACACAGCACCCCATGCCTAATTCATACCCACTTTTATCCAACCCTTCTGAGTTTGGTTGGTACACGACACCCTATGCTTAGATAACAGACTTTTAATAGAAATATATTATACAATCACCACATTCATACATTGCTTGTCTGTGCCGCTATGTACCATGCTATTTATTGACATGTTGGAAAATGAAGAAAAAAAATCCATGGTGTAACTGTCCTTTAAATATGTTTTCATTTTTTTCAGGTACAACAACAAAATATGCAAAACATCTCTCATCCGGTGGGCTCTCCGATGATGCCGGTCAGTGTGGGTCCCCAGCACCCCCTCTCGCCCCCCGCCGCGCCGCACCCCATGACATCACAACCCCTCAGTCCACAGCCACAGAGCAACATGAGTGGCGCCCTCTGTGAGTACAGCATGGTAGTAATACTGTAAATCCTGTTAATTTACCGACGTTTTTGATTTGCTGATACATGCCAATAACACTTCATCGGTAAAATAAGAATCGGAAAATTCTGAAAGTTTCAGATCAGCAAATTTAACGAAATTATTGGGAAACATATATATGCACTGTTCTTTACGCTGAATAGACTAATACACGGGACACATTTATTTCATTCTGATAAAGGATGTATAAGGGTAAATTGTGATTGATACTGGCTAGTGATCGTTTATTGACTTAACTTGTCAAAAGCCGAGATGAGAGCGGACACCAACCTGTGCCAACGAGAATCTCCTGGCTTATCAGTACTAATTTCAATCGGCCTCAGGGCTCAACGTTAAGGCTAGCCCTGTAGCCCCGGGCTAGTTATTGAAAGTCAGGGCTAGTAAATTCTACCTGTGAGTAGCCCTGAGGGGCTAGATAGAATTAGAATATCAGCGCTTAAAAAATTATGAAGCCCACCTTTGGCTCTGCATACCTGGATGTTAATTTAACTCAATTTACCACAATAGACTGTATTCTTTTCATGTTATCAACAGAGGCTATGATATCAACAGAGGTCACTATTTGAAAAGAGTTGTTATTGATATCAGGGCTAGCAAAAATATTTCAGGGCTAGTAATAATTAGGATCACTATCGGTACATTAAGATTCAACAATTTCTGAAAAAGGCTAAATCTGCAAGAGAGAGACAGACAGACACAGGGAGGGAGAGAGAGAGAAAGAGAGAGACTGTATAACCCATTATTATCGCGCTCCTTTTAATTTCACGCATTTCGCGCTAGGTGATGATAACACGTATATTACTGGTTCTGATATACATTCAAAATAGCATAACAATGCCCCATCTAGCGGTGATACAGTTGATGCGTGTAATTAAAATGGCAGTTGCGTGAATAAAAATGTGCGTAGTAATTAAGGGTTTTACAGTAGATATACCCACCCACATGTATGTGAAAATATATTCTGTGTGTTTCTGTTTATAGCTACGAGTGCCATGTCGCCGCAGGTTGAGAGTTTCCGGGGGATTGGTCCACAGTCTCAGCCAGCAGGGAACATGTCTCCGTTTCAAAGAAGTGAGTCTAGGTTTTAACCCATTCACACTCAGAGCTCCACCAGAACCTAACGTCTGCTACTTTCATACTTTTGAAAATAACTTGAGAACAAAGAGAAAGTTCACAAAGTATTTGAAGGAGAGTTGTAGTTTGGCTTCTGGTAAACATTTCTTCTTCATTTGTTTTCCAGAAAATGCTTTTGTAAGTAATATATTTCCAAATTTGTCAGGCCTGTTTTTTTCTGGTCTGAGTGTTAATGGGTTAAGTAATCACATTCATAGTTAGAGCTGAGAGTAGTAGACAGGGAGTGGGCACTTTGCATGCATCATCAAATTTCGCTGCCTCGCACTTTGAGTCATAGATAACCTGTGTACCCTGCCTGCTGACCCCATCTCCTTGGCAACCTATCTGACCTAGATAAGATGACATTCTGTGTACCCAGCCAGCCAGTCAGCCAGCCTCTTTCTGAAAAAAATCACGTGACCAATACTTCCCCAGGCTACACCGCGTAACCCGAGGCGCACATACCCCAGGTAATAGCATGCTGTGCCTATGGGGTTGCGGATCAAGGGGATGTATTTCTCTGGTTAGAGACACTCTCAATAAAGTGTTTTGTGTATGATTATATGATGCTCTTGAAAATGTAGCTGTCTAAAACAGTTCTTCCTCTCTAGATTTAGCTTCTTCAAATCCTTATACCGACTACATTTAATAGTTTATTGTGTCAAAAAGAGCAATTTTAACACTTCAACCATGGCTTAGAAGATGGTTGTTTGGAAAATATATGGTTATTTCTCCAAAGAAGTAGAATTGAAAATTCGTCATAGAAACCTTTGCCTGTCTAAAAAGGAGCTTTTCAGAAAACTGACTCCAAAAGACAAAAAGACGGGCTGGATATGTCCTGGATAAGTCCCTGCCT
Source organism: Maea johnstoni (assembly GCA_963942565.1). Classification (NCBI taxonomy): domain Eukaryota; kingdom Metazoa; phylum Annelida; class Polychaeta; order Spionida; family Magelonidae; genus Maea; species Maea johnstoni. The sequence continues at coordinate 18,969,051 of OZ012701.1, read as the reverse complement.
TGAACACAGGTCAGAATGTCCAACTATATTAGCTTGGAGTGTCGATGCTATGAACATATACTGTAAAGTTCAAAATACTAACGTGGAAGTAATATTAGCGATTTTAATGAGTGGATTCGCTAATATTACGATCCGGTAATATTTGTTCTATTTTGTACTCAAAATTTGTATCTAGTAACAATTACACATGGTCAGTTGGTAACCATACGTACATACATAGACACACGTACATGCGTGTAGTGATATATAAATGTCTCACGGTGTACAACCATATTTGTATGATACACGTAATCAAGATGGATCTGAGTTCCTTAATTGCAATATACCAATCAGGACGGACATTCAATGACACGTGAGTTTGATAAGCAGCAGCGTGGCGACGCTTGTTTAGTGCGTAATCCGCATACTAAGAAATTACGATTGCAATGGACCCATTTTGATGATCACTGTCGTACCGTTCATAGCCCGATCCGATTATCTTGAAGCCTTAGTTTCACTTGTTAGGTGGTTGCATCGTAATGATATAAGGTCTAGTTAGAATGCCACTACTCAGATGGCGCTTTTGGAGATGGTTCACATGCGAATATTACGATCCGCTATTATGGAAAAACGAATCGATTCGCCATATATAAACTCGCTAATATTTCGAACTTTACAGTATTTTGAAAGGTTTGTTTCTATCTTACATTGCCTGACTATCTTGCTTCTTGCTGTTGCCCTCAAGAAAACAAACCCGAATACTTTATGATTGCCCTTGTTTGAACACTCATCTACAGAATCCTGACTGAGGTTCCACTAAGCCTGGATTTTGTGTATTTTCCCGTTGTATTTAACCTTGATGTTTTTGATTGTTTTCAGGTAATCGTACGACTTGGGCGGGGAATAACACGGCCGCATATTCTCCCGGCGAAAACCTGCCATACGAGAATCATCAGTGTAAGTATATCTCACTCGGCTACGGGGACTGGTAATATACTCGATACCCTTCTAAATGTCTTTATCAAATGGAGAAAAAGGTTGTATTGAAATTGTTGTCTGGATGTGTAATACTTATGACAATAATTTCTGCATTGTAATAAAACACTCAAAAACTGATGGGCAGCAAAAACAATTTATTTACATCCTTTTATAATATTTCATTAACCCATTCACACTCAGAGTTCCCCAGGAAAGTATCGTCTGCTATTTTCATACTTTTGACAATAACTTGAAAATAAAGCAAATTCTCAAAATATTTGAAGGAGAGTAGTTGGTAATATTCTGATAAACATTTCTCCTTCAAATATTTTTGATAAAAACGCTTTTGTGAGGAAAATATCATCAAAATAGTCAGGCCTGTTTTGGCCGCTCTGAGTGTCAATGGGTTAAACGAATACAGAATTCAACAGGTGGCGACACCACAAGCAAACATCAACACAAAGAACTAGATCAGGGCTCAACATTAAGAAAAAACTTCATAAGCCCAGCAGGGCTAGTTACCGAAACTTTTACTAGCCCTGAAATATTTTTGCTAGCCCTGATATTAATGACAACTCTTCTCAAACAGTGACCTCTGTTGATATCATAGCCTCTGTTGATAACATGAAAAGAACACAGTATATTGTGGTAAATTGAGGTAAATTATCATCCAGGTATGCAGAGCTAAGGTGGGCTTCCTAATTCTTAAGCGCTGATATTCTAATTCTATCTAGTCCCTCAGGGCTACTCACGGCAGGGACTTAGCCAGGACCCGTCCTACCTGTCTTTTGGACAGGTAGTTTCCTAAAAAACGTCTGTTTGGACAGGCAAAAATTTCTGAGAAGATTTTTCAATTTTGACTTTTGGGGTGCAATAACCATATATTTTCCTAACAAACCATCATCTAGGACATAGCTGAAGTGCATATTCCCTTTTTGACACACTAGGCTATTAATTGTAGCTGGTATAAGGATTTGAAGTAGATTAGTAGCTAAATCTGGACGGGCATAAATTTTGAAATTGCTGTTCTTCATTTGATAGACTTTACATTCATGTCCAGGGCAGGGAGGGGCAGGAAAAAAATCTAATACTATCAATAGCCAATAGAGCACACACCCCATGGTGATCTGATAAGGTTGTGACATTATGTCCCTAGATCAGCATTACAGCTAGAAGCCAAAGAGAGTTTGCTTTGAAGTACCTATTTTTGACAGTTATAGGTCTAGTAAAGCGTAAGTATTTGAAGGAATATGTAGTAACCTTTCTCACATGGTCTTAGCCAGCAGGGCGTCTGGGTGCCTTTTTGGACACCCAAAACCTTAAAAAGAACGCTTCGGGACACCCAAATTTGTGTGTGTGTAATTTCTAAAAATCTCAATCTCAAGCTTATGATTGAATTTTTTCATCTCCTTATAATTCCCATGACATTGTTTAATGATATCATGCCTTATTTTGATGAATTTATACAAGTTTATGGTTGAAATATGAGTATAGTGGGATCCCCCTTCAAAATTTGGACGCCCCAAAATTTTACAACTGCCAAATTTAGGCACCCAGTTTCTAAATCCTGGCTAAGACACTGCTTTCTCAGTTTATACATTTTATAAATACATGAATATCCTTTGGCTAAAGGTACGAAGGTCCCGATACCCCTTTAAGATCTGTATTACAGAGTTTGGAGGATAATTTTCCCTTTTCATAAATTTCATTAAAAAATTTATTCATACAATACTTACTCATACAATAACTGTTCTTTGAAAAATAAATTAGGTATATAGCAAAACATTTCAGACAGGAAACGGACAGCAAGTGAACAGCAAATGGATATAAATCGGCCCACGGGACCGTCTGTGCACTAAAACATTGGTCCAAAGGTCGACCGAAATATTTCTCAACAGTTTGACATCTGTAATTTTCTGCTGTATAAACAAGTATTTCTGAAAATAAAATGCTGTGCACGTTATTTTCAATTTTTTATTTGTCTTTTGTATTTTTTTTCCAGGGCCAGCAAATCAATCCAACCACATACATCAGGAAGTTCAGAATCTACCACCCCTATCCAACCTACCACGTAAGTTAACCTAGTTCCAGACTCAGTAGCGCATAGATAGCCGGCCTGAGTGCTAGGAGGCGTGGGGTCCAGAGTTCAATCCCATGCCGGGGAGAGATTCCTCTCTAAACAGGACAATTACGAAAACCTTCATTTCATTGGTCAAAATCAAGTACCAGGTTTTTCATGTTTGACAATCTTATAAAAATTTGGTTCACCAGAGTAATATGACATATCAAAATAAACGATGAATGAAGCTTAACATATTTTAACCTAGTTATCAAGGTATGTAAGGGTCTTTTAGATTGGAGAGCCAGACTCTTCTAATTTTTATTGTGTCATTGCATGTAGGGTCTTAGCCAGCAGGGTTTCTGGGTGTCTTTTGGACTCCCTGGTTCATGAAAAATACCTGATTTTAGGTAAAAAGACACCCTGAATTTTGGTATGTATGTATAAATACTAATTCCAAGTTAAATTTCTAAAGAGTTTAACTTCTAAATGATAACAAAGACATTCCTTGAAGAATTAGGCAATACTTACTTTATTTGTTAATGTGCATAATCAGTGTGATGATTTTTACTCTTTCAATCAGAGATTTTGGACACCCTCAATTCTTGAAATCCCAATTTGGACACCCTGTTATGAAAATCCTGGAAAAGTCCCTGATTTCATGGATTATACTTTAGCGTTCCTTCTCTACATGTTCTATTGTTTTCCAGCGCCCGAGTTTTGGTGTACCATCGCATATTTTGAACTGGATCAGCAAGTCGGCGAGACGTTCAAGGTCCCATCTAGCTGTCCTCGGGTCACGGTCGACGGGTACACAGATCCCTCCAGTGTCGATCGCTTCTGTCTCGGTCAGCTCTCTAACGTCCACAGAACAGAGGCCAGTGAGCGTGCAAGGTAGGTGGCTCCCCTTAGAGGGATTTTATGACACTATTTCATATCGTTATTAGGTGTTTTGTGAGAGCTACACATCCCTCCAGCGTGGACTGCTTCTGTCTCGGTCAGCTCTCTAACGTCCACAGAACTGAGGCCAGCGAGCGTGCAAGGTAGGTGGCTCCCCCTAGAGGGATTTTATGACACTATTTCATATCGTTATTAGGTATTTTGTGACGGCTACACATCCCTCCAGCGTGGATTGCTTCTGTCATGGTCAGCTCTCTAACGTCCACAGAACAGAGGGCAGCGAGCGTGCAAGGTAGATAGCTCCCCCTAGAGGGATTTTGTGGTACTATTCCATATCGGCATTAGATATATAGTGACGGCTACACCGATCCCTCAAGCATCGATGGTTTCTGTCTCGGTTTACTCTCTAGCATCCACAGAACAGAGGCCAGCTAACGTGCGAGGTAGGTGGCTCCCCCTAGAGGGATTTTGTGGTACTATTCCATGTCAGCATTAGATATTTAGTGACGGCTACACAGATCCCTCGAGCATTGACGGTTTCTGTCCCAGTTAACTCTCTAACGTCCATAGAACAGAGGGCAGCGAGCGTGCAAGGTAGGTGGCTCCCCCTAGAGGGATTTTGTGGTACTATTCCATGTCAGCATTAGATATATAGTGACGGCTACACCAATCCCTCAAGCATCGATGGTTTCTGTCTCGGTTAACTCTCTAGCATCCACAGAACAGAGGCCAGCGAACGTGCAAGGTAGGTGGCTCCCCCTAGAGGGGTTTTGTGGTACTATTTCCATATCAGTATAAGGTATTTTGTGACGGGTACACTGATCCATCCAGCCTGGACCGCTTCTGTCTCGGTCAGCTCTCTAACGTCCACAGAACAGAGGCCAGCGAGCGTGCAAGGTAGGTGGCTCCCCCTAGAGGGATTTCATGGTACTATTCCATATCAGTATAAGGTATTTTGTGACGGGTACACAGATCCCTCCAGCGTGGACCGCTTCTGTCTCGGTCAGCTCTCTAACGTCCACAGAACAGAGGCCAGCGAGCGTGCAAGGTAGGTGGCTCCCCCTAGAGGGATTTCATAGTTCTCTGTCTATTCTAAATTGTATATAGGTAAGGGTATGCAGTTGGACTGCCTCTCTCTCTCTCTCTCTCTCTCTCTCTCTCTCTCTCTCGCTCTCGCTCTCTCTCTCTCTCTCTCTCTCTCTCTCTCTCTCTCTCTCTCTCTCTCTCTCTCTCTCTCTCTCTCTCTCTCTCTCTCCCTCTCTCCCTCTCTCCCTCTCTCTCTCTCTCTCTCTCTCCTCTCTCTCTCTCTCTCTCTCTCTCTCTCTCTCTCTCTCTCTCTCTCTCTCTCTCTCTCTCTCTCTCTCATATGGTTATCACCTAGTTCTCTCTCTATTTCTAGGTTACATATAGGTAAGGGTGTGCAGTTGGATTGCCCGGGGAGAGGGAGATGTGTGGATCAGATGTCTCAGCGACCACAGTGTTTTCGTCCAGAGTTACTACCTCGACCGGGAAGCGGGTCGGGCGCCTGGCGACGCTGTGCATAAAATATATCCCAGTGCATATATAAAGGTACGTCACTGAACAGAGTCTACTCCTGGATGCGAGATAATACAGCGAGATGCACAGAATCTTACAGACATTCCATACTCAATAATCTAGAATGAAACAAACCATAGATAATATTGAGACCATGAGATAACCATTATGTTTAGATTGATTCTAATATCATAGGAAATTAACCCATTTATGGGTAAGAAATCCTCTAGAAACAGTCGTCCGGATCTGTTATACTTTTGAAGGTAACTTTTGATTCTAAATTGTTCTTCCAAAATATTTGAAGGAGAGTTGTAGGTAATGTTCAGATTAACATTTCTCTTTCAAATATTTTGGGAATTTATGCTGCATTGATCTATTACCATTTTCAAAAGAATGACAGGTCCAGACGACACTGATCAATAGTGTTGGGACGATCATCGATTATAATCGATAATCAATCGTTTACCTCTCTGATTCTGATTAATCGATTACGAAACTGGCAATCGATAATAATCGGAAAAAGGTGACACCTAGTGACAAAATATAGAACTAAATGACAGACAAGTTGTCAGCTTTTCTTGCTATGAAATTAAGCTCCAAAAACACTTCAAAACGAAGTTAAGGTATGTGCTAATAGCAAGTAATTATCATACACTACCACTTATTATTAGCTCTAAACCTCTAGTACCCAATTACTGCAAAAGTGCGATGAACTGATTATGATCGATAATTGATCGTTGGCTGTAACTGATTATCGATCATGAAATTGCAACCGATTCCCAACCCTACTGATCAAGTAAATCTCCAGGATGAATGGATTTTTTTTATTTCAAAGGTGTTATCCCTTATGCTGCTGGTGGCTAATTTGGTCAATACAAAATAATGCAAAGATCCTGAAAAATTACTGAAACCCTGGCAAATGGGTACTCATCTGAGAGTACTCCACGAGAGCTTTCCAATGAATACCACATGACAGGGTTTAGATAGCTTACAAAAATCTTTGCATTCTTGTGCTTTGGAGGAAAGTAGCCTCGGCATTGGAAGGATTAATCGCTATCATTAAGCTTCTAATTAAAACATGATAAGTTGCCAAATACTCTGAATTTAAGCTGTATTGTTCTTTGTTCATTTAAACCATTAATGGTGAGAGATCCTCTAGAAATTGTCGTCTGGATCTATTATACTTTTGACAATAACTTTTGATTTGAAATTGTCCTTACAAAACAATTGTAGGAGATATGTAGGTAATATTCAGATTGACATTTCTCCTTCAAATATTTTCTCAACTATTCTTTCGTTTGAAAGATTTCATCATTTCCGTCATTTTCTTGCAGGTGTTTTGACCTTCGTCAGTGTCACCGTCAGATGCAGCAGCAGGCGGCGACGTCTCAGGCGGCTGCAGCGGCACAAGCGGCGGCAGTGGCAGGGAACGTGCCGGGACCGGCGTCCGTCGGAGGAATAGCGCCCGCCGTCAGTAAGTAACAATTCACCATCTTGTGTGTATAACCCATTCACACTTAGCAAGTATTGTCTTGTTCGCTCATATTTTTGAAAATAACTTGAAAATAAAGCAAAAGTTCACAAAATATTTGAAGGATATTTGTTGTTTGCCTTCTTATTAACATTTCTCCTTCAAATATTTTTCAAAAAATATTTTTGTTAGAATTTTTTTATCAAAATTGTCAGACCTGCTTTGGCTGCCGTGAGCATTAATGGGATAAAGTGGTGATTACTAGAAAAACATCTTACCATGTACCGTATTCTTCCGATTAAGCGCGCATGCCCAAATAAGCGCACAGGGCCTATTTTTCAAGGTTAGAGGATGAATGACCCGCGCAAATGTCACGAAAACTCGTAAAACTTCCCCCCCAGAAGAAGTAAGAAAAGCGGGGCAAGTTATGGTCATGTTCTGCTTGCCCGATTACCGTTCTTTGTCGAATTCACTTGCAAGTTGCAACAGGGCAAGTTATTATGTTACACACTGAGTACATCCCTCCAGATACACATTGACTGACTTTCTTGTCTTTAATTTGAGGTCTAAAAAATCAATTATATGCTTGAAATTGATATTTTAAGAAATTCGTCACAAAT
>OZ012701.1:18942107-18956308 GCA_963942565.1 Maea johnstoni | reverse complement strand
GGCGCTGTAGGACCAGTAACACCTAGCATCTACTGGTCCCGGCAAAATATTTACTGGCCCTACATTTTTTCTTAAATATAAGAAGAAAGAACAATGCATAAGATTCACCACCACACTTATCTTTATAAACTTTATCTTCATTTATTTCAAAAACAATTGGGGACATTCTCAGGGGGAAACTTTTTAACAAGAATGTCTCCAAATGTTCACTGGCCCTGTAGGACCAGTTCAGGTCTTTTTTTACTGGCCCGAAGCTGTTTTTGGGAATTTTTACTGGCCTGGGGCCATAGGTTCACCCTTAGCGTCGAGCCCTGCATTTCATACCCAATAATCATAATCTAGAATAAAACAAACCATAGATAATATTGAGACCATGAGATAACCATTATGTTTAGATTGATTCTAATATCATAGGAAATTAACCCATTAACGGGTAAGAAATCCTCTAGAAATTGTCGTCTGGATCTGTTATACTTTTAAAGGTAACTTTTGATTTCAAATTGTTCTTACAAAATATTTGAAGGAGAGTTGTAGGTAATGTTCAGATTAACATTTCTCTTTCAAATATTTTGGGAATTTATGCTGCATTGATCTAATACCATTTTCAAAAGAATGACAGGTCCAGACCACACTGATCAATAGTGTTGGGACGATCATCGATAATCAATCGATAATCAATCGTTTACCTCTCTGATTCTGATTAATCGATTACGAAACTGGCAATCGATAATAATCGGAAAAAGGTGACACCTAGTGGCAAAATATAGAACTAAATGACAGACAAGTTGTCAGCTTTCTTGCTATGAAATTAAGCTCCAAAAACACTTCAAAACGAAGTTAAGGTAGGTGCTAATAGCAAGTAATTGTCATACACTATCACTTATTATTAGGCTCTAGACCTCTAGTACCCAATTACTGCAAAAGTGCGATGAACTGATTATGATCGATAATTGATCGGTTGGCTGTAACTGATTATCGATCATGAAATTGCAACCGATTCCCAACCCTACTGATCAAGTAAATCTCCAGGGATGAATGGATTTTTTTTATTTCAAAGGTGTCATCCCTTATGCTGCTGGTGGCTAATTTGGTCAATACAAAATAATGCAAAGATCCTGAAAAATTACTGAAACCCTGGCAAATGGGTACTCATCTGAGAGTACTCCGCGAGATCTTCCAATGAATACCAACATGACAGGGTTTAGATAGCTTACAAAAATCTTTGCATTCTTGTGCTTTGGAGGAAGGTAGCCTCGGCATTGGAAGGATTAATCGCTATCATTAAGCTTCTAATTAAAACATGTTAAGTTGCCAAATACTCTGAATTTAAGCTGTATTGTTCTTTGTTCATTTAAACCATTAATGATGAGAGATCCTCCAGAAATTGTCGTCTGGATCTATTATACTTTTGACAATAACTTTTGATTTGAAATTGTCCTTACAAAACAATTGTAGGAGATATGTAGGTAATATTCAGATTGACATTTCTCCTTCAAATATTTTCTCAACTATGCTTTCGTTTGAAAGATTTCATCATTTCCGTCATTTTCTTGCAGGTGTTTGACCTTCGTCAGTGTCACCGTCAGATGCAGCAGCAGGCGGCGACATCTCAGGCGGCTGCAGCGGCACAAGCGGCGGCCGTGGCGGGAAACGTGCCGGGTCCGGCGTCCGTCGGAGGAATAGCGCCCGCCGTCAGTAAGTAACAATTCACCTTCTTGTGTGTATAAAGTGTGGTGATGACTAGAAAAACATCTTACCAATCAGGGTTTGACTTTCCCAGGGACCCAGGGTCATACGCCCCTAGATTTTGCTGTGGGCCCCTCGATTTTTCAGGCTAGGGGCCCAAAATAGTATGTTTACATCCCCTCCCAGATACACATTAACTGACTTTCTTGTCTTTAATTTGAGGTCTAAAAAATCAAATATATGCTTGAAATTGATATTTTAAGAAATTCGTCACAAATTTTTTTGGATGTCCTGGAAGGTGATTTTTGAGGGTTTGGGTGTCCGAGTGATGCCCAGACGCCCTTTTGGCAAAGACTTGACTGAGCTCCTCCTTTTCCATTAATCCAGGTTTATCGGCGGCCGCAGGTCTCGGTGTGGACGATCTGCGCAGACTGTGCATCCTGCGTCTGAGTTTCCTTTCTCTACACCTATAGTACACATTGACTAAGTTCCTTGTTGTCTGTTATTCCAGGTTTATCGGCGGCTGCAGGTATCGGTGTGGACGATCTGCGCAGACTGTGCATCCTGCGTCTGAGTTTCCTTTCTCTACACCTATAGTACACATTGACTAAGATCCTTGTTGTCTGTTATTCCAGGTTTATCTGCGGCTGCGGGTATCGGTGTGGACGATCTGCGCAGACTGTGCATCCTGCGTCTGAGTTTCGTGAAGGGCTGGGGCCCAGACTACCCCCGGCACAGTATCAAGGAGACGCCATGTTGGATCGAGGTCCATCTCCACCGCCCCCTACAACTCCTCGACGAGGTACTACAGGCCATGCCCATAGGCGAGACAAGGAGCCAGAGGAGCTTCCTGCTCGGCTAATACTAGGCGAGTCAAGGAACCAGTACTAGGCGTGACAAGGAGCCAGAGGAGCTTCCTGGTCGGCAAATACTAGGCGAGTCAAGGAACCAGTACTAGGCGTGACAAGGAGCCAGAGGAGCTTCCTGCTCGGCTAATACTTGACGAGACAGAGAACCAGTACTAGGCGAGACAAGGAGCCAGAGGAGCTTCCTGCTCGGCTAATACTAGGCGAGTCAAGGAACCAGTACTAGGCGAGACAAGGAACAAGAGAAGCTTCCTGCTCGGTTAATCGACGTAAATGGCGTATAAGGAACTACATTGACTGGAGCCACTTTCTCGGCTAATTCACATTGACTCTAATGCCTGTAGGCGAGGCACGGAACCTAATTGACATTCATGCCTAAAGGCGAGGCAAGGAACCAGAGTAGCTTCCTGCTCGGCTAATTCACACATGGACACTTGTGCTTATATTGGAGACAAAGAACCCCATTGACGTTAATGCTTCCTCCTCAACTATTACTAAGGGAATAGTGTCGTTCATGTGAGACAAGGAACCAGAAGAACTTCCTGCTCGACTAGTACACACATTTACGTTAATGCCCATAGGCGATGCAGGGAACCTTATTGACATTCTTGTCCATAGGCGAGACAAGGAACCTAGGGAGCTTCCTGCTCGGCTAATACTAGGTGAGGCAAGGAACCGTATTGACATTCATCCCCATAGGCGATACAAGGAACCTAAGGAGCTTCCTTTTCATCTTACACCCACATTGTCGTTAATGCCCATGGGGGAGACAAGGAACCAGAAGAGCTCCTCGTCTGATTCACACATTGACGTTAATGCGAGACAGGGAACTACATTGATATTCATGACTATAGGCGAGATAAGGAACCGGAGGAGCGCTATGACGATAATGCCCATTGGTGAGGCAAGGAACTAGGCAGTTTTTGCGTGGTACTCCACTTCCCTCCACTGCTTACAACTTGCTAGTCTCGACTTTGCCTAAATATGGCAGAAAAGTGACAATTAAATGAAATTTCAATTCCAGTTTCGCTTTCCTGTGGAAGTTGAAGGACTAATTCACAGCTGTGGGTAATTGTTTTGAGGCATTTTTCTCCACAGATATTTCATGACTAGTCGTGATAATTTTCCTGTATGCCTGGTGCTTCGAGGATAATAACTGCTTTAAGGCTTTTTACATTGTCATCATTAGAAATCATGAATAGAAAGCATTGTCTAGAGTAAATTAGCAGTTTTATGTGTTTGGACTGTTCTAACCCTGAGATGTATGTATGTATTTATATATATGTATATATATATATATATACATGAATATTTAGATTTAAATATCTAGATATTTAGATATAAATATATAAATTTATATATATATATATATATATATATATATATATATATATATATATATATATATATATATATATATATGTATATATATATATATATGTATATATATATATATATGTATATATATATATATATGTATGTATATATATATATATATATGTATATATATATATATATATATATATATATATATATATATATATATATATATATATATATATATATACATATATATATATATATATACACACACACACACAGGTCAGCTTTTCTGCTCTCAGAGTTAGGATAGGTCAAATATCATGAATGTGTATATTGTCTTGTATTTATATGGTAAAATAGCTTTTGATACGTGTCATTTCATCATTTTGTTCATAATAGAAATATCAATGGGATTTATCGGTGTAGTGATATTAGTACATATATATACATACATATTGGGGGGTCTGGGGTGGGGAAATTGTATACAAGGATGTCTTAGTTATTGATTTCCAATTGATATTTGGGCATTGAGGGTTCACCTATCAACTTAATGCTTCCTGAATACCTTGATAATCTGTCAAATTGAGTATGACTTGACCCTTGTGGCGCCAAAGTGTGAAATTTTTCTCTCTAACGAATGGAATTTTGAGAAATATCTGATGGAGAAATGGTGATTGCTAACTGACTGACTCTCTCTTTCAAATATTCCATACAAAAAATAATTTCATTTAAAAGATTTATAACTGAAAGTTTGGTTGTCATTCTGAGAAGTAGATCATTTACCTTTAGGTATTATGATATATGTATATATATATATATATATATATATATATATATATAGAGAGAGAGAGAGAGAGAGAGAGAGAGAGAGAGAGAGAGAGAGAGAGAGAGAGAGAGAGAGAGAGAGAGAGAGAGAGAGAATGCTGCAGGGGGCATGTGAGAAAGTTGCCAGTGACACTGAGTTAGGCGGTGGTTTTCACTGGTGACTGCGGTTCCTACACCATTTACAACTAGCTAGTTACGACTAAGCTGCTATATGGCAAAAAAGGGACAAAAAATAACAAATTTCCCCCAAGAATTGTACTCCAAATCATCGGTGTATTTTGGTATTCCAGGCTCATAAGTTGGTTAGGAATGAACTCAGTATTGTTACTAGTGTCAGAGCCCAGGGTTTGAATTTTGTTGATGTATCAGGAATGTGTTTTTAAGGATTTTTTACGAGTATATTGCATGTACATTTCCCTGGGGCTGGGAGTAGACGATCATGCATGTAATTATGAACCCTTATGCTACTGATGGCTAATTTCGCCAATACTAAATAATGCAATTAACCTGAAAAATCACTGAAACCCTGGCAAATGGGTACTCATCTGAGAGCACTCAGTGAGACCTATCCAATGAGTACCAACATGACAGGGTTTAGATGATTTTCAAAAATGTTTGCGTTTTTGTGCATTGGACGAAAGTAACCTTGGCATTGAGAGGGTTATTATCATTAACTGCCTTGTCTGAGTTTCTAGGAATAAACAATGAGTGTGGCTTATACCTATTTTAATGGTTGTTATCTAGTTTATGGCACACACATACATACAGGCTTAGGGACATCCTCATATCAAATTAGCTTGATTTTCTTACAACTCTTAATTACCGAGAATTTACGGTTATCATGATTTTGATGGTTGTTATTAGCTACTGTGTAAATTGCAAACAAATAGACGCATTATAGATGTCATCCTCATCAACATCTATGGATTAGCTTGTAATATGCGAAAATCCAACCTGTCCTGGTCGTATTAAGTATATGGTATACAAATAGTAGTCAATTAAAATGTCATCTTCATCAAATTGTCTTCATTCTCTTCTATGTATTAATTCACCCTTTCTTTTGATTGATTATGCTGCAACTTGCTAGATCTTTCTCACTGGCCATATATATATATAAATAAATATATATATATATATATATATATATATATATATATATATATATATATATATATATATATATATATATATATATATATATATATATATATATTATATACCTATATATATATACCTATATATATATACACACATATATATACATACATATGTATGTACGTATGTAGGCACGTTCTGCCTTAAATAGCTCTCTCCCTGCTGATAAGTTATAGAAAATACAGGATGACTTTCATTTCAATACTGACAAGATTATCTTCATGTGTATAAGGGAATAAATAATTGAATCAGACAAGCCATATGCAGTGGGTTTTTTTATAAGTTTTTCATTTTGAAATGCTGAATTCAGGTTTCTTTAAAGTTATGTGCAATTTAACCCTTATTCTGCTGGTGGCTAATTAGGCGAAAACAAAATGATACAAAAACCCTGAAAATGACTGAAACCCTGGCATATGGGTACTCATATGAGAGTGCTCAACAGGAGCTTTCCAATCAATACCAACATGACAGGGTATAATGGTTTAAAAAAATATTTGTGTCCTTGTGCATTTGACGAAAGATTTTTGAAAGCCATTGAAACCCTGTCCTGAAGGTATTCATGCAACAGCTCGCAATGAATACTCTCCGATCACTATTCATGTGCCAGGGTTTCAATCATTTTTCAGGCTTTTTGTACCATTTTCTATTGGCTAAATTAGCCACCAGCAGAAAAAGGGTTACAACCAGATTGAAATAAGGATTTTTTACCCCTTCCGCTGCCACAAACAAACAAACACTCACACACACACACACACACATACATACATATATATATATATATATATATATATATATATACATATATATATTTACATGAAAGTAACACTACATGCACTCTTACATGCATGTGGGATAATCAAATTCATTTAAAGAATGTGAGCCTGGTTCGCCAATATAAAAGACCCCTACATGGCTCGAAGAGTAGAGAATTTGTGCTCGAAGGTTTATTTTGATTTGCCACATGACTGGTGGACGTAGATTTTATAAATCTGTTAAACATGAACATCCTGGTTCTGGATTGTAGCCTTCATGGCTGAGCTGTAATGTATCACACACTGACTGCTTGCTGTGTCTCATCACTGCACAAGGTCTGCTCGAAGGCTGGGCAGTGAAGAACTCCCAGGTGACAAAGCCATGTTCCCAGACTGTTATGAGACTGCAGAAGTCTATTGCATATAGCAGAGTTCCGTATAAGCCAAGTACAGCTTGTCATTTCTACATGAGAAAAACACAATTATTAATGGCTATCAGCAATATTATTAAAATACATTGATTTATTTCTAGTATTCTGTACATCTAGGTCTTCCGGTGACAGCAGAGTGGTCTAAGGCATGAACTTAGGGTTAGGGGATGATTTCCACCAGGTTCCCTGGTTCTTCCCTTACAACTGCATAGTCAAAATCTAGCTGAGAGGGATGACAACTGAAATTACAAACTCTGTTCTTTAGCACTTATTCTGCCATATTGCAGATGAATCATACCTAGATAGTTACATAGAAAGCTACAGGAGACTAGAGTTCAAAGATGAAACCATTCACTATTCTAAAGCCACTGGCAATCTTAAAGCCTTTGGGCAGCAGTAACTGAACCCAAGCAGGAGTTAGAGACAGCAACCAGTCAGTCACCATTAAGCTATTGGGCATGCACGCCCCTTGTAATGAACATAATGATACTAAAAGAAATAAGTACAGTAGTTATACTGTTAATATGTGTTGGTGATAATGAGGATACTCAATGAAGCTGTTCTGGCAGCGGCATAGATGAAACCAGGTTATTGAGCCAGTAAAACGATGCATAGCCATACCATAGAAATTTACTTTCACTTTGTATAGTGTGCTTTTTTCTTTTGGAATTTACTCTGATCTAGAGTTAAGGTTACAACACACACAATTGATATCTACAGAGAAGGCTAAAAAGTGATGAAGTTTGACCTCACTTCAGGACAAAGGTTAATAACGTTACATTGAGTGAAGGTTCTAGATGGACTTTTATAAAAAAGAAGGTCAGTTGTTCTGTTTATATATATGAATCAGCATGCTGGCCTAATCAGGTCAGAGTGGCATATCATAAATAGCTAACCTTCATAAGCAGGAACATTTTCACCTTCATTCAGCATACAGCGCTGACAGAGAAAACAAGCTGAATCATGGTGACTGGATTGAGGCCTCTAGAAAATCTAGTGGAATGTCCACTCTGTCTAGAGGGCTACAAGACACCAAGAATGTTGCCCTGCGAGCACTGCCTAAAACAGCATATTAGTATAAATTCAAAACCAGGAGGTACATTTCAGTGTCCAAACTGTAGACAAGAAGTTGGCATTCCTAAAGAAGGTACAGCTGGGTTTCCTATACGTTTACCTTAAACAAACTACAAGACGCACTGGCCAATCTAGATAAACTGAAATGCAGCAACTGTCGGAAATCTGGCACCACCAAGATGTGCCTGCTTTGCCTTCAGTGCTTTCCTTCACACCATCATTCTACATCAGAAATCAGCACGGACGACCCAACTGCCGAGCTGGGAGGAGCATTTGGGGGATTTGATAGGATTATTCCGTAAAGCATTTTCTGTAAAAAACACTCTAATAAACAAATAAGTCTCTATTGCATAGATTGCAAAGAGGCCATCTGTACTACATGTAGTACAAATGACCACAAACAACATGCTATAATAGGCCAAGAGACTCCCGAAGCCATGAAATTGATACAAGGAAAACAAAAGCTAGATACTAAATCTATAAAGGAGCTAGTACAGACACTGCATACAAGTTACATTAGATCTTTCTCTGGCGTTGAATCCATTTACAGTCTCAAAAGTACAGAACCTGTGGCATCAGCAAGAAATCTCCCTCAGAAGCCAGTTCTCATCCACCAACTTCCACGTGAAGAATATGAAAGTATTCGTGATATTGCTATATGTGAGGATGGAGAAGTGTATATTACTACCAACAGAGGTGTAAAGGTATACCCCACTGCTGGCGTCTACACATATACACTTGCTCATAATGCTGATGCCAGCGGCATTGCTGAGTTACCAGGTGATAAACTAGCCATCAGTTTTGAAAGTGATAGAACAGTCAAGGTCTTCAGCAAGGATTGGAGTTATATTCACACAGTAGCTGCAGGTCACGAAGGACCAGGGAGGATGGCACTGTTACATAATGGTGCTTTAGCTGTTTGTTATCCTGATGAGAAGTGTGTTAGAGTATTCAAAGATTGTAAGAAGTGTGCCAAGGTTGTGTCTGTCATCAGGAGGTTTACATTTGAGAGAAGCAAGCAACAGCCTACCTCCAGGCCGCATAATCAGGAATTGGCGTACCCATGGCATCTAACAGCTCATGGTGAGAATGGCCTGGTTGTGTCAGACTTGTGGGCCAACGCTGTCTATGCCTTCACACGAAAAAAAGGTGAATACACCTGTCAGTGGATGTATGGTGGTGAACAAGGCAGAGAAACAGGCATGCTGAACATGCAATTTGGTGTGGCTACAGACAGTCAGGGCAGGGTTCTCATTGCTGACCGTAATAACCACAGGGTGGTCCTGTTCTCTCATGATGGAGAGATGCTGATGGAGCTCCTCACACAGGTGGATGGTTTGGACTGTCCTTATGCTGTGGCAGTAGGGGCAGGGAAACTTGCTGTCCTGTGTGGGAATAAAGGGATTGAGATATATACCTATATGTAAAAACTGATTCACACAATTCAGAGCTACCAAGATTTAGAAAATATATATATATATATATATATATATATTTATGGATACTAAATGTGGTCATATCTATGCTATCTATCAGTTGTAAATCCATTGGATGAAATGAATTCTTTAGTTAGCAAATAAAAACGGCATCTTGTAAATAATTTCTTATTTGAATTGAAAATATCTGCTCCAAATACAAATATTTTGTTCACTGTAATATATCTTTTCATTAATGGAATGTAGTGTATTGTAATGTGTTACCTTGGATTTGAGTAAGATGAAAAATGAACAAAACGAAATGTGGTGTGTATTTAGTCATATGTTATGTAGTGTTATGAAGAGAGTGTTACTAGTACCTAAGATTTGAGTAAAATGCAAAATAATGTGTAGTGTATTGTCTTTTTTGTTTTTAAGTAATACTAAGTGTCATATTTGTATGCATTCATTCTTTACTGTCATTTTCCCACTATGTCTAGCAGTGTTAATTTACTTGCCAGAGTAAAATGAGGATCGGCTGAAAAAGCAATTAACTATGACAATGAAATTCCATAAATGAATCCCTGAGTGTGTGTGTAGCGACACTAACCTAGAGAACCAAGTACATATATTATTAATAGGGTGTGAGTCATACCCCATGAGAGATATCACCAATATTGTTAGGCCCTAGTGGATATTAATTCAGACATGAATGGGGTAAGAGTCAGACACTATATCAGATATCACCAATATTGCTAGGCCCTAGTTGGTCAATCTAGTCATAATGGGTTATGAGTTATTCACTATGCCATGGTGATGGCTGTGTGTTCCAAATCGTTGCCACTGACTGCTCGCTGTCTCTCACCACTGAGGGCCTGCCTTGATGGCTACATGGTCTAAGGCGTTGCCACTGACTGCTCGCTGTCTCTCACCACTGAGGGCCCACCCTGATGGCTGTGTGGTCTAAGGCATTGCCACTGACTGCTTGCTGTCTCTCACCACTGAGGGCCTGCCCTGATGGCTGAGTGGTCTACGGCATTGTCACTGACTGCTCGCTGTCTCTCACCACTAAGGGCCCGCTCTGATGGCTGTGTGGTCTAAGGCTGTACAAATCCCTGTTTAAATCCTGGCTGGGGTATGTGAGGTAGTTGCCAATACCTTGGGGTTAGGCAGTTGTTGTCATCTCTAACCACTGCCAGGGTTCGAATCCTACCTGTGGTATGTCAGGAGTTAGCTGTAATATGGCAGAAAAAGTGAGGAAAAATGGAAATTCCAAATCTTTTTTATGCTTGCATGGCCCAAAACCCCATTTGGAATGTCGTTTTTATCCCATTTTCTTCCTCCATATTGCTGCTATTGGTGGAGGAAACCGAAGTACCCAGCAAAAACCACAAGTCACTGGCAACTTTCTCACATGCCCCAGGGGGGGTTTTGAACCCAGGAAGTGGTGAGAGACAACTAGCAGTCACAGTCAGTGGCAGTGCCGCCTAAGACTATACAACCATCAAGGCAGGTCCTCAGTGTCAGAGACAGCTATCAGTCAGTGGCAATGCCTTACCACACGGCCATCAAGGCAGGCCCTCCCAAAACCCCAAGGACTCTTACTGATTTTGGCAGTTTCAAAGTTTATGGCATACAGTCTGTGCATTTTTTATACTACTTGTATCAAATTATCTTATATTTTTGTTTTTGGGGCATCGCAGATACCATCTGAGGTCTTTGTACTTATTGTATTTTCCGTGTTTCCATCATGGGTGATAATTGATTTGTGGTTTTATTTTCTTTTTATGTTCTTTAGTTAATGGCAATAGCCCTGTGAAGCTAGTTATTTTGCAATTACTTTGTTTCATTATAAAGGATTACCAGATCAAAATGTTGCACATTTTTATACAGCATGTATAGAGTTGGGTTTTTATATTACTTGAGATACAATATACAGAATAACTATCTATAACCATGTTTTCTTAACCTTAAATCAGCACAATATTGAAGCAACATGGTCATGTATCAAAGCCGTAGAATTTCTTTTTTGTAGAATTTTTAGTTTTTTTCAACCTAAAATATGATTCTTTACTGTCCATTTTGCCAAGAACTGCATTTTTGATGAAAAAAATATCAACTTAATTTTTGAGAAAAAATTTGCTTTCTTTGAAAAGGCAAATGGCGGTAGCCGATTTTCAGCTTCGCGACCTTTTTGACCTTTGTTGACCTTAAATGACCTTTCAGAGTTGACCAATCAAAAGGTGGCTGGTCTTAAAATTTGCAGAATGAAAAGTTGCACGTGTAGGTGCCTCATTTGTTGAAATTGACCCAAAATAACTGAAGTTATGATAAAAAGTTTTACCCCCACCCCCATATTTTATCCAAATTTGGCCTCCTGAAGGATTCTGTATACCATATGGTTATAGGGTTGATAAAAAAATTGTCCAACACTTAGAGATTAGCATCCGGCAGTTTCTACCACCTGAGGATCTCTATATTGCATTTCTAACATAAAACCATGCAGGAATCAACATTGCAAGGTTCACCTATTTGGCTAGTTGACTATTATATTATGTATAGCTTTGTATGCTCTGCTCTTTCGGTATTTTCATGTGCTATGGTGTGGGTATTGTAAAATTCCAAATTGTTGGCTAATTGTAGACAGATTTACTTCCGTATGGAGATTCTCATCTGAGAGTACTCAGTGAGAGCTATCTGATGAATACCAACATGACAAGGTTTTTATGATGTTCAAAAATCTTTGCATTCTTGTGCTTTTGACAAAAGTAGCATTAGTATTGGAAAGGTTAATTTATCTTTTCTCTTGATTGATTCTGCTGTTGATTTCTAGATATTTCTCACTGGCCACACACACACACATATATATATATATATACACTCAGGTACAGAGGGGGGCCGCACCTTCGTTACGTATTTCGCGGAAGAAGGGGTCTTTTTTTAAGACCTCCGCATGTCCGCGATTTTGTAAAAGAAGGGTACTTTTTTGTACCCAGGTACGAAGTATGGGGGTCAAAATCCCCTTACAATCCACGAAATATACGCAGCTCTGACGCCGAGTGACTACCGAAGTGACTGGGCTTCCGAGTTTGCTGCCGCCACTTGCTGCCGCTAAACTAGCAGAGGATTATAAAATCTTAAGTTAGAATACTTGTTCCCGTTCATCCAATGTCAGTGTTTTGATAAAAGAAGGAGTGTTTATTAAGTGGAAAAAATCAGCGTTTTATTAAAATAAGGGTGCTTTTTTGGCCAGAAATCAGTGCTTTAGGGTTTTTTTTTAATTTTGATAACGAACATATGCATCCCCCTAAATACCCAAGGCCCCCCCCCCCCCCCCCCCCCCGGGGATCAATATCACTATCGTTTTATCAAGTATATTATTCTAAAATTATCAACATACACATATGTGTATATTGATAATTGATCAATTGTTTCTATCGCAGCAGCCGTCTCCATTTGTATTGTACAATCACGGCGGCCATCTTGCTTCTCGTAAGAAATCTATACTCGGCATAGGTATTCCTAAAATAAATTCGACAGGTAAGTATGCTAATTATGATATGATACATTGGTAACTTATTCATGAGTTACCAATGTATCATACTATAATAGTTTTGTGAAGTTATTGAACGTATTTTTCTTCATTTCAGTCTCGACCATCTAGACTGAAATTCACCGACCGACGCGCCATCACCTCTAGTGGTGGATAGCGTAACTAAGCACCCAATAGATCGCGTGCGATAAGATTGCGAGTGCGATACCAGTTCGCATATTCGGGAAATATACGCACTCGCGAACTTTGCCTGTTCTACAGTATATACATATATATTTAAGTTTTGCCTTATTTACAAATACATGTAAAGGCCCGAATTTCCTTGCTTTCTCCCACTGATAAATTATAGAAAATACTGACAGGATAATCTTCATTTTAATAGGAGAATAAAGAAAAAACAAGTAAACAATTTGTGGTATTTCATCAGTTTATTACTTGAAACTGCAGTATTCAGTTCTGTGCAACTTAAAAACAGGAAAAGGCAATATAAACATGCAGTGTTTCATTAGTATTTAACACTATTGTATTCAGAATGTTTCTTTACCCTTATGCTGCTGGTGGCTAATTTTGCCAATACAAAATGATGCAAAAACCCTGAAAAATGACTGAAACCCTAGTAAATGGGTACTCATCTGAGAGTACTCAATCAGAGCTTTCCAATGAATACCATCATGACAGGGTTTAGATGATTTTCAAACATCTTTGCATCCTTGTGCTTTGGATGAAAGTGGCCTTAGAATTGGAAGAGTTAAAAGGGTCTGTTCAACTTAGAAACAGGATCAAGTATTATACAAGACTCAATGGTACAGTGGCAACATTGCCGGCCTGAGTGCTGGGAGGCGTGGGGTCCAGAGTTCAATCCCAGGCCGGGTCAAGTAGGGGTTTGATTCCTCTTTAAACTGGGGCAACTGCCGAAAACTTTCATTTCTTACTCCTTATTGTCTGTCGCCCAATTATTGGGAGAGATTACCTTGAAGAGTTTCATATTCATTTCATATCATCGTTCATGCTATCTGTGTCGTCTGCATATACATAAAAGCTCTTCTTCTTACATGTCTGAGCCACCCTAAAAAAAAAAAGGATCCAGTATTAAAAGATTCTCCTCACTGACAGATTAATCT
>OZ012701.1:18919607-18937107 GCA_963942565.1 Maea johnstoni | reverse complement strand
AGTGAACCTATGGCCCCAGGCCAGTAAGAATTCCCCTAAATGCCCTTGGGCCAGTAAAAAAAGACCTCAACTGGTCCTACAGGGCCAGTTAACAATTGGGGACTTTCTTGATAACAAGTTTCCCCCTGAGAATGTCCCCAAATGTTTTGAAATATATGACGATAAAATAGAAGAAAAATAATGTTGTGGTGAATTTTATGCATTGTTTTTCCTTATTATGTTAAAGAAAAAAATGTAGGACCAGTAAAATTTTTGCAGGACCAGTAAATACTAGGTGTTACTGGTCCTACAGGGCCATTAACATTTTGAGTTGGTGTTGAGGCCTGGTTTAATAAATGGGGACTCCAGGAGTGGGCAAATTCTGCATTAATATTCTGCCCCAATATCAACACGGTATACAGTAATGAAAACAGGCAGGCCATACCGTATTCTTCCGATTAAGCGCACGGTGCGGATAGAGGTTGGGAAATTTTTCTGAAGTAGGGGTATTGGCGGTCTTCTGTTTTACCGCACACCTCAATGATTGCCGATCAGAGAGCATTGGCCGCTATTGCGCCTTTGCGCTCTCGCTGTTCAGTTAGCTTCAGACGTTTGCAGCTACAATCTCGCACGTGAGATTGTTAATTGGTCAATAGTACGATCATGCGGCAAATATGAACAATGAGAGCGCAAAGGAACTGCTGAAATTGCGGAATTCAGCGCTGGTTTGTAGACACGGCAAGAGGAAAGGTATGTAATTTTGCTTTTCTTACTTCTTCTGGGGGGAAGTTTTACGAGTTTTT
Organism: Maea johnstoni; assembly: GCA_963942565.1. Taxonomy (NCBI): domain Eukaryota; kingdom Metazoa; phylum Annelida; class Polychaeta; order Spionida; family Magelonidae; genus Maea; species Maea johnstoni. Next base: position 18,936,325 of record OZ012701.1, on the reverse strand, counting down.
TGTGACATTTGCGCTGGTCATTCACCCTCTAACCGTGAAAAATAGGCCCTGTGCGCTTATTTGGGCATGTGCGCTTAATCGGAAGAATACAGTATATGGTATTTCATTAGTCTATTACTTATAACTGCGGTATTCTGAAGTAGCCTTAAAGTCCTGTGCATCTTGAAAAGAGTATAAGACCATAATAAAACTACCTCCTCACTGTTAACCCTTAAGCTGCTTGTGGCTAATTTGGCCAATACAATTGATGCAGAAATCTTGAAAAATGACTAAAACCCTGGCACAAGGATACTCATCTGGGACTACTCGGCGAGAGCTTTCCAATGAATACCAACATGACAGGGTTTAGATGGGTTTCAAAAATCTGTCCTTTTGATGAAAGTAGCCTCACCATTGGAAGTGTTAAACAAAATCATCTTTAGAAAGAGTATTCTAAATAAACATGTCAACCAACATTACTGTTACAGACAATTTGTGAATTAAACAAAACTCCAATGAAGCAATTTAATGCAATTTTACCTGTACAAAAGAACCTCAGCCATATTCCAAGGCCAATGATAAACTTTATGAATATAATATACTTTATCTGCTGAATGTCAGATATTCTATCATTTAATATGTAATCCCTAGATGTTTACATTAAGCCCTAGAAGTTCATTAAGAGCCAAAGAAATTAATCACAATTGGAAGTTTATTTCCGTCATGTATTTCATCAAGACAGCGGTAGAGTAGAATATATCAAGTCAAACTGCACTGCTGGAATTTTAAATTAAAGTGAACAAGTTCTATCAAATGTTCTCTTTAAAAATCGTCATGTTCGCTGTCAGTGGCGACCTCTGGTGGTGGAGATAGAGAAGTTCCGAGACGCTCGGAAATCTCCCTGATACTCTCCTCCGTGATTTCGCTGATCTCCGACGCCGACTTCTCAAAACTGTCCTCATATCTCACACTTTCCATGCTCTTTATTTCCTCCGCTTCGGGAGATTTCATATTCGGAGGCACTTCCTGTTCCTGGTCATGTGATGTGTCATGTGACCTATCATGTGACATGTCATGTGACCTCAGCTGTGGAGATTGGGTGTGCTCGCTTGCAGTGGCGTACGATTGCGACCGCTGCGAAAGCTGCGCATGAGAACGCTCGGATGGTGCCTCGGAAGCATGCGAGCGTTTTGATTGGCCATCGGAAGCATGCGAATGTTTTGATTGGTTGGAGCGCTGAGAGCGTTTGGATCTGCGGGATCCTTTTGACGAAGCCTTCGAGGTATGTCTTGATGAATTTTCGGAATCCTCGCTGTTGGATTTTTCCCTCGTTTTACTCGGGGCAGAGTGGAAAGTTATGGGCGCGGGCGCTAGGGAGATATCGACTCCCGAGTCCTCCACTTGGGGCGCTTTTAAAGGTATCATCTGCTTCACCTCCTGGCCACCAGATGTCACCACCTGTTCACTCTCGCTCCTAGGTGGAGCCACTAGCGGTTGACCTGCTGAAGCGCCCTCTGTCGCACTCAGAAGGCTCGGGGTTTCTCGCAGAACTTTTTGAAAGAGGGCATCACCCTTAAGTACCTCGGTTTTCTGGGACGGTCTCTCTGCGCCCATGGTAGGGTCTTGAGAGGGTTGATAGTTTTGTGGTATGAGGTTCGGGTGCACCCCTGCTCCTAGAACGCCCTGGTAAGCCTGGGTAGTGCCACTTGTGGTATCACTAAAGGGTGCTGCAAAGGGTGCTTGAACCGAAACCGGACCCACTGGTCGGGTACTGGGATGGCTGATGAGGGTGGTGGTTGGAACCGGGGTTGATATGGCCATACCCCCTCCGTACCCGTTCATGCCTATTCTGAGGGCGTCCAGGGTGATATCACTGGGTACCCGTGCCGCAGCCCCAACCGGCACCCTGAAATCCCGGGAGATATTCCCTGCAGAGAATGATGTCCCGTCTCGCCTCGCCGGTCCCGCACCAACTCCAAATGGCATCTGTGATTGGTCAATTCCGCCCAGTTTAATCAGCTGACCCAGGCTGAAATGAGAAAAACACACAATTCAAAAATAAAACAAAGAAAAAATTGATACATAAAATAAATAAATAATGCTACTGATAAGAACTACTAGAAAAATATACAGTCCCAACTTTAGTTAAAGGGTAAATGCACCATCATGATGATTTAGGTTCAAAATGTACCTATAGTGTCACCTTTCAAATAAGACCACCCGTAAGTCTGTCCTCCTCAGCACTCCTCAGTTATGGCTTATGAAAATGCGTAAAAAACAGGCATGGAGGCTGACATTATCAGGGCAGGGCACATTTTAAGCACCACTTCTGATCGGTCGAGATATATCAGTGGCAGGAAGTGACTAGGCACATTTTGAACCTATATCATCATGATGGTGCATTTGCCCTTTAATTTGCCCTCATTTAACCCAAACACATTAATTTCGGTGGCATTTATTCATATAAAAGAATTTCAGCAAACTCAGTGGAGAAATGACCACAAGAAGCCAGCCAACAACTCCCCTTGAAATAAATTATCAACCCTTATGCTGCTGCTGGCTAATTTGGCCAATAGAATATAATACAAAAAACCCTGAAAAATTACTGAAACCCTGGCACATGTGTATTCATCTGAGAGTGATCAGTGAGAGCTATCCAATGAATACCAACAATATATGATAGGGTTTAAATGGTATTCAAAAAATCTTTGCGTTCTTGTGCTTAATTTGGACAAAAGTAGAAGGGTGGAAGGGTTAATTGATGCTTAATCATGAAGTTATTTGCAAAAGTATCATAGGTCCAGACGTTTCAAAAACTGTGACTGGCTGATTGTGATGAGTTATGAAATTAGGAATTGTTAACCCTTATGCTGGTGGTGGCTAATTTGGCCAATACAAAATGATGCAAAAAAAAACCCAAGAATGACCGAAACCATGGCACATGGGTACTCATCTGAGAGTACTCAGCGAGAGCTATCCAATGAATACCAACACAACAGGGTTTAGATGGTTTCAAAAAATCTTTGCATCTTTGTGCTTTGGACGAAAGTAGCCTCAGCATTGAAAGGGTTAAATGATACGATACATTACCCATTCAATATCAATACTTAGTATTGCACTAAGTACCGGTACCGACCCAGCTTTGACATTGTTTAACCCATTCACACTCAAGAGTTTCTCTAGAAATATTGTCTGCTACTTTCATACTTTTGGAAATAATTTGGGAATGAATCGAAACTTTGCAAAATATTTCAAGGAGAGTTGTTGTTTATCTTCTGATCAACATTTCTCCTTCAAATGTTTTCAAAAAAATGCTTTAGTAAGGAAAATACAGAATTATCAGGCCTCTTTTGGCCACCCTGAGTGTAAATGGGTTAAAGTATTCTTTTTCGGTCTCATCTATTCAGACTTACCCAGCGTCTCGGAGCATGTCCAGGAAGGAGTGGAATTGTCTGAATGTTGTCTCAATGCTCTCTAGAACTGTATCATCCTCTAGAAGACTGTTCCTACTCGCCTTCGCATCTACAACTTCCTGTTGCAGACCTGCCTTCTCCAACATCAACTGAAACAATACAATACAAAACAATACAATATAATACAAAACAATACAATACAATACAATACGGTATCGTCCCCTAGAAGACTGTTCCTACTCGCCTTCGCATCTACAACTTCCTGTTGTAGACCTGCCTTCTCCAACATCAACTGAAACAATACAATACAATACAATACGGTATGATACAATACAATACAATACAATACAATACAATACAATACGGTATCATCTTCAAGAGGCCTGTTGCTACACGCCTTGGCTTCCGCGACCTCCCGCTCTAAACCTGCCTTCTCCAACATCAACTGAAACAATACAATACAATACAATACAAAACAATACGGTATCGTCCTCTAGAAGACTGTTCCTACTCGCCTTGGCTTCCACAACCTCCTGCTGAAGACCTGCCTTCTCCAACATCAACTGAAACAATACAATACAATACAATACAATATGGTATGATGTAATACAATACAATACAATACAATACAATACGGTATCATCTTCAAGAGGCCTGTTGCTACACGCCTTGGCTTCCGCGACCTCCAGCTCTAAACCTGCCTTTTCCAACATCAACTGAAACAATACAATACAATACAATACAATACAATACAAAACAATACGGTATCGTCCTCTAGAAGACTGTTCCTACTCGCCTTGGCTTCCACAATCTCCTGCTGAAGACCTGACTTCTCCAACATCAACTGAAACAATACAATACAATACAATACAATATAATACAAAACAATACAATACAATACAACACAATATGATACAATATAGTACAATACAATACAGTATCGTCCTCTAGAAGACTGTCTCGCTGCCTTCTCCAACATCAACAGAAGTAATACAATACAATACAATACAATATAGTACAATACAATACAATATGATAAAATACTGTATCATCTTAAGAGGACTGTTCCAACATGCCTTGGCTTCCGCAACCGCTTGCTGTAAACCTTCCTTCTACAACATCAACTGAAACAATAAAATACGATACAAAACAATACAATACAATGCATCAAAATGCTATACAATGCAATACCGTACAATACAATATGTATGAAATGTCAACAAGAATAGTATGCATTAGTTGAAATTCTTCGACATATATATGTATTTGTTGTTTAAGCAATAATGGTTTTGCAGCAAAAGTGATTGTCCCAAAATATTTCATAAATTGCTAGTACGATTAATTGTAACATAACAAGACCTCACCTCGAGAACCTTCTGATCGGCTCTCGCACGAGCCTCTCTTTCAGCCTCCAGCCTCCTTCTGAGCTGGGCGAGCTCGATTCTGATCTCGCGCATATTCCCAAACTCCAGGTCCGTGGACGCAGAACTCTCCAGGTCCCGTCGAGAGAAATCGCCGCTGGCCCGCTCGGCAGAGTTAGTGCTGCCACCTGGTGAGCTAGTTTCAAGGTGAATCGTAACGTTTCCTTTCTGATTAGATGACGAGGACGGCGTGGATAATTCACTCTTCTCAAAAACGCTAGCTTTTCCGGGTGTGTGTTCAGGAGGGTAACCTCTGCAATGAATTTAATAAATAATTAATAAGTAAAAAAATATTAGGAATGGTGAATTTTTTTATCTCAATTAGAATTAAACTCATTGCAATGAATTAAATAGATAACAAAATATTAGGAATGGTCAATTTTTTGAGTTGAATTGTAATTAAATTCATTGCAATGAATCTGATAAATAAAACAATATTAGGAATGGTCAATTTTTTCAGCTCCATTATAATTAAATTCATTGCAATAAATTTGATGAATAAAAAAGAAGAAAAAAAAAAGATCTAGAAAATGTCATATCAGTGGTATTATGTATTTGCGTGTTATGGATGGTTCATTTTTTCCACTGAATTAAAATCTGGTTTTTGAAAATTAACTGTTTTGCAAAACTATTTTTCAAATCGATTATCCTGGATTCATAGCAAAACAAACAAACAAACAAACAAAAAAAAAAAGAGTGACGCCAATGGCTTAGACCCTGTAGGTGGCGCCACCTGTCTCACCTGTATCGTCCAGCTCTCATTGCGGTTCTCCACGGTACGAATCCCGGGCCCGGGCGCACCACCTCTGGTACGATGGGGACCATCTTACGACTCACGACCACGCCCGACTTGGCCCGCTTACGATGCCCTCCACTTGATACCTGAAGAATACACACAAATCTGACTTTAGCCAAAAAACAAACAAAAAAAAACAAGAGCGACGTCAATGGTGTCAAGCAGTTCATAGTTTTTGCTTGGCCTTAATTTTTTTTAAATTTCTGTTCTAGACAGGCATTTCTTCCCCATATCCAAAATAGTTTGGTCGTTTTGGCCACTACAGGCATAAGTGGGTTAAAGTATCAATGCTAACGCTAATTTCATCCAAAGCACAAGGACACAGATATTTTTGAAATTCATCTTAACCATGTCATGCTGGTATTCATTGGAAAGCTCTTGCTGAGTACTCTCATATGAGTACCCATGTGCCCGGGTTTCAGTCATTTTTCAGGCTTTTTGTGTCATTTTGTATTGGCCAAATTAGCCACCAGCAGCCTAAGAATTTGAAGGGTTAAGTATCAATGCCTCAGCCTCCACTTTCCAAGAGGAATATGAGCAAGTTGCCAGTGACTTGGGGCTTGTTGACTATTTTCCTGGGTACTCCAAGTACTCCACTTACCCTTATGGTGGTCTTCCTGCCAAAGCTACAGTTGAGGGTGCGGGTTCGGCGCTTTCGGGGTATCACCACCTTCATGGGGTCCTGGGGCTCTGTGGCCCTGATCCACTTGTACTGGGGGGAAAACAAAAAAAAAACTGTTATATAATGATCACATATTCCATGAGGACATAGGGACAGATCCCCTTGTACTGAGGAAAAGAGGCAGCGTGCAACATAACCACTTGCCCCGTTGCAAGTTGTAAGTGAATTCAGCAAAAAACGGCAATGGGGCAAGCAGAACAAGACCTTAACTTGCAACGAGCTGCAAGTGATGTTTTGGGCAGAGTCCTTGCAATGTAACTCACCTTTGTGAGTGGCGGGGCAAGTGGAAGTGCCAGCGGGGCAAGTAAACTTAAGGGACAGCTGGCTCAGTACTGTTTTGGATCTTATGTTCCTGAGAGGAAACAAAACATAAAGTGTGTTATAGTGATGTCATTTATATGAAATTTTATCGATTCGATTAATTGATATATTTTCGATCCGATTCGATTTGATACGCCGTAACATGCTCGTAGGGCACATTTATTTATAGGGATGTCATTGATATCCCTTTTTTTCGATTTGATTAATTGCTATACTCTTTCCGATATATTCAGGGGCGGATCCAGGATTTAAGAAGGGGGGGTTCAATGTAGTTCCAAAAAGTGACACTGGTGGCGCCACTCACAATAATTTATAAAAACACCACCAGGAGTCAACTGCAGAGAGCTAGAAATAATAATTTCATACGAGATATAAAAAAAATAATAATCTCATAAGATATATAACAAAATACATAGAGTAAGAGTGAAATTTCAATATAAATATTTCATATTAATTATGATATGCAAAATCAAATTTGGTGATGCCACATTGTCCTAATTTTGGTCGCAAGATTGAACGGACCTCTTGCACTTTCAAACATTTAAGACATATATTTTACCTTTTGGAGATATTTAACAATGTGAACACCCTGGGGATGAGGGGAAGAACTTTTGCCCACTATGCATAATTGATGTTAGCGTAATTGCGATACACGCATCGGGGGGGGGGGGGGGGGGGGTTCAATTGGAGACACTCTTTCATTTGTGATATGACTAAACACCAGACATGAGAGTCATTCAGTAAATTTCACTTTCTGCGCTCGTCGAATTCTCAGAAATCAACGCTTTCAATTTTTTTCTAATTTGGCTGAACCATTTCTATTCAACCTTTTTACAAATAATACTCTACACCCAAAGTTGTTTGACCATTTTTGCACTTCAGATGCAAATGGGTTATATCACCTCAAAAGGTGTTAAGATGTGGTTATTCATGATGTATCTGTTGGCTATTAGTTAGGTATTTTCCATAGGGGTTTGAGGAATCAAGTGATCTAGAAGTTTAAGAATCAACGAACCCCCCCCCCCCCCCTCACCTAACAAACATCAGGTTTTCCAAGGTATTCTTAGTCTGCAATCGACTGGACTGTGATTATGTATCCGCTAGACTAAGGAATCAAGTGGTCTAGAAGTTTGAGAATCAACGAACCCCCCCCCCCCCCTCCCCTAACAGACTTCAGGTTTCCCAAGCTATTCTTAGTCTGCAATCGACTGGACTGTAATTCTGTATCCGCTGGACTAAGGAATGAATCAAGTGATCTAGAGGTTCGAGAATCAACGAACTCCCCCCCCCCCCCCCCCCCCCCTCACCTAACAAACTTCAGGTTATCCAAGCTATTCTTAGTCCGGAACGACTGGACTGTAATTCTGTATCCGCTGGTTCAAGGCGGATAATCCCCTCGAGCAGGATGTTCATCCACTCGGACCTACACCTGGCTGACACCAATCAGCCTGTTGCCTACTCAGGGCATGGGGAAACAAAAGACGTGGACAGAATTGCAAATTGCAACTGGTCGCCGCGGCAGGAAAAACAATTAGTTTTGATGTTTGTCCACAGGTGGCGTGGTGGTGCAAAATGACTCACCAGCCAGGGGGGGTTCGGACGAACCCCTCGAACCCCCCCTGGATCCGCCCCTGATATTGATTCTTGGCCATATGCCTGAGTAAAGCACACCATTCCTTCCAATTTCTCTTACAAAAGCCATAGAAAATACTTCAGTATTAAGTCAGAGTTTCACTTTGCATTAGATTAACTAGAAAATGTCTGGGAAAAGTGTATCTTTTATTAATAATCATATGCCATTTTTGGGGTACAGAATATCGATTATTTCGATTCAATATCCAGCCATTCGATTCGATTTAATTGACAAAGTGAAAATGTCGATTTATCGATTTGTCAACTATTGATGACATCCCTAGTATGTTAACCAATAAATGTCCACTTCACATGTGAAACAACATCAAGAATTTTTTTTCCATGAGAGCCAATAGCAACTCCTTAGTGGAACACAACTGTGGTTTTTGAAATTTTTGTATTGTCACCATGACTTGTGGTAACAACTGGTTCCTCAATATTGCCTGATTATTATGGAAATATCTTCTTAATATATGCATATGGTAATATTTGATGGGGGAAATGTTAATTGCAGCATTATCCACAACTCTCCTTGAAATATTTTGTAATTTTACGCTTTATTGCATTTGGAAATATTTTACTTATAAAAGGCATATATTGATAATTTTTGAAGGAGAAATGTTAATCGCTGCAGTATCTACATTTCACCTTGGAAATATTTTATGGTTTTACGCTTTATTGCATATTTATTCTAAATAATGTCATAGATCCAGACAACATTTGTCACTCTTGGGAAAAGTAGAGAAGTCTGTGCTCACCTCAGTGGTGGAAACTGGATCTCAAAAATGTCCCGATCATTTTGGAAATATTTTACTAATAAAAGGCATATATTGGATAATTTCTGACAGGGAAATGTTACTTGCAGGATTATCCACATCTCTCCTTGAAATATTTTGTGATTTTACGCTTTATTGCATTTGGAAATATTTTACTTATAAAAGGCATATATTGATAATTTTTGAAGGAGAAATGTTAATCGCTGCAGCATCTACATTTCTCCTTGAAATATTTTGTGATTTTGCGCTTTATTCAGTAGTTATTCTAAATAATGTCATAGATCCAGATGACATTTGTCACTCTTGGGAAAAGTAGAGAAGTCTGTGCTCACCTCAGTGGTAGAAACTGGATCTCAAAAATGTCCCGATCATTTTGGAAATATTTTACTAATAAAAGGCATATATTGGATAATTTTTGAAGGAGAAATATTAATAGCAGCATTATCTACAACTCTCCTTGAAATATTTTGTGATTTTACGCTTCATTCTGAAGTTATTCTAAAGAATGTCATAGATCCAGACAACATTTGTCACACTTGGGAAAAGTGGGAACTGGTTCTCAAAAAAATCCTAAGCATTTTGGAAATATCTTACTTATAAAAGGCATACATTGGATAATATTTGATGGAGAAATGGTAACTGCTGCATTATCTACAATTCTCCTTGAAATATTTTGTAATTTTACGCTTTATTGCACATTTATTCTAAATAATGTCAAAGATGCAGATGACATTTTTCACTCTTGGGAAAAGTAGAGAAGTCTGTGCTCACCTCAGTGGTAGAAACTGGATCTCAAAAATGTCCCGATCATTTTGGAAATATTTTACTAATAAAAGGCATATATTTGATAATTTTTGAAGGAGAAATGTTAATCGCTGCACTATCTACATTTCGCCAAGAAATATTTTGTGATTTTACGCTTTATTGCATATTTATTCTAAAGAATGTCATAGATCCAGACAACATTTGTCACATTTGGGAAAAGTGGGAACTGGTTCTCAAAATAATCCTAAGCATTTTGGAAATATCTTACTTATAAAAGGCATCTGTTGGATAATATTTGATGGAGAAATGATAACTGCTGCATTATCTACAATTCTCCTTGAAATATTTTGTGATATTACGCTTTATTCAGTAGTAATTCTAAATAATGTCAAAGATGCAGACGACAATTTTCACTCTTGAATAGTCTGCACTCACCTCAGTGTCCTGCCCGTTACTGTTGATAAGAACCTGCTCCATGATGCTCTTCAGAATATCATGATCTGAATGATAAAAAATAGAATAAAAATAAATGGCAGTCTATTATATATCATGATCTGAATAACAAAAATCGAAAAAAGATCAAAAAAAAAATACATGCTGTATTTTTGCTAGTTATTATGGATATGCATGCATATGTGTTTTGCTTAAAACTTTAGAAACTGTAAATTACCATACACAGTGTCTCTTGAATTAATAGCACTAGTATTTGTTGTAAATTACATCTCAAACTGACATTAAATATCTCTTGAATTCATACTTTAGCATGAGTGGGTTAAGATTTGTTGTAAATTACTTCTCAAACTGACATCAAATATTTCTTGAATTCATACTTCAGCATGAATGGGTTAAGATTTGTTGTAAATTACATCTCAAACTGACATTAACTATTTCTTTAATTCAAAGGGGGTTAAGATTGTTTTACAACTCAAACTAAGAGAGTTACCCCCTGGATCTTATGTATTGCCGGTTCCCTCCTAACCCTTACGCTACTGGTGGCTAATTTGGCCTTCACAAAATTATGCAAAAAAAAACTGAAAATGACTGAAACCCTGGCACATGGGTACTAATCTGAGAGTATTCAGCGAGAACTATCCAATGAATACCAACATGACAAGGTTTGGATGATTTTCAAAAATCTTTGCATCCTTGAATTTTGTGATAATATATTACAGCACATAAACGTACTACCACTACTTGCGCTTTGGACGAAAGTAGCCTCAGCATTGGAAGGCATACGCACTGCCAGTTTAACCCATTAACACTCAAAGACGCCAAAACAGGCCTGACAATTTTGAATATATTTTTCTACCAAAAGCATTTTTTGAAAAATATTTGAAGGAGAAATGTTTAACACAACGTTAACAACAACTCTCCCTCAACTATTTTGTAAAATCATTGTCAATTCCAAAGTTATTTTCAAAAGTATCATAGATCCAGACGACAATTGATAGAGGAACTCTTAAGCATTAATGGGTTAACAAGAATGGTACCATGGATAGTTGTAGTTGCTGTCCTTACCTACTAGGGGGTTCTGTCTGAGGTCGAGAACCACCAGGGTTGTGTTATGTTTGAGGACGTCCAGGAGTCCCCTGGCGCCAGTAGCGGATATACCACACTGCTGTAGGTCCAGCGCTGAAACATAGAATACAATCTATTACATACATGTATATGATAATGATGATGATTATTAGGATGATGTTTAAGGAGTCCCCTGGCGCCAGTAGCGGATATACCACACTGCTGTAGGTCCAGCGCTGAAACATAGAATACAATCTATTACACATGATAATGATGATGATTATTAGGATGATGTTTAAGGAGTCCCCTGGCACCAGTAGTGGATATACCACACTGCTGTAGGTCCAGCGCTGAAACATAGAATACAATCTATTACACATGATAATGATGATGATTATTAGGATGATGTTTAAGGAGTGCCCTGGCACCAGTAGAGGATATACCACACTGCTGTAGGTCCAACGCTGAAACACAGAATACAATCTATTACATATGATGATGATGATGATTATTAGGATGATGTTTAAGGAGTCCCCTGGCGCCAGTAGCGGATATACCACACTGCTGTAGGTCCAGCGCTGAAACATAGAATACAATCTATTACATATGATAATGATGATGATTATTAGGATGATGTTTAAGGAGTCCCCTGGCACCAGTAGTGGATATACCACACTGCTGTAGGTCCAGCGCTGAAACATAGAATACAATCTATTACATATGATAATGATGATGATTATTAGGATGATGTTTAAGGAGTCCCCTGGCACCAGTAGTGGATATACCACACTGCTGTAGGTCCAGCGCTGAAACATAGAATACAATCTATTACACATGATAATGATGATGATTATTAGGATGATGTTTAAGGAGTCCCCTGGCACCAGTAGCGGATATACCACACTGCTGTAGGTCCAGCGCTGAAACATAGAATACAATCTATTACGTATGATAATGATGATGATTATTAGGATGATGTTCTAGGAGTCCCCTGGCACCAGTAGCGGATATACCACACTGCTGTAGGTCCAGCGCTGAAACACAGAATACAATCTATTACGTATGATAATGATGATGATTATTAGGATGATGTTTAAGGAGTCCCCTGGCACCAGTAGTGGATATACCACACTGCTGTAGGTCCAGCGCTGAAACATAGAATACAATCTATTACACATGATAATGATGCTGATTATTAGGATGATGTTTAACGCATTCACACTCAGAGTTTCTCTAGAAAGTATAGTCTGCTACTTTCGTACTTTTGTAAATAACTCGGGAATAAAGCAAAAGTTATCAAAAGATTTGAAGGAGAGTTGTCGTATGACCTCTGGTTAAAATTTCTCCTTCAAATATTTTCCAAAAAAATGCCTAGTTAGAAAAATACATCCAAAATGGTCAGGCCTGTTTTGGCCGCTGTCAGCATTAATGGGTTAAGGAGTCCCCTGGCACCAGTAGTGGATATACCACACTGCTGTAGGTCCAGCGCTGAAACATAGAATACAATCTATTACACATGATAATGATGATTATTAGGATGATGTTTAAGGAGTCCCCTGGCACCAGTAGTGGATATACCACACTGCTGTAGGTCCAGCGCTGAAACATAGAATACAATCTATTACACATGATAATGATGATGATTATTAGGATGATGTTTAAGGAGTCCCCTGGCACCAGTAAGGGATATACCACACTGCTGTAGGTCCAGCGCTGAAACATAGAATACAATCTATTACATATGATAATGATGATGATTATTAGGATGATGTTTAACCCATTCACACTCAGAGTTTCTCTAGAAAGTATAGTCTGCTACTTTCGTACTTTTGTAAATAACTCGGGAATAAAGCAAAAGTTATCAAAAGATTTGAAGGAGAGTTGTCGTATGACCTCTGGTTGAAATTTCTCCTTCAAATATTTTCCAAAAAAATGCCTAGTTAGAAAAATATATCCAAAATCGTCAGGCCTGTTTTGGCCGCTGTGAGCATTAATGGGTTAAGGAGTCCCCTGGCACCAGTAGTGGATATACCACACTGCTGTAGGTCCAGCGCTGAAACATAGAATACAATCTATTACATATGATAATGATGATGATTATTAGGATGATGTTTAAGGAGTCCCCTGGCGCCAGTAGCGGATATACCACACTGCTGTAGGTCCAGCGCTGAAACATAGAATACAATCTATTACACATGATAATGATGATGATTATTAGGATGATCTTTAACCCATTCACACTCAGAGTTTCTCTAGAAAGTATAGTCTGCTACTTTCGTACTTTTGTAAATAACTCTAGAATAAAGCAAAAGTTATCAAAAGATTTGAAGGAGAGTTGTCGTATGACCTCTGGTTAAAATTTCTCCTTCAAATATTTTCCAAAAAAATGCCTAGTTAGAAAAATATATCCAAAATCGTCAGGCCTGTTTTGGCTGCTGTGAGCATAAATGGGTTAAGGAGTCCCCTGGCACCAGTAGAGGATATACCACACTGCTGTAGGTCCAGCGCTGAAACACAGACGAACATGGTAAAAACTGTTCTAATACTGAAGGTATGGTAATAACCGCAAGTGCAATGATGATGATGGTGATGATGATGATGATGATCATCATCATAATCATTAGCAGTCACGGATTCACACCGGTGCTTCCGGTGCCAAGTCACCGCTCAGTTCAAAAACGGGATGTTTGGCACCGGTCAAATCTGTGTGGTGATCCCTACCTGTTCACACCACCACGCCACCAGTGATGAGAAATAGGAACTAAACTAATCGGCTGCAGAGGGATTCAGTGCAGCAGGCAGGGTCATTACCCACGCTAAACAAACTAAAGGTCACCATACCTTGTGGTTAGATGGTACTGTGGTATGCCAGAGTGGTCAGGGAATAGCCTGTCTCCCAGGTCATACTTTTTAGAGGAACTCTTCAGCATCATGGGGTTAAAAACAAGCAAATACCAACTAGCACTGCAATTTCTCACCCACAATAGCTCATTTAACCTTTCAAATAATTACTGTGTTTGTTATGTTTGATACATATATCATCCGACATGTCAACTCCATAAAAAGTGTATTGTATATTTACCTATCCAAACCTTTCTCATTATTATGTCCATGGAGGCGTAGAGTACAGCGTCATATAGAAATTAATATTTTAACCAATTTCCTGTATGTCTGCTCCTGAGAATTCTGTGCTCTCGGACTGATGTTTTGCCTCCAGGACTTATACTACTATGAAACCCCTATGTCTGTCTCTAAAAATGCATCTCATATATATATATATATATATATATATATATATATATATATATATATATATATATATATATATATATATATATATATATATATATATATTTTATATTCAAGTTCCACGCAATTCTACTGATATTCATACTCATTTCAGTCAACTATGACAGAAAGAGTTCTTGAGGCGATCAAGAAGCATTGGATTTTATCGCCATTTTTCATGCAGTGCGCATGCGTACATGTAGTACGCAGCGCACTACATGAAAAATGGTCAGAACTGATATGGATAGTTTTTTGCGAGTAGACACTCGCAAATGTCCCAAAAACTTCTGCTGTAATTTTGCTGGTGCAATCGGTCATTTTTTAACACTGGTGGCGTTCTGACTCTACATATGCCAACGAGATCCTGAACATATTAAAAAACGTCCAAATAGCTAAATCAACATAGAAAATCAACATCCAGGCAAATGTAGAGACAGATATTTCGGTCTATACTGATGCTAGAAGGAACAGCAATCAGAAATTAATCTAGAACTTTTTCACACATTTCATTAATTCATGTTTCATTTCTAAATTATGACCATAATCATCATAAGTCATCAAACTTTGGGGTACTGGTAGTGGAAGCGATGAACAATTGAATCAGATGGGGTGAGTGAATATAACTAGATGGGCAGATTTGTGTCATCAGGTGCTGCCATCTATTGGGAAAACACCAAGTTAAAGTATTGGCTCGTGTCTATTTTGCTCCAGCCTCTCAGCTCGTCAACCCCAGTGATCAGTTACAGATAGTATTCCCTTTAATAGAATAAAAAGTAAAATAGAAAAAAAAAAAAAAAAAAAAAAGAAAGAAAAAAAGAAAAAAAAGAAAGAAAGAAAAAAAAGAAAAGAAAAACTCAATTTGACCACAGGTTTCCCATGTTTATACCACTTGACCCGCGGCAGACACAGGTTGACCACAGACTCACCTGCACCATTCTAACACAGGTCAGCCATGATCTATAGAAACACATCCTTTAATTAGTTTCTTACTTAGTGGTTGCTTGCACGATTTCTAATTTATCAAAACTGTCCGTAAATGTGTAAAGATGATGGCAGAAACAGTGGAGTCATCAGGTGCTGCCACTTACTGGGAAAACACCAAGTTAAAATATTGGTTTGAGTCTATCGAGCCAGTCCCAGTGATCAGTTACCAATAACTTAAAAAAAAAAAGAAAAAAGAAAGAAAAATAATAAATAAAAAAAAGAAAAGAAAAAAAGAAAAAAAAAGAAAACACATTTATACCACTAGACCTGTGGCTGAAAGAGGTCCTTCAATTTTTGTCCTAAATTAGCTGTTGCCTTCAAGATCTCATCAAAATCGTCCATTAATGTGTAAACAGGGTGCAAAACATTCTCGCCAAGCAGGGGCAGCTCCCCTTAAAGTTAACTTGCCCCGCTGGCACTTCCACTCGCCCCACTACTTTGTTAAACAAAGGTGAATTACATTGCAAGGACTCTGCCCAAAACATTACTTGCTGAGCGGCGCAAGTTAGGAACTTGTTCTGCTTGCCCAATGGCTGTTTTTTGCCAAGATCAATTACAACTTGCAACGCGGTTATGTTGCACGCTGGTACAGATGTTGTTACCTTTCAGCCAGAGGTCGTCCCGTAGAGCCTCCGCGAGGGACAGCGCCCCCTGGTCACCGATAAGTGAGTTGGAGTTGATGGTGATCCGGCGAACAAAAAAACAAACGAAAAAGAAGTAAAAAAAAAAAATTAAAAAGGAAAAAAATTAAAAATAAAAATAAAAAAATTAATAAATATATATATTTTTTAACCCATTCACACTCACACTTCATCTAGAAAGTATCGTCTGCTACTTTCATACTTTTGAAAATAACTTATGAATAAAGCTAAAAGTCACAATAAAATTGAAGGATAGTTGTTGTCTGACTTCTAAGTAACATTTTTCCTTCAAATATTTTCCAAAATATGCTTTTGTTGGATAGATATTTCCAAAATTGTCAGGCCTGTTTTGGCCGCTCTGAGTGTGAATGGGTTAAATAAAATAAAAATGTTGTTACCTTTCAGCCAGAGGTCGTCCCGTAGCGCCTCAGCGAGGGCCAGCGCACCCTGGTCCCCGATAAGCGGGTTTGAGTTGATGGTGATGCGGCGTATTCCGGGCATG
>OZ012701.1:18889848-18911907 GCA_963942565.1 Maea johnstoni | reverse complement strand
GCAGATGCCGTAAGCAGTCCCTTTGATCTCCGTTATAACTCAGCCTGACTTTCCAATCCCTGGTATTCTAGCATCTGTGTCTATAGCGGATTATGACGTTGTTTCGTAATCTGAAAAGTATTCATAAGTATTATTATTTGGCTGGCAGTTACACAATATAGGTTTTAGTCCAGTCGTACTCCTGTACGCATACAGGACCGAGGAACACTGATTTCGTAAGCAATTGTAGTATGTTCCCTTTGGAGTACGGTACATACACCATGCAATTGTCCCACAAGTCAAATGCCTAATTTGATATTAGTAATGAGGATAACATATGAAGAGTAGATGTCGATGCCTCGTTGCACTGCTGACATGGTTCGAGGAACTATCAACAATACTCACACCACCTTTTACAAGTGCTACTTGGATTCAAAGGATTAACATACAGCCCAATATAGACGAAGGACAGAGAGGAGCGGGTTCGAACGGTTAACATCCAAAATAATAATCTAATATAAACAAGGAGCAGAACAACGACGAAATGAACAGCGTGGAATTCGACGACGACGACGATCATCCGTTTGAGACGATTCGCCATGATGAGCAGAGAAAAACTGAACCATGGGTGTTCCCAATGCTCTCGTGGAAGATTTACAAATCCTTCGAGTCCATGGAGGCGTCGATGGATGCGGATACGGCATCCGATGGATACTTGAGTGAAAGTGACATACAGGATGCTATAGCGCCCAAGCGTCGCAGTTTGTCCAAAAGGCGCAATTCGGCACCCGGTCTTGGGGCAACGATGAGAGTAGAAAAACTGCCACTACGACGCATAGGTTCCTCTGACTCGAATGCCTTACTGGGCCCCGGACAAATACCACCACATAATATATCTCAACTGGAGAAACGTGAAAGAAGAGGTGGGTATTTAAATGTTACACATACATACAAACAAACATATTCACATACATACATATATATATACATACTTATATACACACACATATATACATGCATACATACATGCATGCATACACACATACATACATACACACATACATACATTGCTGAATGATCATAGTACACCATATGTACAGATATTATAGTCCCAGTTCTAAGGTTCCAACTATATGGACGACCTTCCATTCGTTCTAACGGGTTAAGGCTGTGCACCTCATACATAGGACACCCCCAGAAATAAATGTATTTTCTTTTGAGGATTTATTTAACAATTTCATGCTTTCAGCTGCCTTGCTCATTGAATAAATAGTTTCATAGGTAGTGAAGACTGATTATAGTAGCTTGTGGGGTTGATTAGTTGGCCTCTTTTACCTTTCCCTCTCCCCTGCTTTACCAATTTAGCATACACAAAGTATGTATATTGCCTTAAAGGTCTTTTGATGAGAACTACATTAATCATCACAAAATCCCGGCCCCTCACATCAGGGTATATTTTTTTGAAGGGGGGGGGGTAAAAACATTCATAGTGTTTTCAAATGGAGCCCGTACCCACAATTATGTACCGGGGACCTTCAAATCTCTCAAATGTGGACAAAATGTGGACGAACTTTCAAAAATGTGGAGGAAATTGTCACTCTGTTCAAAATCTATAACCATTTCTTTCAGTTTTTTTGTTGAAAATGAGAAAAAAGTGCATTTTTCAACTGTTAGATTTCATAACTTTTGAATTGAAAAAAAACCCTGTAATAAGCTTCCCTTTAAAATACCATTATCTAAAACTATGCCAAATTTCAAGCAAATCAGTTAACATTTGTTACCCAAATGCATGTTGGAAGGGACCATGTTTTTGACATAATCCATATGAAGAAAAGGAACAAAACATTTCCTGTGTGTGCAAGCCTATAGGTGCTTCTATAGTAGACAGTCTTTCACTCTGCTCAGTAAGTGTCTAGACATTCATATCTGATCTGATCTGATTATGGAGAAAGTTATGTAAACTTTGACATATGTAAAAATCTCAAAATGACCTTATATTCACACATCAACCCCACTAGTCACCTTCAGCAAACCCACTAGGCATGCTTGTGATGTTTGTGAAAGGTTAGTTCGAATCCATACAGCATTTAGACTTAGTTTAACAATTCCCTTGTGTGCTGGCGGACCATATCGCATTCATTTAAAGGTCAGAATCATAATCCTTTTCCTGATCGGGCGCCAGTCTGTCTAGAAAGTCCCTTAGGCTAGGGGGAGTGCCCATATTTCCTCCGGCCCTTGAGCATCCTACTTGCTGTATGCTGAGCTTTCGTGAGCAGCTTATCTGTGACTCAACATGGTCAGATCACACTAAGTCGAGCCAGGATGTTTATTGGGAAGGTGGTGTATCATGATTTAACCCTTATGCTGCTGCCGGCTTATTTTTTCCAATAAAAACTGTAGCAAAAGCTCTGAAAATGACTGAAACCCTAGCATATGGGTACTCATCTGAGCGTACTCATCGACAGCTATCTAATGAATACCAATACATGACACGGTTTAGATGGTTTACAAAAATCTTTGCATCCGTGTGCTTTGGACAAAAGTACACGTAGCCTTAGTATTGGAAAGGTTAAGTATCCCTATGCAGTGTGTGTGTTATGGAATGGTGATTTGACAAGTTGTTATCGGAGGTGCATGGTGATAAAGGATACTTCTAAGACTTGTTGGGAACAAAGAAAAGCAATGGTTGAAATAATGTTCAATCTCTCTCTTCATCTGCTATTTGATATAGTCAAGTTAGAGACAAAATACAAATACCGTGCTTTTTAACATTTTTAACTCTTTCAGTGCTAAGGCTACTTTTGTTCAAAGCATACATGTAAGGACACAACTATTTCTGAAAACGTAAATCCTGTCATGTTGGTAGTCATTGGATATCTCACTGTGTACTCTCAGATGAATACCGATATGCCAGGTTTTCAGCCATTTTTTCTGCCTTTTTGCTTGATAT
Source organism: Maea johnstoni (assembly GCA_963942565.1). Lineage (NCBI taxonomy): Eukaryota > Metazoa > Annelida > Polychaeta > Spionida > Magelonidae > Maea > Maea johnstoni. The sequence goes on along the minus strand of OZ012701.1, from coordinate 18,908,978 downwards.
TTTATTGGCAAAATTAGCCACAACCAGCGTAAGGTTTAATGTATTAGCTGTATTAACCTTGGGTTTGTTTTATATTACAGAATGTATTGCTTCCAGTACCAGGGGTGAAATAGAAGTAGGCCTTTTCCGTGATGAAAACCACTTTCTCTATGTGGAGGTCGTGTCGTGTAGATACTTGGAAAAGGTGGTAAAGAACGGAGGATATTTTGCCGAAATCGCCCTTGTTGGGGGCAACTCTAAAAAGTTGAAGTCCCAGAAAACTAGGAAACGAAGCACCAAAACATACCGGCAGCCAGAGTTTGGAGAACTATTTTGTTTCCACACCGATGGAGATGGAATGAACCTAGAGGTAAGCATACATTTAGACAAGTACATAAATATATATATATATATATATATATATATATATATATATATATATATATATAAATATATATATATATATATATATATATATATATATATATATATATATATATATATATATATATATATATATATATATATACATTTGATTTCAATGATTTCTCAGTTTCAAGTATCTTATCTCAGAATAAAAGTGTACACGTGATCCATGTCATGAATATCTTATGAATCATAGTGAAAGGAGGAATAGCATATGCATTCGTCAATACGAGGCAATAAAAACAGTTTGAGATATTCACTACTATATATATATATCAATCTGTATGTATATATTTATATATATATATGTTATGTATAAATATATATATATATATATATATATATATATATATATATATATATATATATATATTAACATACATATATGTATGATATATATATATATATATATATATATATATATATATATATATATATATATATAAATATATATATATATATATATACATATATATATATATATATATATATATATATATATATATATATATATATATATATATATATATATATAATAGTTCTATAGTAATATAACCTGCAGACAAAGGCGCCAATGTGGTAATACTTGACAAAAGCTATTAAATTGAGGGTGTTAGACAACTTTCGGACCCCAAATTCTACCATGAGGTAGACACAGACCTCACATTTACTCATGTAATGACATAACCGACATACTCGATGATATGTAAATGAGAAGAGAAATTGACATCTCTCGCTACTTACCTTACTTCTATTAAATTAAGAACCGCACAGTTCTACATGCTATCAAAAATACACAAACACAGAAAACTCCCACCAGGCTGACCAATAGTGTCTGGCAATGGGTGTCCTACTGAAAGAATATCAGAATTCATTGATTTCTTTCTACAACCCTTGATTAAATGTATACCCTCATACATTAAAGACACCACTCATTTCTTACAATGCTTGATGCGGATAGGCAACCTACCCCCAGGGAGCATACTTGGCACCCTGGACGTAGCAAGCCTATACACCAACATACCTAACAAGGAGGCAGCAGACACGGCACTTCAAGCGGGCCTTGGAAGTAACCCTCACCCCTTAAACTCAAGTCTAATAAATTTATTGGAAAAAGTATTGAAATGCAACAATTTTGATTTCAATGAGCGCCACTTCCTTCAGGTGGACTGATGACTTCGTTGATCACAGTAAACAGCGAGCCTTCTACTTCCATAAGGCGGAGTACCCAAGTAAACTCATCCAGGATGCCTTTACCAAAGCATTTCTGAAAAATCGAGACACCGTCCTTCAACCAAATTCCATAACGGTTGATAAGGCAAACAAAGAGGATGACAAGTTATTCCTCATCACTTCCTACCACCCATTCTTCAATGCGATCAACAGTATCGGTGACAAGAATTTGAGTATTCTGGAGCACACCAGCTCCACTAGACCTCTAGTGGATATCAAAGTAACTATAGGTTTTGGAAGGGCTAAAAATCTGCAAGATTATTTAGTCAGGGCAAGATTACGCCCTGACACAGACTCGGGTACCACAACTAACCAACCCAAAGAACAACAAGCCGAACGCTGCAGGAGTTCCCCGCTGCCTTCTGAAGAATTTGACTTCTGATCTTGAAAAGTGGGTCAAGGTCACCGGAAATGAGAATTTGTCCGAGATCTTTTATAGATACATTTTTGGTATAAATTTGAGAAGCCTACGTGACTTCGTTATTGAGTTAACGCGATCACAAGATTTTCACAAAAAATGGCCTGTGACCCTGACCTTGAGGTCAAGGTCACCAGAATCCAAACTCGTCCGAGATCATTTATAGATACACCTTTGGTATAAATTTGAGAAGCCTACAGAGTAATCGCAATCACAAGATTTTCACCAAAAATGGCCTGTGACATTGACCTTGAGGTCAAGGTCACCAGAATCCGAACTTGTCCGAGATCTTTTATAGATCCACGCTTGGTATGAAATTGAGAAGCCTACGTGACTTCCTTCTTGAGTTATCGCGATAACAAGATTTTCAGAAGAAGTGGCCTGTGACCTTGACCTTGCGGTGAAGGTCACCAGAATCCGAACTTGTACGAGATCTTTTATAGATACACGCTTGGTATAAATTTGAGAAGCCTACATGACTTTCTTCTTGAGTTATCGCGATAAAAGATTTTCAGAAGAAGTGGCCTGTGACCTTGACCTTGAGGTGAAGGTCACCAGAATCTAAACTCGTCCGAGATCTTTTATAGATACACCCTTGGTATAAATTTGAGAAGCCTCAGTGACTTCCTTCTTGAGTTATCGCGATAACAAGATTTTCAGATGAAGTGGCCTGTGACCTTGACCTTGAGGTGAAGGTCACCAGAATCCGAACTCGTCCGAGATCTTTTATAGATACACGCTTGGTATAAATTTGAGAAGCCTACGTGACTTCCTTCTTGAGTTATCGCGATAACAAGATTTTCAGATGAAGTGGCCTGTGACCTTGACCTTGAGGTGAAGGTCACCAGAATCCGAACTCGTCCGAGATCTTTTATAGATACACGCTTGGTATAAATTTGAAAAGCCTACGTGACTTCGTTCTTGAGTTATCGTGGTAACAAGATTTTCATTTCAGAAGAGATGGCCTGTGACCTTGACCTTGAAGTCAAGGTCACCAGAATCCGAACTCGTCCGAGATCTTTTATAGATACACGCTTGGTATAAATTTGAGAAGCCTACGTGACTTCCTTCTTGAGTATCGCGATAACAAGATTTTCAGATGAAGTGGCCTGTGACCTTGACCTTGAGGTGAAGGTCACCAGAATCCGAACTTGTCCGAGATCTTTTATAGATACACGCTTGGTATAAATTTGAGAAGCCTACATGACTTCCTTCTTGAGTTATCGCGATAACAAGATTTTCAGAAGAAGTGGCCTGTGACCTTGACCTTGAGGTGAAGGTCACCAGAATCCAAACTCGTCCGAGATCTTTTATAAATACACGCTTGGTATAAATTTGAGAAGCCTACGTGACTTCCTTCTTGAGTTATCGCGATAACAAGATTTTCAGAAGAAGTGGCCTCTGACCTTGACCTTGAAGTCAAGGTCACCAGAACCCGAACTCGTCCGAGATCTTTTCTAGATACACGCTTGGTATAAATTTGAGAAGCCTACATGACTTCCTTCTTGAGTTATCGTGGTAACAAGAATCTGGACGGACGGACGGACGGACGGAAGGACGGAAGGACGGAGGGCATTTCTATAGTCCCCCTCTCGGGCGGGGGACTAAAAAGTAGTTTGCAAATAACAACTTGAAGGTGATATATGTGAAGCAACTGCAAGTGGTGATATCTGATATCATACAAAAGTACAAACAGTTGAGAAAAATCTAAATATTAGTTGACAAATACATTGTGACCGGACATGGCAGGATATCTAAAACCAACAACACCTAATGTAGAACAGTTGACCATGAGAAAAAGTTTTAAGAATCTATAGAAGAAGATGACACATAAGACATCATGGGTAGGTAGGCAGAGGCTTAGCCAGGATTTAGAAACTGGGTGCCCAAAATTGGCAATTGTAAAATTTTTGGGTGTCCAAATTTTTAAGGGGGACCAGTCTATATACTCAGATTTCAACCATAAACATGTAAAAATTTATCAAAACAAGGCATGATTTCCTTATACAATGTAATGTGAATTATATAGAGATGAAAAAAATCAATTATATGCTTGAGATTGACATTTTAAGAAATTCCTCACAAAAAAAGTTTGGGTATCCTAAGGGGTGCTTTTTTCAGGATTTGAGTGTCCAAAAAGACACCCAGACGCCCTGCTAGCTAAGACCATGGTAGGTAGGTATGACTGCACATGTAATAGTATCTAATATCATGCAAAACTACCACTCACAACTGTTGAGAAAAAAGTCTATTTTTAAAGCATTAGCCTGTTTTATGAAAAAGGCCATTTTACACTTGGGTCATGTCTTAGAAGATGGTTTTCTTAGGGAAAAGGTTTGGTTATTACCCCCAAAATTCCATAATGGAAATTTCTTCATAAAATCTTTTGCTTGTCTAAAATAGAGTTTTTCAGGAAATCTGCCCATCCAAAAGACTGAGGTTGGATGGCTCCTGGCCAAGTACCTGATTTCAGCAGTATATCCACATACTAAGGCTTAGTGCGTATTTGGCTTTTTATTTCAATTGTGGTACACCCTCTGAATAATCATTGTTTTCCTCAGTGAATGCCTCACTATTCTGTCTTTTGATGGTCACAGCAGCATGAGGGTTAACACGGAGCACTGTAAATGCCCCACTTCCCTGTGTTTTGATGGACTATTGATATCTGCAGCGAGAAGAGAGATGAACTACTGAGATAGCGGAGGAATACTCAGGTCTCCAATTCTAAACCAATTACCTATTACCAACCAGCGTTTGTTCAGTTGGACAAATATTGAAAGATGTCCAAATGACTACTTTGACGAGCGAGAGCAAATCTACAGCAGTCTGCTCGGAGCCAAGAGCTCTTAGAGGATGTGCGCTTACTCGCAGAGGAATAAAGATCATATTCAAGATTTTCACAATGGTAGAAATGGTTCAAGAGACTCACTGTAGATGGCGCTATTATTAACGAATGAACGGAAATTTGAGGCCATCTGCTCGGAGCCAAGAGCTCTTAGAGGGTGTGCCCTTACTCGGAGAGAAAGAAAGATCATATTAAAGATTTTCACAATGGTAGAAATAGTACCACAAACTTACTATAGATGGCGCCATCATTGAAAAGCAAGAGCAAATCTTACACTGGCTGTTCGGAGACATTTGCTTCAGAAAGATGCACACTAATCACTCTTAGAGGAATAAAGACCATATTATATGTTCACAGTGGTAAAATTAGTAGTGTTGGGAATTGGTACAAATTCTGAAGACTGATCATCGTTCCTGCAGAGTGATCAATGATCAGTTTTTATTTGGAGATGTTTTTTGTTTTTTCGTGCACATTGACCCTTCCCCATTATGCATCAGACATCATGTGTTTTGCATTCTTCATGAAATTTCAGGAAACAAGAAATAAGGTAGAAATAATAATGGAAACACAGAAAGTATATTAGATAGATAGGAAACACAGAAAGTATGCCTTTTAATCATATGCAATTAATCGGAAAAAAATTGGTCTTCAAAGATTGGGACTGATCATCAAAAAATTGGAAGTAAAAATAGTGAAACTCCGATTAATCGATTAATCAGAACCCGCTAAAAATTAGTACCACAGACACACTGTAGGTGGCGCTATCATTGGCAAGTAAGAAGAAATCGTAAGGTGTTTGCTCGGAGCCAAGTGATTCAGAGCAGATGGCCCAATTAATGTGATATTGAAGGGCACTGTTTTTCCTCTTTCTCAATTTTTGTAAATATGAGAGGATCAAGTGGTCCAATTTATGACAATTCAGGACGGATGCCAGTTTCAGATGATAAAATATCATTCCTACACACACACACACAACCCTGTAAGGCCACTCCAATTTATTTACTTGTCTTACGAGCTCAGGAGGTAGGAAATGAGCCATTTTGGAATAAAAAAAAAAGTTTTAAAATGGGACTTTTTTATTTTAAAAATTTTTTTTAGAGTCTGCCGACTAGGACTGGCAGCGATATGTTTCTACCAGCCTATTCTCAACTAAATAAAATCCATCAATCAATTAATCCCTGTAACCTGAAGGGGGGGGGGGGGGATATACATCCTCAAGTCTGAGGCTCTACTACAGCAATGATAGCTTCCTGTAGTTGATAGAATCACCCTTACAAAGAATACTTTTTTTTTTTGAAGTCTGACAGAAAATTTCAAAACCACTTTCGTCCGTAAGACACCAAAGGTGACTTTTTTTTTCTTTTTTTTTGAAGTCTGACAGGATTTTTTTTCCAAAAAAAGCTCGTAAGACAAGTAATTAAATTGGAGTGGCCTATTTAATACTGATTTGTAAGATTGTTTGGGCATGTTAGAAGCTGATATTACCCTAACCCAACCCTAACCCTAATCAGACTCAAAACAAGAAAGATATTTGTAAAAACATTATAGTGAGATCAATCTCACAACGCACCCATGCTTCAGTGACCACTATCATTTTCATTTTGGAGGTGATCTCAGAAATATGTATATTCACACATGCACACAACATAAATAAATAAAAGAAATGAAAAAATGCAATGTAGCAGACACAAGATGATGCATACTTTAGGTGTGATCGTTCTTTAACCCTTTCAATGCTCACGCTATTTTCATCCAAAGCTCAAGGATGCAAAGATTTTAGAAAACCATCTAAACCCTATCATGTTGGTATTCATTGGATAGCTTTCACCGAGTACTCTCAGATGAGTACCCATGTGCCAGTGTTTCGGTCATTTTTTAGCTGTTTTGCATCATTTTGCATTGACCAAATTAGCCACCAGCAGCAAAGGGGTTAGGGAAAAATAATGAAAAATTACAATTCTTAGCAAGTTAATCAACGTTTTAGATTATAAAGGGAGCTTCATCAAACCACATGAATCCCCTATGTATCCACAACTATGCACACCAAACTTATGTATATACAGGTTCCCTTCCCTATGGCTAAACCACGGGGCCCCATACCATGTACACAGACCTTCTGATTACAAGGCAGATGAGTTATTTCACTCGGAGAGAGCTTGGTGTACAGATATGATGCGATTCTGATAAGAATTCCCGAAGGATACGAAAAATGAAATAACACCGCAGACACCGAGCATTTATTTTATTTTGCAATTTTCTCATGCTAGCAATTCTTTTAGAAAATAATTGAAATAAATTAATTCAAACAAAAAGGTTGGCGTATTCATTTTGTGAGAAACAACAGGGTTTCATTTATTATTGTAACAAGGAAAATTTTGTTGCAAGAATTTCTGATGCTAGAACATTTTTAGGATATTCATCAGATTATCCAGGTTCCTCTTCCTATGGCTACATCACAGGGCCCCATACCATGTACACAGAGCATGAGATTACAAGGCAGATGAGTAATTTCACCAGGACAGGGGCTGGTGTACAGATATGATTTGATTCTGATAAGAATTCCCTCGGCGGCCGAAAAATGAAATAACTCCGATCTGGGCTCATGCCCGCGAAGAGAAACAACAGGGCTTTATCGATTATTGCGGCAAGAAAGAGATCGCTCAATTTTGACGCAAGAATTTCTGATGTTGGCATATTTGAGGGATAATAAAAAAAAATTAATCTTTTTTTTTCAATCATTTCAAAAAAAATATATTCTAACAAAAAAAATGTCATTTATTGTGGAATCCTGAGAAACAACTGGGCTTTATAGAAATAACATCGTAGAATCTGATCGGGGACCCTGCCAACAGCGTAAAAACAACAGGGCTATATTGATTCTTGCAACAAAGGAAGAGATTGCTCAATTTTGTCGCAAGAATTTCTGATGATAGTATTTTTGTGGAAAAATAATTCTTTTTAATAACTTTTTCAAAAAATTATTTTAACAAAAGAAATTCTCATTTATTTCCTATGAAACAACTGGGCTTTATTGAAATAACACCGTAGACACCGAGCTGGTCTCCTAACCGTCTCCAGTGCCAACAGCTTTGAGAAACAACAGAGCTTTAATATCGATTATTGCACAGGGAAAAGATCGCTCAATTTTGTTGCAAGAAATTCTGATGACAGCATTTTTGTGGAATGATAAATAAATTTTTAATCTTTTTTTTAATCATTTCAAAAGAAAAAAAATATTCTAACAAAAAAATTGTCATTTATCGCCGAATCCTTAGAAATAACTGGGCTTTATTGAAATAACACCGCAGACACCACTCTGGCCTCCTCCCAGTCTCTAGTGGCAACAACTTTGAGAAACAACAGAGCTTTATCGATTATTGCACAGGGAAAAGATCGCTCAATTTTGTTGCAAGAAATTCTGATGATAGAATTTTTGGGGGATGATAATTTTTTTAAATTAATTTAAAAGACATTGTTGGCATTTATGATGTTGCCTAACTTTTGGGATAATAATTCAAAATCGATTGATTCAATCAAAAAAGTCTTATTCTCTAAGAAAAAACAGAGCTTTATCGATTATTGCAGCAGGGAAAAGATCGCTCAATTTTTGCGCAAGAATTTCTGATGGTAGCATTTTTGTGGGATAATAATTTTTTAAATAATTAAAAAAAAATTACTCTAACAAAAAAATTGTCATTTATTTCATGAGAAACAACTGGGCTTTATTGACATAATTAACACAGCATCCGATCTGGTCTCCAGCCAAAAGTGTGTGGAGAAAAAACAGGACTTAATTGATTATTGCAACGAGAAAAGGATCTCTGCACTTTTTATTGCAAGAATTCCTGAAGCTAGTTATCTTAACCCATTCATACCCGTATCAGCCAAAACTGCTACTAGTCAAGTAGATCTCCAGGTATGAAAGGGTTAAAAAAGTTCAAACAAAAAAAATTGCAAGAATTTCTGATGCTAGCTAGCAATCTTTTGGTATGAAAAATAATTCAAACCAAAACCAAAAATTTGCATTCATTTTTTTCTGAGGCTAGTGCATTTTTGGGATGATAATCAAAATGAATTAGTTCAAAGAAAAAAATTGGCATTTATTTTGTCTGAAACAACAGGACTTCATTGATTATTGTAACGAGAAAAAGATCACTGGATTCTAGTGCAGTAATTCCTTGATGCTAGCAAATTTTTAAGATAATAATTTGAAATAGATTGATTAAAAAAAAAAAAATTGGCGTTAATTTTCATTTTGTTTTTTGACTCGAAAATAGGATGGCATGAAGTAAATAAGACGGATTTAGATGGATTAAGGTTTTATATCGGGAATTCAAGTGAAAAATCCTTGCCTTTAACTTGCGTGAGACAAGATTGATGATGAGTTTTCTCAATGTCAGCTGCACGAACCTTGAACTCAGAACTTGTTGTGCTTATCATAATTTAAAATTAATGCCGGTTGAGGGAGGGGAGGGGGGGGGGAGCTAATGTAATAAATTCATTATCCTTGTTGTGAAAATGGTGTACTGTATGATGTCTGCATTCAGCCAGCTTCTCACAAACATCTTGCCGTACACCATTTCCACAACAAGGATAACTAATAATACCCCCCCCCCACAGAAAACACACACAACCCCCCCCCCCCCCCCCCAAAAAAAAACAAAAAAACTTAACAGTCTTATACTATATAAGTACAGCTGGCTAATTGCCAACTTTACAAAGCAATACTTGTCTTGGGGGAGCTAATGATAAATTTATTACCCTTGTGAAAATGGTGTATGCAAGATGTCTGGAAAAAAACACAAAAAACCCCAGTAGTGCAGCCTTTCAATATACAAGTGCAGCTCTGGCTAGTTGCCAAATCTATAAAAACAAAACAAATCTACTTGTTGTATACTGTAGTTTGATATATGGAAGATGGGTGTGAGATGATATTACTGTCCTGATAGCACGCACCTGTTGTTCCCATAAACAATAGGAACACTACACTATAGAGACAATAGATAATACCGCAGGTGGCGCGAATCATAGGAGATTATCTCTCAAGGAAACGAGGGAGGAAATTAACCCTTCCAATGCTGAGCCTACTTTCGTCCAAAGCAAAAGGACGCAAAGATTTTTGAAAACCATCTCAACCCTGTCATGTTGGTATTCATTGAATAGCTCTCGCTGAGTGAACATGTGGCCTATTTGTTTGCTCATAAAGCAAGTATGTTATGTTTAAGGTTTGAGTCCTATTGGTTGCTGTACAAATGTAGGGTGTTATGAGGCGCCATCTATGGTGCTTTTGCAACTGAAAGACCCCTTAACCCTCATACTGCTGGTGGCTTATTTGACTAATGCGAAATGATGCAAAAAACCTGAAAAATGATTGAAACCCTGGCAAATGGGTACTCATCTGAGAGTACTCACCGAAAGCTTTTTAATGAATACCAACATGACAGGGTTTAGATCGTTTTCAAATATCTTTGTGTTCAGGTGCTTTGGACGAAAGCAGTCTCAGCATTGGAAGGGTGAAGTACCGTATTTTCGCGCGTATAAGACACACCCGTATATAAGACGCAGCCCTTGTTCAGGCCATTAAAAAGATGTATGGACCTTAGCCTTGTGTATAGTACGCACTCCTCTTTCGGCCCATGTCTCTAGCTATTTTCAAATTACAAATGAAAGAAATGGAGGTCATTTTACTAACTAGCATTGTATTCGGACAAACATTACGTTGATTGTAATAAGGGCTTGGACATTCATGCAGTGTATTGTAATTATTGTGCTTAAAATAGAACCGGCTGGACAGGTCCGATATAACAAACAACAGTTGAACAGTCAGAGACGTGTTAAACATGTTAGAAACACAATAGAAATGAAATCATACCCGAGCCTCAATTCTGATACGGGTTGCAGTAATGGCTGGTCATCGATTTGTGATCTCTTTGTGGCCTGGGCACTCGATGTAAGAGACCTCTTATTTCTACACTCGTATATTGGACGCACCCCTTTTCATAACCCTGCGTCCTATGTAAAAAAGTGCGTCCTATACGCGCGAAAATACGGTATGACTTTGCGGTGAAGAGTCTTATGGGTGCTTGGGGCTCTCAGCTTCTCTTAATAGCTGGGGGTCTAGGATTTCTGGCTGCAGGTCAGACTATGTGTAATCACTCAACGGCTAATGATGTGATTGTATAGAGAATAAATTCTAGACAGCAGCCGCCCTTTAACTCTTAACGATGCAGAGTGTCTTGGAGATATTTTTGAGGGGCCAGCCTCCTTGATAAATTAAGAGACATTTTGTATGCTATTAGTATGCGCATGTACATTTGCACATGTATAAATACATATATATATATATATATATATATATATATATATATATATATATATATATATATATATGTGTGTGTGTGTGTATATATATATATATATATATATATATATATATATATATATATATATATATATATATATATATATATATATATATATATATATATATATATATATATATATATATATATATATACACACATATATATACCACAGGTTACCAAATGAAATAGGATACTGCACCGAAGTCACGCCATGGATGCAGTCTTGACCCTCATGAGTACCCCCTGATCAATGATCGAGGGATATCTCGCCCACTGATTTCTCTCCGCTCAGTGAAGCGAGATAGGGGGCGCTGTAATCAGTGACTGATTGTTGATGATTGTGTCAACAAACTCACACTTCAAAGGTGAAATCGCCGATCCATCGTGAACACGCTTTGATACGGCGCGGTCTTTCACGCCACTAAACACGACGGATCAATTCATTCCGGCCGAAGATTTTCCCTCGGAGCCAGAAAGCGGATCGCCATTGATCCCAATGTCATCCTCCCCATCCCATCAATACTTCTGAAGCGTACACACAATCTGACATAAAAGGACGGGCCTGCTCTGACGGCCGTGTGGTCTAAGGCGCGGCCACTGACTACACGCTGTCTCTCACCTCTACCTGGGTTCGAATCCCGGCCTGGGCATGTGGGAAAGTTACCAGTGATTGGGGTTAGGCGGGGGTTTTCGCCGGGTACTCCGGTTTCCTCCACTACTTACAACTGGCTAGTCACGAATTAGCCATAATTGGCATAAATGTGACGAAAAACAAAATTCAAAAGACATAAAAGGAATTATATAATCTTGATAATAATATAATATTTTGAGAGATATTTGACTGGAAGTTGTGGATATTGATGGGATTGACAATTCCTCTTCAATTTTTTTCATATATTTCACCTGGGAGTAGTAGACAGGGAGTGGGCACTGTGCATGCATCATCAAATTTCGCTGCCTCCGACTATATGAGTCATAGATAACCTGTGTACCGCAGGAATGGCTACCTGCTGCCTGCTGAAAAAAATCACGTGACCAATTCTTCCCCAGGCAACACCGCGTAACCCGAGGCGCACATCACCTAGGTACTAGCATGCTGTGCCTATGGGGTTGCGGATCAAGGGGATGTATTTCTCTGATTTCACTAATTATATAATGATATCTATTTATTGGACTCAACACATACAGAAAGCCTTACAAAATACAATTGTGAGTAATTCTGCCCAAAATCTGGTGTTTGGGAATCTAAATGACTCCCTGACTCCTGGTTAGATAAGTTCCTGGCCAAACCCAAGAATCAAAACCTGTGTTAGATAAGCCAGACAGCTAACGAAAAACAGGAAATATTTTTCGGCACCTTTAACGGTAGTCAAGTTTTGATTGGTCGAATTATAGCCTACACAGCGGACCTCAAACGCAACGTACAAATAACGCACCCAGAGCACCGGAATCCGCATCACCGGGCATCGCTCTGAACCGACCAATCAGAAGTCAGACGAGCGAGGGAGCGAGATGGAGAAATATGGGGATAGCGCATTACGGATTGTCAATCAGACTTCACGCTCCGGTGAGTTCTGATAACGGGGAATTTAATAATGTGTTTCATCAGACAAGGTTCGCGGACTCGACATTCGATTCTTCTTGCCTCGCCAGATTGCGGAGGGATAGGTATTAACCAATTCACAACTGAAACGTTCATATGATCTGACATAAATGCGAATACTTTCACAATAAAACAATATTCCGTTGAGGGATACGTTCTAACCGATTCTCGTCTGAAACTTACATAATATGATCTAATATAAATGCAAATATTTTCACAATAAAGCAATATTTTGAGAAATATTTGTTGCAAGCAGTGTTCTGTGGAGGGATACGTACTAACTGATTCACATCTTGAACTTACATATGATCTGACATAAATGTGAATACTTTCAGAATAAAGCAATATTATGAGAATTATTTGAACGAAATATACTCTTTCCATTGAATTTAACAATCCACCTTCAAATCTTTTTCAAATAAAACGTAAATCAGTAAATTACGCTCAATTTTGCAAATATTTTCACAAAAAAAAGGAATATTTTGAGAAATATTTGTTATTGGCTGGCGAGCAGTGTTATAAATACAAACATTTTCACAATAAAGAACAATTTTGAGAAATATTTGACCAAAAGATACTCTCTCCGTTGAATCTAATTCAAATAAATCATAAATTACTGAGTTATGCTCAAATTTGTCTAATAAGGACATAAATGCAAATATTTTGAAAATAAAGCAATATTTTGCAAAATATTTGACTGAAAGATACTCTTGCAGTTGGATCGAACAATAGCTCTTCAAGTATTTTTCAGATAAAAGATAAATAAGCGAGTTAAGCTCAAAATTGTCAGACGGGTATGACACTTCGGTTCTGAAAGGGTTAAGAATGATTGTGCAGGAAGTCACAGTGAGTGCACGGCAGTATTTTTCCCAGAATTCCCTGCCCAGGCAAGGTCGAGTACGAACCAGTTTTTCTCTGAGATAAGGCCTCTCTAGGGTACAAAGGTGGAAAAGCAGCATAACTCTTTTGCATCCTCCGAACGAAAAGTCATTACGGGGAACTGATGCAGTGCAAAATATCCAGGGGGCGCCACTACAAGAGCCAGTGGCATAATCAGAACCAGCGTATATCCAAACCTTTTGTAGCTAAAAAAATAAATCTGTAGTTATAATATATGCTACATGTTTGTAATGAACAATACAGCTCTATTTCTTGAAATGTTGTAAACCCAATTATTCCTGTTGGTGGCTAATTTGGCCGATACAAAACAATGGCGAAAACCTGATAAATGACTGAAACCCTGGCAAATGGGTACTCATCCGAGAGTTCTCATCGAGAGCTATCCAATGAATACCAACATGACAGGGTTTAGATGCTTTTCAAAAATCTTTGCATCTTTGCATTTTGGACGAAAGTAGCCTTAGCATTAGAAGGGTTAATATTCAATTGACCCATTCATGCCTGTAGCAAAAATAGGATTATATTTAATGGAGAAATGTTAATAAGAACATAAACAACAACCTTATTTTGTAAATATTTTGTAAAATCATTCGATACTTCAAAGTTATTGTCTAAAATATCATTGACCCAGACTTTCTGGAGGAACTCTGAAGTGTTAATAGGTTAACCCATTCATACTTAGAGTTCCTCTAGAACGTGTCATCTGCTACTCTCATACTTTTGAAAACAACTTGTGAATAAAGCGAAAGTTCACAAAATATTTCAAGGGGAGTTGTTCTTTGACTTCTGATCAACAATACTCTTTCAAATACTTTCAAGAAAATGACTTTGTAAGTAAAATATTTCCAAAATTGTCAAGCCTCTTTTGGCCGCACTAAGTGTAAATGGGTTAATTCTTTACAGGACACGTAACAACTTGTTTTAAATCTTCCAGTGCTCAGAGGCTACTTTCATTCAAAGCACAAAGACACAAAACTTTTTGAAAAACCAACCAAATCCTGCCATGTTGGTATTCATGGGATAGCTCTCGCTGAGTACTCTCAGATGAGTACCCATTTGCCAGGGTTTCAGTCATTTTAAAGGTTTTTTGCACCATTTTGTATTGGCCAAATTAGCCACCAGCAGCATAAGGGTTTAGAGTTTTTTGCCTGTCTTCATTTTTCTAACTGATATGATACTTTCATTAAAGAGGAAGGGCCATCTAAATGCCTGGTCCTGTTGTACTTCAATACAATGCTCTCAGATTCTACAATTTTAACCCTTATGCTGCTGGTGGCTAATTTGGCCAATAGAAAATGATGCAAAAAACCGAAAAAATGACTGAAACCCTGACATATGGGTACTCATCTGAGAGCACTCAGTGAGAGCTATCTAATGAGTACCAACATGACATGGTTCAGATGGTTTTCAAGAATCTTAGCGTTCTTGTGCATTGGATAAAAGTAGCCTCAGCATTGGAAGGGTTAAGAATATTCACAGAAATTGCACAATGGAAGAGTGCAAACACCTCTTCATGACTCGACACTAATAGTGAGATGCTTGCCCATGGCCAGTAAAAAATCTCGAAAACAGCTTCGGGCCAGTAAAAACAGACCTTAACTGGTCCTACATGGCCAGTAAACTTTTGGGAACGTTCCCGTTATCAACTTTCCCCTAAAGAATATCCCCAAATATTTTTGAAATAAATGAAGGTAAAATTAATCAAAATAAATGTTGTTGGTGAAGTTTATGCAATATCTTTTCTTGTGTAGGACCAATTAAAATGTTGCAACGCCAGTATAGATCCCTTGTGTTACAGGTCCCACAGAGTCAGTAACATTTTTAGATAGCGTTGAGGCCTGCTCTAAATTCAATTGTTTTAAGTTATTTCACTCATGTCATCCCACTTACGTACTTCTAAGGCCTAAAAAAAAGTTGCTTGTTTCCTGTGACCCTACCCTATTCAATAAAAAAACCTACCCTACAGTTTTTTCTGCCCTTCCAACTCCTAATCAACATAAAACATGCATAAAACACACATTTTCGACCAAAAATATAATGCAAAAAAATGTTCTTTACCAACCTACCTAGCCTATTTTTTTCCTGACCGTTACAGGAAACAAACAATTTTTTTTCTAGGCTTAATTAAGTTGCTCATTTTCCCCTGTAATAACATAGCCTCGCCTTTTTGGGCTGCTAATAAGGCAAGAATACTTTAATACCTCTAAATTCAATGATTTCAAGCAATTTAACACTTAAGTACTCCTCTTTAGAGTGAATTTAATCACTTTCCACATCAAATGACATAAAATCCACATTAAATCCCCCCACAGGTCAGAGAGTCACACCAATCCTCTCCGTGGCAACCACGAGTGCTTAGTGATTAGTATCATGCCTTGATACCGCTCGGCGGCAACGGTTGCCGGCGACGATGGTCGCCGCCGACAACTAATCCAGGTAAGTGATCACCTCGGGGGCTTCGGGATTACGACTTGATCAGCGAGGCTCTGTTGATGCATCGCCATGACAGAGTCACCGCAAGAACGGGCCGGAAATCCCCGGGATTAATCATTTCAACAATGAGGGGTTGCGATAGCGCGTGTCGGAAATAGGGGATTGGCCTACCTGGCGTGAATGATCATTGATTGGAGATAAAACACGCTGAGATAAATGTACAATGCCTGGTTCTGTTGCGCACAATTCATTTAATGATGATAATAATAGTGATAATAATAATAATAATAATAATAATAATAATAATAATAATAACAATGATAATAAGAATAATAAGAATAATGATAATAGTAACAATGATGATAATAATAATGATACTACTACTACTACTACTACTACTACAACTACTACTACTACAACTACTACTACTACTACTACTACTACTACTACTACTACTACTACTACTACTACTACTACTAATGATGATAATAAAAAAAATATATATAAAAAATAATATTAATAATAATAATAATAATAATAATAATAATAATAATAATAATACTAATATTATGATAATAATAATAATAATAATAATAATAATAATAATAATAATAATAATAATAATAATAATAATAATAATAATAATAATACTAATAATAAGAAATATCATTGCTTACCATTAAGGTGCTCAAGGACACATTTTGTTCTTACCTAAAATGAAATAGAAAACATAGTAAGTTGCTTTATGTTATAACATTTCAGTTGCAAAAGCACCATAGATGTCCCCTCAGAGCAACCAACGACTAAAACCTTACATAGCACACTTAAACAACTAGGTCAGTGAGGGTGGATTCTAATGTAATAAGTTCCCGTCAGCAACTGAGTAAAATATAAAGTTTGTATTGAGACTTGGTATTAAGTATTAAGTTTATCAACACTTTTTCTGCCATTATGTGGTAAAATTGTGACCATGCATTTTTAACCCATTAACACTCAGAACGACCAAAACAGGCCTAACTATTTGGGAAATATTTGACTTACAGAAGCACTTTTTGAAAAACTTTTGAAGGAGAAATGTTGATCAGAAGCTAAACAACAACTCTCCTTCAAATATTTTAGGAACTTTTGCTTTATTTCCAAGTTATTTTTAAAAGTATGAGAGTAGCAGACGATACTTTCTTGAGTAACTCTGAGTGTGAATGGGTAAAGTGGTGGAGAAAATTGGAGAACTGGGAGAAAACCACCAGCAAACCTTAAGTCACTGGCAACTGTCTTACATGCCCTTGTGATGTCATTGATATGAAATTTTATCAATTCGATTAATTGGTATATATTTCGATTCGGTTCGATTCGATATGATACACCTTAAAGTGCTCGTAAGGCACAATTATGTATAAGGATGTAATTGATATCCCCTTTTTTTTTTCGATTTGATTGATTGCTATGGCCATATGCCTGAGAAAAGTACACCATTCCTTTCAATATCATTTACAAAAGCAATAGAAAATACTTAAATATTTAGTCTGAGTTTCACTTTGGGTGAGTTTAACAGGAAAATGTTTGGCAAAAGTGTATTTTCTATAAATAATCATACGTACGCCATTATTGAGGTACAGAATATCGACTATTTCGATTTGATAACCAACCATTCGATTCGATTTAATTGACAAAGTGAAAATGTCGATTTATCGATTTGTTGACTATCGATGACATCCCAAACATGCCCCCACCAGAATTCTGACCAGGGCAGTGGTGAGGAGGAAATTTCGATTTTTCGTCACTTTTTCTGCCATATTGTGGCTAAGTCATGACTAGCCATTTGTAAATGATGAAGGAAACAGCAGTACCCGGTGAAAACCATCACCCAATCCCAAGTCACTGGCAACTTTCTCACATGCCCCAGCAGAATTTGAACCCGGTCAGTATTGCGAGTACATCATTGAGATAAAACAGGTTTATTTGGTTTGCATATCTCCGTCTTCCAAATCACGCATAGAACATACATTGGCATTAATCCCTTACACTGCTGGTAAAATAGAATGAAAAGGGAAATAATGTTCTATGAAATTATAGGTGTTTTTTATTATCATAAAGCGGTCATGATTTTCAAGTCACGATTCACTAGGATGCACAAGCATATCTCGGTCTTCCAAATCCCACGTAGTACGTACATCTGCATTTATCTCTCATACTACTGGTAGAATAGAATGATAAAGGAAATAATGTACTATGAAATTATGGGTGTTCTTTATTATCATAAAGCGGTCATGATTTTCAAGTCACGATTCCCTAGAATGCTCAAGCATATCTCGGTCTTCCAAATCCCGCGTAGTACGTACATCGGCATTAATCTCTTGCCAAGTCTGGGAATATAAAATGAAAAGGGAAATAATGTACTATGAAATTATAGGTGTTTTTTATTATCATAAAGCGGTCATGATTTTCAAGTCACGATTCACTAGGATGCTTAGGCATATCTCCGACTTCCAAATCCTGCACAGTATGCACATTGGCATTAATCTCTCATACTACTGGTAGAATAGAATGATAGAGGAAATAATGTACTATGAAATTATGGGTGTTTTTTATTATCATAAAGCGGTCATGATTTTCAAGTCACGATTCACTAGGATGCTCAAGCATATCTCCGACTTCCAAATCCCGCGTAGTACGTACATCGGCATTAATCTCTTGCCAAGTCTGGGAATATAAAATGAAAAGGGAAATAATGTACTATGAAATTATAGGTGTTTTTTATTATCATAAAGCGGTCATGATTTTCAAGTCACGATTCACTAGGATGCTTAGGCATATCTCCGACTTCCAAATCCTGCACAGTATGCACATTGGCATTAATCTCTCATACTACTGGTAGAATAGAATGATAGAGGAAATAATGTACTATGAAATTATGGACCGTTTTATGAT
>OZ012701.1:18867227-18889648 GCA_963942565.1 Maea johnstoni | reverse complement strand
GAGAGAGAGAGAGAATGAGAGAGAGAGAGACAGAGAAAGAGAAGAGAGAGCGTTGATCCATACTGACACAAATAGTGTTGTCCCTGTACGACCCCTTACGTTTACCATGCTGAGAACAATAATACAGCTTGATGTTGTTAAGGGTCCACACCCATAGTCCCCACCCACACCCACACAAGACATCATCCTCTTAGATATAATATAATTATAGTAGTGGGAGGGAGATACAATGAGAGATTACTCAGAAGAGAAACCTATTAAGATGCTGCTTCAAACAAGAATGAGTTCAAAGGCATCAAGGCCAATGTCAATCATATTCTTATGTAGCCTATTAATGAGATTTTCAACAAACAGGAAATACATTGACAGATCATATCTATGTTTATAATTATGATTATTCAACGGCAAATCAAAATAAGGCCAATGTCAATCATTATGCTGCTTATCATACCAATGAGATTAACAACAAACAGGAAATTCATTGATAGATCATAATCTATATTTATTTTTCCAAGTGATGATTTTCCGGCTCGTCCACTGAGGCGTTGTGGGCTATGACTCAAACTATAATAATAATAATAATAATATTGTCATTTGATATTGCGCCCTTTCCATATAAACATGCTCAAAGGCGCATTACATTCATTGTCAGAGGATAGATGTTGATGACATGACAGTGTGCAATGCTTTTGAACATTTTATGAATGGAAATGGCGCTACATAAATTCCAATTATTATTATTATTACTATGATTATTCAACAGCAAAGCAAAACAAGGCCAATGTCAATCATTATGCTGCATACCATTCCAATGAGATTTTCAACAAACAGGAAATCAAATTGACAGATCATAATCTGATTTTATCTTTCCAAGTGATGATAACTGAACGGCTAATCAAATAAAACTGCAATGACGATATCATAAATTTAATTTTCGTAAAACTATTCAGCTGAATGAGCGGGTGATATAAAATCAAAATCAGAACTCCACCCAAAATTGCTGACAGTGCATGCAAACAGCATTTAACCCTTATGCTGCTAGTGACTAACTTGGCCAATACAAAATGATGCAAAAGTCCTGCAAATAAATGATTGAAACCCTGGCAAATGGGTACTCATCTGAGAGTACTCAGCAACAGCTTTCCAATGAATACCAATATGACAGGGTTTAGATGGTTTTCAATAATATTCTTGTGCTTCGGACGAAAGTAGTCTCAGCATTGGAAGGGTTAACGTTGATATTTTCTGATATTTTAGAAGAGCTGAATTTTTATATTTCTTTATTTTTTAAAGCTAGGCATTTTCCGCGATGGCAACAAAATTCTTTAAAATCAAATCAAAATTGCCAAGTGTCTACAGCATGTGACTGAGATTAATGCTTTATTTTTTAAAGATAGGCACTTTCCCCTACGGCAAAATTAATTCTGTAAATTTAATTTGATAGTGCCATTAAATGCATGCGAGAGTAATGTTTTCTTATAGAACAGATGACCCTTTCTCACATTTATTCTAAAGATAGAACCTTTCCAGAAAGGCAAAAAAATTCTCTATAATCAAACCAAAATTGCTGACGGTGCCAGGCTGTGAGATTGATGTTATAAGATTCTGTTTTTGCAAATAAATTCAGTAAGATCAATTTGGTCTGGCCTTATAACCATTCCAATGCTGACGCTCCTTTCATCCAAAGTACAAGTACGCAAAGATTTTTGAAAAACATCTAAACACTGTCATGTTGGTATTCATTGGAAAGCTCTTTTTTAATTACTCTCAGATGAGTACCCATGTGCCAGGGTTTTGGTAATTTTTTTAGGTTTTTTGCATCATTTTGTATTGGCAAAATAATCCACTAGCAGCATAAGGGTGAACATTCCATGCCTAGAAATCAACTTGAGGAGTGTCACATTTTTGAAATTAGCTTTGGAATGATGCATGAATTCATAAAATATTTGAAGGAGAGTTCTAGATAGAGTTCCGATAAATAACTCTCCCTCAAATTTGTTCTAAATATTGCTTTTGTTAGAAAGATATCAGCTAAAGAGTCTGGAGGTTTTGGAAGCCATAGGAGTTAAAATGTCCTGGACGCAAGACGGTTCACAAATCTATAACAAATCTATAAGATGTTCCTGATTTTGATTTTTTGCAAAAAACACACACAAAAAACAACTGTTACATCAAATTTGTCTGGCCTAAAAAATAAGGAAACCTTGTGATCAAATTGGTCTGGCCTTGCAAATAGAAGTCCCGGACTCGAACCGGAGACGGTTCACAAATCTACTTCCAACTCCATGTGGAGCTCACAAACTGCCCAGTTTATGAAGATGTCAATAATAAACGATCTCTCGTTGCCGTAAGTGCTATTTGAGGATTAGTTACACGGGCAATCTGGGACCCAATATCCTGACCAAGGCTGAGTAGCCCAATATTTACCCCTATAGAAATTATCGTCTGCTACTCTCATACTTTTAAAAATAACTTGGGTACAAGGCGAAAGTTCACAAAATATTTGAAGAAGAGTTGTGGTTTGGCTTCTGATCAACATTTCCCCTCCAAATGTTTTCCAGAAAATGCTTCTGGAAGTAAGATGTTTCCCAAATCGTCGGGTCCATTTTGGCCGCTCTGAGTGTTAATGGGAAGTCCCGGACCGGAGACGGTTCACAAATCTACTCCGACTCCATGCGCAGCTCGCAAACTGCCAAGTTTATGAAGAAGTCAATAATGAACGATTCTCCGAAGCCGTAAGTGCTATTTGAGGATTGTTACACGGGCAATCTGGGACCCAATTTCCTGACCAAGGCTGAGTAGCCAAATATTTACCCCTATAGAAATTATCGTCTGCTACTCTCATACTTTTGATAATAACTTGGGAACAAAGCGAAAGTTCACAAAATATTTGAAGAAGAGTTGTGGTTCGGCTTCTGATCAACATTAAGACTTCAAATGTTTTCCAGAAAATGCTTCTGGAAGTTAAATATTCCCCAAATCGTCGGGTCTGTTTTGGCCGCTCTGAGTGTTAATGGGAAGTCCCGGACCCGAGACAGTTCACAAATCTACTCCGACTCCATGCCCAGCTCGCAAACTGCCAAGTTTATGAAGCAGTCAATAACAAACGATTCTCCGAAGCCGTAAGTGCTATTTGAAGATGGTTACATGGGCAACTAGGGACCCAATATGCTGCCAGAGGCTGCGTAGCCCAATATTACCCCTCTGAGGGCGATCCCAACTCAAATACATAACGGGCAATTCAATTAACCCTTCCAATGCGCTCAAGGCTACTTTCGTCCAAAGCACAAGGATGCAAATATTTTGAAAACATCTAAACCCTGTCATAATGGAATTCACTGGATAATGCTCGCTGCATGAGTACTCTCAGATATGAGTACCCATTTGACAAGGTTTCAGGTATTTTTCAGGTTTTTGCGTCATTTTGTATTGACCAAATTAGTCACCAGCAGAATAAGGGTTAACCCTTTCTCCCTTGCAGAGAACAAATCCGTCTGACTATTTTTGCTGATTTTGCTCTAAGAGAAGCAATTTTCAAAAAAATATTTGAAGGAGAAATGTTCAATGAACCCTTTCTTCCTTGCGGAGAACAAATCCGTCTGACTATTTTGACGATTTTTCTCTGAGAACTGCAATTTTCAGAAAATATTTGAAGGAGAAACGTTCAATGAACCCATTCTCCCTTGCAGAGCCCAAAACCGTCTGACTATTTTGCCGATTTTGCTCTAAGATCTGCAATTTTCAGAAAATATTTGAAGGAGAAATGTTCACCAGAACACTGTCTGCAATTCTCCTTCAAATATTTTGTTAGTATATGCTTTAATACAAAATAATTTCCAAAGGTATGACAGATGACACTGGTCAAGTAGATCTCCAGATAACAATGAGTTAACCTCATTCTCCTAATGCAAAAGTATCTGACTATTTTTGTAATATCTTTCCAGCAAAAGCATATAGTCAGGGAGGTTTTTGATGGAGAAATGTTTATCAGAACAATACTGAAAACTTATAATACAATATTCACCCCTCAGAGGATGAACTCAACTCAAATAATCCATTCTTGCCTGGAGACCTAACTACCGGACCAGTGTCTTCTGGACCTGTCATACTTTTGACAATAATTTTAAAATGAAGCATCGATTCACAAACTATTTGAAGGAGAGTTGTAGATAGATATCTGGTGAACAATATTCCTTCAAATATTTTCTGAATATTGCTTTTGTTAGAGAGATATCACCAAAATTGTTAGACATAAATGTTCACCCAAATTCTGGATCCATCATACTTTGGAAAATAATTGTGAAACGAAGCATCAATTCACAAAATATTTGAAGGAGAGTTTCAGATAGATATCTGGTGAACAATATTCCTTCAAATATTTTCTGAATTTTGCTTTTGTTAGAGAGGTATCACCAAAATTGTTAAACACTTTTGGCTGCTACTGGCATGAATAATTTAACTCCATTCTCCCTCACTGCTGCCAAAACTGTCGACTATTTAGGTGATATCTTTCGTGCAAAAGCGTGGTTGGGGAAATTTTTAAAGGAGAAATGTTTATCAGAACACTATAGACATCTGTCTTTCAAATATTAACCCATTCTCACTCAAGAGTTCCCCTATAATATATATCGTCTGCTACTCTCATACTTTTGACAATAGCTTAGGAATAAAGAGAAAATTCATGAAATATTTGAAGGAGAGTTGATGTTTGACTTATGATCAACAATTCTCCTTCAAGTATTTTCAAAAAAATGCTTATGATAGAACAATATTTCCCAAATCGTTAACCTGCTGCAGGAAGTTAATTCAGCTGATACAAAATGACACAAAAGGCTGAAAAATGACTGAAACCCTGGCATATGGGTACTCATCTGAGAGTACTCAGTGAGAGCTATCTAATGAATACCAACATGGCGGGTTTAGATGGTTTTCAAAAATCTTTGTGTTTTTATGCTTTAGATAGAAGTAGCCTCAGCATTGGAAGAGAGGGTTAGGCAATTTCTATATAAATGTTTGCGGGGCCTGAGGAGCGATGTTGACGGGGGAATATTGGACCAATATACACTTCAGCAAACAAATCAGGAAATTTCAGCGTGCTAAATTGACGTATTCTCCGGGGACACCGAAAATATGCGTAAATTACATCTGCCGACTACCGCCGCTTTCCGGCACAAATCACCGAGTCGCTTTTCAACGTCTAAATTATTTTCTCTGAGAAATTACCCCATCAGTCATCTATATACGATTCCATTCGTGCAGAAAATCTCACAATTCCTAGCGCTAATATGATATATTGCCTGATCGTTCTTTATTTTATTTGGTATTTGGTATAGTGCTCATTTTTGGTAAAATATTGATATTGATTTTCCGATCTTTCTCCCGTTTGCGTCCTGATCAAATACGATTGGATAAAGAAAGGCGGGGAAATTGCCTGTCGCCGTCGAGAGCGCTGGTTCTCGCAGGTCACATGATTACTGGAAAATAACCAATCACAAAGAGGCAGCACGTCGGCCGAAGCAATCTGTCAGAGAGCTCAAAGAATAACCTCAAAATTGACTGTCAAAAGCCGTGATTAGCAATGTTCCTGTCTAAAGCCGCACATCGTAATGAAGCTATTCAATCCCATAATGCAATGGGCCTAACTGGCATCGTAGCGAGTAAATTGGGAACCTGGGGCTAAGTCCAGTACACAAAAAAATCCCTGCAAACTTATTGAGCAATTAAGCAACCAATTGTAGAATTTCAATATTTTGTTACATATTCATGTCGAAAGCCTCACAGCGCAATAAACCTATTCTATCCCACAATGCAACTGGCCAAATTGGAATCGAAGTGAGTAAATTGGGAACCCGGGACAAAGTCTGGTACTTCAAAAAAAGTCCCTGCAAACTTAATGACCATTTACGCAACCAATTGTAGTGTTTCAGTATTTTTATTACCTATTCATGTCTAAAGCCTCACAGCGCAATAAACCTATTCTATCCCACAATGCAACTGGCCAAATTGGAATCGAAGTGAGTAAATTGGGAACCCGGGACAAAGTCTGGTACTTCAAAAAAAGTCCCTGCAAACTTAATGACCAATTACGCAACCAATTGTAGTGTTTCAGTATTTTTATTACCTATTCATGTCTAAAGCATCACAGCGCAATAAACCTATTCTATCCCACAATGCAACTGGCCAAATTGGAATCGAAGTGAGTAAATTGGGAACCCGGGACAAAGTCTGGTACTTCAAAAAAAGTCCCTGCAAACTTAGTGACCATTTACGCAACCAATTGTAGTGTTTCAGTATTTTTATTACCTATTCATGTCTACAGCCTCACAGCGCAATAAACCTATTCTATCCCACAATGCAACTGGCCAAATTGGAATCGAAGAGAGTAAATAGGGAACCCGGGACAAAGTCTGGTACTTCAAAAAAAGTCCCTGCAAACTTAGTGACCAATTACGCAACCAATTGTAGTGTTTCAGTATTTTTATTACCTATTCATGTCTACAGCCTCACAGCGCAATAAACCTATTCTATCCCACAATGCAACTGGCCAAATTGGAATCGAAGAGAGTAAATAGGGAACCCGGGACAAAGTCTGGTACTTCAAAAAAAGTCCCTGCAAACTTAGTGACCAATTACGCAACCAATTGTAGTGTTTCAGTATTTTTATTACCTATTCATGTCTACAGCCTCACAGCGCAATAAACCTATTCTATCCCACAATGCAACTGGCCAAATTGGAATCGAAGAGAGTAAATAGGGAACCCGGGACAAAGTCCAGTACGACAAAAAAAACTCAAAACTTAGCAAGCAATTACGAAACCAATTGTAGAATTTTATTAACTATTTATGTATAAAGCGTCATGGCATAATAAACCTATTCTATCCCATAATGCAACTGGGCTAACTGGCATTGTAGCGAGTAAATTGGGAGCCCGGGGCGAAGTTTAGTTCTGCAAAAGATTCCTCCAAACTCAGCAAACAACTAAGCAACCAATTGTGGAATTTCAAAATTTTTATGACATATTTATCCCTAGTTGGGAACCAAGGGTGTCAAGTCCAATTGGGCAAAAAAGATCCTCAAAACTATAAACGACCAATCAATCAATTGTGGGATTTCAATAGTTGTGTTACCTGTTTATCCCTCTTGCATAAAACATAGTCTGGTGGCTACACAAGAAATGTATTTCTGATATAAGAATCTTTGCAAAAAATGTTTGAAGAAGAAATTTTAAGAAGAAATACTTATCAACATCAAACCAAAAACCTACCTTCAAATTCTGTAGATTCATACTCAACACATTCATGCCAATGGCAGCCTGACAACTTTAATAATATCATTTAAACACAAGCAAATTTCAGAAAATATATTTGAGTTATTTTCAAAAGTATTATAAGTCCAGACAACCCAAATTAAGGAGATTTCACGGCTACCTGTTTGTCACTGTTGTCAAGGTTACCATAGTCACGGTGATGAATACACTGAGCTGACGTTAATCTGATTGGCTGAGCGGGAGTTTATACGCTGTGTCGCCCGTGTCCCGCGAACATGACGCCCAGGATCAGTACGGATTAGCCGCGTCTGACGAGGGGTTTACGCGGGATGACAGGGAACGGTCGAGGGATACGACAGGGATGAATCATAAACATCTCTAGGATCTGACACTTAGATTTCAGTCTCGGGGCCCGAAAAGGTCTTATGATAAAAATTAGTGGTCTAAAACAGGATTTCTGGTTATAATAGATACTTTTTTGGGCCCCCAATCTGAAAAATCTAGGGGCCCACAGCAAAATCTAGGGGCATATGCCCCTGGACCCCTGGGAATGTCGAACCCTGATCTCAGATAAATACCATAAGCGATGATTGACTGTTATGTACAATTTAGGATTCCCCTAAAAAATGGTCGACTGGAACTATGATACTTTTGACAAAAATTTTGGAATTGGTAATGTTTTTACAAAAGGTTCTTTTGAAAGTGTTGTTTTGATATCTGATTATTTTGGCAGTTATTAATTACTGCAAAAATAATCATTATTATTATCACTGTTATTATTATTATTATTATTATTATTGTTATTATTACTAATATTATTATCATTATTATTATTAAAATTATGTTATTATTATCATTATCATTATTGTTGTTATTTCTATTAACAGTATTATATAAATTATCTTTGATATTATTATTATTATTATTATCATCATTAACACTATTATTATTATTATTATCATTATTATTATTATTATTATTATTATTATCATCATTACTATCATTAACACTATTATTATTATTATTATTATTATTATTATTATCATTATTATTACTATTATTATTATTATTATTATAATTATTATCGCTGTTAGATAATCAACAACTCATACTATTATTATTATTATTATTATTATTATCGCTGTTAGATAATCAACAACTCTCCTTCAGAAATTAAGAAGACTCATTCTCGATTCCAAAGTTAAATGTATCATAGTATTAGATGACACTCAGCATTGGAAGGCTGCTGGAGGCTAATTTGGCCAATTCAAAAAGATGCAAAAAAAAACTAAGAAAATGACTAAAACCCTGGCACATGGGTACTCATCTGAGAGTACTCAGCGAGAGCTTTCCAATGAATACCAACATGACAGGGTCTGGATGATTTTCAAAAATCTTTGCATTCTTGTGCATCGGATGAAAGTAGCCTCAGCAGTGGAAGGGTTAATCCAATCCGTGGGGAGCAACGTAAGAAATCTTACACAATGAACAAGTGGCCGAAACTTCATCAGTATGAGGCTCACGCAACGCAAATACCATCAGCTTAAGCCCCTGATTGGAGCGTTTCCTGACAATTCAGGAAAGTGGCGTGCCAGCCGCTCGCCTGTCATGAGCGTGAAATCTAATCTCTTGGAAGACGGTGGCCGACGGTGACTCTATTACATGTCATGGTGTATTGATTGGTGGATTCTCTGTGGAGGGTTCGTGCGGAGTCGCGCGAGTCTGTCGATGGGCCATTTTGATAAGGCTTTTGATCGAGGGCGGGAGTGATGGATTAACCCATTAATGCTTAAGGCTTCATTCGGAAATTGTCGTCTGGAGCGATGATACTTTTGACAATAACTTTTGAATTGGGAATTATTTTACAAAATATTTGAAGGAGAGTTGTTGGTAATGTTCTAATCAACATTTCTCCTTCAAATATTTTGCCAATTATGCTAAAACTTGAAAGATTTCTTCAACATTGTCAGGCTGGTTTTGGCCGCTGTGAGCATTAATGGGTTAAATGGGAGAATATTGAGTGGAGTGAGTCATAAGTTAAAGATTGTTCGTACCTTCTGCCGAAGGATTCCAAGAGATGAGATTATTTAACCCTTAACCCATTAATGCTTAGGAGTTCCTCCTGCAATTGTCGTCTGGATCTAGGATACTTTTTACAATAACTTCAGAATTGAGAATGATTTTACAAAACATTTGAAGGAGAGTTGTTGGATGATGTTCTGATGAATGTTTCTCCTTCAAATATCTTTCTACGTGTGCGTTTGCCTACAAGATTTCATCAAAATTGTCAGGCTGCTTTTGGCCGCTGTGAGCATTAATGGGTTAATATGCTGCTGGTGGCTAATTTGGTCAATACTAAATGATGCAAAAAAAGATGAAAATGACTGAAACCCTGACAAATGGGTACTCATCTGAAAATAGTCAGCGAGAGCTTTCAAATGAATACCAACATGACAGGGTTTCGATGTTTTTCAAAAATATTTGCTTTCTTGTGCATCGGACGAAAGTAGCCTCAGCATTGAAAGGGTTAAGTGAATTAAGAGGTAGAATATTAAGCTGCAGTGATATTGCGGAAGGGTGGCGCAGAGTTGTGGTTGGTCTGTCGATGGGTGATTTTGATAAGGCATTTGATTGAGGGCAAGAGTGATAGATTAAATGGGAGAATATCAACCCTAAATCCTATGCAGAGGCTACTTTCGTCCAAAGCACAAGAACACAAAGATTTTTGAAAATCATCTAAACACTGTCAAGTTGGTATTCATTGGAAAGCTCTCACTGAGTACTCTCAGATGAATACCAATTTGCCAGGGTTTCAGTCATTCTTCAGGGTTTTTTAAATTATAATATTTTGCATTGGCAAAATTAGCCACCAGCAGCATAAGGGTTAAGTGGATAGTACTTGTTCATTGCTCAAGATTTCTTACGTTGCTCCCCACGGATCAGATTAACCCTTCCAATGCTGAGGCTACTTTCCTCCAAAACACAAGGACACAAACATTTTTGATAACCATCTAAACCCTGTCATATTGGTATTCATTCGAAAGCTCTTGCTGAGTACTCTCAGATGAGTACCAATTTGCCAGGGTTTCAGTCATTTTCCAGGTATTTTGCATGATTCTTTATTGACCAAAATTAGCCACCACTTGCATAAGGGTTAGCATTTATGGTTGAAACTGCTTTATGTGCCAGGGTTTTAATCATTTTTCAGATTTTTTTGCGTTATTTATATTGGTCAAATTAGCCACCAGCAGCATAACCCTTGTCATGCTAGACCCCCATATGGGAGAACCTATCCCCTGGGACCAGGGATATTGTGGGTCTACCCACCAAATCAAAAGGATTTCAAAAATTTCTATTACTGTTTCAATAATGTGCTTCACAAACTGAAATAGAAACATAGTAAAAGATAAAACCTCGATATCTAGTATAATTCAATACCCCTCAATCAACCTAATAAAGTTTTTATTTTGCTAAGTGCAAGGGTACACAAAGACCGGATATTTCCGGTGTTGGTCACACAGGCAAGATATGTAGCACCGGATATATCCGGTGTTAGCAAGAGCAGGGATAAGGGTGAAGCTGCTAGTATTTAAGTTGCCCACTTGTTCATTTTGTAAGATTTCTTACATATTGCTACCCGCAGTTCAGATAAACCCTTATGCAGCTGGTGGCTAATTTTGCCAATACAAAATAATGCAAAAGACCCTGATAAATGACTGTAACCCTGATAAATGGGTACTCATCCGAAAGTACTGTGAGAGCTTTCCAATGAACACCAACATGACTTGGTTTGGATGGTTATCAAAAATGTTTGTGTATTTGTTCAATGGATGAAACTAGTCTCGATAGTATTTGCGTTGCGTGAGCGTCATACTAATGAAGTGATGCCCACTGGCTCATTGCGTAAGGTTTCTACCGTTGCTCCGGGCTGATCAGATTAAGTGCCATGCTCCTTAAGTTACGTTGACAGGGGTAGTCTGGGTAATTCGTGATCGGACTTGTGATTGGCCAATAATCAAACTCGTCCCGATGTCATAATGAGTATTTGCAAAAGTAACCCCTATCGATCCATCTGCATCTTGAACCATGTAATGTCTGAAAATGAATCTGAATTTCGATTATTGTCACTTTTCTGCAATATCGTTGATAAGTTGTGACTAGCAAGTTGTAACTGGTGGAGGAAACTGGAGTACCTGGCGAAAACCACTGCCTAACAACAAGTCACTTAATTGACATTTTCTCACATGCCCTAGCCAGGATTCGACCCTGAGCAGTGGTGTGATACAGCTGGCAGTCAGTGGCAATATCTTAGATCACTAGACCATCAAATGTCTGGCTACTTCAAACAAAATCTATGAAATAAAGAAATATTTGGTAGTAATAAAAATAGAAATAAAAATAATGATGATAATAATAATAATAACAATACTAATAATAATAATAATACTAATAATAATAATAATAGTAATAACAATTATATAATAATGATAATACTAATAATACTAATATTAATAATATCAATAATGATTTCAATAATAATAATAATAATAATAATGAGAAGAAGAACTATCATTGCTTACCATTTAGATGCTCAAGGACACATTTTGTTCTTACCTGAAATAAAATAGAAAACGTAAGTTTCGTAATGTTGTGACAAATATCAGACGTGCAACAGCTAAAGATATTGACGAATGGGAACATTAAGAATTTTGAATTTTGTTTATTACAACTTATTCTGCGGAGTCATGACCAGCTAGTCTTAAGTTACAGAGAAAATCTGGGTACCCAGCGAAACCACCTCCTAGCCCCAAGTTCTAGCAAAATTCTCACATGCCCCAGCCAGGATTTGAACAGTGGAATTAATGAGAGACAGCGAGAGGTCAGTAGCATAGCCATGATAGTATATGATAGTATAATAGAAGTGTATTTACTGAGGATTTATCAAAACGCACAAATACAAATGTCTCCCCCTCTCATAAAAAGCTAAGAACTGAAAAAATGTCATTCTATAAATGAACCCCTTGACTGGTCATTACCTTATATGGCATGAACTTATAGTTCACGACAAAAATATTAAATACCTGGAAAATGGATAATACAAACTATATTCTCCAAGTCATTGGCAACTTTCTCACATGCTTACAAGCCGAAGGACATCTAGGATGGGATTGAATATCTTAATTCAAAAAAACACCCTAAGGCCTAAAAAAAAAGTTGTTTGTTTCCTGTAACCCTACCCTAACAAGTTTTTATTCAAAAAAAATCCCTACCCAAAAGTTTTTTCTGCCCTCCCAACTCCTAATCAACGTGAATCATGCATAACACACGTTTTTGACCAAAGAAATTATGCAAAAAACAATTTTTTTACTGACCTACCTAGACTATTTTTTTCCGGACCGTTACAGGAAACAACAATTTAATTTTTTGGCCTAAGTCACTTGTAACTTTGTTACATGCCAGAAATGAGCTTAATTAAAATCATGAACCTTGGGAATGGGGTTCACGTAGTATTGTTGAGTGCTAATAGATGACCTGGACTATTTGAGGGTGAATCCGTTTAACCAATTTTGAGACCGCCATTTTGAGTTTGACCTTGCCCTTGACCTTACGACCCCCAGCGTGACCTCAATCAGCAACAGCCAATCAGAGCACTGATCAGTTACACAACACGTTCTTACAGAGCAATTCCTGCGAACAGAATTGCCGGCCGATTTGATTAAGAGCTGGATTTGCATCTCCGTTATTTAACCCTTCCAATACTGAGGCTACTTTCGTCCAAAGCACAAGGACGCAAAGATTTTTGAAAATCATCCAAACCCTGTCATGTTGGTATTCATTGGATAACTCTCGCTGAGTACTCTCAGATGAGTACCCATGTGGCAGGGTTTCAGGCATTTTCCAGGATTTTTGCATAATTTTGCATTAGCCACCTTAGCAACCAGCTGCATTTAAGGGTTAAGAGTTGGATTTGCGTCTCCGTGACTTAAATGACCCTGCCCCCTATTACAGAACACTTGGTAACAGGATTAAGTGATAAAGGCATAAGGGGATTATCAGCTTAGCATGGACAATAGGATTAACTTGATTGTCCATATGGATTACTGGTGATTCTAAGTGAGATGGATTGGATATCTGACACGTATGTAAACAATTATTTCTTTTTAGTTGCGAAGGCTGACACAATCACTGTCCTGGTTGCCAGATCACTGGACATGGTCCTAATTGTGTTTAGCCCTTCTAAGGCTGGTGGCAGCTAGTTTTTCCAATACAAAAGTATGCAAAATAACCTGAAAAATGACCGAAACCCTGGCAAATGGGTACTCTTCTGAGAGTTCTCAGCAAGAGCTATCCAATGAATACCAACATGACAGGGTTTAGATGGTTTTCAAAAATCTTTGCATCCCTGCGTTTTGGACCAAAGCAACCTCAGCAATGAAAGGGCTGACACACTAGTGTTTAACCCATTTATGCCTATAGCGCCCAAAGTCGCCCGAATATTTAGGCAATATCTCTCTGACAAAAGCAATTTTTTAGAATATATATTCTAGAATATATTAGAATATTTTCTAAAATATATTTCAATGAATCATTTTGTCATTCAAAATGCAACTGACAACTCTATTTCAAATATATTGTAAATTTATGATTTATTCCAAAATCATTTTCAAAAGTTTCAAAGATCCAGTAGACACTTAATTGTCAAGGACATTTCTAGGCATAAATAGGTTTAAAAGTTCATCTAGAAAAAGCCATCTGAATCTAGAAAAACTTTTGACAATAACTTTTGGATTTTTTGGCCCTGACTTTCAATAATGGATATCTTTACAAGGCCTAAAAAAAGTTCCTGTAACCCTAAACGAACACGTTTTTATTAAAAAAAAATCCCTACCCTGAAATTTTTTCTGCCCTCGCAACTCGAATCGACGCATAACATGCATAAAACACACATTTTGGACTAAAAAAAAAATCATGCAAAAAAAATATTTTACCGACCTACCTACCCTATCTTTTTTCAGACTGTTACAGGAAACAAACAATATTTTTTTCTTGGCCTTAAATCTACGTGTAGTTCCTTCACAACTGTACTATAAGAATGCACACACTTATTTTTGATCTAAGATAATAAGGATAATAACAAAATCATAACCGAAAATATAAAAAGATAATGAAGAGAAGTTTGGTAGAGGAACTGAAATCTGTAGACAACTTTTTTAGAAGGAGGAATAGATTAACTTTTAAAATGTTGAGGCAAGTTTCCAAAGCACAAAGATGCAAAGATTTTTGAAAACCATCTTAACCCTGTCATGTTGGTATTCATTGAATAACTCTTGCCAGGTACTGTCAGAGGAGTACCCATGTGCCAGGGTTTCAAGTTTTTTTGCATCATTTTGTATTGGCTAAATTAGCAACCCGCAGTATAAGCGTTAACCCTTCCAATGCTGAGGCTACTTTCCTCCAAGGGACAAGTATGTAAAGATTTTTGAAAGCCATCTAAACCCTGTCATGTTGGTATTCATTGGATAGCTCTAGCTGAGTACTCTCAGATGAGTACCCATTTGCCAGGGTTTCAATCATTTTTCATGATTTTTGCCTCATTTTGCACAGGTCAAATTAGCCATCAGCAGCATTAGCGTTATAACATCAGAGAAATTTCGCAGCTGGCTGCAAAGCTTTTATATCTTCACTGCATAGTTTCGTAAACATCCATATATACTTTAGGAATATCTATATGATGATATCACTGCTATAAGTGAACGAAAAAAAAATCCATTCGGTTTTAATATTTCTTGATCTCATTTTGACCTTGACCTTTGATACGAGTGACCTCTGATACCAAATCACGCCGAAAACAATAAAGCATTGTATTAAGTTGCACTTAACTGCAATGAAGTCGCTGCATTAAACATCCACGCTCAATGGAAATAATTCGCCGCGATTGGTCGGTTCCGACCCTTCAATAAATCATACGCCGTAAAAGTCAACGATGAAATCTATTCATCAAAAACCAGACAACCCAACTCAGGAACCTCGAATATTGACGGAATAAACTTTGCCTTTCATTGACAGATGCATAATTTCTTTAACCCATTAATACTACCTAGAAATTTCCTACAGAAATGGTTGTCTGGAACTATGATATTCTTGACGAGAACTTTGAAATTGAGAATGATTTTACAAAATATTTGAAGGAGAGTTGTAAAAAAAAGTTCTGATTGACATTTTGGCATCAAATATTTTCCTGACTTCACTTTTGACAGCAAAATATCATTAAAATTGTAATGCCAATCAAATCAGCAGCTCCGAAGTCTGCCATTTATTGACAGATGCGCAATGAGAATCCTCTAATTTCTTTAACCCATTAATATTCTCTAGAAATTTCCTCTAGAAATTGTCGTCTGGAACTATGATATTCTTGACAATAACTTTGAAATTGGAAATGATTTTACAAAATATTTGAAGGAGAGTTGTAGGTAATGTTCTGATTGACATTTTTACATCAAATATTTTCCTGACCGCTTTTGCCAGCAAAATATCATTAAAATTGTTATGCTGCTTTTAGCCAATCAAATCAGCAGCTGCGAAGTCTGCCATTTATTGACAGATGCGCAATGAGAATCCTCCAATCTCTTTAACCCATTAATACTCTCCAGGAATTTCCTCCAGAAATAGTTGCTGGAACTATGATATTATTGACAATAACTTTAAAATTGAGAATGATTTTACAAAAATATTTGAAGGAGAGTAAACGTAGGTAATGTTCTGATTGACATTTTTGCATGAAATGTTTACCTAACTTTGCTTTTGCTTGCGAAATATCATATAAATTGTGAGGTTGCTTTTTCACCCCGCTGCCAGCATAAATGGGTTAATAAGTTTCCTCTAAAAACTGGAGTACCCGGCGAAAACCACTGCCTAACGCCAAGCAACTGGCAACATTCTCACATGCCATACGTGATGTTCATATATCATCAAGGCTCAGACTTTTCAATTCCTGGCAGTACAATATGTTTAACCTATTGAGATAACCTTAACTAGTGTCGTCTGGACCCGTCATACTTTTGAAAAATACTTCAGAATAAAGCATTAATTTACAAATTATTTGAAGGAGAGTGGTAGATAGAGTTTGGATGAACAACTTTCCTCCAAATATTTTCTAAATACTGCTTTTTTGAGAGAGATACTGCCAAAATAGTCAATCAGTTTTGGCTGCCATTACAGGATATGCGCACACTGCTAACCGTCCTGGAAACTACACTTGTGTAGTCTCCAGGACGAAGGCACACTGTGATACAGCCGTGATTCCTGTTTAGTCGACCCCCTCTATGTTCTCCCATCGCTCCGTTGATCCGGGTCAAGTTCCTCCCTCGGGAACGCTGCCTCTGGCAGGCCCGGATGTTCTGGTTGTTATGTGTATTGGCGGGGGTGTCAACACAAGGAGTGACAGCTTTACAGATTTCCACTCGTTGAAGAAGATTGAGTATAAAAGCAGCTTTATTGGAAATGGCTGCACAAAAGTGGGATATTTATTTAAGGAATTATATGATACAATAGTTAGCAACTTGATGTAGGAGTTCTAGGGCCCTTTAGTAGTCAGAAAGTGGCATTTATTGACTTCCTTTAGTTCTATGTGCGCAATTCCTGTCATGGCATAAATGTTTAACCTTTTCAGCACCTGGAGTGCATGATGGGTCGGACATATTTAACCCATTCACATTTAGAGATACTCCAGAAAATATCATCTGCTACTCTCATACTTTTGAAATTAACTTGGAAATAATGCAATATTTCACACAATATTTGAAGGAGACTTGCTGCTTGTATACAAATCAACAATGTTCCTTCAATTATTTTCCAGAAAATGTTTTTGTAAGTGAATTATTTCCAAAATTGTAAGGCCTGTTTTGGCCCAGAAATTTGCATGTCAATAAAGTTTTTTTTAGCCCTTCCAATGCTGAGGCTACTTTTGTCCAAAACTCAAGGATGCAAAGATTTTTGAAAACCATCTAAGCCCTGTCATGTTGGTATTCATTGGATAGCTCTTGCTGAGTACTCTCAGATGAGTACCCATTTGCCAGGGTTTCAGTCAATTTAAGGCTTTTTTACATTATTTTACATTGGCAAAATTAGCCACCATAAGCAAAAGGGTTAAGGATATACTGCCTGTCCAATATACCGGGACCTGGTGCGTGGTTGCGATTAGAAGATCAGGTTTCTTCTAAAGAGGAGAAATAAGACCGTCTACAATAGAATACACCAGTGGTAATCAGTGGTCACATGATTCACCTCGGCTTATCAGCCAAAAGAACCAATTTCCCTCCAACACAGAAGAGCACAGGGAGCGTGTGTCGCGAGATTTGTATTTTATGCGTCGTTTCGGGAGAGTACAATGATCCTGCCTCATTGTGGTGCGTACGGGGAGTTCGCTGACGAGGTCGGGATTACCGCCAGCGGCCATGTTTGACACGGACGCTAATTATCATGCGGTACTCGTCTGCCACAATACTCGGTAAATGTCCTCGCCGGGTTAACCCTTCCAATACTGACACTACTCTCGTCCAATTTGCACAAGGACGAAAAGATTTTTGAAACCACAATACTTGGTAATAGTCCTACCTGGTAGGGTTGGGAATCGGTTGCAATTTCATGATCGATAATCAGTTACAGCCAACCAATCGATTATCGATCATAATCAGTTCATCGCACTTTTGCAGTAATTGGGTACTAGAGGTCTATAATAATAATAATAATTGATATTTGATATAGCGCCCTTTCCACCTATAATGTTCAAAAGCGCTGTAGAGTCATTGGACAGTTGTCATGGTCCATAGAGTCAATTAAATTCCTTTCGAAATAGCAATTTCTTTAGCTGTTTCTTGAAGTTTTGCACACTATCAGTAGCCTTGATGTTGTCAGGGAGCTAGAGCCTAATAATAAGTGATAGTGTATGACAATTACTTGCTATTAGCACCTTAACTTCGTTTTGAAGTGTTTTTGGAGCTTAATTTCATAGCAAGAAAGCTGACAACTTGTCTGTCATTTAGTTCTATATTTTGCCACTAGGTGTCACCTTTTCCGATTATTATCAATTGCCAGTTTCGCAATCGATTAATCAGAATCAGAGAGGTAAACGACTGATTATCGATTATAATCGATGATCGTCCCAACACTACTACCTGGGTAATTAACCCCTTCCTCTGGACCTGCGATACTTTTGAAAATAATTTTCTAATTATGCTCAAATTCTCAAAATATTTGAAGGAGAGTTGTATATAGAGTTGCGACAAACATCTCTCCTTCAAATATTTTCTAAAAATTGTTTTTATTGGAGAAATAACACCAAAAGTCAGGCGGTTTTGGGGGTCACAGGGTCACAGGGGAATGGGATTAAACCCTTCCAATGTTGAGGCTACTTTCGTCCAAATCGCAAAGCATAAGAACGCGTAGATTTTTGAAAGCCTTCTAAACCCTGTCATGTTGGTATTCATTGGATAGCCCTCGCTCAGAGTACTCTCAGATGAGCACCCATTTGACAGGGTTTCAGTCATTTTCCAGGTTTTTGCACCATTTTTTATTAGCCAAATTTTAAGCCACCGGCAGCATAAGGGTTAAGCAATGGCTTGGAGGGTGACCCCACAGTCAACACACATCGCTACGTGCAAATGGCATCGATTCCATGGGGCGTGCACAACTGTCTAACTGGTAATGCCATTTGCACTTCTCCTACTGGGGTTAAGGTTAGTCACAGGGAAATGAGGTGAGGAACCAGTAATTCCGTGGGGCGTGCATGACCGTCTAATTGGTAATGAGAGGTGCCACTTGCACTTCTCCTACTGGGGTTTAAGGTTAGTCACAGGGAAATGAAGTGAGGAACCATCAATTTTGTGGTGCGTGCACCGCTGTCAAACTTGTAATGATAGGTGCCAATTGCACTTCTCCTACTGTAGTTTTAAGGTTAGTCACAGGGAAATGAGGTGTTTAACTGGTTATGGCAAGTGCCATTTGCACTTCTCCTACTGGGGTTTAAGGTTAGTCACAGGGAAATGAGGTGAGGAACCAGTAATTCCCTGGGGCGTGCACCGCTGTCAAACTTGTAATGATAGGTGCCAATTGCACTTCTACTGTAGTTTTAAGGTTAGTCACAGGGAAATGAGGTGAGGAACCAGTAATCACCTCATGTGACTCCCAGTGACTGGATGCGTCTCCTAATGATGGTGTAACTTGGCAAGGTTGAAAGATTGAAGCCAGGGTGCCTCTTTCACTTCCCAGCCGGGGACATTATCTCCTGGCAGGAAAAGGAGCCAAAGAACAAGTAATTTCCCCTGTTATGGGGGGGGGGGGGGAATGATGAAATCTTCATGGCGAAAAAAAAATTGGGGGAAATATTCAAAGGAAAAATGTTAATAAGAACACCACTAAGCACATTATTTCAATCATTATTCTTCATTCCAAAGTTATCGTCAAAATTATCTTAAATCCTGCTGCACAGATTATCTGACCACTTATACAGCCAGTTCATAGCCACTAATCTCTCTCGGATAATCTCCTAGGGGATGATCCCATCTTAACCTCGCGGCAGGCTATAAGGATAATCTGACCACTTATACAGCCAGTTCATAGCCACTAATTTCTCGGGATAATCTCCAAGGGGATGATCCCATCTTAACCTCCCGGCTGGCTGAACGGATTATCTGACCACTTATACAGCCAGTTCGTAGCCACTAATCTCTCTGGGGATAATCTCAAAGGGGATGATCCCATCTTAACCTCCCAGTCGGTTGTAAGGATTATCTGACCATATACGGCCAGTTCATAGCTTGCTAATCTCTCTTGGGATAATCTCCGAGGAGGTGATCCCATCCTAACCTCGCGGCAGGCTATATGGATTATCTGACCACTTATACAGCCAGTTCATTATAGCCTGCTAATCTCTCTTGGGATAATCTCTGAGGGGATGATCCCATTCTAACCTCCAGGCTCTAAGGATTAACTGACCACTTATACACCCAGTTTATAGCCACTAATCTCTCTCGGGATCTCTGCCATCTTAACCTCCCGGCAGGCTATAAGGATAATCTGACCACTTATACGGCCAGTTCATAGCCTGCTAATCTCTCTCGGGATAATCTCCAAGGGGATGATCCCATCCTAACCTCGCGGCAGGCTATAAGGATAATCTGACCACTTATACAGCCAGTTCATAGCCACTTATCTCTCTCGGGATAATCTCCAAGGGGATGATCCCATCTTAACCTCGCGGCAGGCTATAAGGATTATCTGACCACTTATACAGCCAGTTCATAGCCTGCTAATCTCTCTAGGGATAATCTTCAAGGAGATGATCCCTTATTAACCTCCCGGCAGGCTGTACAGATAATTTGACCACTTATACAGCCAGTTCATAGCCACTAATCTCTCTCGGGATAATCTCTGAGGGGATGATCCCATCTTAACCTCGCGGCAGGCTATATGGATAACCTGACCACTTATACGGCCAGTTCATAGCTTGCTAATCTCTCTTGGGATAATCTCCAAGGGGATGATCCCATCTTAACCTCCCGGCTGGCTGTACGGATTATCTGACCACTTATACAGCCAGTTCATAGCCACTAATCTCTCTCGGGATAATCTCCGAGGGGATGATCCCATCTTAACCTCCCGGCTGGCTGTAAGGATAATCTGACCACTTATACAGCCAGTTCGTAGCATGCTAATCTCTCTCAGGATAAACTCCCATCTTAACCTCGCGGCAGGCTATAAGGATTATCTGATCACTTATACAGCCAGTTCATAGCTCGCTAATCTCTCTCGGGATAATCTCCAAGGGGATGATCCCATCTTAACCTCCCAGCCGGGCTATAAGGATTATCTGACCACTCGTACGGTTTATTGGCAATCGGAGCAGTTTTTACGAGCAGTCTGATGGTCGCAATGAGACAGCGAGGCAGTTTTTACGAGAGAATGATTGCGGCGTGATTGCGAGGTAATGCGCTGCTTAAAGAAATGGCAGCGCACATCAGCAATTGATGTGCAGTATCTGCTGACATGCAAAAACTGCCTCTCCTATACATATGATTACACAGCGGGAAATGAAGCCAGCAGAAAATAAGTGATTTCTGATATCCAAAAATGGCTGCCTTCATTGCCGAGGGAATGAATGCAGCAAAAAAAAAACAATTCCTTTGTTTTTTAATTTCGGCATGCTAAATGCATAAATATGTATATATATATGAATTGAAGAGAGAGAGAGATAGATAGAGAGAGAGAGAGAGAGAGAGAGAGAGAGAGAGAGAGAGAGAGAGAGAGAGAGAGAGAGAGAGAGAGAGAGAGAGAGAGAGAGAGAGAGAGAGAGAGAGAGAAATTTTGAATTGAGGGTGTAATATTTTGGTAGGAGATGCAAAGTTATGCGGAGACAGGGCGACCGCGAACGCACGTCAGGTGGAGAAGAAATAGGTCAATCTCACTGAACTTTAGAGACAAAAGCTCGCCACCCCATTGTAATCAAATCACCAAAATGTGTGTAATAAATCGACATTGTACAAATTGTAGGTTCCACCAGGTTTTATGTGCTCGACTTCACAGCCACTAGGGAAGCCCCGTCCCAGTAGGTAGCACTGAACTCCAGTATAGGAATCATGGGTGTGTGTGTAGGCCTGTGATTTATTTGCCCGAGTGCAAAACGATAAACACGTTTTTATAGTGTGCGATAACAATGAAACGTAAGTCGCACCCCCCGAATCCAAATCAATACGCGGGGGAAAATATTGTTGAATTACTTCCCAGAATCTGCCAATGGTTAGGTGGGTGGTGTGTCATAACTTTATTACCCCAAGATCAATAGCCGTAATATAAAAGGGATGGGCGATATTGGCGCATCGCGGCCGCACGCTATCAGTTATTGACAGATGGGGTTTCATTGCGGTTATTGTTTCATTTTGCACATTACCCTACCGGATGCTGTAACTCATATAGAAAAATAAAAAAATACTAAATGAGATATACCACCACTTAAGAGGGAAGCTTAATTGCACCTTTAAGATACATATTTATGAATAATGATGAATAAATATATATATCTATATATATATATATACATATATATATATATATATATATATATATATATATTATATATATATATATATATATATATAT
>OZ012701.1:18861933-18867027 GCA_963942565.1 Maea johnstoni | reverse complement strand
ATATATATATATATATATATATATATATATATATATATATATATATATATATATATATATATATATATATATATATATATATACAACCCTGCAAGGGGCCCACCTTATGGTGTGCAATAGGAGTTGTCACCTCCCGGGGAGCCCTGTGCTGGTGACTGCACTGTCTCACGACGGTCTAAACCCAGCTCACGTTCCCAATTAGCGGGTGAACAACCGACACTTCGTGAATTCAGGGACCCCGCTCGTCTTATAAAAGAAGGGGATGTGTGCATCTGTCTATGGATGCCCTGCATCTAATATATCCCTTGGTCCTGATATCTTTGTCATTGCTCTTTGACAATGACAAAGGACGACTTTTTGCTAACATTTTATGGCACTAAATGACTTTTGTGAGGTGATGAGCCTTCAAACACTCATTCATTCATATATATATACACATTTGATAGCTAATAATTGTGCATTTGATTCAAATTACTTTTGTAACTACAAAAAATACTAAAATATGCTTCTTATGAAAGATTACAAAAGATTTACCAGACTTCCTAATACAAAAAGGGTTACTAAGATAATTCATACTTATGATGAGTTTTTTCAAGAATGATTTGCATGAAATGATGATAAAGAGTCCCAGTATAAACTATGCCAGAGAAGCCATGTGCTATACACACAAAAAATATGGGGCTCAAAAACTTGTCAAAAGTTTGTCATATTGACAAGTTTTGGGTCGTCATTTCGATGGTGCCCAAAACGACGAGTTTACATTTGTCAAGACGAGTTTCTGTGGCAAAACTTGTCAAAAGGTCGTCAAGTAGAACAATGCAATATATGTCAGTTTCAAATTATTTTTATTTCTTTCCCCCAAAAAACGCCAAAAAGGACACAATAAAATTACTGACCCAAAAGTTCAATACTGGATCTTGCAGTGGCAAATTGGAGATATATGCACATTTATAAACTAATATTGACAAAAAAGAAAACAATAATGCCACATTTAAAAATATGCTTCACATTGCACTCAAAACATTCCTAAAATACCTGCATCCCTCACCATGCCTTAGTGGTAAAAGTGGTCAGTAAGCCTGCCCACTGCATAAAAAAGCTGTGAAATGGGGTATTTAAGTGGTACCACTGTCAGAGTCAGCCCCACTGTCTAACGTAGTGGTAAGACCACTGTTTCCTGCAGTGGAGCCACTCCCTTGCCAAAATTTCTCCATGCTTCCTGGGTAGCACCTGGGAAATGCAGGGTAGCCCATGCATTTCCCAGGTCTTACCCAGGTCTAGAAGCTGGATGAAACCATGTATTACCGTGGTGTGAGCTAGCCCATGGTAGACCTAGCTTTATCCTCGGTAAGCTCCATGGATTACCTTGGTCAGACCAAGGCAGAGAAGCAAGATGGAACCATGCATTACCATGGTTTATGCCTGACCATGGTAGTCCTAGGTTTTTCCGGGGTAGCTCCCAGATGCAGGAGCTGATGAAACCAGGCATTACCATGGTGTGAGGTAAAGCTGGGTAGCCATTCCATGCTGTCCCTAAGAGACTATGGTAAACCTAGGTACAACCTTGGAGTAAAAATTGGAATTATTCATTAGAGTCACCATGAAAACTTGGAGGGCCTGTGAAGGACCAAGTGAAATTCATGCTTGCACACTTAACTACTTTTAGGGTGTGCCTATAATTTTCCTGGATATTTCATTTTACTTTTGCTTATTGAAGTTTCCATGAATCTCTGAACTTGGAAAATCTAGTACTTTTACTTATGGTTGCCTTTGGTACCTGTCAAATGTAGCATTTCCCTAGTCTATAATGGTGCAATCATTAGTGAAAAGTAAATTAAATAAAATTAAGTAAGACCCTGTGAAAAAATAGTAAAGGCCCCCATTAAAGTTTATTGAGTTTGTCTCATATGCAAAAAGGTGTTCCATCTATTTTGTGCAGATTAAATGGTTTTGGTGCTAAATGTGGTTTGTCAAGTATTCATAGAATTTGTGGTATCCTTTATGGAAAAGTAGCTTATTTATCTATGTATCACATAGGACACCAATTTAACTTAATTTGCTGCTTATGTTTAATGCCTATTGAATTTGGCTTTAATTTGCTTGAGCAACAACAGCAAGTTCAGTGTGGTGTAGTGGTTAGGATGTAAGACTCCAAGCGAAGGGTTCCCGGTTCACGTCTCGGTGTCTCCCTCACTTTTTTTACCAAATTCAAAACCACAGACCATGGTGAATGCATGGTAAACCTAGGTTGTTTTACCATGGATATCCTAGGTAATGTATGGTAGTGCAGAGAATATTTAACCATAGAAATCCTGGAATTTCCAAGGTAATGCTTGGTACTACCAACCTGGGTAGATCCAAGGTAATGCGTGCAAAACCTGCGAAATACCGTGTGACCTACATCCAGGTAATCCATGGATTTTTGACCTAGCATTTACCCAGGATTTCCCTGCTTTTTTTGGCAAGGGCTGTTTCTTACAGTTGGGCCACTGTTTCGTACAGTGGGGCCACTGTTTCTTACAGTGGGACCACTACATAAACCCATATGTGACTTGAAAAAAATCCACATATATCAGAAACCACTATAATGGGGCTTCCAAATCTTAGTTTATCTTAGGACCACTTTTTCTTGCAGTGGGGCCACTGCTGATTACAGTGGGGCCACTAAATAAACCCTATGTGACTGATATGGATATGAGGACGGGAGATGCAGGCTTTTCCTTATCTGTAGGAAGGTAATATAATATATAACAATAGGGTCAACTAGTACAGAACTTGACCTTGTTATTCAAAATTATGACAGTTGACAGTATGACAGTGTGGGAGAAGGAGGTGAGTTGATTTCATTGACAGAAATGTGCTCTGTAAATGGTGTTAGGGGAATTTTGAAAAACTAAGACAAGTTGTGTGTTAGGGTGTATTAAAGGATATAGTCAAGGCTATTTCAGTCAAAAGGGCAGGTGAATATCTCTGCTGTTGAATACAGAAAATGCAAGGTGAGATGAAATACTCAGGTTAGACAGGAAAGGCATGCTGACATATGATTTAGAAGTGACTAGGATGTTGAAATAATGTGGGTATGATATAGAGTTTCTCTTTATTTACATCAGCTGTGTCAGAGTGTTAGGGTATTCCATGATTCAGGAGAAGGGAACCTTGCAAACTATGATATGTGACTAATGTTAGGTCTACAGT
This sequence comes from Maea johnstoni, assembly GCA_963942565.1. NCBI lineage: Eukaryota > Metazoa > Annelida > Polychaeta > Spionida > Magelonidae > Maea > Maea johnstoni. The sequence continues at coordinate 18,863,832 of OZ012701.1, read as the reverse complement.
CCATCAAGATTTACATAGACTGGCGAGACAATTAGCAGACAGGAGACAGGAACATCTTAGAATAATTGTCCAGAATATGTTGCCATGCATTATAATCCTATGTAAATGTTCTTAACAGGTTAAACCTCTTTCTAATAAACTTTTTAGAAAATTATTTTAACTATTGAGTGTCGATCTATTAACGTATCTATTTATTCATTCATTCATTCATCTATCCTGAAAGATGTGCTAAATTAATGCATTTTACAGTGGGGTACATGACCACCACTGTCAGAGAAAGTGGGTCAACCACTTCCTTTGACAGTGGTAAAACCACAGCATCTTGCAGTAAAGCATGACTTTACCACTGTCTGAAACAGTGGGACCACTACATTGAACAGTGGTAAATCTACTGCAACTAGCATTATAGGATGACCATACCACCGTCAGGTATAGTGGGACCACTCTCTTGATCAGTGGTATGCCCACTGCATCTGTTAGTGGTAGAGAACTGCTGATGCAATGGCATGCAGGCCCACCTACCACTGTCCAAAACAGTGGGACCACTATGAAGCTACCACTTTTTGCAAAAGTGGCCATGAAGCCCCAATAAAGTGTCTCCGCTTTTGCAAAAGCGGGACACTTCAGACAGGCTTAAAGGGCACTTTTTTTTTCAGTGGTACAAAAAAGTGGTAATAAACCCACTACAACAAGGCTCTTGGGCCACATTCCAGGAAAGTGGGGGATGGTGCTACAGCTCTTGAGAGACCCATGTACTATCCACTATATTTTTCAGTGGTACCACTGTATTTCGCAGTGGCACCACTGTAGGCAACCACTCATAACCCACTGAAACACCCCATGTAAACCACTGTACTATGGTAAGGGATGTCCAAAATAGTCAGTTATTGGAAAAATAATGCAAGATGGATCATATTTAAGTAGATATTGAATGGATAGTAATTACTTTGATTCAGCTCCTTTGTCCTCCATTAGAGCCTCGTTCTGAGTTGAGCAGTGCATTATGGGATACGTACTTGACAACCTTTTGACTAGTTTTTGACAACCCACTTTGCAGAGTTGTCAAAAACTCGTCAGCGTACTTGACGAGCCTTAACTTGTCAATATGACAAGGTTTTGACAAGAAAAAACTTGTCACATCTTTTGTGTGTACTGTTGGTCTGATGCCAGGGGCTTAGCCGCCTATGCATCCAGCGTGTCATTTGGACACCCAGAACACTGTTTTTTGACAGTTTGGACACCCAAAAGTTTATCTCAGAATTTGCTGATGATGACTTTTCTTAGAAGATAGAAGATGTAGAAGCTGTAGTGTCACTTTTATAAGCCACAAAGAGCAGTAACTGGCATAAAAATGCAAAATCTGTAAATATATAGGTTTATCTTATTAGTAACTATGTACTTTGTACCTCACTTTGGACACGCAAAAGTCTATGAAACCTCTATTTGGACACCCTGTTTCCGAATATTGGCTAAGACCCTGTCTGATGGCAGTTTTCATTTTACTCAGGACAGGTCAACCAATCCATGCCCGTATAGTGCCAAAATCCACTTTCCAATGAACACCACCATGACAGGGTTTAGATGGTTTTCAAAAATCTTTGCGCCCTTGTCCTTTGGACCAAAGTAGCCTCAGCATTGGAAGGGTTAAACCTCTGTTAACCCATTCACACTTAGAGTGGACAAAACAGGCCAGACAATTTTGGCCGTATCTGTCTAGTGAAAGCATCTTATGAAAAATGTTTGAAGGAGAAGTGTTAATTAGAACCAAATCTTCAACTCTACTTCAAATATTTTGTGAACTTATGCTGTATTAACAAGTTATTTTCAAAAGTATGAAAGAAGCAGACACCATTTTCCAAGGAAACTCTGAGTGTGAATGGGTTAAAGTAACATATTCCT
>OZ012701.1:18839433-18856933 GCA_963942565.1 Maea johnstoni | reverse complement strand
TTGCTGTGCGAAGCTGTCTCCTTCCAGTTTCTATAGCGTTCCATCGCTAATCATTCCTATCTATATATTAACCCATTGCTGCCCTTAGCTCTCTCCTTCCAGTTTCTAATGCATTCCATCGCTAATCATTCCTGTTTATTTACATTAACCTATTGCTGCTCCTAGCTGTCTCCTTCCAGTTTCTACAGCGTTCCATTGCTTATCATTCCTATTTATATATTACCCATTGCTGCACGGCAGTTTTAGTGTTGGTCCCTTTGCTGCATGTAGCTCTCTACTTCCAGTTTCTATAGCGTTCCATCGCTTATCATTCCTATTTATATATTAACCCATTGCTGCCCTAATTAGCTCTCTTCTTCCAGTTTCTATAGCGTTTCATCGCTTATCATTCCTATCTATATATTAACCCATTGGTGCTCATAGCCGTCTTCTTCCAGTATCTATAGCGTTCTATCGCTAATCATTTCCATTTATATATAAACCCATTGCTGCCCCAAGCACTCTCCTTCCAGTTTCTATAGTGTTCCATTGCCAATCATTCCTATCTATATATTAACCCATTGGTGCTCATAGCCGTCTTCTTCCAGTATCTATAGCGTTCCATCGCTAATCATTTCCATTTATATATAAACCCATTGCTGCCCCAAGCGCTCTCCTTCCAGTTTCTATAGCGTTCCATCGCTAATCATTCCTATTTATATATTAACCCATTGCTGCGCAAAGCTGTCTCCTTCCAGTTTCTATAGCGTTCCATCGCTAATCATTCCTATTTATATATTAACCCATTGCTGCGTGAAGCTGTCTCTTTCCAGTTTCTATAGCGTTCCATCGCTAATCATTCCTATTTACATATTAACCCATTGCTGCACGGCAGTTTTAGTGTTGGTCCCTTTGCTGTGCGAAGCTGTCTCTAGCTTCCAGTTTCTATAGCGTTCCATCGCTTATCATTCCTATTTATATATTACCCATTGCTGCACGGCAGTTTTAGTGTCGGTCCCTTTGCTGTGCGAAGCTGTCTCCTTCCAGTTTCTATAGCGTTCCATCGCTTATCATTCCTATTTATATATTACCCATTGCTGCACGGCAGTTTTAGTGTTGGTCCCTTTGCTGTGCGAAGCTGTCTCCTTCCAGTTTCTATAGCGTTCCATCGCTTATCATTCCTATTTATATATTACCCATTGCTGCACGGCAGTTTTAGTGTCGGTCCCTTTGCTGTGCGAAGCTGTCTCCTTCCAGTTTCTATAGCGTTCCATCGCTTATCATTCCTATTTATATATTACCCATTGCTGCACGGCAGTTTTAGTGTCGGTCCCTTTGCTGTGCGAAGCTGTCTCCTTCCAGTTTCTATAGCGTTCCATCGCTAATCATTCCTATTTACATATTAACCCATTGCTGCATGGCAGTTTTAGCGTTGGTCCCTTTGCTGCGCGAAGCTGTCTCCTTCCAGTTTCTATAGCGTTCCATCGCTTATCATTCCTATTTACATATTAACCCATTGCTGCCGTAAACATCTCCTTCCAGTTTCTAATGCATTCCATCGCTAATCATTCCTGTTTATACATTAACCTATTGCTGCTCCTAGCTGTCTCCTTCCAGTTTCTATAGCGTTCCATCGCTTATCATTCCTTTTTATATATTACCCATTGCTCCACGGCAGTTTTAGTGTCGGTCCCTTTGCTGCGCGAAGCTGTCTCCTTCCAGTTTCTATAGCGTTCCATCGCTAATCATTCCTATTTATATATTAACCCATTGCTGCCGTAAACATCTCCTTCCAGTTTCTAATGCATTCCATCGCTTATCATTCCTGTTTATACATTAACCTATTGCTGCCCTTAGCTCTCTCCTTCCAGTTTCTATAGCGTTCCATCGCTTATCATTCCTATTTATATATTACCCATTGCTGCACGGCAGTTTTAGTGTTGGTCCCTTTGCTGTGCGAAGCTGTCTCCTTCCAGTTTCTATAGCGTTCCATCGCTTATCATTCCTATTTATATATTAACCCATTGCTGCGCAAAGCTGTCTCCTTCCAGTTTCTATAGCGTTCCATCGCTAATCATTCCTATTTATATATTAACCCATTGCTGCGTGAAGCTGTCTCCTTCCAGTTTCTATAGCGTTCCATCGCTAATCATTCCTATTTATATATTAACCCATTGCTGCGTGAAGCTGTCTCCTTCCAGTTTCTATAGCGTTCCATCGCTAATCATTCCTATTTACATATTAACACATTGCTGCATGGCGGTTTTAGTGTTGGTCCCTTTGCTGTGCGAAGCTGTCTCTAGCTTCCAGTTTCTATAGCGTTCCATCGCTTATCATTCCTATTTATATATTACCCATTGCTGCACGGCGGTTTTAGTGTTGGTCCCTTTGCTGCGCGAAGCTGTCTCCTTCCAGTTTCTATAGCGTTCCATCGCTTATCATTCCAATTTATATATTACCCATTGCTGCACGGCAGTTTTAGTGTTGGTCCCTTTGCTGTGCGAAGCTGTCTCCTTCCAGTTTCTATAGCGTTCCATCGCTTATCATTCCTATTTACATATTAACCCATTGCTGCATGGCAGTTTTAGCGTTGGTCCCTTTGCTGCGCGAAGCTGTCTCCTTCCAGTTTCTATAGCGTTCCATCGCTTATCATTCCTATTTACATATTAACCCATTGCTGCCGTAAACATCTCCTTCCAGTTTCTAATGCATTCCATCGCTAATCATTCCTGTTTATACATTAACCTATTGCTGCTCCTAGCTGTCTCCTTCCAGTTTCTATAGCGTTCCATCGCTTATCATTCCTTTTTATATATTACCCATTGCTCCACGGCAGTTTTAGTGTCGGTCCCTTTGCTGCGCGAAGCTGTCTCCTTCCAGTTTCTATAGCGTTCCATCGCTAATCATTCCTATTTATATATTAACCCATTGCTGCCGTAAACATCTCCTTCCAGTTTCTAATGCATTCCATCGCTTATCATTCCTGTTTATACATTAACCTATTGCTGCCCTTAGCTCTCTCCTTCCAGTTTCTATAGCGTTCCATCGCTTATCATTCCTATTTATATATTACCCATTGCTGCACGGCAGTTTTAGTGTTGGTCCCTTTGCTGTGCGAAGCTGTCTCCTTCCAGTTTCTATAGCGTTCCATCGCTTATCATTCCTATTTATATATTAACCCATTGCTGCGCAAAGCTGTCTCCTTCCAGTTTCTATAGCGTTCCATCGCTAATCATTCCTATTTATATATTAACCCATTGCTGCGTGAAGCTGTCTCCTTCCAGTTTCTATAGCGTTCCATCGCTAATCATTCCTATTTATATATTAACCCATTGCTGCGTGAAGCTGTCTCCTTCCAGTTTCTATAGCGTTCCATCGCTAATCATTCCTATTTACATATTAACACATTGCTGCATGGCGGTTTTAGCGTTGGTCCCTTTGCTGTGCAAAGCTGTCTCCTTCCAGTTTCTATAGTGTTCCATCGCTAATCATTCCTATTTACATATTAACCCATTGCTGCATGGCGGTTTTAGTGTTGGTCCCTTTGCTGCGCGAAGCTGTCTCCTTCCAGTTTCTATAGCGTTCCATCGCTTATCATTCCTATTTATATATTACCCATTGCTGCATGGCGGTTTTAGTGTTGGTCCCTTTGCTGTGCGAAGCTGTCTCCTTCCAGTTTCTATAGCGTTCCATCGCTTATCATTCCTACTTATATATTACCCATTGCTGCACGGCAGTTTTAGTGTTGGTCCCTTTGCTGCGCGAAGCTGTCTCCTTCCAGTTTCTATAGTGTTCCATCGCTAATCATTCCTATTTATATATTAACCCATTGCTGCCGTAAACATCTCCTTCCAGTTTCTAATGCATTCCATCGCTTATCATTCCTGTTTATACATTAACCTATTGCTGCCCTTAGCTCTCTCCTTCCAGTTTCTATAGCGTTCCATCGCTTATCATTCCTATTTATATATTACCCATTGCTGCACGGCAGTTTTAGTGTCGGTCCCTTTGCTGCTCGAAGCTGTCTCCTTCCAGTTCCTATAGCGTTCCATCGCTTATCATTCCTATTTATATATTACCCATTGCTGCACGGCAGTTTTAGTGTTGGTCCCTTTGCTGTGCGAAGCTGTCTCCTTCCAGTTTCTATAGTGTTCCATCGCTTATCATTCCTATTTACATATTAACCCATTGCTGCCCTTAGCTCTCTCCTTCCAGTTTCTATAGCGTTCCATCGCTTATCATTCCTATTTATATATTACCCATTGCTGCACGGCAGTTTTAGTGTCGGTCCCTTTGCTGCACGAAGCTGTCTCCTTCCAGTTTCTATAGCGTTCCATCGCTAATCATTCCTATTTATATATTAACCCATTGCTGCGTGAAGCTGTCTCCTTCCAGTTTCTATAGCGTTCCATCGCTAATCATTCCTATTTACATATTAACCAATTGCTGCATGGCGGTTTTAGTGTTGGTCCCTTTGCTGTGCGAAGCTGTCTCCTTCCAGTTTCTATAGCGTTCCATCGCTTATCATTCCTATTTATATATTACCCATTGCTGCATGGCGGTTTTAGTGTTGGTCCCTTTGCTGCGTGAAGCTGTCTCCTTACAGTTTCTATAGCGTTCCATCGCTTATCATTCCTATTTATATATTACCCATTGCTGCATGGCGGTTTTAGTGTTGGTCCCTTTGCTGTGCGAAGCTGTCTCCTTACAGTTTCTATAGCGTTCCATCGCTTATCATTCCTATTTATATATTACCCATTGCTGCATGGCAGTTTTAGTGTTGGTCCCTTAGCTGTGCGAAGCTGTCTCCTTCCAGTTTCTATAGCGTTCCATAACTTATCATTCCTATTTATATATTACCCATTGCTGCACGGCAGTTTTAGTGTTGGTCCCTTTGCTGTGCGAAGCTGTCTCCTTCCAGTTTCTATAGCGTTCCTTCGCTAATCATTCCTATTTATATATTAACCCATTGCTGCACGGCAGTTTTAGTGTTGGTCCCTTTGCTGTGCGAAGCTGTCTCCTTCCAGTTTCTATAGCGTTCCATCGCTAATCATTCCTATCTATATATTAACCCATTGCTGCCCTTAGCTCTCTCCTTCCAGTTTCTAATGCATTCCATCGCTAATCATTCCTGTTTATTTACATTAACCTATTGCTGCTCCTAGCTGTCTCCTTCCAGTTTCTACAGCGTTCCATTGCTCATCATTCCTATTTATATATTACCCATTGCTGCACGGCAGTTTTAGTGTTGGTCCCTTTGCTGCATGTAGCTCTCTACTTCCAGTTTCTATAGCGTTCCATCGCTTATCATTCCTATTTATATATTATCCCATTGCTGCCCTAATTAGCTCTCTTCTTCCAGTTTCTATAGCGTTTCATCGCTTATCATTCCTATCTATATATTAACCCATTGGTGCTCATAGCCGTCTTCTTCCAGTATCTATAGCGTTCCATCGCTAATCATTTCCATTTATATATAAACCCATTGCTGCCCCAAGCACTCTCCTTCCAGTTTCTATAGTGTTCCATTGCCAATCATTCCTATCTATATATTAACCCATTGGTGCTCATAGCCGTCTTCTTCCAGTATCTATAGCGTTCCATCGCTAATCATTTCCATTTATATATAAACCCATTGCTGCCCCAAGCGCTCTCCTTCCAGTTTCTATAGCCTTCCATCGCTAATCATTCCTATTTATATATTAACCCATTGCTGCGCAAAGCTGTCTCCTTCCAGTTTCTATAGCATTCCATCGCTAATCATTCCTATTTATATATTAACCCATTGCTGCGTGAAGCTGTCTCTTTCCAGTTTCTATAGCGTTCCATCGCTAATCATTCCTATTTACATATTAACCCATTGCTGCACGGCAGTTTTAGTGTTGGTCCCTTTGCTGTGCGAAGCTGTCTCTAGCTTCCAGTTTCTATAGCGTTCCATCGCTTATCATTCCTATTTATATATTACCCATTGCTGCACGGCAGTTTTAGTGTCGGTCCCTTTGCTGTGCGAAGCTGTCTCCTTCCAGTTTCTATAGCGTTCCATCGCTTATCATTCCTATTTACATATTACCCATTGCTGCACGGCAGTTTTAGTGTTGGTCCCTTTGCTGTGCGAAGCTGTCTCCTTCCAGTTTCTATAGCGTTCCATCGCTTATCATTCCTATTTATATATTACCCATTGCTGCACGGCAGTTTTAGTGTCGGTCCCTTTGCTGTGCGAAGCTGTCTCCTTCCAGTTTCTATAGCGTTCCATCGCTTATCATTCCTATTTATATATTACCCATTGCTGCACTGCAGTTTTAGTGTCGGTCCCTTTGCTGTGCGAAGCTGTCTCCTTCCAGTTTCTATAGCGTTCCATCGCTAATCATTCCTATTTATATATTACCCATTGCTGCATGGCGGTTTTAGTGTTGGTCCCTTTGCTGTGCGAAGCTGTCTCCTTCCAGTTTCTATAGCGTTCCATCGCTAATCATTCCTATTTACATATTAACCCATTGCTGCATGGCAGTTTTAGCGTTGGTCCCTTTGCTGCGCGAAGCTGTCTCCTTCCAGTTTCTATAGCGTTCCATCGCTTATCATTCCTATTTACATATTAACCCATTGCTGCCGTAAACATCTCCTTCCAGTTTCTAATGCATTCCATCGCTAATCATTCCTGTTTATACATTAACCTATTGCTGCCCTTAGCTCTCTCCTTCCAGTTTCTATAGCGTTCCATCGCTTATCATTCCTATTTATATATTACCCATTGCTGCACGGCAGTTTTAGTGTCGGTCCCTTTGCTGCTCGAAGCTGTCTCCTTCCAGTTTCTATAGCGTTCCATCGCTTATCATTCCTATTTATATATTACCCATTGCTGCACGGCAGTTTTAGTGTTGGTCCCTTTGCTGTGCGAAGCTGTCTCCTTCCAGTTTCTATAGCGTTCCATCGCTTATCATTCCTATTTATATATTACCCATTGCTGCACGGCAGTTTTAGTGTCGGTCCCTTTGCTGCTCGAAGCTGTCTCCTTCCAGTTTCTATAGCGTTCCATCGCTTATCATTCCTATTTATATATTACCCATTGCTGCACGGCAGTTTTAGTGTTGGTCCCTTTGCTGTGCGAAGCTGTCTCCTTCCAGTTTCTATAGTGTTCCATCGCTTATCATTCCTATTTACATATTAACCCATTGCTGCCCTTAGCTCTCTCCTTCCAGTTTCTATAGCGTTCCATCGCTTATCATTCCTATTTATATATTACCCATTGCTGCACGGCAGTTTTAGTGTCGGTCCCTTTGCTGCACGAAGCTGTCTCCTTCCAGTTTCTATAGCGTTCCATCGCTAATCATTCCTATTTATATATTAACCCATTGCTGCGTGAAGCTGTCTCCTTCCAGTTTCTATAGCGTTCCATCGCTAATCATTCCTATTTACATATTAACCCATTGCTGCACGGCAGTTTTAGTATTGGTAACCTTTGCTGCATGTAGCTCTCATGTAGTTTCTATAGCGTTCTATCGCTAATCATTACTATTTATATATCAACCATTGCTGTTGTAAACATCTCCTTCCAGTTTCCATAGTGTTCCATTGCCAATCATTCCCATTTATATATTAACCCATTGCTGCCCTTAGCTCTCTCCTTCCAGTTTCATAGCGTTCCATCGCTTATCATTCCTATCTATATATTAACCCATTGCTGCCCTTAGCTCTCTCCTTCCAGTTTCTATTGCGCTCCATCGCTTATCATTCCTATTTATATATTAACCCATTGCTGCCCTTAGCTCTCTCCTTCCAGTTTCTATTGCGCTCCATCGCTTATCATTCCTATTTATATATTAACCCATTGCTGCCCTTAGCTCTCTCCTTCCAGTTTCTATTGCGCTCCATCGCTTATCATTCCTGTTTATATATTAACCCATTGCTGCCCTTAGCTCTCTCCTTCCAGTTTCTATAGCGTTCCATCGCTTATCATTCCTATCTATATATTAACCCATTGCTGCCCTTAGCTCTCTTCTATTGCATTCCCTCGCTCATTATTCCTATTTATATAGCAACCCACTCAACATCACAACTATTTCATGCATGAAGATATTATTCATATTCATAGATCAAACTATTCTTGCTCAAAGACAGCATCCAATACTACTACTACTACTACTACTACTACTAAATCATAATAATAGTAATAATAATAACAATATTAATTATAATATTAATAGTAATGACAATGATGATAATGATAATAATAACAACAACAACAACAAGCTTCTGGCCGCAACATGGAATAAAATTATTCTTAAAGGTCTGCCATGAGATTGTATCTTAACCCTTGCAATGCTGAGGCTATATTCGTCCGAAGCACATGAACGCTAAAATCTTTGAAAACCATCGAAATCCTGTCATGTTGGTATTCATTTGAAAGCTCTCGCTGAGTACTCTCAGATGAGTACCCATGTGTCAGGGTTTCAGTCATTTTTCAGATTTTTTGCCTCATTTTGTATTGGCCAAATAAGCCACCAGCAGCATAGGGGTTAAACTCTCAGATGACTACCCATTTGCCAGGGTGTTGGCTGAATTAGTCATCAGCAGCATAAGGGTTAATATATGTGATCTCTGAACTCATGGATGCCACAATGGGGTGTTGTTAATTCTATGCCACACCTCCGCACAGTTATTCTTAGAAGCTACAATCAGGCCGGCTATTAGAATGTATTAAAGCACTGCTAAAGCTGCTATATGGAGTCTGGTGGGTGTACTGTGCGATACGCCTAACCTAGGACGGTCATTTACCCTTGGACTTCGAGATATTGAATGATGAGATGGTATCTTCGTGTGGTCTCATAATAAGGTATTGTTGATTCTACACCCCTCCCCCGCACAGTTTTATGGGAATTTCAGCAATCCCAGCATCTGATCAGGCCAGCTATTAGTATGTATCAAAGCATCGCTAAAGCTGCTATCTGGAGTCTGGTGCCGTTGTATTGTGTTTTATGCCTAATAAGTCTAGGACGGTCATTTACCCTTGTACTTGGAGATATTGAATAATGAGATGGCATCTTCATGTGGTTTCATAATGAGGTGTTGGTGAATATACGCCCCACCCCCGCACAGTTTTTCCTGGAATTTCAGGGCTATCCCAGCACCTGATCAGGCCAGCTATTTGTATGTATCAAAGCACTGATGCAATCTGGAGTCTGGTGGGTTTAGCAAATATGCAATACACCTAGCCTATGATGGTTGTTGTAACCCTGGGGCCCTCGGGCTACTTGTAAAATGCCAGAGGGCCTCAGGGAAGATCCCAACCATTGGACTGAGTTACCCTGTTTAAATAAAGATTATTATTATTATTATTATTATTATTATTATTATTATTATTATTATCATTATTATTATCATTATTATTATTATTATTATTATTATAACCAGGCTTGTAGTTCAAGGTATTGAATAATGAGATGCATCTTCGTGTGGTCTATTCCCTTGATATAACTTACATAATAGGGTGTTGTTAAATTCAACGTCCCACCTCCGCACAGTTTTCCTGGAAGCTTAAGGCAATAACCGCATCTAATCAGACCAGCCATTTGTATGTATTAACCCTTATGCTGCAGGTGGCTAATTTGAACAAATCGTAAAATGATGCAAAAAAACTGAAAAATGACTGAAACCCTGGCAAATGGGTACTCATATGAGAGTACCCAGTGAGAGCTTTCCAATGAATACCAACATGACAGGGTTTAGATGGTTTTCAGAAATCTTTGCGTCCTTGTGCTATAAGTATACATTAACCCTTATGCTACTGTTGGGTAATTTGGCCAAATTATAAAATGATGCATAAAAAATGAAAAATAAGTGAAACCCTGGCAAATGGGTACTCATATGAGAGTGCTCAGCAAGAGCTTTCCAATGAATACCAACAAGGCAGGAATCTTAGTATCCCTGTGCTATTATAGTATGTATTAAAGCACATGCTAAGGCTGCTGTATGGAGCTTAATTGGGTGGGTGTAGCGTGCAAATTTATGCCTGACCTTACTCACACTGTACACACCTTTATCCCTGTCTCCACTGATTAGTAATGAGACCCAACATTGAATACTACTATACTGATCATTAGATATTCACAATACGTCTCACTACTGGCTACGGTAATACTGCCCTGATCACTCTCAATCACACAAGTAGATCTGAGAACTGTAAGGTTTTAGGATCCTTTATCCCTTTCTTGATTGCACTCTAGCTCCCTCTATTAAATCTCTGCCTGTCTGCCTCTGTCTCTCTCTATTAACTCTCTCTCTGTCTCTATGTCTGTCTGTCTCCCTCTTTATCTGTCTCTCTCTCTCTGTCTCTCTATCTCTCTCTGACTCTCTGTCTCTGACTCTCTGTCTGCCTCTCTCTCTCTCTCTCTCTCTCTCTCTCTCTCTCTCTCTCTCTCTCTCTCTCTCTCTCATCTCTCTCTCTCTCTCTCTCTCTCTCTGTCTTTCTGTCTGTCTCTGCCTCTGTGTCTGTCCGTCCCTCCTCTCTCTCTCTCTCTCTCTCTCTCATCTCTCTCTCTCTCTCTCTCTCTCTCTCTCTCTCTCTCTCTCTCTCTCTCTCTCTCTCTCTCTCTCTCTCTCTCTCTCTCTCTCTCCTCTCTCTCTCTCTCTCTCTCTCTCTCCTCTCTCTCTCTCTCTCTCTCCATCTCTCCATCTCTTCCCCCCCCCCCCGGTCCCACTGTAGGAATCTGTTAGGTGTAATTGTGCATGAGACAGCATCATTCCGTTGCCTGCAGATCCTGCAGTGGGCCGGCCGCGCCGATCATCAACCGCTGCGTCTCCCAGAACCAATAACCAGTGTCCAGCGAGCCAGCGTAGCACACAGAGGCAGGCCCAGCCTACGTAGCTCTGAGATCTGTACGTAGGCAGCAGCCGCAGCCACAAATATAAACATCTCGCTGCCGACTGGTAGCAGCGGCAGTCGAGGCCGAGACAGCGGGTAGTTAACATCTTCACGTTACATGCTGCGTGGGATCCATATAGCGCACTGTACAACCATATATCACACTATAGAACCATATAGCGCGCATCTACCCCTAGGCGTACAACACCCATATAGCACATAACACCCACGTGCCACTATAGGATCATATAGCGCACACTATAAGTATGCAGTACTACTACTAATACTGCATAAACAAGGACTTGGATATAACAGAATACATTTTTGATATTATGAACCGGAGCTATAGGATCATATAGCGCACACTGTAAGTATGCAGTACTACTACTAATACTGCATAAACAAGGACTTGGAAATAGCAGAATACATTTGTGATATTATAAACTGTAGCTATAGTATCATATAGGCGCAAACTGTAAGTATGCAGTACTACTACAACCACTACTAATACTGCACAAACAAGAACTTGGATACAACAAGTTCTGATATGTTGGACTGTAACTTTAGGATCACAATTGCCCGTACTACTACTATTACTACACTAATACTGCATAAACAAGGACTTGGATATAACAATATACAGTATACAGTTCTAATATAATAACCTGTACCATACGTAACTATAGGATCATAAATGCCAGTACTACTACTACTACCACGACTACTGTACAATAAGGATTCGGATAAAACAACACAAGAGTTTTTATACAACGGACCGTTACAACTAAGACGGATCATTCCATTGGGATATAATACTATATTGGTAAGTTGCTTGATTTTACTTTTCTCAAAATGTTATGGAAACATATGAACATGATGTATGAATATGCATGATGTGTGTGTATATATATAAATATATATATATATATATATATATATATATATATATATATATATATATATATATATATATTATATATAATATATATATATATATGTACATATATAAAATGACCTTGAGTGGTCAAAATAATCTACTAGCCCAACTTGAATAACCGAAAAAGCATATAGTAAAGTGAGGTATGTAACAGTTGAAATAACAAAAATAGCCAAAATCATACAAAATCATAAGATAATCTTTTTTCTACTTGTATTGTACTGTATTTCAATGACTGCGGCTCTCAGGACACAAAAACATACAAAACCAACAATGATATAAACATAACAAAACCAAAGGAAAATCAAGAGAATGATTAGATCAAAAGCCAGATTAGATAAGATATTTGAAGGAGAAATATTGATCAAATTCCCACTCAAAACTCCAACAAATATTTTGTAAATTCATGATCAATGCTGCAATTATTTTTATGTATCTAAGGTCAGACAAGTCTTGTCATGGAAATATCCAGGCATGAAAGCCTTAACCCATTCACACTCAGAAATCCCTTTGAAAGTACCGTCTGCTACTTTCATACTTTTCAAAATAACTTGGGAATAAAGCAAAAATTCACGAACTATTAGAAGGAGAGTTGTTACTTGACTTCTCTTTAACATTTCTACATAAACTATTTTCCAAAAAACGCTTTTGTGAGAGAAATATTTCAAAAATTGTCAGGCCTGTTTTGGCCGCTCTGAGTGTTAATTAGTTAAAATAGAGGCACCCCTATAATCAAACTATGTACCCACCCTGGAAAAATGGATTTGTATTTGGGCACCCCTTAATGTGCAGGTGCCCAGGAAAATATGGATTTTTTATTGGCTTATTTAATTATGCGTAGAACTTGTTGATAGTAATCAGTGGTAGGGTGGAAGTCAAGTGGAAAAATAGACAATTAGGAGGTTGGGTGTATCCATACAACCCAGGCACGTTCCTACTGGAACGTCAATACTGTTTATGATAACGAGACACAAACACTCACTGTATTCACAAAAAGGGGAGTGCCTGAGCTACTGTACCATGCAAGGATCAACAATAAAGCTGTTAACCAATAAATGCTAACATTGGCCAAAAACGCCTTATGATTTTCATAAAATTTTGCAGATTAAAGCATATTTAGAAAAATATTTAGAAGGTTGGGTGCCTCCGTACAACCCAAGCGTTCCTATTAGCGGTCAATACAGTTTATAATAACGAGACATAAATACTCGATGTAATCACAAAAAAGGGAGTGTCAACTACCGTGTCATGCAAGGATCAACAATTAAGCTGTTTCACCAATAAATGCTAACCCTTATGCAACTGGTGGATAATTTGGTCAATAAAAAATCATGCAAAATACCTGGAAAATGACTGAGACCCTGGCAAATGGGTACTCATCTGAGAGTACTGAGCGAGAACTTTCAAATAAATACCAACATGACAGGGTTAAGATGATTTTCATAATTTTTTGCTTTTTTGTGCATTGGACGAAAATAACCTCAGCAGAAGATGGGTTAACATCAGCCAAAAAAGCCTTACGACTTTCATAAAATTTTACAGATTAAAGCATAGTTAGAAAAACATTTGATGGACAAATCGGAATGATAGCGACTACTCTTATTCAAATTAATTGTAAAGTCATTCTCAATTCCAAAGTTATTGTCAAAAGAATCTTAGAAGCAGATGAGTGGCAATCACTGTAGGATCAATCAACCCTTATATTATGCTGCTGGTGGCTAATTTTGGCCTATACAAAATGATGCAAAAAACCTTAAAAAAATGACTGAAACCCTGGCACATGGGTCCTCATCTGAGAGCACTCAGCGAGATGGTTATCATAAATCTTTGCATCATTATGCTTTGGACTAAAGTAGCATCAGTATTGGAAAGGTTAACAATAAGGCTGTTACTGAGCTTGAATAAAATGAAGCAGGATATGAGTAAAACTATATTGCAAAATGTTGGAAAGGTATATTTTCCATAGGAAGTGCAAAGTATTGAAGATTACACTCAATACTCTGAATTCTGTACTTTCTTCTAGAATTGAATAATATGCAATAGGAATATAAGTAAAACTATATTAAAAGACATAATCATGATGTATTTTCTCCATGTGGTGCAAAGTATTGAAGATTATACACTCGATACCCTAAATTCTGTATTTTCTTCCAGAATTGAATAATATGCCATACGATATGAGTAAAACTATATCCCAAGACGTACGTTAGAATGATATATTGACCCCAGAGGAAGCAGAATACTACAAACGATCTTTAATATTGTATAATCTGTGAAATATTGTCGGAATCTCGCGATAACCCCACAGGAAGTGAAGGATTCTGGGATAAATCACGCGGCTAATCGGAGAATAATGGGAGAATTTACGGTTGTTATTGATATAGCATACATAAGTTATGGCTCTACGTACTGCCATGAGCGAATATATCAATTATTAACTTCACAATGCTAATTAGCATACATACTGCGACTGAGAATTAAAGCTCTAGGATTCAAATATAGAAGTGGCTATTTTAACCCTTCAATGCTGAGGCTACTTTCGTCCAAAGCACAAGGACGCAAAAGTTTTTGTAAACAAACTAAACCCTGTCATGTTGGTATTCATTAGAAATCTCTCACTGAGCACTCTCAGATGGGTACCCACATGCCAGGGTTTCAGTCATTTTTCAGGTTTTTTGCATCATTGCATATCGGCAAAATTAGCCGCCAGCAGCATAAGGGTTAACCCATTCAGGTCTGTATAGGAATCAAAACCGACCGACTATTTTGGTGATATTTCTTATTTCACAAAAAGCACTGGTTGGAAAATATTTGACGGATATATATCAATTATTAACTTAATCACACTAATTATCATACACAAAACGACTCAGAATTAAGGTTCTATGATTCAAATCTAGAACTGGGAAAATAATGATTCTATGTATACTGCCATGAGAGAATATATCTGAATCAATTATTAACTTTACAATGCTAATTATCATACACACAACAACTTAGAATTAAGGTTCTACGATTCAAATCTAGAACTTGGAAAATAATGGTTCTATGTATACTGCCATGAGAGAATAAATCAAATTATTAACTTTACAATGCTAATTATCATACACACTGCAACTGAGAATTGAAGATCTAGGATTCACATCTAGAACTCGGGAAAACTGGCTACCTTAACCCATTCATGCCTAGAGATTTTCTTGACAAATCTAGACTGCAGGTACTTTTGAAGATAAATTTGGAATTAATCACAAATTGGAAAATTGGAAAATTTCTGCTGCATGAAAAAAAAAAAATTTCATAAATTTCTTAAATCCAGAAGACATGTGACGAGAATTCTCGGCAAAAATGGATTAATGCATTTTAGATTCTACCAGTAAACTTCAAGAAATTTAAATCCGCTTTTCCCGTCATTTTTTCTCCACATCATTGATTTTCTTCTGTCTCCCGAGTACATTTTTTACATGAAATAGTTTGCGCTGTCTCATAATTCTAATAACTTTGTGAGTGGTTGCCAAAAGCGAACAAGAAATTTTCAAGAAATTTGAGGTTTCTCTATAATGTAGCTGCCATCATTTTTTCTTCACAAAATTGATTTTCTGTCGCTAGGAACACATTTTTCTTAAAAATCTGACGGTTTGTGCTATTTAATAACTTTAACCCTTATGCTGGTGGTGGCTAATTTTGGCAATACAACATGATGCAAACACCTGAAAAATGACTGTAATAGCTGAGTGAACCCTGTTTTAAAATCAAAATGTTTTGGCAATGTTTTGAGTATGACCCTGACATTATGGTTGTATCATAATTGATCTCAAGATCCATACCTACATCGTCAGACCATGAATGACTATAATTTTAAACCATGGACGTTTGATAAGCAATGTTTTGACTATGATCATGGAGGGTCTTGAATACATGCTAAATGGTCAAACCATGGACGACAATTGTCAAACCATAGACAAACATTATCAAACCATAGACAACCATGGTCAAACCATGGACGACAATTGTCAAACCATAGACAACCATTATCAAACCATAGACAACCATGGTCAAAACCATGGACGACCATGGTCCAAACACATGGACGACCATGGTCAAACCATGGCCGACCATGGTCAAACCATGGACGCCCCATGGTCAAACCATGGACGACCATGGTCAAACCATGGACGACCCATGGTCAAACCATGGACAGACCATGGTCAAACCATGGACGACCATGGTCAAACCATGGACGACGATTGTCAAACCATAGACAGCCATGTCAAACCAAGGACAAGCCATTATCAAACCATGAACGACCATGGTCAACCTATGGTTGACCATGTCAACCATGGTTGACCATGGTCAAACCATGGATAACTATTTTAAAACATGAACATTTGACCAAGATTTGCACTGTTTTGACTATGATACTGTCCATGGTCCTGTCAACGGTCGACTGTTATGAAACTCGCCCCCCCAGCGTGCGGAGTGTTTATGTTTCTTTTCCCCCTGCCAGGATCTCCGTCGGTCGGCTGCCGGCATTTGGCGGACAGAACGATTTTTTGTGGTAGCTCCCGCTCTGCTCTGGCTGATAGAGCGCCTGATTGGCTGATATCAACCAGACCTGTTTGCCTCTCGCGTTGTTATTCTTGGCAGACCAAATAAATAGTCTCTTAAACCCATTAATGCTAAGGCTACATTCGTCTGAAGCTTAAGGAATACTAAATTTTGAAAACACATCTAAAACATGTCAAGTTGGTATTCCTTGGGACAGCCTCTCATTGAGTACACTCATATAAGTACCCATGTGCCAGGGTTTCAGTCATATTTTAGATTTTTTGCATCACCTGATATCAACCAGACCTGTTTGCCTCTGACGCTCTAATCTTGGCAGACCAAATAAATAGTCTCTTAACCCATTAATGCTGAGGCTATATTCGTCCAATAGCATAAGGACGCAAAATCATTGAAAAGCCTTATACTGCTGGTGGCTTATTTTGCTAATACAAATGATGCAGAAAAACCTGAAAAATGACAGAAACCCTGGCAAACGGGTACTCATTTGAGAGTACTCAGCGAGAGTTTTCTAATGAATACCAACATGACAGGGTTTGAACGGTTTTCAAATATCTTTGCATTATTGTGCTTTGGACCAAGGTAGCCTTAGCATTCAGGAATGGTTAACCCATTAATGCTGAGGCTACTTTCGTCCAAAGCACAAGGACGCAAAGATTTTTGAAAACCCTCTAAAACTTGTCAAGTTGGTATTCATTAGATAGCTCTCGTTGAGTACACTCATATGAGTACCCATGTGCCAGGGTTTCATTCATATTTTTAGATTTTTTTGCTTCAGCCTGATATCAACCAGACAAATTTGCCTCTCGCTCTAATCTTGGCAGCCAAAATAAATAGTTTCTTAAACCCTTATACTGCTGGTGGCTAATTTTGCCAATACAAAATGATGCAGAAAAAACCTGAAAAATGATAGAAACCCTGGCAAACTGGTACTCATTTGAGAGTACTCAGCGAGAAGCTATCCATTGAATACAACATAACAGGTTTAGATGGTTATCTAAAAATTCTTTTGCATCCTCAAATTGCATAGGACGAAATAGCCTCAGCATTGGAAGGGTTAACCCATTAAATGCTAAGGCTACATTCGTCTGAAGCATGAGGATGCAAAGATTTTTGAAAAACATCTAAAACATGATAGTTGATAGCTCTCATAGAGGACACTC
>OZ012701.1:18813709-18839233 GCA_963942565.1 Maea johnstoni | reverse complement strand
ATTAACAATGGAATTTTAGCCATTATGTAATATGAGGAATGCCATTCATGACAACAGTCTTAGCCAGGGCAGGCCATTTGGGTGTCATTTGGACACCCATTTCCTCAAATATCACCCCTCAGGAAACCTACTAAGTTGTTTGGGAAGTAATTTCCTAAAATGTCAATTTCAAGCATATAAATGAAGTTTTTCCACCTCAATATAATTCCCATGATATTCTTTAATGATATTATGCCTATTTTGAGTAAATACATGTTAAATGGTTTTTACCTCAGTATATTGTCTATACATTGAAAAAAAGGACGCCCAGAAATATTACTATTGTAAATTTTGGACACCCAGTTTCTTAATCCTGGCTAAGACCCTGAGCAAAACGTGTGTCACTGTTGGTAATTCTGTTAGTGGGAACCGTAACAATAGAAGGCTGATTAACAATGGAAGTTTAGCCATTATGTAATATGAGGAATGACATGACAATTAAGGTCAAATTGTGGTAATTGGTGGTAACAGAATTAGATATTAATTATGCATATATGCTAATGAACAAGACATTGGTTCTGATGACAATCAAAAGGGTAGAGGTGAAAATGATGATGATGATGATGATGATGTGGATGATATTAACTGTTATCATTCTAGTTATGATAATGTTGGAGGCAAATGTTATGATGGTGACAAAAATGTGATTGATTTCTCTATTACTTTTAGTTTTATTATTATCATCATCATCATCATCATCATCATCATCATCATCATCATCATCATCAACAACAACAAAAAAATTATTATAATAACTATCATTATTATTATTATCACCACTACCATTATTATCATTAAAATTGCCATAACGATGATGACGATAATGATGATGATGAAGATGATGATGATAAAGACAACAATAATGAAGATAATTAAGATTATGAAGATCAGCATAACACTGGTGCTAGCTATGCCGACCTCCAACGCATGCCACTCATGCAGGCAGCACAGGCACGGCTAATTATATTTATAAGTATTATAATTATCATTATTATTATTATTATTATTATTATTATTATTATTATTATTATTATCATTATTATTATCATTATTATTTTTATTATTATTATTAATTATCATTATATTATTATCATCATTATTATTATCATTATTCTTATTCTTATTCTTATTCTTCTTATTATTATTATAATTATCATTATTATCATTATTATCATTATTATTATTATACCTATCAGTTATTATTTTTATCATAAATATCATTATCATCATTATTATCATCATCATCATCATTATTATCATCATTATTACTATCATTACTAGTATAAATATTACTATATGAAGATAATTATGATCAGCATAACGCTGGTGCTCACAATGCCGACCTCCAATACCTGCCACTCATGTAGTCAGGACAGGCACGACCAGCCTCCTTTAAGAGCCTCACTCTATTGAGTGGTACGCAGCTCAATCCATCTGATATACAAATATACACATATGGCGCGCGCTGTGCCAAACATGGAACTGCTCTCCCACTTAGAGTGCTAAGTGGCGGCTAAAGTGATTACACAACGCCGCGGCCGGCCCTCGCAGTTAACCTGCCTACAACAGGCTGAGGTAGACAGGATGTGACAGGGAAACATCAACCCCCCCCCCCCCCCCCCCCCCCTACTCTCCCCCACCCCACGGCCGGCCCTCGCAGTTAACCTGCCTACAACAGGCTGAGGTAGACAGGATATGACAGGGAAACATCAACCCCCCCCCCCCCCCCCCCCCCTACTCTCCCCCACCCCACGGCCGGCCCTCGCAGTTAACCTGCCTACAACAGGCTGAGGTAGACAGGATATGACAGGGAAACATCAACCCCCCCCCCCCCCCCCCCCCCTACTCTCCCCCACCCCACGGCCGGCCCTCGCAGTTAACCTGCCTACAACAGGCTGAGGCAGACAGGATATGACAGGGAAACATCAACCCATCCCCCCCCCCAACTCTCCCCCTCCCCACGGCCGGCCCTCGCAGTTAACCTGCCTACAACAGACTGAGGCAGACAGGATATGACAGGGAAACATCAACCCCCCCCCTACTCTCCCCCTCCCCACGGCCGGCCCTCGCAGTTAACCTGCCTACAACAGGCTGAGGTAGACAGGATATGACAGGGAAACATCAACCCCCCCCCTACTCTCCCCCTCCCCACGGCCGGCCCTCGCAGTTAACCTGCCTACAACAGGCTGAGGCAGACAGGATATGACAGGGAAACATCAACCCCCCCCCTACTCTCCCCCTCCCCACGGCCGGCCCTCGCAGTTAACCTGCCTACAACAGGCTGAGGCAGACAGGATATGACAGGGAAACATCAACCCCCCCCCTACTCTCCCCCTCCCCACGGCCGGCCCTCGCAGTTAACCTGCCTACAACAGGCTGAGGTAGACAGGATATGACAGGGAAACATCAACCCCCCCCCTACTCTCCCCCTCCCCACGGCCGGCCCTCGCAGTTAACCTGCCTACAACAGGCTGAGGCAGACAGGATATGACAGGGAAACATCAACCCCCCCCCTACTCTCCCCCTCCCCACGGCCGGCCCTCGCAGTTAACCTGCCTACAACAGGCTGAGGCAGACAGGATATGACAGGGAAACATCAACCCCCCCCCTACTCTCCCCCTCCCCACGGCCGGCCCTCGCAGTTAACCTGCCTACAACAGGCTGAGGCAGACAGGATATGACAGGGAAACATCAACCCCCCCCCTACTCTCCCCCTCCCCACGGCCGGCCCTCGCAGTTAACCTGCCTACAACAGGCTGAGGCAGACAGGATATGACAGGGAAACATCAACCCCCCCCCTACTCTCCCCCTCCCCACGGCCGGCCCTCGCAGTTAACCTGCCTACAACAGGCTGAGGTAGACAGGATATGACAGGGAAACATCAACCCCCCCCCCCCCCCCCTACTCTCCCCCACCCCACGGCCGGCCCTCGCAGTTAACCTGCCTACAACAGGCTGAGGCAGACAGGATATGACAGGGAAACATCAACCCCCCCCCTACTCTCCCCCTCCCCACGGCCGGCCCTCGCAGTTAACCTGCCTACAACAGGCTGAGGCAGACAGGATATGACAGGGAAACATCAACCCCCCCCCTACTCTCCCCCTCCCCACGGCCGGCCCTCGCAGTTAACCTGCCTACAACAGGCTGAGGTAGACAGGATATGACAGGGAAACATCAACCCCCCCCCCCCCCCCCTACTCTCCCCCTCCCCACGGCCGGCCCTCGCAGTTAACCTGCCTACAACAGACTGAGGTAGACAGGATATGACAGGGAAACATCAACCCCCCCCCTACTCTCCCCCTCCCCACGGCCGGCCCTCGCAGTTAACCTGCCTACAACAGGCTGAGGCAGACAGGATATGACAGGGAAACATCAACCCCCCCCCTACTCTCCCCCTCCCCACGGCCGGCCCTCGCAGTTAACCTGCCTACAACAGACTGAGGCAGACAGGATATGACAGGGAAACATCAACCCCCCCCCTACTCTCCCCCTCCCCACGGCCGGCCCTCGCAGTTAACCTGCCTACAACAGGCTGAGGTAGACAGGATATGACAGGGAAACATCAACCCCCCCCCCCCCCTACTCTCCCCCTCCCCACGGCCGGCCCTCGCAGTCAACCTGCCTACAACAGGCTGAGGCAGACAGGATATGACAGGGAAACATCAACCCCCCCCCCCCCCCCCCCACTCTCCTCCTCCCCACGGCCGGCCCTCGCAGTCAACCTGCCTACAACAGGCTGAGGTAGACAGGATATGACAGGGAAACATCAACCCCCCCCCCCCCCCCCCCCCCCCCCTACTCTCCCCCACCCCACGGCCGGCCCTCGCAGTTAACCTGCCTACAACAGGCTGAGGTAGACAGGATATGACAGGGAAACATCAACCCCCCCCCCCCCCCCCCTCCTACTCTCCCCCACCCCACGGCCGGCCCTCGCAGTTAACCTGCCTACAACAGGCGGAGGTAGACAGGATATGACAGGGAAACATCAACCCCCCCCCCCTACTCTCCCCCTCCCCACGGCCAGCCCTCGCAGTTAACCTGCCTACAACAGGCTGACGTAGACAGGATATGACAGGGAAACATCAACCCCCCCCCCTACTCTCCCCCTCCCCACGGCCGGCCCTCGCAGTTAACCTGCCTACAACAGGCTGAGGTAGACAGGATATGACAGGGAAACATCAACCCCCCCCCCCCCCCCCCTACTCTCCCCCTCCCCACGGCCAGCCCTCGCAGTTAACCTGCCTACAACAGGCTGAGGTAGACAGGATATGACAGGGAAACATCAACCCCCCCCCCCCCCCCCCCCCTACTCTTCCCCACCCCACGGCCGGCCCTCGCAGTTAACCTGCCTACAACAGACTGAGGTAGACAGGATATGACAGGGAAACATCAACCCCCCCCCCCCCCCCTACTCTTCCCCACCCCACGGCCGGCCCTCGCAGTTAACCTGCCTACAACAGACTGAGGTAGACAGGATATGACAGGGAAACATCAACCCCCCCCCCCCAACTCTCCCCCTCCCCACGGCCGGCCCTCGCAGTTAACCTGCCTACAACAGGCTGAGGTAGACAGGATATGACAGGGAAACATCAACCTCCCCCCCCTACTCTCCCCCTCCCCACGGCCGGCCCTCGCAGTTAACCTGCCTACAACAGGCTGAGGTAGACAGGATATGACAGGGAAACATCAACCCCCCCCCCTACTCTCCCCCTCCCCACGGCCGGCCCTCGCAGTTAACCTGCCTACAACAGACTGAGGTAGACAGGATATGACAGGGAAACATCAACCCCCCCCCCCCCCTACTCTTCCCCACCCCACGGCCGGCCCTCGCAGTTAACCTGCCTACAACAGACTGAGGTAGACAGGATATGACAGGGAAACATCAACCCCCCCCCCCCCCCTACTCTCCCCCTCCCCACGGCCGGCCCTCGCAGTTAACCTGCCTACAACAGACTGAGGTAGACAGGATATGACAGGGAAACATCAACCCCCCCCCCCCCCCCTACTCTCCCCCTCCCCACGGCCGGCCCTCGCAGTTAACCTGCCTACAACAGACTGAGGTAGACAGGATATGACAGGGAAACATCAACCCCCCCCCCCCCCTACTCTTCCCCACCCCACGGCCGGCCCTCGCAGTTAACCTGCCTACAACAGGCTGAGGTAGACAGGATATGACAGGGAGACATCAACCCCCCCCCCCAACTCTCCCCCTCCCCACGGCCGGCCCTCGCAGTTAACCTGCCTACAACAGGCTGAGGTAGACAGGATATGACAGGGAAACATCAACCCCCCCCCTACTCTCCCCCTCCCCACGGCCGGCCCTCGCAGTCAACCTGCCTACAACAGGCTGAGGTAGACAGGATATGACAGGGAAACATCAACCCCCCCCCCTACTCTCCCCCTCCCCACGGCCGGCCCTCGCAGTTAACCTGCCTACAACAGGCTGAGGCAGACAGGATATGACAGGGAAACATCAACCCCCCCCCCCCCCCCCCCTACTCTCCCCCACCCCACGGCCGGCCCTCGCAGTTAACCTGCCTACAACAGACTGAGGTAGACAGGATATGACAGGGAAACATCAACCCCCCCCCCTACTCTCCCCCTCCCCACGGCCGGCCCTCGCAGTCAACCTGCCTACAACAGGCTGAGGCAGACAGGATATGACAGGGAAACATCAACCCCCCCCCCCCCCCCTACTCTCCCCCTCCCCACGGCCAGCCCTCGCAGTTAACCTGCCTACAACAGGCTGACGTAGACAGGATATGACAGGGAAACATCAACCCCCCCCCCCCCCCCCCCCCTACTCTCCCCCTCCCCACGGCCGGCCCTCGCAGTTAACCTGCCTACAACAGGCTGACGTAGACAGGATATGACAGGGAAACATCAACCCCCCCCCCCTACTCTTCCCCACCCCACGGCCGGCCCTCGCAGTTAACCTGCCTACAACAGGCTGAGGCAGACAGGATATGACAGGGAAACATCAACCCCCCCCCCCCCACTCTCCCCCTCCCCACGGCCGGCCCTCGCAGTCAACCTGCCTACAACAGGCTGAGGCAGACAGGATATGACAGGGAAACATCAACCCCCCCCCCCCCCCCCCCTACTCTCCCCCTCCCCACGGCCGGCCCTCGCAGTTAACCTGCCTACAACAGGCTGAGGCAGACAGGATATGACAGGGAAACATCAACCCCCCCCCTACTCTCCCCCTCCCCACGGCCGGCCCTCGCAGTTAACCTGCCTACAACAGGCTGAGGCAGACAGGATATGACAGGGAAACATCAACCCCCCCCCCCCCCCCCCCCTACTCTCCCCCTCCCCACGGCCGGCCCTCGCAGTTAACCTGCCTACAACAGGCTGAGGCAGACAGGATATGACAGGGAAACATCAACCCCCCCCCCCCCCCCCCTACTCTCCCCCTCCCCACGGCCGGCCCTCGCAGTTAACCTGCCTACAACAGGCTGAGGCAGACAGGATATGACAGGGAAACATCAACCCCCCCCCCCCCCCTACTCTTCCCCACCCCACGGCCGGCCCTCGCAGTTAACCTGCCTACAACAGACTGAGGTAGACAGGATATGACAGGGAAACATCAACCCCCCCCCCCCCCCCCCCCCCCTACTCTCCCCCTCCCCACGGCCGGCCCTCGCAGTTAACCTGCCTACAACAGGCTGAGGTAGACAGGATATGACAGGGAAACATCAACCCCCCCCCCCTACTCTCCCCCTCCCCACGGCCGGCCCTCGCAGTCAACCTGCCTACAACAGGCTGAGGCAGACAGGATATGACAGGGAAACATCAACCCCCCCCCCCCCCTACTCTCCCCCTCCCCACGGCCGGCCCTCGCAGTTAACCTGCCTACAACAGGCTGAGGTAGACAGGATATGACAGGGAAACATCAACCCCCCCCCCTACTCTCCCCCTCCCCACGGCCGGCCCTCGCAGTTAACCTGCCTACAACAGGCTGAGGCAGACAGGATATGACAGGGAAACATCAACCCCCCCCCCCCCCCCCCTACTCTCCCCCACCCCACGGCCGGCCCTCGCAGTTAACCTGCCTACAACAGACTGAGGTAGACAGGATATGACAGGGAAACATCAACCCCCCCCCTACTCTCCCCCTCCCCACGGCCGGCCCTCGCAGTCAACCTGCCTACAACAGGCTGAGGCAGACAGGATATGACAGGGAAACATCAACCCCCCCCCCCCCCCCTACTCTCCCCCTCCCCACGGCCAGCCCTCGCAGTTAACCTGCCTACAACAGGCTGACGTAGACAGGATATGACAGGGAAACATCAACCCCCCCCCCCCCCCCCCCCCCTACTCTCCCCCTCCCCACGGCCGGCCCTCGCAGTTAACCTGCCTACAACAGGCTGACGTAGACAGGATATGACAGGGAAACATCAACCCCCCCCCCTACTCTCCCCCTCCCCACGGCCGGCCCTCGCAGTTAACCTGCCTACAACAGGCTGAGGTAGACAGGATATGACAGGGAAACATCAACCCCCCCCCCTACTCTCCCCCTCCCCACGGCCGGCCCTCGCAGTTAACCTGCCTACAACAGGCTGAGGCAGACAGGATATGACAGGGAAACATCAACCCCCCCCCCCCCCCCCCCCTACTCTCCCCCACCCCACGGCCGGCCCTCGCAGTTAACCTGCCTACAACAGACTGAGGTAGACAGGATATGACAGGGAAACATCAACCCCCCCCCCTACTCTCCCCCTCCCCACGGCCGGCCCTCGCAGTCAACCTGCCTACAACAGGCTGAGGCAGACAGGATATGACAGGGAAACATCAACCCCCCCCCCCCCCCTACTCTCCCCCTCCCCACGGCCAGCCCTCGCAGTTAACCTGCCTACAACAGGCTGACGTAGACAGGATATGACAGGGAAACATCAACCCCCCCCCCCCCCCCCCCCCCTACTCTCCCCCTCCCCACGGCCGGCCCTCGCAGTTAACCTGCCTACAACAGGCTGACGTAGACAGGATATGACAGGGAAACATCAACCCCCCCCCCCCCCCCCCCCCCCTACTCTCCCCCTCCCCACGGCCGGCCCTCGCAGTTAACCTGCCTACAACAGGCTGACGTAGACAGGATATGACAGGGAAACATCAACCCCCCCCCCTACTCTCCCCCTCCCCACGGCCGGCCCTCGCAGTTAACCTTCCTACAACAGGCTGAGGCAGACAGGATATGACAGGGAAACATCAACCCCCCCCCCCCCACTCTCCCCCTCCCCACGGCCGGCCCTCGCAGTTAACCTGCCTACAACAGACTGAGGCAGACAGGATATGACAGGGAAACATCAACCCCCCCCCTACTCTCCCCCTCCCCACGGCCGGCCCTCGCAGTTAACCTGCCTACTACAGGCTGAGGCAGACAGGATATGACAGGGAAACATCAACCCCCCCCCCCAACTCTCCCCCTCCCCACGGCCGGCCCTCGCAGTCAACCTGCCTACAACAGGCTGAGGTAGACAGGATATGACAGGGAAACATCACCCCCCCCCCCCCCCCCCCCCCTACTCTCCCCCTCCCCACGGCCAGCCCTCGCAGTTAACCTGCCTACAACAGACTGAGGTAGACAGGATATGACAGGGAAACATCAACCCCCCCCCCCCCCCCCCTACTCTCCCCCTCCCCACGGCCGGCCCTCGCAGTTAACCTGCCTACAACAGACTGAGGTAGACAGGATATGACAGGGAAACATCAACCCCCCCCCTCTATACTCTCCCCCTCCCCACGGCCGGCCCTCGCAGTTAACCTGCCTACAACAGGCTGAGGTAGACAGGATATGACAGGGAAACATCAACCCCCCCCCCCCCCACTCTCCCCCTCCCCACGGCCGGCCCTCGCAGTTAACCTGCCTACAACAGACTGAGGTAGACAGGATATGACAGGGAAACATCAACCCCCCCCCTCTATACTCTCCCCCTCCCCACGGCCGGCCCTCGCAGTTAACCTGCCTACTACAGGCTGAGGTAGACAGGATATGACAGGGAAACATCAACCCCCCCCCCCTACTCTCCCCCTCCCCACGGCCGGCCCTCGCAGTTAACCTGCCTACAACAGGCTGAGGCAGACAGGATATGACAGGGAAACATCAACCCCCCCCCCCCCCCCCCTACTCTCCTCCTCCCCACGGCCGGCCCTCGCAGTTAACCTGCCTACAACAGGCTGAGGTAGACAGGATATGACAGGGAAACATCAACCCATCCCCCCCCCCAACTCTCCCCCTCCCCACGGCCGGCCCTCGCAGTTAACCTGCCTACAACAGGCTGAGGCAGACAGGATATGACAGGGAAACATCAACCCCCCCCCCCCCCCCCCCACTCTCCTCCTCCCCACGGCCGGCCCTCGCAGTTAACCTGCCTACAACAGGCTGAGGTAGACAGGATATGACAGGGAAACATCAACCCATCCCCCCCCCCTACTCTCCCCCTCCCCACGGCCGGCCCTCGCAGTTAACCTGCCTACAACAGGCTGAGGTAGACAGGATATGACAGGGAAACATCAACCCCCCCCCCCTACTCTCCCCCTCCCCACGGCCGGCCCTCGCAGTCAACCTGCCTACAACAGACTGAGGTAGACAGGATATGACAGGGAAACATCAACCCCCCCCCCTACTCTCCCCCTCCCCACGGCCGGCCCTCGCAGTTAACCTGCCTACAACAGGCTGAGGTAGACAGGATATGACAGGGAAACATCAACCCCCCCCCTACTCTCCCCCTCCCCACGGCCGGCCCTCGCAGTTAACCTGCCTACAACAGGCTGAGGTAGACAGGATATGACAGGGAAACATCAACCCATCCCCCCCCCCTACTCTTCCCCACCCCACGGCCGGCCCTCGCAGTTAACCTGCCTACAACAGGCTGACGTAGACAGGATATGACAGGGAAACATCAACCCCCCCCCTACTCTCCCCCTCCCCACGGCCGGCCCTCGCAGTCAACCTGCCTACAACAGGCTGAGGTAGACAGGATATGACAGGGAAACATCAACCCCCCCCCTACTCTCCCCCTCCCCACGGCCGGCCCTCGCAGTCAACCTGCCTACAACAGGCTGAGGCAGACAGGATATGACAGGGAAACATCAACCCCCCCCCCCCCCCCCCCTACTCTCCCCCTCCCCACGGCCAGCCCTCGCAGTTAACCTGCCTACAACAGGCTGAGGTAGACAGGATATGACAGGGAAACATCAACCCCCCCCCTACTCTCCCCCTCCCCACGGCCGGCCCTCGCAGTCAACCTGCCTACAACAGGCTGAGGCAGACAGGATATGACAGGGAAACATCAACCCCCCCCCCCCCCCCCTACTCTCCCCCTCCCCACGGCCAGCCCTCGCAGTCAACCTGCCTACAACAGGCTGACGTAGACAGGATATGACAGGGAAACATCAACCCCCCCCCCTACTCTCCCCCTCCCCACGGCCGGCCCTCGCAGTCAACCTGCCTACAACAGGCTGAGGTAGACAGGATATGACAGGGAAACATCAACCCCCCCCCTACTCTCCCCCTCCCCACGGCCAGCCCTCGCAGTTAACCTGCCTACAACAGGCTGAGGCAGTCAGGATATGACAGGGAAACATCAACCCCCCCCCCCTACTCTTCCCCACCCCACGGCCGGCCCTCGCAGTTAACCTGCCTACAACAGGCTGAGGTAGACAGGATATGACAGGGAAACATCAACCCCCCCCCTACTCTCCCCCTCCCCACGGCCGGCCCTCGCAGTCAACCTGCCTACAACAGGCTGAGGTAGACAGGATATGACAGGGAAACATCAACCCCCCCCCTACTCTCCCCCTCCCCACGGCCGGCCCTCGCAGTTAACCTGCCTACAACAGGCTGAGGTAGACAGGATATGACAGGGAAACATCAACCCCCCCCCCTACTCTCCCCCTCCCCACGGCCAGCCCTCGCAGTTAACCTGCCTACAACAGGCTGAGGCAGACAGGATATGACAGGGAAACATCAACCCCCCCCCCCCCTACTCTCCCCCTCCCCACGGCCAGCCCTCGCAGTTAACCTGCCTACAACAGGCTGAGGCAGACAGGATATGACAGGGAAACATCAACCCCCCCCCCCCCCCCCCCCTACTCTCCCCCTCCCCACGGCCAGCCCTCGCAGTTAACCTGCCTACAACAGGCTGAGGTAGACAGGATATGACAGGGAAACATCAACCCCCCCCCTACTCTCCCCCTCCCCACGGCCGGCCCTCGCAGTCAACCTGCCTACAACAGGCTGAGGCAGACAGGATATGACAGGGAAACATCAACCCCCCCCCCCCCCCCCCCCCCCTACTCTCCCCCTCCCCACGGCCGGCCCTCGCAGTTAACCTGCCTACAACAGGCTGACGTAGACAGGATATGACAGGGAAACATCAACCCCCCCCCTACTCTCCCCCTCCCCACGGCCGGCCCTCGCAGTTAACCTTCCTACAACAGGCTGACGTAGACAGGATATGACAGGGAAACATCAACCCCCCCCCCCTACTCTCCCCCTCCCCACGGCCGGCCCTCGCAGTTAACCTGCCTACAACAGGCTGACGTAGACAGGATATGACAGGGAAACATCAACCCCCCCCCCCTACTCTCCCCCTCCCCACGGCCGGCCCTCGCAGTTAACCTGCCTACAACAGGCTGAGGCAGACAGGATATGACAGGGAAACATCAACCCCCCCCCCCCCCCTACTCTCCCCCTCCCCACGGCCGGCCCTCGCAGTTAACCTGCCTACAACAGACTGAGGTAGACAGG
This sequence comes from Maea johnstoni, assembly GCA_963942565.1. Taxonomy (NCBI): domain Eukaryota; kingdom Metazoa; phylum Annelida; class Polychaeta; order Spionida; family Magelonidae; genus Maea; species Maea johnstoni. The sequence goes on along the minus strand of OZ012701.1, from coordinate 18,827,442 downwards.
ATATGACAGGGAAACATCAACCCCCCCCCCCCCCTACTCTCCCCCTCCCCACGGCCGGCCCTCGCAGTTAACCTGCCTACAACAGGCTGAGGTAGACAGGATTATGACAGGGAAACATCAACCCCCCCCCCCCCCCCCCCCTACTCTCCCCCCACCCCACGGCCAGCCCTCGCAGTTAACCTGCCTACAACAGACTGAGGTAGACAGGATATGACAGGGAAACATCAACCCCCCCCCCCCCCTACTCTCCCCCTCCCCACGGCCGGCCCTCGCAGTTAACCTGCCTACAACAGGCTGAGGCAGACAGGATATGACAGGGAAACATCAACCCCCCCCCCCCCCCCCTACTCTCCCCCTCCCCACGGCCGGCCCTCGCAGTCAACCTGCCTACTACAGGCTGAGGTAGACAGGATATGACAGGGAAACATCAACCCCCCCCCCCCACCCCCCCCCTACCTCTCCCCCTCCCCACGGCCGGCCCTCGCAGTTAACCTGCTACTACAGGCTGAGGTAGACAGGATATGACAGGGAAACATCAACCCCCCCCCCCTACTCTCCCCCTCCCCACGGCCGGGCCCTCGCAGTTAACCTGCCTACAACAGGCTGAGGCAAACAGGATATGACAGGGAAACATCAACCCCCCCCCCCCCCAACTCTCCCCCTCCCCACGGCCGGCCCTCGCAGTCAACCTGCCTACAACAGGCTGAGGTAGACAGGATATGACAGGGAAACATCAACCCCCCCCCCCTACTCTCCCCCTCCCCACGGCCGGCCCTCGCAGTTAACCTGCCTACAACAGGCTGAGGCAGACAGGATATGACAGGGAAACATCAACCCCCCCCCCCCCCAACTCTCCCCCTCCCCACGGCCGGCCCTCGCAGTCAACCTGCCTACAACAGGCTGAGGTAGACAGGATATGACAGGGAAACATCACCCCCCCCCCCCCCCCCCCCCCCTACTCTCCCCCTCCCCACGGCCAGCCCTCGCAGTTAACCTGCCTACAACAGGCTGAGGTAGACAGGATATGACAGGGAAACATCAACCCCCCCCCCCCCCCTACTCTCCCCCTCCCCACGGCCAGCCCTCGCAGTTAACCTGCCTACCAACAGGCTGAGGTAGACAGGATATGACAGGGAAACATCAACCCCCCCCCCCCCCCCCCCCTACTCTCCCCCTCCCACGGCCGGCCCTCGCAGTTAACCTGCCTCAACAGGCTGAGGTAGACAGGATATGACAGGGAAACATCAACCCCCCCCCTACTCTCCCCCTCCCCACGGCCGGCCCTCGCAGTCAACCTGCCTACAACAGGCTGAGGCAGACAGGATATGACAGGGAAACATCAACCCCCCCCCCTACTCTCCCCCTCCCCACGGCCGGCCCTCGCAGTTAACCTGCCTACAACAGGCTGAGAGGTAGACAGGATATGACAGGGAAACATCAACCCCCCCCCCCCCCCCCCCCTACTCTCCCCCTCCCCACGGCCGGCCCTCGCAGTTAACCTGCCTACAACAGGCTGAGGTAGACAGGATATGACAGGGAAACATCAACCCCCCCCCCTACTCTCCCCCACCCCACGGCCGGCCCTCGCAGTTAACCTGCCTACAACAGGCTGACGTAGACAGGATATGACAGGGAAACATCAACCCCCCCCCCCCCCCCCCCCCCCCCTACTCTCTCCCCTCCCCACGGCCGGCCCTCGCAGTTAACCTGCCTACAACAGGCTGAGGTAGACAGGATATGACAGGGAAACATCAACCCCCCCCCTACTCTCCCCCCTCCCCACGGCCGGCCCTCGCAGTTAACCTGCCTACAACAGGCTGAGGGCAGACAGGATATGACAGGGAAACATCAACCCCCCCCCTACTCTCCCCCTCCCCACGGCCGGCCCTCGCAGTTAACCTGCCTACAACAGCTGAGGTAGACAGGATATGACAGGGAAACATCAACCCCCCCCCCCTACTCTCCCCCTCCCCACGGCCGGCCCTCGCAGTTAACCTGCCTACAACAGGCTGAGGCAGACAGGATATGACAGGGAAACATCAACCCCCCCCCCCCCCCCTACTCTCCCCCTCCCCACGGCCGGCCCTCGCAGTTAACCTGCCTACAACAGGCTGAGGCAGACAGGATATGACAGGGAAACATCAACCCCCCCCCCCCCCCCTACTCTCCCCCTCCCCACGGCCGGCCCTCGCAGTTAACCTGCCTACAACAGGCTGACGTAGACAGGATATGACAGGGAAACATCAACCCCCCCCCCCCCCCCCCTACTCTCCCCCTCCCCACGGCCGGCCCTCGCAGTTAACCTGCCTACAACAGGCTGACGTAGACAGGATATGACAGGGAAACATCAACCCCCCCCCCCCCCCCCCCCCCCCCCTTACTCTCCCCCTCCCCACGGCCGGCCCTCGCAGTTAACCTGCCTACAACAGGCTGAGGTAGACAGGATATGACAGGGAAACATCAACCCATCCCCCCCCCCCCCCCTACTCTCCCCCTCCCCACGGCCGGCCCTCGCAGTTAACCTGCCTACAACAGGCTGAGGTAGACAGGATATGACAGGGAAACATCAACCCCCCCCCTACTCTCCCCCTCCCCACGCCGGGCCCTCGCAGTTAACCTGCCTACAACAGCTGAGGTAGACAGGATATGACAGGGAAACATCAACCCCCCCCCTACTCTCCCCCTCCCCACGGCCGGCCCTCGCAGTTAACCTGCCTACAACAGGCTGAGGTAGACAGGATATGACAGGGAAACATCAACCCCCCCCCCTACTCTCCCCCCTCCCCACGGCCGGCCCTCGCAGTTAACCTGCCTACAACAGGCTGAGGCAGACAGGATATGACAGGGAAACATCAACCCCCCCCCCCCCCCCCCCCCTACTCTCCCCCTCCCCACGGCCGGCCCTCGCAGTCAACCTGCCTACAACAGGCTGAGGCAGACAGGATATGACAGGGAAACATCAACCCCCCCCCCCCCCCCCCCCCCCCCCCTACTCTCCCCCTCCCCACGGCCAGCCCTCGCAGTTAACCTGCCTACTACAGGCTGAGGTAGACAGGATATGACAGGGAAACATCAACCCCCCCCCCCCCCCCCCCCCCCCCCTACTCTCCCCCTCCCCACGGCCAGCCCTCGCAGTTAACCTGCCTACTACAGGCTGAGGTAGACAGGATATGACAGGGAAACATCAACCCCCCCCCCCCCCCCCTACTCTCCCCCTCCCCACGGCCGGCCCTCGCAGTTAACCTGCCTACAACAGGCTGAGGCAGACAGGATATGACAGGGAAACATCAACCCCCCCCCCCTACTCTCCCCCCTCCCCACGGCCGGCCCCTCGCAGTTAACCTGCCTACAACAGACTGAGGTAGACAGGATATGACAGGGAAACATCAACCCCCCCCCCCCCCTACTCTCCCCCTCCCCACGGGCCGGCCCTCGCAGTCAACCTGCCTACAACAGGCTGAGGTAGACAGGATATGACAGGGAAACATCAACCCCCCCCCCCCCCCCCCCCTACTCTCCCCCTCCCCACGGCCAGCCCTCGCAGTTAACCTGCCTACAACAGACTGAGGTAGACAGGATATGACAGGGAAACATCAACCCCCCCCCCTACTCTCCCCCACCCACGGCCGGCCCTCGCAGTTAACCTGCCTACAACAGGCTGACGTAGACAGGATATGACAGGGAAACATCAACCCCCCCCCCCTACTCTCCCCCTCCCCACGGCCGGACCTCGCAGTTAACCTGCCTACAACAGGCTGAGGTAGACAGGATATGACAGGAAACATCAACCCCCCCCCTACTCTCCCCCTCCCCACGGCCGGCCCTCGCAGTTAACCTGCCTACAACAGGCTGAGGCAGACAGGATATGACAGGGAAACATCAACCCCCCCCCTACTCTCCCCCTCCCCACGGCCGGCCCTCGCAGTTAACCTGCCTACAACAGGCTGAGGTAGACAGGATATGAACAGGGAAACATCAACCCCCCCCCTACTCTCCCCCCTCCCCACGGCCGGCCCTCGCAGTTAACCTGCCTACAACAGGCTGAGGCAGACAGGATATGACAGGGAAACATCAACCCCCCCCCCCCCCCCCTACTCTCCCCCTCCCCACGGCCGGCCCTCGCAGTTAACCTGCCTACAACAGGCTGAGGCAGACAGGATATGACAGGGAAACATCAACCCCCCCCCCCCCCCCCTACTCTCCCCCTCCCCACGGCCGGCCTCCTCGCAGTTAACCTGCCTACAACAGGCTGACGTAGACAGGATATGACAGGGAAACATCAACCCCCCCCCCCCCCCCCCCTACTCTCCCCCTCCCCACGGCCGGCCCTCGCAGTTAACCTGCCTACAACAGGCTGACGTAGACAGGATATGACAGGGAAACATCAACCCCCCCCCCCCCCCCCCCCCCCCCCCCTTACTCTCCCCCTCCCCACGGCCGGCCCTCGCAGTTAACCTGCCTACAACAGGCTGAGGTAGACAGGATATGACAGGGAAACATCAACCCATCCCCCCCCCCCCTACTCTCCCCCTCCCCACGGCCGGCCCTCGCAGTTAACCTGCCTACAACAGGCTGAGGTAGACAGGATATGACAGGGAAACATCAACCCCCCCCCTACTCTCCCCTCCCCCACGGCCGGCCCTCGCAGTTAACCTGCCTACAACAGGCTGAGGTAGACAGGATATGACAGGGAAACATCAACCCCCCCCCTACTCTCCCCCTCCCCACGGCCGGCCCTCGCAGTTAACCTGCCTACAACAGGCTGAGGTAGACAGGATATGACAGGGAAACATCAACCCCCCCCCCCCCCCCCCCCCCTACTCTCCCCCTCCCCACGGCCGGCCCTCGCAGTTAACCTGCCTACAACAGGCTGAGGTAGACAGGATATGACAGGGAAACATCAACCCCCCCCCTCTATACTCTCCCCCTCCCCACGGCCGGCCCTCGCAGTTAACCTGCCTACAACAGGCTGAGGTAGACAGGATATGACAGGAAACATCAACCCCCCCCCCTACTCTCCCCCTCCCCACGGCCGGCCCTCGCAGTTAACCTGCCTACAACAGGCTGAGGCAGACAGGATATGACAGGAAACATCAACCCCCCCCCCCCCCCCCCCCTACTCTCCCCCTCCCCACGGCCGGCCCTCGCAGTCAACCTGCCTACAACAGGCTGAGGCAGACAGGATATGACAGGAAACATCAACCCCCCCCCCCCCCCCCCCCCCCCTCCCTACTCTCCCCCTCCCCACGGCCAGCCCTCGCAGTTAACCTGCCTACTACAGGCTGAGGTAGACAGGATATGACAGGGAAACATCAACCCCCCCCCCCCCCCCCCCCCCCCCCTACTCTCCCCCTCCCCCACGGCCAGCCCGCGCAGTTAACCTGCCTACTACAGGCTGAGGTAGACAGGATATGACAGGGAAACATCAACCCCCCCCCCCCCCCCCTACTCTCCCCCTCCCCACGGCCGGCCCTCGCAGTTAACCTGCCTACAACAGGCTGAGGCAGACAGGATATGACAGGGAAACATCAACCCCCCCCCCCCTACTCTCCCCCTCCCCACGGCCGGCCCTCGCAGTTAACCTGCCTACAACAGACTGAGGTAGACAGGATATGACAGGGAAACATCAACCCCCCCCCCCCCCTACTCTCCCCCTCCCCACGCCGGCCCTCGCAGTCAACCTGCCTACAACAGGCTGAGGTAGACAGGATATGACAGGGAAACATCAACCCCCCCCCCCCCCCCCCCCCCTACTCTCCCCCTCCCCACGGCCAGCCCCTCGCAGTTAACCTGCCTACAACAGACTGAGGTAGACAGGATATGACAGGGAAACATCAACCCCCCCCCCCCCCCTCCTACTCTCCCCTCCCCACGGCCGGCCCTCGCAGTTAACCTGCCTACAACAGGCTGAGGCAGACAGGATATGACAGGGAAACATCAACCCCCCCCCCCTACTCTCCCCCTCCCCACGGCCGGCCCTCGCAGTTAACCTGCCTACAACAGGCTGAGGCAGACAGGATATGACAGGGAAACATCAACCCCCCCCCCCCCCCCTACTCTCCCCCTCCCCACGGCCAGCCCTCGCAGTCAACCTGCCTACAACAGGCTGAGGTAGACAGGATATGACAGGGAAACATCACCCCCCCCCCCCCCCCCCCCCTACTCTCCCCCACCCCACGGCCAGCCCTCGCAGTTAACCTGCCTACATCAGGCGGAGGTAGACAGGATATGACAGGCTCAAAAAGACAGGGAAACACCCCCCCCCCCTATACTCTATACAGGCTCAGATAGACAGGACAGGACATGGCAACCCCCCCCCCCCCCCCCCCTGCTCCCTCTCCCCCTATAGCCAGTCCTGACAGATAACCTGCTTACAACAGACTGAGGTCGACAGAACATGACAGGGAAACATCCCCCCCACTGCAGGTTGTGTAAGCGTCAATCATGATACATGCTTCAAAACGATGATGATGATGACAATGTAAACAACACACTGAGATAAACAGGGCAACACCCCCCCCCCCCCCCCCCGGCCAGCCCTGACAGTTATCCAGCTTGTAGCTTTAAGCCCCTCCTCCTGCTCTACCAGATCGCGTAAGCCAATCTATCAGTAATTAAGGTGTAAGGTTACCTGCATGATATTCAAGAGCATTTAGAGATAATCATACCATTTTACCTTTTTCTCTAGTTCAACAAGGCAGACGACAAGTATTTATCCAAAATCACTGGTGTTTGTAATGTTTCCCCCTTTTCTTTGTGTTTGTATTTTGTTCATTGTTCAGTATAATACATCAGATATGACATCCCTGTGGGGTTTCCACAAGGAATAACTTCCCCTCGAGAGGATTGACCCCCTCGGGCTACGCCCTTGAGCGACAATTTTCTCTTGAGGGAAGTTATTCCTGGTGGAAACCCCACAGGGATGTCATATTTGTATATCATTTTTTGACAGAGTTAGCAGTAGAAAAGTTTGAATAAGAAACTTAAAATGGCTACATCTATCTATTATCTATTTTGTGTGTAAAAAGTGAGCAAAAAAAAGGAAATAACTGACATTGAACTACTTGACAAAGTAGGAGAGTTTAAACTGAAAAGGTTAAAAAAGCAATAGCTATATCAATTCTTTCTTCCTTTGCTCAAAATGAAACTGAGGTTGGCGCTAAGAGTATAAGCAGTAGAAAAGGATGAAAAAGCTATACCTATCATTTTCTTTAATTTTTGGTTAGGCCACTCCAATTTATTTACTTTATGCTCAGGAGGTAGGAAATGAGCCATTTTGGAATAAAAAAAAAAGTTGAAAAATGTGACTTTTTTTATTTTTTAAATTTTTTTTAGAGTCTGACGACTAGGACTGGTAGCGATATGTTTCTACCAGCCTACTCTCAACTAAATAAAATCAATCAATCAATTAATCCCTGTAACCTGAAGGGTGGGAGGTATACCTCCTCAAGTCTGAGGCTCTACTACAGCAATGATAGCTTCCTGTAGTTGATTGAATCACACTTACAAAGAATATTCTTAAAACTTGCACTTTTTTTTTTTTTTTTGGAGTCTGACAGAAAATTTTAAAACCACATTCGTCCGTAAGACACCAAAGATGACTTTTTTTTTCTTTTTTTTTGGAGTCTGACAGGATTTTTTTTTCCAAAAAAAGCTCGTAAGACAAGTAATTGAATTGGAGTGGCCTCAAAAAGAAACCGCAGTTTGTGCAGAGTTAGCATAGGAAAAGGTTAAGTACCCTACCAGGTGTTTGGACGTTTTGCCACAGGATATAGAGAGAATCCTAGCAGACTATGGCACTGCACACAGCCAGTATGTAACAGCGCTACCGTAAATTCTCAGTAATTTGGGACCAGTGTGCAACATAACCACTTGCACTGCTGCAAGTTGCAAGTGAATTTGGCAAAAAAACACAGTAATGGGGCAAGCTGAACAAGATCCTGACTTGCCCTGCTCTGCAATCAATATTTTGGGTAAAGTCCAATCTCACCGTTGTTTAGCTGTCAGTGGTGGGGCAAGTGGAATGCCGGCAGGGCAAGTCAACTTTAGAGGCTGCTTGCCCCCACCCAGAAAATAATGTTTTGCAACCTATGTTGCACCCTGGGGACACCTTTAAACAATGACATTTTTATGGGTTGATGGTGGCCAATGTTGCTGCACGTAGCCAATGCCAGCGCTACCGTAAATTCTCAGTAATTTGGGACACTTTTAAACAATGGCAATCTTTATGGATTGAGGCCCATGTTTTCCGAAAATACAGACAAAGCAGAGTTATAGCAGCACAGATTTCCCTTAATCCTTCTGCGGCTGGTGGCTAATTTGGTCAATACAAAATGATGGAAAAAAACTGAAAAATGACAGAAGCCCTGGCACATAGGTACTCATATGAAAGTACTTAGCGAAAGCTATCCAATGCATACAATCATGAGAGGGTTTAGATGTTTTTCAAAAAACCTTTGCATCCTTGTGCTTTGAGATGAAAGTAGCCTCAGCATTGGAAGGGTTAATAACAACAGGAACAGTCTATGATATGTAACTGTTCCTGATGATGACCAGCAACCAGAAACCCTGGCATGTGGGTACTCATCTGAGAGTACTCAGCGAGAGCTATCTAATGAATACCAATCAAGGGAGGCCCAGATTTTCCTAAAAATATTTTGCACATTATAAATATAGAGGCCCAAATTCTTAGGCTGGTCTAAATTTTGGAGAATTTACGGTACATATGGAAAATCGCATTCCTAGGTATGAGCAGTGTAAATACTGGGGCTAGTGAGGTGATATTTACACGCGGGTTATTTGAGGCACTTGCCCTCAAGACAACCCCAAGACACATGCCACACGTACCACTTAACAGGTCCAGGCGAAAACTGCTACTGGCAAAGATCTGTGATACACAGTACAGAGAAAACACCTTGAAATTGCATTCATTATTATAAACACAGTGTTCAATATCATTGTTATTATTATCATAATTATTATTATTATAATTATCATTATTAATATCAATATTATTACTATCCTTATTATTATTATTATTATTATGATTATTATTATTATCATCATTATTTATATCATTATTATTATTATTATTATTATTATTATTATTATTATTATTATTATTATTATTATTATTATCATTGATTATCATTATTAAAATATATATAAAAAATATATATATATATATATATTATATATATATATATATATATATATATATATATATATATATATATATATACATATATAATATATATATATATATATATATATATATATATATATATATATATATATATATATATATATATATATATATATATATATATATATGTATGTATGAATGTATGTATGTATGTATGTAATACTATGTATGTATGTATGTATATATATATATATATATATATATATATATATATATATATATATATATATATATTATATATATATATATATATATATATATATATATATATATATATATATATACATATATAATCATAATTATATATTATAATATATATTATCTACAGTTATATACAATGTATTCTGGAGTTATATACAAGCCCCTAGACCTGTTACACAATGATGAATCAGCGATATCAAAGCATGTACTCCCTAGAGCCCCACAGTGTGATGTATTTGAAAAGAAATGGCCGGCTTTGAAGACAGGACTCCTGCTCAACAGATGTTGGTTTCACAAATCTTGGGAGACTGGGTTTCCAGTTCAAGGGAAATAAAACACCACCTTTAACCCGTATGCTGCTGGAGCTAATTTGGCTAATTCAAAATAATGTAGAAACCTAAGAGATGAGTGAAACCCTGGCACATGGGTACTCATATGGGAGTACTAACTCAGTGAGAGCTTTCCAATGAATACCAACATGACAGGGTTTAGATGGTATTCGAAAATCTTTGTGTCCTTGTGCTTTGAAAAAAGTAGCAATTGTAGAGTTACATATATTCAAATGAATTAACCCGGGCCCAACTTGCACCATTCAGTATTTCATGCAGAACATATGTAAGGATGTATGGAGATCATGGCCGCTCTAGGGAAATCTCCTGTTTATGGTAGCTTAATTTTCACGCTTATAGATCACTAAAGTTGCAGAGGGATTTATCTACTAACGCATTCTCTTGTGACCATCACCCGAATAGCACAGTCAAGTCTGAAGCAATGAATAGATGGCTCCTATAAAATGTTTACAATATACAAATATGCCATGCCAGTGTAGGTATCCTGAGGGAATGTCTCCCAGAGGAGTCAAGTCTGAAGCAATGAATGGATAAAGACTGGCATCTATAAAATGTTTACAATACGTTTTAGAATAGAGTATTAATGGTAAGGATGTATGGAGACCACAGGGAAACAATTGGTCTGAAATAACCCTTCCAATGCTGAGGCTACTTTTGCCCATAGGACAAGGATGCGAAGATTTTTGAAAACCATCTTAACCCTGTCATGTTGGTATTCTTTGGATAGCTCTCATTGAGTACTCTCAGATGAGTACCAATTTGCCGGGGTTTCAATAATTCTTTTAGGTTTTTTGCATGTTTTTGTATTGGCCAAATTAGCCACTAGAAGCATATTAGGGTTAACATATACCATTTCATTGGTACGGATATGGTACAGTTTACTTCTCAACCCATTGGCACTCAGAATTAATTTGGAAGGTGTCGTCTGCTACTTTTATACTTTTGAAAATAACTTGGGAATAAAGCAAAATTTCATAAGATATTTGAAGGAGAGTTGTTGTTTGGATTCTGATCGACATTCCTCCTTCAAATGTTTTCAAGAAAATGCATTTGTAAGTAAAATAATTCCAAATTTGTCAGGCCTCTTTAAAATGGCCGCCCTGAGTGTAAATGGGTTAAAAGTATTCATCCCTGGTGCTGGAACCCAGCATAACTCACACCATTCAGTAATAATGGTGTTGTCAGGATGTATGGAGACCTGTCAGGGGCTATAGGAAAATCCCCTATTTATGGCTGCTTTTTATGGGTATAGATCACTGGTGGCCGTGCAGGGGGATTTCCAAACACGTACACGCTTTCCCTTGTGACCATTGTCCATATAGTCTGATGCAGTGTGCATGGATAGATATTGGCACCAATAAAATTCCCACAATACGTTTCAGAATACACTGTTGTATTCTCTTGTGACGATCAACCATATAGTACAGTTACATTAATTCAGTCCAATGACTCGATCCGGGACCAACTAGCACCAAGCAGCATTGCATACAGAATATAGTGTTGTAAGGATGTATGGAGACCAGTCAGGGCCTTCAGGGAAATCTGCTGTTTACGGCAGCTTTCCACATATATAGATCCCTGAAGGTGCACTGAGGCATTTCTCTACAAACGCATTCTCGTTGTGACCATCGCCCATATAGCACACACCAATATCATGGAGCGGTGTGTGGATAGATTGGCACCTAAAAATTTCCCATGATACGTACGTTTCAGAATATACTGTTGTATTCTTTTGTGACAATCAACCATATAGTGCAGTTACATTTAGTCCAAAGACTCGGCCCGGGACCAACTAGCCCCTTGCAGCAGTGCATACAGAATATAGTGTTGTAAGTATGAATGGAGACCAGTCAGGGCCTTCAGGGAAATCTACAGCAGCTTTCTACGTGTATAGATCATTGAAGGTTCAGAGAGATTTCCAAACACACGCTTTCTCTTATGACGATCAGCTATATAGCATAGTCCATTCTGGAGTAATGCAAATTTTTTGCGATACAATACAACATTGCTACTTCCTTAACCCTTCCAATGCTAGGGGCTACTTTTGTTCAAAGCACAAGGATGCAGAGATTTCGAAAACCATCTAAACCCCGTCATGTTAGTATTCATTGGAAAGCTCTCTCTGAGTACTCTTAGATGAGTACCCAATTGCCAGAGTTTCAGTCATTTTTCAGTTTTTTTCGCGTCATTTTGTATTGGCAAAATAGCCACCACCAGCATGAGTGTTAAAAGAGGAAGGGCGCTAAGAGAATATTTGTCTGTGTTCTGGTTCAAAGAGATGCAGAGATGAGGAGTTGTCAGTCTCAGAAGGCTGCTCTACAGAGAGCTCTGCATACAGAGAGGACGATACATATGCACTCACTATAGTAACTGCTGCTAGGGGAGAGGGCCGAGTTCGCAATACATATGCACTCACCAGGCTAACTGTAACTAAGGGATGAGGCCGAGTGTATAATATAGAAGCTGATATGAGATTATTAAAAGTATTTTAAAATCTTTTTAAACTGTTGCTAGGGGAATGGGCCGAGATTGCAATACACATGCACTCACCAGGCAACTGCTGTTAAGGGAAGGGGCCGAGTTTACAATACAGAAGCTGATATAGGATCTGAAAGTATTGGTTTATTTTAAACCGTTTTTCCAAAAAATAATTAAAGGATATATATATATATATATATATATATATATATACATATATATATATATATATATATATATATATATATATATATATATATATATATATATATATATATATATATATATATATATGCCTGCGTGTGTGAGAGAGAGAGAGAGGAGTTTACTAAATTAATGTGGAGTCAACTGATTTAGTTATTAGTCCCATCAAAAAAACAGACCTTGTTAGCTGACTCTGTGTAAATTCTACATGACTCATCTTCATTCATACTATCAACGTTTGTTAGGGTGCTGACATTACATTATAATTAGGACTGACACCATTTATCGCCACTCTAAATAGCCCATCAAAAACGTGCCTTAACTGTTAGCACCTGGGATAAATTCTACATTTATATCATTTGGATTCAGACTGAGAACATTTGCATTCCTAAATATAGCTCATCAGAAGCTCACCTTGTTAGCTGACTTAGTGTAAATTCTTCATTGCTTTTGTAGGATCAAGGATTGTCAGTGCACTGACATTATAATTAGGACTGCCACCATTATCGCCACTTTATATAGCCCATCAAAAACGTGCCTTAATAGTTAGCACCTGGGATAAATTCTACATTTATATCATTTTTAATCTGACATGTCAAGCTGTCAAGGTTTGTTAACATACCATTTGCACCCCTCAAGCAATTTATTTCTGCTCATCAAGGTGGGGGGGGGGGGGGGGGGGGGGGGGGGGGGAATTACCATTTGATCACATTATAGGCCCAGTTTGCAGTGCCAGCATTTGTGCTTGTTCGGCACTAGCCTAGTCCTTGGCAAAGGATTTGCTAAATTAAACCTTCGAATGCTGAGGCTACTTTCGTCCAAAGCACAAGGATGCAAAGATTGCTGAAAACCATCTTAACCCTGTCATGTTGGTGTTCATTGGAAAGCTCTCACTGAGCACTCTCAGATGAGTACCCATATGCCAAGGTTTCAGTCCTTTTTTTGTTTTTTTGCATCATTTTGCATTGGCCAAATTAGCCACCAGCAGCATAAGGGTCAAGAAAAGTAGTGTAGATCTAGATAACAATTATCAGATAGAGTTTCAGGCTGAATGCATTCAAGCAAAAAAGGCTGGATAATGTTCCTGATATCTTTCTAAGCTAGAACTTTTTGAAAAATATTTCTCAGAGAAATGTGTATCGAAGATCAACCTACAACTTTCCTTCAAATATTTTACAAACTTTTGTTTAATTTCAAAGTTATTTTCAAAAGTATCGTAGATCCAGACGACGAATGTCCGGTAGAGCTTCAGGCTAGAGAGGGTCAAATTCTGGACAACATATTTGTAAACACGA
>OZ012701.1:18806209-18808709 GCA_963942565.1 Maea johnstoni | reverse complement strand
GTTAAAAAAAATCAATATTTTGAATAGTAGAAGGGTTTGTCGAAACACTCTCACCCCCTCCATATCCACAACAACATTTTGAATAGTAAAACAAAGCAGCTCAGTTGGTTAGGTGTCAGACTAGTAATCAGTAGGTCAATGGTTCGATTCCCGGCCGGGGCACTTTGGTCTGTTCTTGGGCAAGACCGTTTATTCCATATTGCTTCAGTCTACCCAGCTGCAAAAGGCAGTGCTTAGAGCTTGTGTGCTATATGCTGCCAACTGCTCTGGAATATCCCTCAGGAGATTGAAATGTTTTTTGTGTGTACAGGCCTGCTAGGTAAGGAAGGTTGTGTGAACATTCCGGTAGATACAAGACTATAAACCGAATAGCTTTTACCTTTAACCCTAGTTCAATGCTGAGGCTACTTTCGTCCAAAGCACAACAATGCTACGAATTTTGAAAAACATCTTAAACCCTGTTATGTTGGTATTCATTGGATAGCTCTTGCTGAGTACTCTCAGATTAGTACCCATGTGCCAAGGTTTCAGTCAGTTTTAGGTGCTTTGCATCATTTTGTATTGGCCAAATTAGCCACCAGCAGCGTAAGAGTTAAAAAGGGGGGTTCATTGAAACCCCTCAAACTCCCTCCATATCTGCAACTAAGCACAAAATATAGGGCGTGACTATAGTCTAATTAGGAGAACCCAGCCGCCACTAGACCATCCTTGGATCTTTTCGTGCTCGATAATTCACAGAGAGAAGTGAAGATAATTAACGAAGAAAGACTCGATCCCGAACAAAGAAAATTCATAATCTCTCAATTGATTGGGTGAATCTCCCAGAGCCAAAATGGCACGAAAGGACAATGGATAAAAAGAACAAAGGAGCCATTGTATTGATTGACCCATTCATGCCTGTAGAAGACAAGGCCGCCTGACTATTTTGTTTATATCTCTGAAATAAATGCAATATTTAGAAAATATTTGAAGAAGAGTTGTTCATCAGAACTTTATCTACAACTCTCCTTCAAATACTTTTCAAATTATGCTTCGTTGCAAAGTTATCTTAAAAAGTATGACAGGTTCAGACGAGACGTGTCAAGTAAAATGGCAAGAAAGGACAATGGATAAAAAGAACAAAGGAGCCATTGTATTGATTGACCCATTCATGCCTGTAGCAGCCAAAGACGCCTGACTATTTTGTTGATATCTCTGAAATAAATGCAATATTTAGAAAATATTTGAAGGAGAGTTGTTCATCAGAACTCTATCTACAACTCTCCTTCAAATACTTTTCAAAAGTATGCTTCATTGCAAAGTTATTTTGAGAAGTATTGCAGGTCCAGACGACAATGATCAAGGAAATCTCAGAGTGTGTATTGATTAAATGGCTTCATAGAGCAGCAATTGAGAATCCCTCACCACTGACAGTGGATCATTATAGCAACATGCACGTGAACTCATAAGGTGTACAGAAATCAAACCCTCCCTCATGGTCCCTGCATGTGAATTCAATTCACCAGGCGTACAGTACTTAAACCTAGAGCTGCACTCACCACTCACGAACTCGAGTGGCTCGAGCCCTTGGGCAAACTCGCCGAGCTCGAGCTGAAATGTTCAAATCGTGAGCTTGTCTATGTTGGGAACACAAACGTAACACAGAGCACCTAACACACATTATTAACATACATAACTACTTATCACTGTCATATTTTCTTTACAATCTCCAATGTATACATTCAAGTGGTGTTGAGTGTTATACTGACCTTTGTACCTCGTCAGCATGTTTTAAAATTAAATAAACATGCCAATGTTAATAAATCTGCGCCAATGAATATTTATTTTTAAATAGCTGGGCTGGAAAATAAGTATTTCTTTGGAAAATTGGAATGTCCATGAGCTCATGAGCTCACGAGTCAAACGGGTGGTGAGCTCATGAGTTGATCTCCCTCCGTGAGTGCAGCTCTACTTAAACCCTCCCCCTATGGTCCCTGTATGTGAATTCAATTCACCAGGCGTACAATACTTATACCCTCCCCCATGGTCCCTGTGCATGTGTATTCAATTCACCAGGCCTACAATACTTATACCCTCTCTGCACGTGAATTCAATTCACCAGGCATACAGTACTTATACCCTCCCCTATGGTCCTTGCACGTGTATTCAATTCACCAGGTGTACAGCTTGTACTCATACCCTCCCCAATGGTCCCTGCACGTGAATTCAATTCACCAGGCGTACATTTCTCATACCCTCCCCATGGTCCCTGCACGTGAATTTAATTCACCGGGTGTACAGTAGTATATACCCTCCCCATGGTCCCTGCACGTGAATTCAATTCACCAGGCGTACAGTACTTATACCCTCCCAAATAGTCCCTCCACGTGAATTCAATTCACCAGGCGTACAGTATTTGGAGTAAACCATAAATTTGCAAAATATTTGAAGGAAAGTCGTAGATAAAGTTCTTTAGTCCAATTCTCCTTGAAATATTTCAAATATATTGCTTCTAATATCA
>OZ012701.1:18773526-18806009 GCA_963942565.1 Maea johnstoni | reverse complement strand
GAAGTCAAGCTACCAACTCGCCTAGAAATATTTTGTGAACTTTCGTTTTATTCCCAAGTTATTTTCATAAGTATGGTTAGAAGCAGACTATACTTTCGTTCTGCATGATAAACGTTTCACCCTCATATATTTTCTGAACACTGCTTTTGCTTAACCCATTAATGCTCACAGAGGCCAAAAACGGCCGGACAATTTTGATGAAATGTTTCATCCTCAAGCATAATTGGCAAAAATATTTGAAGGAGAAATGTTGATCAAAACATTACAAACAACTCTCCATCAAATATTTTGTAAAATCGATTCTCAATTCAAAAGTTATGGTCAAAAGTATCTGAGTTCCAGACGACAATTTCTAGAGGAACTCTTAAGTATTAATGGGTTAAGAGATATCTTCAAAACTACCAGGCTTGCTTTTGGCCACTGCGAGTATTACTGGGGTTAAATGCAGAGCAATTCCGATGAGTAGGGAGCGGACACAGGATAGAACGAAGGTTCCGGCGGAGAACCGTTAGTTAAAACAGTCTTCCTTTGATGGGCGCACCTCGGCCCGTAAATCGCCAGCGCCGGAAAGACGAAGCCATCTGGTCAGTTCTTCCTCATTGCTGATTCTCTTTGATATCTGGCCTGGCGTTATAATTAACCTTGGCGTGTACGGATGCCTGACAATTTTGGTTATAACTTTCTAACAAAAGCAAATTTCAGAAAATATTTGAAGGGGAATTGTTCATCAGAACACTATCTACAATCCTCTTTCAAATATTTTGGGAATTTCTGCTTCATTCCAAAGTTATCTTCAAAAGTATGACAGGTCCAGACAACACTGGTCAATCAGCAATCCAGCGCCGGAGAGACAAAGCCATCTGGTCAGCTCTTCCTCATTGCTGATTCTCTTTGATACCTGGACCAGCAGCGTATTAATCTTGGCATTTACGAGGTCTGACATTTTGATGATAACTTTCTAACAAAAGCAATATTAAGAAAATATTTGAAGGAGAATTGTTACATCAAAACTCCATTCTACAACTCTCCTTCAAGTATTTTTTTGAATTTATGCTTAATTCCAAAGTTATTTTAAAAAATATTGACAGGTCCAGACAACAAGTAGAATTCTCTTTGATACTTGGACCAGCAGCGTTTGAATTAACCTTAGCATGTACAGACGCCTGACAATTTTGATGATAACTTTCTAACGAAAGCAATATTCAGAAAAATATTTGAAGGGGAATTGTTCTTCAGAACAATATCTACAATTCCTATTCAAATATTTCGCTAATTTCTGCGTCATTCCAAATTTACTTTCAAAAGTTTCACAGGTCCAGACGACACAGGTCAAGTTGATCTTGTGAGCGGTCTAAGACAAGGCTGTCAGTTCCTTCCTTGTTGCCGATTCTCTTTGATACCTGGCCAGGCATCGTAATTAACCTTGGCATGTCCGGTAATCTCTTAACGACCTCGCAGTCGAGCACCTGGACTCCACTTCTGCTTAACTCATTAATGCTCACAGCTGCCTAAAAAGCCTGATAATTTTGATGAAATCTTGTAGGCAAAAGCATAATTAGAAAAATATTTGATAGGGAAATGTTAATTAAAACATTACCAACAACTCTCCTTCAAATATTTTGTTAATCATTCTTAATTACGAAGTTATTGTCAAAAATACCATACATCCAGACGATACTTTCTGGAAGAACTCTTTTAAAAACGCATTAATGGGTTAACCCTTTCACTGCTGGTGACTTATCTTGTCAGCATAAAATGATGACAAAAAGCTGGGAAATGACAGAAAATCTGGACTTCCACTTCTGCTTAAACTGTTAACCCTTTCAATGCTGAGGCTGCTTTCGTCCAAAGCATTAAAGGACGCCAAGATCTTTGAAAAGCATCTAAACCCTGTCATGGTGGTACCCGGTATTCATTGGAAAGTTCTCACTGAGTACTATTAGATGAGTACCATGTGCCAAGGCTTCGATCATTTTTCAGAGTTTTTTTTCATCATTTTCTTTGGCAAAACTAGCCACTACCCAGCAAGGGTTACCATGATTGTCATGACTACTGATAGAAGAGTTACATTACTTCTGCTTAACCCATTAATGCTCACAGCGGCCTATAAAAGCCTGACAATTGTGTTGAAATCTTGCAGGCTAAAGCGGAGTTGGCAAAATATTTGAAGGAGAATGTTGATCAGAACACTACCAACAAATCTCCTTGAAATATCTTGTAAAATTTTTCTCAATTCAAATGTTTCTCTCATGTACTGATTGGTTAATGGTTGTATATGGAGATTCCACCTTGAGCATTATGGTGGGGGGCCTGCTCTGACGGCCATGTGGTCTAAGGCGCCGCCACTGACCGTACGCTGTCTCTGACCACTGTCAGGGTTCGTATCCCGGCCTGGGCATGTGGGAAAGTTGCCAGTGACTTGGGGCTAGGCGGTGGTTTTTGCCGGGTACTCCGGTTTCCTCCACTACTTACAACTGGCTAGTCACGAATTAGCCACAATTGGCACAAATGTGACGAAAAACGAAATTCAAATTCAAATGCATTATGGTGGCTGATTATGACAGGGTTTAGATGTTTTTCTAAAATCTTTGCATCCTTGTGCTTTGGACAAAAGTAGCCTCAGCATTGGATGGGTTAAGATCCTTATTGGACAACAGAGGGTTGAACAAAAATCTTTAGACGAAAGTGGCCTCAGCATCGAAGGGTTAATGGTTGTGTATTGAGGCTCCACCATAAGTTGTAAGATATATCGTATCACACGAGATCATCGCAACTCTCCAATGTTCTGCTTCGCTGCATCAATGAAAAGTAAATTGAATGAGAGCAGTAACAAATATTTCCCTTATGTAATTTACTTCGAATCCGTGGTCAAGTAATGAAAAAGGTGATGAATTTTTCTGACAAGCGCCTGGCCGGCGAACGGCTTCAGAGGAACGCTTGAACGGCGAAGAGATGTATCTCGTTCGTTCCAGAAGCGACAGTCGGCATATAGCTGCCGATCTTTCAATCCCAGAAGGCCACAGTCTGCCCTATCTCTCGCGTAGCGTTTGTAGGCCTCGAGGGTGGTTTGTGTTATATAAACACGTCTTGGATACCTCCCGCGTACATTACACGCCACGATGGACTATGCGAAATTATCTCACTTGTTTAGTCACTCATGATTTTATCGCTATGCGGGCTTTCAGGAGATTCACACCAATTTGCTTTGCTTTCTGTCATCTACTATTCACTCACTCTCTCCCTCTCTCTCTGTCTCTCTCTCTCTCTGTCTCTGTCTGTCTGTCTGTCTGTCTCTCTCTGTCTGTCTGTCTGTCTGTCTGTCTCTCTCTCTCTCTCTCTTGTCTCTCTCTCTCTCTCTCTCTCTCACTCCCTCCTTCCCTCTCTCTCTATCTTTCTCTCTCTCATTCTGTCTTTCTCTCTCTCATTCTCTGTCTCTCTCTGTCTCTCTCTGTCTCTCTCTCTCTCTCTCTCTCTCTCTCTTCTCTCTCTCTCGTCTCTCTCTCTCTCTCTCTCTCTCTATCTCTATCTCTCTCTCAATCACAGATCTAGTACTGTCCTCTACAGTGTAGTTGAGAAGTTTTTTGTGAACTTGGTTCGAGGTCAAATCGATATCAATCCCGGCCCTAACACTCCCTTTCAAGACCCACTAATATGACCCGAAAGTCAATCGTAGAACGCACTCGCACAAATCAGATAGAATATATCATATTCATTCCCTGCGATCCCATGAATTACCCAATCAGAGTTGAGGCTTCCAACGAACCATCGTTTTCCATCAAATATTTATTGACTAGATTTGCGCTTTGTGTTGGCAATAATCCTATTCATGGAAACTGTATAATTCCATTATCGGAATGATCATTCCGGTAAATACAATAACCGTGTAGCGAGGTTGAAATTGACAGAATGGATCTGGCAGTGGGGTCTTAAAGTGGGCTCGGCAAATAGATTATCATTGGCATTTCCGTCGTGTTTTACGAGGTAATTATTCAAAAAGGAGCACTCGGTACCAGCGGGGCAGATAAACCTGTACTTTCGCACACAAACATGCAATAAATAAACTAACATGAAATTGTACACTTGTTGAAGTCTGCGGTTTACCTCATTGATAAATAACACCATTCTAACAAATTAAAATAAAAAAAACATTAAAATAATAATAATAGAATAATAAAATAAAATGATAAGAAATATTTTTATTTTATTTTACTTATATTCTATATTTCTCATTTAATAAAAATATAGATCATCCTTGAAAAGGAAAATAAAGGAAATGAACAAACATGAAAAAGTGCACTTGTTGGCGTGACACCTGCTGTTTGATAAAAAATTAGCTGATTAAATTGCATGTAGTGCCCAAGATATCCTGGCTATTTGAGCTTAAGAGCACTTTTTGCAATGGTCATGACTGGATCTATGATACTACGCCATCAGGTCTGAACTATAGCAGCAGTTGTCTGTCTCTCTGTCTCTCTCTCTGTCTACCTCTTTCTCTCTCTCTCTCTCTACCTCTCTCTCTCTCTCTCTCTCTCTCTCTCTCTCTCTCTCTCTCTCTCTCTCTCTCTCTCTCTCTCTCTACCTCTCTCTCTCTCATACCTCTCTCTTTCTCTACCTCTCTCTCTCCCTCTCTCTCTCCTCTCTCTCTCTCTCTCTCTCTCTCTCTCTCTCTCTCTCTCTCTCTCTCTCTCTCTCTCTCTCCTCTCTCTCTTCTCGTCTCCCTCTCTCTCTCTAGCATGTAGTGGCCAAAATATACTGGCTATTAATTAAGGCTAAGATTAATTCTCGAAGTTGTCATGTGGATCTATGATACGTGGCCATGCGGTCTGACATCATGATCATAACTCATCCGTTAAAGCAATAGTTGATAAATATTGTAACGTGAACACGAAAAATAACTTTCAGGTAATCATTTCTAAAAATATTGCCATATTTTCAGGATATTGCCATATTAGCCAGCTGCAGGTCATGTTCTGTGCTCCAACCCTTCCAATGCTGAGGCTACTTTCGTCAAAGCACAAGGACACAGCGATCGTTGATATCCATATAGCCAATGATATCAATAATATCAATAATAGCAATAATGATAATAATAATAATAATAATAATAATAATACTAATAATAATGATAATAATAATAATAATAATAATGATAATAATAATAATAATAATAATAACAAAAATAATAACAATGAGAAGAAGAAGAAGAAGAAGAACAATAACCTTTATTTCATGAGTGTAACACAGTCAAATACAGGATTTGATTTTCAGCTTAAGGCCCTCAGAATATGAAAGAAGTAAAACATAAAACTATTGCCCTACGGATATGCCAAAATAAGAGTCCTGTTGGCAAGCACTACATGCTACCATTATATAACAGATCAGCCCCAGTACATTAGTACACAATAATCACATTGCCTTTGAGTCAGGGCCAATCTCACAGTGGATAATCTAATCCATGCTTATGACATACGGGGAGCACTGGGTTCTTACTGTCTTCTTCAATCATACCAGCCTAGAATGTAATAGGCTATTTATATATATATACATATATATATATATATATACATATATATATATATATATATATATATATATATATATATATATATATATATATATTTATATATATATATATATATATATATATATATATATATATATATATATATATAATATATATATATACATATATATATATATATATATATACATATATATATATATATATATATGGCCAAGTAAAATTAATATCAAGATTCCGGGGACCCGACCGACCCTGTCAATTACCGCCGAGCTTGAAAATTTTATTACCGCACTCATTGTTATGCTGCCGGGACATGGTAGAATCAAAGCCATAAACAGTAAACTGGACTGCATTTATCTCCCGCTCAATCTCCACAGGGAGCGTTGATAGTTTTATGGGAGGCCTGTGGTCACTAGCAAAGATAAGTGTCCACCCAGCCTTTGTTTGTGGCCCAGTACTGATATTATACAGAGTCAAATGCTGTGTGCTGGGTAGCGACCACGATGTCAACATGGATACCACGTGGTGTACCACAAACTGGGCCGATGACCCGAATGTCGTAAAATGTCATCTGATAGGCCAATCTTTTATACACGTTCCTGGCTGTGTGTTTCAGCTTTGTGGTTAGGAATGTGGATAACTACCAGTGTGATTCATGGAAGGGTTTCAGACAGGAGGGTAATTAAAGGCTGATCTTTTGAAATATGTTACACATTTACCAGCTTTTACATGGTATGTTAATATAATTCAATGTGTGATGTATGATTGCTCTCTCTCTTTACATTTCTGTGTCTTAAAGGGAAATGTTTTCACTTATACTCCAAGCACTATTATTATTATTATTATCATTATTATTATTATTATTATTATTATTGTTATTATTATCATTTTTACAAACATTGGTTAGTGAGTGCCTCATGGTAGGGGTCTTGCACTTACAAGAATTAAAAAAGGAGATTGATAATGATCTTAGTCCAAAGGTAGTGCTGCCATTTTTTTTACACTTTTCAAACCTACTTTTACAATCTTGTACATTATTTTTTGGCTCATCAGGCACATCAAATGCCTAATGCTGTTGTGATACACATTGAACAGCATGCTGAAAAGTGCATTAAGATATTTTTTATGCATGACATTTGTACATGAATAAAAAAAGTTTATTCTTGAAATAAATGAAGATAAAATAAATAAAATAAATGTTGCTGGAGAATTTATGCAGTGTTTTTTTTCTTGTTATGTCAAAAAAAAACTTTGTAAATAGTTGACATTTACTAGAAAAATTTGTAGAACCAGTAAATTTTGGCAGGACCAGTAGATTCTAGGTATTAATGGTCCTACGGGGCCAGTAACTTTTTGAGTTAGCATCGAGCCTGAAGTTGATAACCCAATTTGTCTCCGTGGCAGCAGGGAGTTGCATCTCACAGGTTAGAATAATACAAAAAGTGATACAGGTGCTGTGTTTTCAAAAAAAAAAAGTGATACAGGTGCTGTGTTTTCAAAAAAAAAAAAAAAAAAAAAAAAAATTGCTACCTACCTACCCTCTTTTTTCTGGCCATGTCCCCTGAAGCGTACTTTTATTTTTATTTGGCCTATATATATACATATATATATATATATATATAATATTATATATATATATATACATATATATACATATATATGTAAATTATGTACTATATATATATATATATATATATATATATTATATATATATATATATATATATATATATATATATATATATATATATATACATATATATATATATATATATATATATATATATATATATTATATATATATATATATATATATATACATATATTATGCTTTTCACAATGTTCATTGTTAGGAGCCCAATATTAAATCTGTGTCGCCAGTGCCATGGCAACCATTGTGGCCACACCATGGCAATAAAGGGAATTAAATATGGCACCCACTGTTGAATCCCACTTGAAATAGTTTTTATGTGTTCAAAATCTCTTTGCACATCATCATCTGCCAACATGTTGTATATTTAGGAGATAAAATGGCAGGAAGTATGTAATCAACCTTTATGCTGCTGGTGGCTTATTCTGCCAATATAAAATGATACAAAAACCATGAAAAATGACTGAAACCCTGGCACATGAGTACTCAACTTTCCAATGTATACAACATGGTTTAGATGGTTATCAAAAATCTTGGCATCCTTGTGCTTTGAATGAAAGTTGCCCTAGCATTAAAAGGGTTAAGATGGATTCAGGTATGTAACTTGAGAGTTCAAGTGAGAAATCCTTCTTGCAGGTGTCCAATACATACATGTACTTACTAGTGAAAACCTTGATAAGATTGATTATAATCGATCATCAGATCGAAAGGGTTTCATTTCGATTAATCAATCCCAAAATCTGGTATCGATTATGATCGAAATAAACAACAAAAAGGATGTGTTTTGACATGTCTTCCTGGACGTAATTTGACTAAGATTTTCGCCAAAAACAATACCAGAAAATGTCCGAATTATGACTTACTTAGCGGCGGTGCTGCTGGGATGAAAGCGCATGCAAACGATTATGATCGATCATTAGTTGTACCCAACCGATGATCGATCATGAAAATCCGAGCCGATTCCTATCACTAGTTCTAGTACTTACAATGCTATACTAACCAGCCAAGTCCTAAGCAATTGACATTGGAATCATTAGGCCTAAAAAAAAGTTGTTTGTTTCCTGTAACCCTACCCTAACAAGTTTTTATTCAGAAAAATCCCTACCCTAAAGTTTTTTCTGCCCTTCCAACTCCAAATCATCAAAAAACATGCATAAAACACACATTTTTGACCAAAAAAATAATGCAAAAAAAATCTTTTTGCTGACCTACCTACCCTATTTTTTTCCGGACCTTTACAGGAAACAAACACTTTATTTTTCTAGGCCTTACAATGCTATACTAACCAGCCCTAAGGAATTGACATTGGAATCATTAAATAGTCATCTCACAAACGCCCAAGTACGCTAGCAATATGAAAGTACAGGTAGCAGAAGGGGCAGCTCATCAAGAATGTCAGAACATGTGATCATTACGACGTTGATTACTCTCTCAATGTCCTCCCGAAATTA
Organism: Maea johnstoni; assembly: GCA_963942565.1. Lineage (NCBI taxonomy): Eukaryota > Metazoa > Annelida > Polychaeta > Spionida > Magelonidae > Maea > Maea johnstoni. Next base: position 18,797,384 of record OZ012701.1, on the reverse strand, counting down.
CATCCCCAAATCACAGACAATTGCATTCCAACTGAGATAATCTAATCTCGGCTAACGAGTCGCTGATATCTGTTTGATTGGGGAGGAACTGTAAATAGCTCGTAACTACAGGAGACAGGCAAAGTCAACATACAGGGCTTAACAGTAACTTTTGAAGGCACTTGCCAAGTAGGGCATGTAAACTTTGATTTCTACCTGCCCGACACAATTTTGACCTGCCCTGCAAAGGTGTGATAGAATGAACACAAAAGTGACTTTTCTATACGTACTATACTTGTACCAATTAACTGTTTTCCTGCTATATAGCTTTATCTGTACTGTTGAAAAAATATCGGATTAAACCTTGTGTTTTAGTATCTCTGAAGTTACATGATGAAATCTTACCTGCCAAGTAGGGTAGGCACACTCTGCACGGCTCCTTCAAATATTTTTCAATTTACCTTTTATTTGATAGTTGTCAGTTGCTGCTGATGTTAGGAAAATATTTGATAGAGTAATGAAAATCAGAACATAACCAACAACTCTCCTTGAAATATTTTTTGAAACCATTCACATTTTCAATAATATTGTCAAAAGTATCAGAGATCCAGATGACAATATCAAAAGCTTTTCCAGAGGGGTTAAAACCTGTTTCTCCTCAAGGCAGCTCGGCCAATCGACACAATCAGAGCCTGAACATAAGAAAGCTACTAATTACCCAAATCAAGTGGAAATAGCTATAAGCAGAAGTATCGGAGAACATAAGATGGTGACTGTCGGTTAACCCATCAATGCTCACAAGAGCCAAAAGCAGTCTGACAATGTTGATGAAATCTTGCATGTAAAAGCATAATTAGGAAAATATTTGATGAAGAAATGTTGATTAGAACATAAGCAACAACTCTCCTTCAAATATTTTTTGAAATCATTCACAATTTTGATTAAATTGTCAAAAGTATCAGAGATCCAGACGACAATATCAAAACGATTTTAAAATCTGATTCTCCTCAAGGCAGCTCAGCCAATCCACACACTCAAAGCCTGAACATAAGAAAACTACTAATTAACTTAAACAACTGGAAATAGCTATAAGCAGAAGTATGGAAGATGCAGACGACAATTTTAAGAGGATTGAGGGGTTAAAATCTGTTTCTCCTTAGTCTGAAGTAAGATAGCTACTAATTAACTAAATCAACTTGAAATAGCTATAAGCCATTGGGAATTACGCTCCGAGGGCGCAATGCTGAATGGAATTATCCTTGATTAGTTCAGTGTTTAACCCATTCACACTCAAGAGTTCCTCTCGAAATATCATCTGCTACTTTCATACTTTTGAAAATAACTTGGGAATGAAGCGAAATTTCACAAAATATTTGAAGGAGATTTCTAGTTTGTCTTCTGATCAACATTTCTCTTTCAAATGTTTTCCAAAAGATGCTTTTGTAAGGGAAATATTTCCAAAATCGTCAGGCCTCTTTTGGCCGCTCTGAGTGTAAATGGGTTAACCCATTTATGCTCGCAGCGGCAAAAAACACTCTGACGACTTTGATGAAATCTTTCCAGCTAAAGCGTAATTCGCAAAATATTTGAAGGAGAAATGTTGATAAAAACATAACCGACAACTCTCCATCAAATATTTTGTAAAATCATTCTCAATTCAAAGGTTATCGTCAAAAATATCTTCGGTGCAGATGAAACAATTTGAAGGAGAAATGTTCATCAGATCATCCCTAACAACTCATCTTCAAATATTTTGCAAAATCATCCTTAATTTTTGAGTTATTACCAAAAGTATCTTTGATCCAGACAACAAATTTCTCGAAGAACTCTAATGAATTAATGGGTAACGGCCTGCTGCCAGAAGCAACCTGTCCTTTTGATAAAATCTTGCAAGCGAATCCAAAGTTTAGAAAATATTTGGAGGAAAAATGTTGATCATAACATTATCAACAACTCTCCTTCAAATATCTTGTAAAATCATTCTCAATTCAAAAGTTATTACCGAAAGTATCTTCGATCCAGACGAAACTATTTGAAGGAGATATGTTCAATTCCTGTTCAAATATTTTGCAAAATCATTCGCAATTCAGAAGTTATGGTCAAAAGTATACTTAATCCAGATGACAATTTCTGGAAGATCTCTTAAGCATTAACCCTTATGCTGCTGGTGGCTAATTTGATCAATACAAAATAATGTGCAAAAAGCTGAAAAATGACCTAAACCCTGGCAAATTGGTACTCATCTGAGAGTACTCAGCGAGAGCTTTCCAATGAATACCAATATGACAGGGTTTAGAAGGTTTTCAAAGATCTTTGCATCCTTGTACTTTGGACGAAAGTAGCATTGGAAGGGTTAATGGGTTACGGCCTGCACAGCATCGTGTCGACCAATCAGAGACCTCGAATGCTACAGGTCAGGTACGTGACCTACAAGGTGATGAGAGACAAGATTCCGTAAGGTATCGCACACCAAATTGAATTATCCTGGACGGATTGTCAGGCGAGTCTTTACAACACACCCCGGAAACTCAAATGTGAAAATAACAGAGTGATAAATCGGTTCTGTCTTGTTGCACATCCTTGCATCTGGCTCCGTCCTGAAATATCTCACTTTAACTCAGTCACACTTAGAGCTCCACTAGAATTTAACGTCTGCTACTTTCATACTTTTGAAAATAATTTGAGAACAAAGTGAAAGTTCACAAAATATTTGAAGGAGAGTCGTAGTTTGGCTTCTGATAAATATTTCTCCTTCAAATGTTTTCCAGAAAATGCTTTTGAAAGTAATATATTTCCAAATTTGTCAGGCCTCTTTTGGCTGCTCTTAGTGTAAATGGGTTAACCCTTTCATGCCTGGAGATCTATTTGACATTGTGCCATCTGGATCTGTCATACTTTTGAAAATAACTTCAGAATTAAGCATAAATTTGCAAAATATTTGAAGGAGAGTTTCAGATAGATTTCGGATGAAACAAGTCTCCTTCAAATATTTTCTATAAAAATTATTGCCTTTGTTAGAGATATCATCAACATTTTCAGGCAGTTTTGGCGGCTACAGGTATGAATGGGTTAACCATATAGGCCTAAAAAAATAAATTGTTTGTTTACTGTAACGGTCCGGAAAAAAATAGGGAAGGTAGGTCGGTAAAAAAGTTTTTTTGGCATAATTTTTTTGGTCAAAAATGTGTGTTTTATGCATGATTTAAGTTGATTGGGAGTCTGGAGGGGGAAAAAACTTTAAGGTAGGGATTTTTTTGAATAAAAACTTGTTAGGGTAGGGTTAGGCCACTCCAATTTATTTACTTGTCTTACGAGCTCAGGAGGTTGGAAATGAGCCATTTTGGAATAAAAAAAAAGTTGAAAAATGTGACTTTTTTAATTTTTAAATTTTTTTTTAGAGTCTGCCGACTAGGACTGGCAGCGATATGTTTCTACCAGCCTATTCTCAACTAAATAAATCAATCAATCTATTAATACCTGTAACCTGAAGGGTGGGAGGTATACCTTCTCAAGTCTGAGGCTCTACTACAGCAATGATAGCTTCATGTAGTTGATTGAATCACCCTTACAAAGAATATTCTTAAAACTTGCACTTTTTTAAATAAAATTTTTTGGAGTCTGACAGAAAATTTCAAAACCACTTTCGTCCGTAAGACACCAAAGGTGACTTTTTTTTTCTTTTTTTTTTGGAGTCTGACAGGATTTTATTTCCAAAAAAAGCTTGTAAGACAAGTAATTAAATTGGAGTGGCCTTACAGGAAACAAACAACTTTTTTTAAGCCATATAGACTGTGACCAGGCCCCTTGCCAGGATTTAGAAAATGCATGGGAGACCATATTGGACATCATATTTTTAACGGAAAGAACAATATACTCAGATTACAACCAAGTATATGTATTTACTTATTAAAAAATGGTATGATATCCTTATACAAGGTCATGGGAATTATACTAATGTAACAAAAAAAATCAACTATTTGAATTTGTTAAACTCTTATGCTGTTGGTGGCTAATGTGACCAGTACAAAATGATGCAAAAAACCTGGGAAAAGACTAAAACCCTGGCATATGGGTACTCATGTGAGAGTGCTCAGCGAGAGCTTTCCAATGAACACCAACACGACAGGGTTAAGATGTTTTTTCAAAAATATTTGTATCCTTGTGCTTTGGACGAAAGTAAAGTCTCCGCATAGGAAGGGTTAATTAGTTGTCTCGTTGGTTATGGGAAATTTAGTCCATTTGTATTGGCTAACACAGAAGGGGCTGATTCTAACCTCCAGAGGTGGAGAACGCCAGACGATACAGAAGAGTTCCAGAGGTCCTGCGGGCGCGTCGCTGATGATGATTCTAACCTCCAGAGGTGGAGAACGCCAGACGATATAGTGAAGAGTTCCACCGGATCCTGCGGACGCGTCGCTGATGATGTAAGCGACGTTATCAGCTCGCTGCCAATTATGGTCTCCCAGTGCAGGAGAGTTCCACGTCTATTGTAGCAAGGTAATTTGTGGTCTCGCGAGTCCGGTGAGATCTCTGTGAGTCCATCCCCGTGCCAAGAAAAGCTGCCTCAATTTCATGATGAGAATGTGAATTGAACAGGGAACCGGCAGCATTAAAAATCTAGGGGGCGCTGTTTCAGAGGAATATCTCTCTTGAACAGGGAAACGGAAGTACTAAAAATCTATAGGGCGCTAGCTGTGTCATATAGATTTACCTTCCTACAAGGGGTTTTCATAGATTTTCCACTTGAATCGGCTTTTTGTTCTCTATGATCATCATATTGAACTCGAGGGACACAAATGTCACTTAAGTGGAATTATAAATTTTAAAATTTGATTATTGTCACCTTTTCTGCCATATTTAGGGTAATTCCTGTCCAGGTAGTAGTAAGTATAGTGGAGGGACCCAGCAAAAATGTACTGCCTAACCCAAAGTCACTGGCAACTTTCACACATGCCCCTGCCAGGGTTCAATCCCAGGCAGTGTTAGGAGAGAGCTAGCAGTCAGTAGCCTTACTCCACTTAGCCATCAGGGCAGGTTGAATGTGATGAATGACAGCATGCAGTCAGTGGCAATGTTTCAGACCACACGGCCATCGGGGGAGGTCACAATATTTTGAGGAAAGTAGTTGTTCTGATTAATATTTCTGCAGCAAATATTTTCTAAACTACGCTATACATACATACATACATACATACATACATACATACATACATACATACATACATGCATACACACATACACACACACATGGTCTTAGCCAGCAGGGCGTCTGGGTGTCTTTTTGGACACCCAAACCCTTAAAAAGCACCCATCAGGACACCCAAATTATTTTGAGAGGAATTTCTTAAAATGTCAATCTCAAGCATATCATTGAATTTTTTCATCATCATACAATTCCCATGACCTTACATAAGGATATCATGCCATACTTTGATAAATATATACATGTTTATGGTTGAAATCTGAGTTTATTGTGGTCCCCCTTAAAAATTTGGACGCCCAAAAATTTTACAATGGCCAATTTTAGGCACCCAGTTTCTTATTCCTGGCTAAGACCCTGCACACACACACACGCACACACACACACACATATATTTATATATATATATACAATATATATATATATATATATATATATATATATATATATATATATATATATATATATATGTATATGTATATATATATATATATATATATATATATAATATATATATATATATATAATATATAATATATATAATATATATATATATATATATATATATATATATATATATATATATATATATATATATATATATATATATATATATATATACACTATTACCTTTCTATTATTTGAACCCTATTCGCAAATGGCATTGCCAACATGGTGCAGTGATCCCGAAAGAATTTATCTGTGATCTCAGTGGCTGTCAATTATGTAATGGGTGTATGCCCTCAGAGACCAGATGGAAAATACCCAAACCGTAACATTATACCATACAATAGGTCAGACACGTAATACAGCAACAGTGTGGAATATTTCATATACAATCAGGGATTGACTTAAGAAAATTTTTCTGGTCGGTTTTCGGGCGATCTCATATGATAAATGATTACAGTCAGTCTTGGGTCGGCCGGACAAATTTCAGGGTGTGAATAGCGCCCGGACACCCACTTAAGTCAAACCCTGTACAATATCAAAGGCAGTAATTTATTAAACCTTTCATATAGATGTTTGCATACATATCCTGTGTGGAATTCAAATACGTGAATAGCTGAAATAATTTCTGAACTTTTATGGAGCAAAATGACTTTCAGTTGTTATAATTAAACCAGCTCACTAACTATGAATATATATGCTTTTTAAAGTGGTTTTTAACTCTTGTGCTGCTGATGGCTAATTTGGCCAAAACAAAATGATGCAAAACCCTGAAAAATGACTGAAACCCTGGCACATATGGTCCTCATCTGAGTGCTCAGTGAGAGCTTTCCAATGAATACCAACATGGCAGGGTTTAGATGGTTTTCAAAAATCTTCGTGTCCTTGTGCTTTAGACTAAAGTAGCCTCAACATTGGAAGGGATAATTTACACGATGATATCCAATGATGCTGATGTCACTTGTCAACTCAAGAACTCAAGGAATGAAACTTTCACTGGACATCGGCATCTGAAACTATGATATTTTTGACAAAAACTTGGGAATTAAGAATTATTTTACAAAATATTTGAGGAGAGTTCCCGTTCAGTTGTGTGAATGTGAAATTCCTAAAAAAACACCTTTGGCTGTCCTGAAGGGTGATCTTTGAGTGTTTTGGTGTCCAAATAACGCCCAGACGCCCCACTGGCTAAGTTTGGGAGTGACTACCAATTATGTTCATTTCATATATAATAAATGTCATCATAAGGTAGATCAATAGTGTTGTATGAATGTCCTCTAATCCATAATAGATCATTGTGTTTATGAAGGGGTTTATGTAGTTGTACTGGTTATTATTATATAAGACAGCTATCTTCATTATAAATACCATTGTTCCCTTATTCCCCTATTAACCCATTAACCCATATCACCATACTACACTGAATATGAGTGCTTAGAATATATTCAATATTCAGTGGAGACTATGTACCAATTATGTTTATTTCACATAATAATAAATGTCATCATAAGGTGTATAGAATGTCCTTTAATCCATAATACATTGTTGTGTTTATGAAGAGGTTTACGTACTGGTTATTATTATATAAGACAGCTATCTTCATTATAGATATCATTGTTCACTTATCTCCTATTAATCCAATAACCCTTTCATGCCTGTAGCGCTTAAAATAAGCTAAATCGATTCACAATTATTTCTTAGTCTCTTGATACCAAGTAGGTTTGATACCAGATTTCTTAGTCTGTTCTGAGTAAAATAACCCATGCATTCACCTGAAATCGATTCATAATTATTTCTTAGTTTGTTCAATCAGTCAAATTGAGTCAATGCAAATTTGATCCTCCTCAATATCATGTAAGTTTATGACCAGAATATGTAATGTCAATATATCTTGGACCCACTTTCCTAGTCTGTTTTTGATGCAAACCTGATACTTCACTTAAAATATCACCCAAGTTTAGGACCAGAATATAGAATACCAATCTTCATTTTACCCAATTTCTTAGTCAGTTCCAAGTCAATTCAAATCTAATCATCAATATCATATGGGGCTTCAATTTTCTTTAGACCCAATTTCTTAGTCGGTTCTGGTCCAGTTCTGATGCTTCTTAGCATCACTTAAGTTTTAGACCAGAATATGGGACATCAGTGTTCATTTGGCCCCTGACTATTTAGACTTTTCCAAGTAAATGCAAATCCGATCTTTCCTCCAGAGTTCGTAACGTCATGGGACGTCAATCTTCATTTTTCCTATTTCTTTAAGTCCAGAATATTCTTAAGACCCAATTCCTTAGTCGGTTCTGAGTCAATACGAATCTGATTCTTAATATCACTCAAGTTTCAGACCAGAATATGGAACATCAATGTTCATTTGGCCCCATTCCGTGGACTGCTCCAAGTCGATGCGAATGCGATCATTCCTCTCGAGTTCGGAACAATGATGCTGAAAGACCTCTAGGTATTGACAAGGGTTGAGGAGTTGATATTTGAGCTTATGATGAAGTATCCACATGGTCGCGGTTTCTCGGCCGTAATAGTACGTACGATACTCCATCATTCTCAGGACCTCCTCAGGGAACGGTTCCGTTGGGACGAACATCCAGCCATCGTGGGAACGGATATATTTTGCGGCGCAATGCACTCCTTTATCGCAAGAATATTCTGTTCGCGTTATCGCATACAATAATCTATTCTCCCGAAGATAATTTTCGTCGACATTTTCGTAACCACCTCCGAGAATATTATCGGCATTAACGAACATGACAAGTTTATTAACAAGTCTTGTTGTCATGAATTCGAATATGACCTTATAGGTGAGTACGTCACCTGGTGTCGGAATTATGAACAAGCGTTGTTTTATCGGCGGAGGGATTTTTAGCATCGCTACGTATTCCTCCGCCTCAGCCTTTTCACATGTAGTGAGTAGATACACACTGCACACGTTGACTTGATTGAGATTCTCGATGATCGATTTACTGAATTCTTTTTGCCGAGAGACGAGATGATCAATATTTACTAAGCCGCCCCACGCTTCCTCTTCGCCGCATTTCCCAGAGTAGAGCACCATCGGCATGACCAGGTGAATCGTGCGCCCCTTCTCACAAGTGGCGCCACCTATTGGCAGCGAATTGAACCAATACTCACTCAACATGTAGAACAAGAAGACCAACACCAACATCGCGAGCGCAATTTTCTTTAACCTTCCTGATCTTCTACGTGACATTTTAAATTCCCCTGACACCTTAGAATCTTGAGCAAAAACTTGCGCAGTCATCGATTTGAAGAATCTAAAAGTCGATAAATCATATCCAAACTTTCGATTCAGAGCAGGTATCTACAAGACTGAGTATTAGAACACTGGAATACTTGGAAATATGCTGCACCCATGTCGTTGTTTCCAATGAAAAAGGAAATTCCTTAAAATCTTCCTTGTAATCGACTGTACCACATTTTCAATCCTATTTCGCAGAACCACACACTTTGAGAAAATGGGAATCCCTGAATCACAACCTGTGTGAAGTGTTGATCCTTTTAGGCTACACTTTGTGCATTTGGATCACCTTCAAATCCATATGTATTCAGCTAAAGCACATACGCCTTAAGACCATGCAATTCCCTGCATTGATAAGTATACACATGAAGTCTCAATCCTTAACCCATTAATGCTTAAAAAGTTCATGCAGAAATTGTTGTCTGGACCTATAGTACTCAAGGCAATAACTTTGAAATTGAGAACAATTTCACATAATTTTTGGAGAAGAGTTGTAGGGAATGTTTTAATCAACATTTCTCCATCAAATATTTTCCTAACTTTGCTTTTGCCTGCGAGATTTCATCAAATTTGTCAGGCTGCTTTTGGCTGCAGTGAGCATTAGTGGGTTAAGTCTCAATCCATTTAACCCTGGATCCCTCTTTAAATCCTGTTTGTACCAAACCACACAGCTTGAGTATATAAGATTTCTTGCATCAGTGTAATTGTGATGTCGCGATCCGTAAGACTTCAAATATCTATGGATCTCTCTTTAAATCCTGTTTGTATCAAACCACACAGCTTGAGTATATATGATTTCTTGCTTCAGTGTAATTGTGAAGTTGTGATCCTTAAGACCCCATATATCTCTGGATACCTCTTTAAATCCTTTTTACACCAAACCACACATCTTGAGAATATTGAAGATTTCCTGCATCCATGTAATTGTGAAATCTCAACCAAATATCTCTGGATCACTCTTTAAATCCTTTTGATACTGAATCACTTGAGAATACAGTGATGGGACGGCTGTCCTGCATCAGTGCAATTGTGATAGCTCTCAGCGAGGACTCAGATGAATATCCATGTGCCAGGGTTTCAGTCATCTCTTGATCCTCCCAAGGTTCCCAACAACCTGAGAACATAAAACTCTCCATATTAATTCTCTTTATCAGTATATCCATAAACTTTCCATCCCCAAAGCTCTGTGTACATGTAAAATCTCAATCTGTAAATGTCTCAAATTCAATTGGATCAGTCTTTAAATCCTACTGCTTTAGAAAATGCCGTTCTTTAATAACACCCAACATTATAAGGTACAAGCTACAAGCTACAAAATACCTGTTCCGTTCCCACACAGTCAAACATAGGGCAATCTATCTTCTACCATGCCCTCCATGTCATACATCTAATAACACACTAATCTGGAGACCTTGAAAATTGTCGTCTGGATCTATGACATTTTTAACAATAACTTTGGAGTTGAGCATAAATTCAGAAAATATTTGGAGGAGAGTTTTTGGTAATGTCATAAGCAAGATTTCTTCTTGAAATATTTTCCTAAATATGCCAAAGTCAAAAAGATATCATCAAAATTTCAACTCTACAGGCATGAATCTGTTAAGGTGATTCTTTAACCCATTGATGCCCACAGCGGCCAAAACAGCCTGACAATTTTGTTGAAAGCTTGCAGGCAAAAATACAGTAAGAAAAATATTTGGAGGAGAAATGTTCATCAAGACATTACCGACAACTCTCCTTCAAATATTTTGTAAAATCATCCTTCATTCCAATGTTATTGTAAAAAGTATCATAGATCCAGACGACAATTGCTGGAATAATCAGAATAAGGGTTAATTACAAGGGAATCATGCATGGCTGGTCACATATTACCTAATCTACCCACGGTTCCCGAGAACCCAACCCCTGCACTATACCGTAATTTCTCGGAAATTTAGACCACCCTAGGAATTTGGACCACTATGATTATTTTGCAAAATAATCAATGGGAAATCTGGGCAACTCGATCTATCGCCAGTTACCATTTCACAAAATATGGACCTAGCTGTAAATCTTGCTGATACGTACAACATAATGGTATTTTCGCAAAAACATCCTGGGCCACCATAAACCAATGAAAATAGTAATCTTAAAAAAGTGGCCCAAATTATTGAGAATTTACGGTAATGATAAAAATCTTTATGTAAAGAGGGTAACTCAGTCCAATGGTAATAATTATGGATTGATTCTGAGCCCCTCTGGCATGTTTACAAGTAGCCCGACTATATAATTATCTATCTGATTCGGCAGAAACTGGTAAACAAGAAGTTAACACAACTCAAATGAAACGACCAACCCTGTAATTCCACCAAATTATGTTCAATTACAATTCGCCATTGTGTAGACTTAGGAAATATTTGGCAAATTGTAGGCAATACTTTACAATAAATAAGCTGAGCCCCTCTGGCATATGTGGATTAATCCTTTCAATGTTGAGGCTACTTTCTTCCAAAGCAGAAGGATGCAAATATTATTGATAAGCATCCAAGATTTTTGAAAAACATGTTGGTATTCATTGGATAGCTATCGTGTACAGTAACTACTGTCAGAGAAGTACCCATATGTGCAAGGGTTTCAATCATTTTCTAGGTTTTTTGCATCATTTTGTACTGGTCAAATTAGCCACCAGCAGCATGAGGGCTAAGCACCATGTTCATGTGAATTATTAAAATAAACACCTATGCTACTGTTACCAAAATTTCTTGTTCAAATATTTTGGAAAACCATTATTAATTTAAAAGTTATTACCAAAAGTATCAAAGGTCAAGACGTCAATTATAAAGGTACTTTAACCCTTATTGTGCTATTATGCTGGACGGGGGCTTGTCCCTCATACTGAATAGATTCTTTGCAACAAATTACGTTGCATTGCTATGGGGCTGTCAGGGTGGTTTATCCTGCCATAAAAGGCAAAATTATAATCAAAATATTTGAAATAAAATATACTACCTGAAACTACTGTTCTTGTTCTTTTTAATTATGTTTCTTTTGTAGATATTTCTAATAGTTTATATTAAGTTTGATCAGTGTAAACCTTAAGTTTTGTAGAGACCATGCTGGTTTTGATTTATCATTAATGAAAAATCAGGTTTTCAAAATGCATTAACCCAACTTTAGCCTTTGATTTCGCAAGTTTTTCATGAGTATTTCTTTTCAAAAATGTTATATTCAGAATCCTTATTAAAAACTGATGCATAATAGAAAAAAAAGTATTTGTTTCTTTGTTTTATTTTGTCATTTAGCGATCCTAAAGCAAAGGGAATGCAAGTAAATCTTGGCTAGAAACGAATTCTGACAGCGCATCAAAAAGAATTCTAAAAGATCAACTTCCTCAATGTTAGAGCGCTATAAACCAATGAAAATAGAAAATATCAAACGTAAAACATTAATATCTATTATAATTTAAACCTCCTCAATCGATACATATCATTTTTATTTAGAAACGATCATGTTTTGCACCACAAATCAACAATTGAACACAAAAAACAACTGTTGATTTGTGGCGGCCATTTTGTGACTCCCAATTTTGCTAACTCACAGGCATGACAACTCAGAGTTAAGATTCCCATAGCATTAAAAATCTACAATATAAATAAAAATAAAAACATGTTTCGATTGCCTACCTTGTTATCCTCCTTATGGTGTCTTTATTTTGTGTTGTGCCATCAGTTATAGCCTTTTTCGAAGGCTTCAAACATGATGGTCAGCACACGTTGTCAAGCTCTGTTTACCAGTGTTTACGCCTAATTCGATTTAGAAGTTCGTTTGCAGTTTGCATGTACCCATTTCCTACCAAGTCTCTCTAATAAAAACGGCTATACAATTTATTTCCAAAACAACATATTTCAATAAAGCTGTTTCCCAGCTTTAGGAAAATGTTTGGTTAATTACAATCAGAACATGAGAAGTATTTAATTTGATTGTGTAAAGTGCGGCGAGGAGACCGCAAAAATGCCGATTTTCAAAATGGCGGCTTGAAAAAAGTGCGAAGAAATTTGCTTCGCACTTGTTCTAAAACGATCTTTTCCCATACTTCACTTTTTTTTTCAGAAAATAAAGTACATATTCTTATTCCCTGACATCCATTTGATATAAAAATTAACTTTATTGAATTTAGGATGTCAGGGATTAGCAAATTCCGATCGAAATACAAAACTGGAAGTACTCGATTTAGTAGCGCCTGCGAGCTGCGAAGCGCTGTCAACATCGCAAAAGATCGATTCCAGTGATTATCACTGTTGAATTATTACTATTATTAATGTTTTCCTTTGTCAATCTGTCAAAGAAAGACATGTGAGAATAGGTGAGATATTTATTTCACCTATTCTCAAGTTATTTCGCCAAACATGTTGGATAACTTCTAGATTAATCGAAGTTAACCAACATGGCGGCGGCCTGCGATCGGCCGCCATGCAGACCGGGCAGGGCTCGTGTGGCGCAAACGTAAGTAGCTTTTTGAAACCGGGCCCCGCTTGTGAGCCGCGCTGTGAGGGTTAAGCACGAATGAATTGAGCATCATGTTTATGTGCATTCGGAAAATAAATACCTATGTTACTATAACCCTTCACCCTTTCTGAACAATTTTCGTTCAAATATTTTGTAAAACTGTTTTTAATTTCAAAATTATTATCAAAAGTATCAAAGGACAAGACGTCAATTTGAAAGGTACTTTAAGCACGAATGAATTGATCACCATGTTTTTGTGCATTCGGAAAATAAATACCTATGTTACTATAACCCTTCACCCTTTCTGAACAATTTTCGTTGAAATATTTTGTAAAACTGTTTTTAATTTCAAAGTTATTATCAAAAGTATCAAAGGTCCAGACATCAATTTTAAAGGTACTTTAAGCACGAACGAATTTAGCACCCTGTTTATGTGCATTCAGACAATAAATACCTATGTTACTATAACCCTTCACCCTTTACGGACAATTTTCGTTCAAATATTTTGTAAAACCATTATTAATTTAAAAGTTATTATCAAAAGTATCAAAGGTCCAGACGACAATTTTAAAGGTACTTTAAGCAAAAATGAATTTAGCACCCTGTTTATGTGCATTCGTGCTAATGATACCCTACACCTTTTAAATGTAGCTTTGCTGCTACCCTCTTTTCGGGTCACTCATCAACCCATAAACACCCTAATTGGCCAAAAGCAGCCTGACAATTTTGATGATATCTTTCAAATGAAAGGGGAGCCCGCTGTGATGGCCGAGCAGTCTAAAGCGCCGCCGTTGACAGCACGTTATTTCTTACCACTGCCTGGGTTCGAATCCCGGCCTAGGCATGTGAGAAAGTTGCCAGTGACTTTGGGGTTAGGCGGTGGTTTGCGCCGGGTACTCTGGTTTCCTCTACTACTTACAACTGGCTATCCACGAATTATATGGCATAAATGTGACGAAAAACAAAATTCCCACTCAATTCCCACTCAAATGAAAGGAAAGTTGGGAGAATATTTGAAGGTGAATTTGACCAATACAATATGATGCCAAGAACCCTAAAAAAAATGACCAAAACCCTGGCATATGGGTACTCATCTGAGAGTACTCATCGAGAGCTATTCAATGGCTGAACATGAGAGGGTTTAAATGGTTTTCAAAAAACGTTGCATCCTTGTCCTTAAAACAAAATTAGCAGTTTTTAGCACCAGCATTGAAAGGGTTGAATTAGTATTCTGAAGCGTGTGTTCATTTGAGTGCAGTGGGGACAAGGCACTGTATGGCCAGAATAGATGCTAGAATGCAGAAAGTAAAGAGGGTGAGATAAAAGCACAATGACAATAAACATATCCCAATATTGTTTTGTCTACCAAGACTATTCTGAATTAGCATTCTGAAGTGTGTGTTCATTTGGATGCAGTAGAAGAATGAGAGAAAATGACAATAATCATATCCCTGTATTGTCGAATCAACCAAGGCTATTTTGAAATAGCCCTTCTAATGCTGAGGCTACTTTGTCCAAAGCACAGGGATGCAAAGATTTTTGAAAACCATCTGAACCCTGTCATGTTGGTATTCATTTGATAGCTCTCGCCGAGTACTCTCAGATGAGTGCCCATGTTCCAGGGTTTCAGTCATTTTTCAGGTTTTCTGTATAATTTTGTATTGGCAAAATTTGCCACCTGAGCAGCATAAGAGTTAACATACCACCAGCAACTACTGGGTAGTCAATATTTACCCTTAATTTTACAGAAAAGTGACAACAAACAAATTCCTGACTTCCCATTTATTGATTCATTTCCTAGCATTACTTAGGCTGTTTTAAATTACCATCATGCATAGTCAATATTTAGGGTTAACATGGCAGAAAAATGACAAAGGACAAATCCCAGGCTGACACTAAACATATCCCTATATTGTTGTATCTACCAAGACTATTCTGAATTAGTATTCTGAAGTGTGGGTTCATTTGGATGCAGCTCGGAGGATAAGAGACAGAACAGGAGTCTGGCTAGAATAGATGTGTGGTCGTGGAAATATAGACAGAGACAATTAAGTTCCCTAGGGCATCCCTCACCATGCCTTAG
This sequence comes from Maea johnstoni, assembly GCA_963942565.1. Taxonomy (NCBI): domain Eukaryota; kingdom Metazoa; phylum Annelida; class Polychaeta; order Spionida; family Magelonidae; genus Maea; species Maea johnstoni. The sequence continues at coordinate 18,781,919 of OZ012701.1, read as the reverse complement.
TGGTAAAAGTGGTCAGTAAGCCTGCCCACTGCATAAAAAAGCTGTGAAATGGAGTATTTAAGTGGTACCACTGTCAGAGTCAGCCCCACTGTCTAACGTAGTGGTAGGACCACTGTTTCCTGCAGTGGAGCCACTGTTTTTTACAGTTGGGCCACTGTTTCTTACAGTGGGGCCACTGTTTCTTACAGTGGGACCACTACATAAACCCATATGTGACTTGAAAAAAATCCACATATATCAGAAACCACTATAATGGGGCTTTCAAAACTTAGTTTATCTTAGGACCACTTTTTCTTGCAGTGGGGCCACTGCTGATTACAGTGGGGCCACTAAATAAACCCTATGTGACTGATATGGATATGAGCACAGAAGATGCAGGCTTTTCCTTATCTGTAGGAAGGTAATATAATATATAACAATAGGGTCAACTAGTACAGAACTTGACCTTGTTATTCAAAATTATGACAGTTGACAGTATGACAGTGTAGGAGAAGGAGGTAAGTGGATTTCATTGACAGAAATGTGCTCTGTAAATGGTGTGAGGGGAATTTTGAAAAACTAAGACAAGTTGTGTGTAAGGGTATATTAAAGGATAAAGTCAAGGCTATTTCAGTCAAAAGGGCAGGTGAATATATCTGCTGTTGAATAAAGAAAATGCAAGGTGAGATGAAATACTCAGGTTAGACAGGAAAGGCATGCTGACATATGATTTAGAAGTGACTAGGATGTTGAAATGAGGTGGGTATGATATAGAGTTTCTCTTTATTTACATCAGCTGTGTCAGAGTGTTAGGGTATTCCATGATTCAGGAGAAGGGAACCTTGCAAACTATGATATGTGACTAATGTTAGGTCTACAGTCCATCAAGATTTACATAGACTGGAGAGACAATTAGCACACAGGAGACAGGAACATCTTAGAATAATTGTCCAGAATATGTTGCCATGCATTATAATCCTATGTAAATGTTCTTAACAGGTTAAACCTCTTTCTAATAAACTTTTTAGAAAATTATTTTAACTATTGAGTGTCTATCTATTAACGTATCTATTTATTCATTCATTCATTCATCTATCCTGAATGATGTGCTAAATTAATGCATTTTACAGTGGGGTACATGACCACCACTGTCAGAGAAAGTGGGTCAACCACTTCCTTTGACAGTGGTAAAACCACAGCATCTTGCAGTAAAGCATGACTTTACCACTGTCTGAAAGAGTGGAACCACTACATTGAACAGTGGTAAATCTACTGCATGCAACTAGCATTATAGGATGATCATACCACCGTCAGGTATAGTGGGACCACTCTCTTGATCAGTGGTATGACCACTGCATCTGTTGGTAGTAGAGAACTGCTGATGCAATGGCATGCTGGCCCACCCACCACTGTCCAAAACAGTGGGACCACTATGAAGCTACCACTTTTTGCAAAAGTGGCCATGAAGCCCCAATAAAGTGTCTCCGCTTTTGCAAAAGCGGGACACTTCAGACAGGCTTAAAGGGCACTTTTTTTTTCAGTGGTACAAAAAAGTGGTAATAAACCCACTACAACAAGGCTCTTGGGCCACATTCCAGGAAAGTGGGGGATGGTGCTACAGCTCTTGAGAGACCCATGTACTATCCACTATATTTTTCAGTGGAACCACTGTATTTCGCAGTGGCACCACTGTAGGCAACCACTCATAACCCACTGAAACACCCCATGTAAACCACTGCACTATGGTAAGGGTGCATCCCTTACCATAGTGCAGTGGTTTACATGGGGTGTTTCAGTGGGTTATGAGTGGTTGCCTACAGTGGTGCCACTGCGAAATACAGTGGTTCCACTGAAAAATATAGTGGATAGTACATGGGTCTCTCAAGAGCTGTAGCACCATCCCCCACTTTCCTGGAATGTGGCCCAAGAGCCTTGTTGTAGTGGGTTTATTACCACTTTTTTGTACCACTGAAAAAAAAAGTGCCCTTTAAGCCTGTCTGAAGTGTCCCGCTTTTGCAAAAGCGGAGACACTTTATTGGGGCTTCATGGCCACTTTTGCAAAAAGTGGTAGCTTCATAGTGGTCCCACTGTTTTGGACAGTGGTGGGTGGGCCAGCATGCCATTGCATCAGCAGTTCTCTACTACCAACAGATGCAGTGGTCATACCACTGATCAAGAGAGTGGTCCCACTATACCTGACGGTGGTATGATCATCCTATAATGCTAGTTGCATGCAGTAGATTTACCACTGTTCAATGTAGTGGTTCCACTCTTTCAGACAGTGGTAAAGTCATGCTTTACTGCAAGATGCTGTGGTTTTACCACTGTCAAAGGAAGTGGTTGACCCACTTTCTCTGACAGTGGTGGTCATGTACCCCACTGTAAAATGCATTAATTTAGCACATCATTCAGGATAGATGAATGAATGAATGAATAAATAGATACGTTAATAGATAGACACTCAATAGTTAAAATAATTTTCTAAAAAGTTTATTAGAAAGAGGTTTAACCTGTTAAGAACATTTACATAGGATTATAATGCATGGCAACATATTCTGGACAATTATTCTAAGATGTTCCTGTCTCCTGTGTGCTAATTGTCTCTCCAGTCTATGTAAATCTTGATGGACTGTAGACCTAACATTAGTCACATATCATAGTTTGCAAGGTTCCCTTCTCCTGAATCATGGAATACCCTAACACTCTGACACAGCTGATGTAAATAAAGAGAAACTCTATATCATACCCACCTCATTTCAACATCCTAGTCACTTCTAAATCATATGTCAGCATGCCTTTCCTGTCTAACCTGAGTATTTCATCTCACCTTGCATTTTCTTTATTCAACAGCAGATATATTCACCTGCCCTTTTGACTGAAATAGCCTTGACTTTATCCTTTAATATACCCTTACACACAACTTGTCTTAGTTTTTCAAAATTCCCCTCACACCATTTACAGAGCACATTTCTGTCAATGAAATCCACTTACCTCCTTCTCCTACACTGTCATACTGTCAACTGTCATAATTTTGAATAACAAGGTCAAGTTCTGTACTAGTTGACCCTATTGTTATATATTATATTACCTTCCTACAGATAAGGAAAAGCCTGCATCTTCTGTGCTCATATCCATATCAGTCACATAGGGTTTATTTAGTGGCCCCACTGTAATCAGCAGTGGCCCCACTGCAAGAAAAAGTGGTCCTAAGATAAACTAAGTTTTGAAAGCCCCATTATAGTGGTTTCTGATATATGTGGATTTTTTTCAAGTCACATATGGGTTTATGTAGTGGTCCCACTGTAAGAAACAGTGGCCCCACTGTAAGAAACAGTGGCCCAACTGTAAAAAACAGTGGCTCCACTGCAGGAAACAGTGGTCCTACCACTACGTTAGACAGTGGGGCTGACTCTGACAGTGGTACCACTTAAATACTCCATTTCACAGCTTTTTTATGCAGTGGGCAGGCTTACTGACCACTTTTACCACTAAGGCATGGTGAGGGCAGGGACTGCTGAAGTAGTCTGTCTGTGTGTCATGCTTGTGATAAAGCTAGGCAGCCACCAAATTCATTATTACTATTTCTATTATTATTACTATTATCATACTTCTATTTGTTATCATTACTATTATTCTTATCATTACCATTATTATTATCATTATTATTATTATTATTATTATTATTATTATTATTATTATTATTATTATTATTATTATTATTATTATCATTACTATTATTATCATTATCATTATTATTATTATCATTACTATTATTATTATTATCATTATCATTATTATCATCATTATTATTATTATTATTATTATTATTATTATTATTATTATTATTATTACTATTATTACTATTATTATTATCATCATTGTGTGGCCAGAATAGATGTGTGGTCGGGGAATTTATAGACAGAGACAAGTTCCCTAGGGCGTGCAGGGACTGATGGAGTAGTCTGTCTGTGTGTCTGTCTGTGTGACGTGTCATGCTTGTGATATAGCTAGGCAGCCAGCCAGCCACCAATCATTCTTATTCTTATTAGTATTATTATCTTTCTTCTTATTATTATCATTACTATTATTATGATCATTACTACAGGTGAACTTGGATATGACAGACTCAATGGGACCAGGAAAATTGGTCCGTCATATGCAAAATCTGTCGTATACATATGGCGAATACTTGATATGCATCGGACTGGGACCAAGCATATTGTCCGTCATATGCAAAAATCCGTCGTACAGTGGTCCGTCATATCCAAGTTCACCTGTATTACTATTATCATTATTATTATAATTATTATTATCATTATTATTATTATGATCATTATTATAATTATTTCTATTATGATCATTATTATTATTATTATTATTATTATTATTATTATTATTATTATTATTATTATTATTATTATTATCATTACTATTATTATCATTATTATTATTATTATTATTATTATTATTATCATCATTATTATTATTATCATCATCATCGTGTAGGATCGGGAGAACAATACACAGAGACAAGTTCCCTAGGGCTTGCAGGACCTTATGGATATAGTATGTCTGTCTGTCTGTCTGTGTGTCTGTGTGTTTTATAGATTTAAAATCTTGGTATTCAGTATACTATCGCCTTCCAGCGCCTATCCCAATAGGAACAAGAAGAGATTTGACCGTCCTCAACGCTAACTCAAAATGGTACTGGCCTGGTAGGACCAGTAACACTGAGGATCTAAAGGTCCTGCAAAATTTTTACTGATCAAAAAAAAAAAATTAACATAATAAGAAAAATAATTGTATATTATTCATCGACAACATTCATTTTTATTTATTCTATCTTCATTTATTTCAAAAACATTTGGGACATTCTTGAGGGAAACTTGTCAACAAGAATCTCCAAATGTTACTGGCCCTGTAGGACCAGTTGAGGTATTTTTTTATTGGCCCGAAGCCGTTTTTGGGATCTTTTTCCTGACTTGGCACCATTGAACGAAGTGGTAGTGTCGAGCCCTGTTTGAGGGTTAACATTTGGACATTTGGATGTAGGAATGTATCAAACCCTGGGCAATTATTGACCCGCCGCAATGGAAACAATCATTCTATTGTTCTCCTGAGATTCTGTCATCTCTCCCGGACCAGTCTGAGGAGGCCTGAGGGACGAGCGGGGAATGCCAAATATTTCATCCAAATAATGGCAAATTTCCATTAATATTAACCCTTTAACCCTTCTAATGCTGACGCTACATTCGCCTAAAGCACGAGAATGCAAAAATCTTGGAAAAATATCTAAACCCAGTAATATTGGTACTCATTGGAAAGCTCTCGCTGAGAACTCTCATATGAGTACCCATTTGCCAGGGTTTCTGTGATTTTTCAGGTTTTTTGCATTATTTTGTGTATTGGTGGAATTAGCCGCCAGCAGCATAAGGGTTAATAGAATTCCTGGGAGGCTGTAAGGCAGCTAGTTGCCTTAAAAATAGTGTTATGGTACGGTATCATTAAGGAAATATTGATAGTTGTATTGCATTGTGAACATTTTAAGCCTTATGCTGCTGGTGGCTATGCATGATTTGGCCAATACAAAATGATGCAGAATTCTGAAGAATGACCGAAACACTGGCATATGGGTATTCATCTGACAGTACTCAGCGAGAGCTTTCCAATGAATACCAACATGGTAGGGTTTAGATGGTTTTCAAGAATCTTTGCGCCCTTGTGTTTTGGACAAAAATAGCCCCAGCATTGAAGGGTTAATATAATTATTGGCAGGCAGCTAGTTGTGTTAAAAATAGTGTTATGGAACGGTATCATTAAGGAAACATTTAAATCCCAGCCGGCCTGAGCAAGGGAATGTGAGAAAGTTGCCAGTGACCTGGGTTAGGCGGTGGTTTCATAGGGCACTTCGGTTTCCTCCACCACTAACAACTGGCTATAGTCACAACTTGTCCACCATAAAGAAAAAGTGAGGATAAACAAAATCTTTAATTCCTCTTTCTTCCTGTTAGTGAGGAGTTTTTCTGAGTTCTTGTACTGGATAGTAAAAACAGCTACAATATGGCAGAAAAAGTGACGATCTACAAAATTTTAGTTCCTTTTACTTTCTGTGAGTGAGGAGTTTCTCTGCATGCTTTTTACGTCGTTATGACGGTGATTACTTCTCGGTGGCTAGCCGGGTTAAAGAGAATGGCGGCCATGATGTTTTTGTTTACGTAGGCGATTACTTGCGCACAGGAAAGTAATTGATTTTCGACGGGGTTTTGTCAGGGAAGTCTAACACAATCAACTTATCCAATACATGTCTGTAGCATCTTAAACCCTTCATGCTTAACCCTTATGCTGCTGGTGGCTAATTTGAATAAATCAAAATGATGCAAAAAATCTGATAAATGACTGAAACCCTGGCAAATGGGTACTTATCTGAGAGAACTTTTTAATGAATACCAACATGACAGGGTTTGGATGGTTATCAAAAATCTTTGTTTCTTTGTGTCAAGGGTTAACCCTTCCAATGCTGAGGCTACTTTCGTCCGAACCACAAGGAAGCAAAGAATTTTGAAATCCATATAAACCCTGTTATATTGGTATTCATTTGAATATATAGCTCTCCTTAACCCTCATGCTGCTGGTGGCTAATTTGGATAAATCAAAATGATCTAAAGAAAGCTGAAAATGACTGAAACCCTGGCATATGGGTACTCATCTGAGAGTACTCTGTGAGAACTTTCCAACAAATACCAACATGACAGGGTTTGGATGGTTATCAAAAATGTTTGTTTCTTTGTGTCAAAGGTTAACCCTTACAATGCTGAGACTTATACTTCCATCCAAACACAAGGACGCAAAGAATTCTGAAAAACATTAAAACCCTGTCATGTTGGTATTCATTCAGATGAGTACCAAATGCCAGGGTTTCAGTCATTTTTAAAGGTTTTTTGCATCATTTTGTATTGGTCAAGTTTTTCAACTTTTCTCTATTCCCATATTATTTTCATACATGCAACTGAAATATTTAATGGGAACTCTCAAGTCTACTTAGCAAACAAAACCGCCTGACAAATAGGGTGATATCTCTCCAACAAAAACAATATTTAGAAAATAGTTAGAGAACTCTATCTACAACTCTTCTTCAAATATTTTGCAAATATATGCATCGTTCAATATTTATTTTCAACAAATGTGAAAGGTACAGTAGATATCCAGACATGTACTAGGTCAAACCTTCCAATGCTAAGGCTACTTTCATCCAAAGCACAACGATGAAAAGACTTTTGATAACAATCGAAACCTTGTCATGTTGGTATTCATTGGATAGCTCTCGTCAAGTACTCTCAGATGAGTACCAATGTACCAGGGTTTTAGTCATTTTAAAAAGTTTTTTGCATCATGTTTAGGTCAGATTAGCCACCAGTAGCATAAGGGTTAACCTCTATGCTGCTTGTGGATAATTTTGCCAATAGAGCTTTCTAATGAATACCATCATGACAGGGTTTGTATGGTTATCAAAAATCTTTGCATTATTGTGTTTGGATGAAAGTAGCTTCAGCATTGCAACTCTCTATTCTGTGGTCATCTTCATGGATCCAACTGACCCTTTTCAATGGGAACGCACGATTACCTGAATAATTTCATAGATCAAACTAACGATTTTCAATATGAACTCTCAATTCCCTGAATACTTTCATACATAAAACTGACCATTTTCAATGGGAACTAACGATTACCTGAATAATTTCATAGATCAAACTAACGATTTTCAATATGAACTCTCAATTCCCTGAATACTTTCATACATAAAACTGACCCTTTTCAATGGGAACTAACGATTACCTGAATAATTTCATAGATCAAACTAACGATTTTCAATATGAACTCTCAATTCCCTGAATACTTTCATACATCAAATTGGCACTTTTCAATGGAAGTTGGGAACTCTCTATTTTCATATCATTTCATTACATCCAACAGTCATATTTAATGTAGCTCTTAGGTAGGAATCATATTTTCCCTAACTATTTTCAAAGTTCAAATTGACACTTTTCAATGGAATGTTGGGAACTCTCTATATTTCCGCATCATTTCCTTACATCCTACTGGCATATTTAATGGTAGCTCTTAGGTAAGAATCAGTGTATTGGGCCTCAAGCTGTGAGAAAAGAAAACAACACATGTTACGCTGGGAGAACATGGGGATGTAATTTCACAATTGAGTTGCGCTAATGCGTCTTGATATAAACTGCCGTTATTAAGCTTGTTGGATCAATGTCTTTCCCGCCTTGGGGTCCGTACTCCCAAGTGCGCGAGACGTCGACTCGGTAATCTATTGATAAATATCCCTCAGACAGGCAGCCCGCCTTCCTGCCTGCCCGCCTCCTCGGTAAGCAAGGGAACAGTTTGTCTTCTATTCTAGA
>OZ012701.1:18700315-18773326 GCA_963942565.1 Maea johnstoni | reverse complement strand
AATTTTATGCAATGTTTTTTCTTTTCATGTTAAAAAAATATATTCTAGGACCAGTAAAAATTTTGCAGGACCAGTAGATCCACGGTGTTACTGGTCCTACGGGGCTAGTACCATTTTGAGTAAGCGTTGAGGCCTGACCTATACGGTGGAACAGTATAAGTGTCCACCATAAAGATCTCCCCAGGACATACTTTATAGGGTAGTAATTTGCTGTCACACCGTTTAAAACAAGAAGAAACCGAGAGAATCGTCAATATATTCGTAGCTGCTTAATATTCTCACAGTAGTCACACAGTCTATCCCAGGGATGGGTATGTGTACAGGAGAGGGCATACTTTATAGGGTAGTAATTTGCTGTCACACCGTTAAAACGAAGGAACCGAGAGAATCGTCAATATATTCGTAGCTGCTTATATTTCTCACAGTAGTCACACAGTCCTTCCCAGGGATGGGTATGTGTACATGAGAGGACATATTTTATAGGGTAGTAATTTGCTGACACACCGTTTAAAACAAGAAAGAACCGAGACAATTGTCATTATATTCGTAGCTGCCTATATTTCGCACAATAACCGAGCAGTCCGTCTTAGGGGCAGATACAGAAATGGTGGCTGACTGTAGCTAACAATCAAGCTCTACTACAGGAAGAAACAGAGAGAATTGACAATGTATCTGAAGCTGCTAGTATTTCACGCAATCGTCAACTATTCTGTCTAAGGGATGGGTACAGGATCGAGGGTGGGCCAGGAGAGAGAGAGACACAAGCTCTACTACAGGAAGAAACCGAGAGAATCGTCAATATATTCATAGGTGCTAGTATTTCGCCCCGCGTGGTACGTAATTATAAAAGCCACCAATCAGAAATCAGGCACGGATTATCCAACGATGAGCAGAATATAGTCTTGGATTATACACTGTATGTGTAGGAGTTCCAAGTTCAATATTAGGGGCTATTAATTTTAAAGGATTACAATACAGAGAGATGGAACACTTGGAATACTATAGGAGAGTACAAATATGTACACGTAGAAGTTCAAGTTGAATGCCAATAGGAATGAGCCACTATCGGCGTAGTGCGTAACCATAAAAGGCACCAATTAGAAATCAGGAATGAATCATCTAAAGATGGGCCACTACAGAATAATAATACAAAGAAATAGAGCTCTTGGGATACTATGGGAGAGTACAAATATGTACATGAGAAGTTCAAGTTTAATGCCAATAGGGATGGGCCACTATAGGCATATTATGTAATTATAAAAGGCACCAATTAGAAATCAGGCACGGATTATCTAACTATGGGCCACTGCAGGATAATAATATAGAGGAATAGAACACTTGGAATACTATAGGAGAGTACAAATATGTACACGTAGAAGTTCAAGTTGAATACCAATAATACATAATTATAAAAGCATCACTCACAATTAAATCAGGCACAGATTATCTAACTATGGGCCACTCCAGGATGATAATTAAGAGCGATTGAATGCTTGGAATTCTATAGGAGAGTACAAATATGTACACGTAGAAGTTCAAGTTGAATACCAATAGGGATTAGCCACTATATAGGAATGGTACGTTATTACAAAAGGCACCAATTAGAAATCAGGCACGGATTATCTAACTATGGGCCACTACAGGATAATGATAAAGAGCGAATGAATGCTTGGAATACTATGGGAGAATAGAAATATGTACACGTAGAAGTTCAAGTTAAATGCCAATAGGGATTATATTGGGCCACTATAGGCTTAGTATGTGATTATAAAAGCGCCAATCAGAAATCAGTCACAGATTATCTAATGATTGGCAGAATATAGCATTGGATTATGCACTGTTTAATGCATGTGAAGGAGTTCCAAGTTCAATGCTGATAGGGATGGCCATTTCATAATATACTACACAGAGAGATGGATCACATGGTATACTATAGCAGGATATATATATAGATATATATATATGTGTGGGAGTCTAGTAAGTTCTTACCAATAGGGAAAGGCAACTGCTGAATGACACTATAGAGAGATATACAACACATGGAGAAAAGGAATATAATAGGAAATATCATTCCATGAGTGATAGAAATAGATAGCTGTGGGACTTTAAACAGGTAGGATGTAACCACTAATCAGCTTAAGATTATTTTCCAGTAGTACTTAACCCTTCCAATGCTGAGGCTACTTTCGTCCAAAGCACAAGAATGTAAAGATTTTTTGAAAACCATCGAAACTCTGTCATGTTGGTATTCATTGGATAGCTATCGCTGAGTACTCGCACATGAGTACCCATGTCCCAGGGTTTCAGTCATTTTCCAACTTTTTTGCATTACTTAATATTAGAAAAATTAGCCACCAGCAGCATAACGGTTAAGAAGTGATCCTTAACTCATAATTATTTTAGTAGTATTTTTGAGTAACTTCTAAATGTACCATATATGTACCATGTGAATGAGAACGCACCTTGATTCATTAATGCTGAAGAGTTATTTTTGAATTTGTCATCTAGATTATTGATAATTTTCGCAATAACTTGGAAATCAAAAACCATTTTGAAAAATATTTGAGAGAGAGTTGTTGTTGACGATGAGACCAACATTTCTCCTTCAAATATTTTCCAAAATATGATTACACTTGAAAGATATCATCAAAATTTTCAATCCGCTTTCGGCTGCTGTAAGCATCAATGGGTTAAAAAGGCAGCTATTGACCCAATCATAGTGTTTGTACCTTCACAAAATTTCATGCTTCAGCCCAGAAGATTTCACCAAAATTGCATGGCTGCTTTCGGCCACAGCAAGCATTATTTGCTTAACCCATTAGCACTCAGAGCGGCCAAAACAGGCCTGACAAATTTGGAAATATTTCTCTAACAAAAGCGTTTTTTGGAAAATAGTTGAAGTAGAAATGTTAAAGAGAAGTCAAACAACAACTCTCCTTCAAATATTTTGCGATCTTTTGCTTTATTCCAAAGTTATTCTGAAAAGTATGAAAGTAGCAGACGGTAGGGAATCTTTGAGTGTGAATGGGTTAAGGAGAAATCTTAAAGACACACTGCACTGAAAGAGAATCAGTTTCTCTACGATTCTCCTCTCAGTTTCCAGTAACAGCATTAACCCATTCATGCCTGGAGATCCACTGTACTTGATAAGTGTCGTCTGGACCTGACATACTTTTAAAAATAACTTCGGAACGAAGCTTAAATTTCAAAAATATTTGAAGGAGAGTTGTAGATATATTATTGATGAACAACTCTCCCTCAAATATTTTTTGAATATTGCCTTTAATAGAGAGATATCACCAAAATTGTCAGATGCTTTTGACCACTATAAACATGAATGGGTTAATTTAACCCTTATCCTGCTAACCACAACAATTGTCGTGGTGTGCAGCAGTATTTCTAGGTTTCACAGCAGGATAAGGGTAAAGTGGGTTTTGATTCTGTGTTTCCAATGATCACATTTCCTGTGTGGAGTTGTATCACCACGCTTGCCCCTAGGGCCCCAGAGTTCGAAGGAGTATTCCTCGGTGCTTCTGGGGCGAAAAGTGCAGCTTTATTTTGATTCTTCGTTTCCGATGATCACATTTCCGGAGTGGAGTAGTGTAACCACACTTGCCCCGAGGGCTCCAGGGTGAAATAAACGATTCTCGGTGCGTCTCGAGTGAAAAGCGCCTGAATGATTGTAATTTCCTGCGTACAAAGAGGTCAGCTGACGAGGTAATTGGGTATTAGTTTAACCAGGGAACTTAATCCATTCATGCCTGTGGCGCGCCCAAAACCGCCTGTCACAATTATGGCGATATCTCTCTAACAAAAGCAATATTTAGAAAATATTTGAAGGAGCTAGAATTGTTCATCAGAACTATATCTACAGCTCTTCTTCAAATATTTCTGAAATTTCAGCTTCGTTCCCAAGTTATTTTTAAAAGTATGACAGGTCCAGACGACACTCCTGAAATAGATCTCCTGGCATGAATGGGTTAATGCTCTCACTGGAAAGCTGAGAGGGAAATCGCAGAGTAACTGATTCACTTTCAGAACGGTCTGTCTAAGGTCATACAAATATTGTCGTCTGGATCTACGGTAGTTTTGATTATAACTTTGGAATTAAAAAAGATTTTACAAAATATTTGAAGGATAGTTGTTGGTGAAGTTCTGAACAACATTTCTCCTTCAAATAGTTTCTCAATTTTGCTTTTGCCTAAAAGATTGCATCAAAATTGTCAGGCTGTTTTTGGCCGCTGTGAGCATTAATGGGTTAAGATTTCTCCTTAACCTCCTCAACGTATTAACGCTTGCTGCAGCAAAAAGCAAACTCACAATTTTGATGAAATTGTGTATACATAAGGGTAGTTAGTAAAATATTTGATAAAGAAATATTATTCGGAATATTACCAAAAATTTCCCTTCAAATATTTTGTAAAATAGTTCTCAATTTTAAAGTTATTGTCAAAAGTATCATCGTTCCAGACGGCAATTTCTGTAGTAACTCTTTATCCTTCTGATGCTGAGGATATACTTAAATCGATCCTCCAATATGCAATAATGCAAGTTATTATGAATTTCATCTAAACCATGTCATGTGGGTCATTATTGGAAAGTTCTCGCTGAGTACTATCACATGAATACCCATGTGCCAGGTTTTTAGTTATTTTTCAGGTTTTTTGCATCATTTTGTATTGACCACTTTAGCCATCAGCAGCATAAGGATTAACAGGATCCATATCCGACATATAACTGCCTCAAGATATGCTAAACAATTTCCTTGTAACGAAATCCTGGTTCACGTCAGGGAGTCGATATTCTAGAAAATAATCTTGTTAATCCTTTAGGTTTACATCCTATATAGGAAATCCTGGTTTAGCAAGCAGGCAGTCAGGGGTGCCTTCAGGATATGCCAAGTGATTCCCTCGTAACGAAATCTTTGTTTAGCAAACGGACTGTTAGGGGAGCGCCCTCGGGACATGCCAAGCGATTTTCTCGTAAAAAAATCCTGGTTCATGCCAGGTAGCCCACGGTCTACGAAATAATTTTCTTACTCCTGCCGGTATACATCCTATAGCCAAGTAGCAAATACCAAATACACCAGAAAATAACTGGTAATCCTTAAGGCCACTCCAATTTATTTACTTGTCTTACAAGCTCAGGAGGTAGGAAATGAGCCATTTTGGAATAAAAAAAAAAGTTGAAAAATGTGACTTTTTTTTTTTATTATTATTTTTTTAGAGTCTGCTGACTAGGACTGGTAGCGATATGTTTCTACCAGCCTATTCTCAACTAAATAAAATCAACCAATCTATTAATCCCTGTAACCTGAAGGGTGGGAGGTATACCTCCTCAAGTCTGAGGCTCTACTACAGCAATGATAGCTTCCTGTAGTTGATTGAATCACACTTACAAAGAATATTCTTATAACTTGCACTTTTTTTTTTTTGGAGTCTGACAGAAAATTTCAAATCCACTTTCGTCCGTAAGACACCAAAGGTGACTTTTTTTTTAAAAATTTTTTGGAGTCTGACAGGATTTTTTTTCTAAATAAAGCTCGTAAGACAGGTAATTAAATTGGAGTGGCCTTAGGTATACATCCTATAGGAAATCCTGGTAAAATAGCAAACAGACAGTTAGGGGAGCGCCCTTGAGATATGCCAGGCGATTTTCTCGTAACACAGCTTATCCTGGTTCATGTCAAGAAGCCAATACTCTAGAAAATAAATTTGTTACTCCTTCAGGTATATCCTTTTGAAAATCCTTGTTTAACTAACAGGCAGTCAGGGGTACACGTGCCTTCAGGTTATAATGGCAAGTGATTTCCTCGTAACAAATTCCTGTTTCACGCCAAGTAGCGAATATACCAGAAAAAAATTTGTTAATCCTTGAGGTATATATACATCCTTTAGGAAATCCTGGTTTAGAAAACAAACAGTTAACCCATTCACACTCAAGAGTTCCTCTCGAAATATCGTCTGCTACTTTCATACTTTTGAAAATAACTTGGGAATGAAGCGAAATTTCACAAAATATTTGAAGGAGATTTGTTGTTTGTCTTCTGATCAACATTTCTCTTTCAAATATTTTCAAAAAAATACTTTTGTAAGGGAAATATTTCCAAAATCGTCAGGCCTCTTTTGGCCGCTCTGAGTGTAAATGGGTTAAGAGTGCCTTCAGGATATGCCAAGTGAATCTCTCGTAACGAAATCCTGGTTCACGTATACGCCAAGAAGCCGATATTCCAGGAAAATGATTTCTTGGTAATTCTCCAGGTGTATTCTATTGGAAGTCATGGTTTTGTAAATAGACAATTAGGGGTGGCCTCATGGATATGCCAAATCATCTCAGGGGTCAAGAAAGTGCATGATACATGTTTATTCTTTATGCATAAGTTCAAAAAGTATTTGAGGGATAGCTGTATGTTGGTTTCAGATTAAAAAATCCACTTCAAAAGAACTTCAATTTTACCATGTAATGTAGCATGGTCACTTAATTAACCAATTAATGCTCACAACGGCTAAAACAGCCTGACAATTTTGATGAAATATTGCAGGCAAAAACATATTTGGGAAAATATTTGATGGAGAAATGTTTATCAGGATATTAATAACAACTCTCCTTCAAATATTTTGTAAAATTAATCTTAATTCAAAAATTGTAGTCATAAGTATCAGAGATCCAGACGACAATTTTTGGAAAAATCCTTAAGCATTAATGGTTTAACAGGACAGAGATTTATTTGATGCAATAGCGACCTAGCTATCATTTTGAAAAATGAAGGGTCAGTATTCTATTACATGATTATAAGAAATTGATAAAGGCTTTTTTGTGTCAACGTCTTTAAGATATCAACCAATTATTTGTTCAATCATTCATACATTCATGCGCACATTCCTTCATTTTTTCATTCATTCATTCATCTGTTCATTCCTCCATCCGTCTATTCATTTGTCCATTCATTCATCCATTCACACATCCATATATTCATTCACTCATCTTTTATTTGGGCTCATAAAAAGTGAGACTGACTTGGTGTATTAATGTATTTAATTAATCATTGATATATTTATTTATATATATATATATATATATATATGTATATATATATAAATATATATATATATATATATATATATATATATATATATATATATATATATATATATATATATATATGTATATATATAAATATATATATAATTATATACATAAATATATATATATATATATATATATATATATATATATATATATATATATATATATTAGAGCTGCACTCACCACTCACGAACTCGAGTGGCTCGAGCCCTGGGTCAAACTCGTCGAGCTCGAGCTGAAATGTTCAAATCGTGAGCTCGTCTATGTTGGGAACACAAACGTAACACAGAGCACCTAACGCACATTATTAAAATACATAACTACTTATCGCTGTCATGTCTTCTTTACAATCTCCAATGTATACATTCAAGCGGTGTTGAGTGTTATACTGATCTTTGCACCTCGTCTGCACGTTTTAAAATTAAATAAACATGGCAATGCTAATGAATCTCAGCAAATAAATATTTATTTCTTAATAGCTGGGCTGGAAAAATGGTATTTCTTTGGAAAATTGGAACGTCCGTGAGCTCATGAGCTCACGAGTCAAAGGGGTGGTGAGCTCATGAGTTGATCTCCCTCCGTGAGTGCAGCTCTAATATATATATATATATATATATATATATATATATATATATATATATAAAATGTATTGTATCAATATATTTAATCAATTTAATTCATAGTCATTAATTCATTATTTCTTATATTTTCCAGGTGAAGTGAAGTATGAAAAGCCTAGAGACGGAGAAGAATTTGTTAAGAGTTCAAATCATTCACAGTATTGCCAACAGTAGGATGTACAGTCAACTTTAAGGGAATTCATACAATAAACTGCCGACCTCGTCATAAAAAATTTGACGAACACCAGGACAAGAAACTCCCTCCTGGAAGAGTGCCAAACGGATCATCCCGGTATTCTGGGATTACCCACGATGCATCAGTCCACCGCTGCCCGCTGCGGAGCGTGGTTTATGGTTTATGAAATAACCCATAAAGCACTGTAGCAGGGGGCCCATCATTCAAGCAGCGCTGGGATCCGAGGGAGGAATATATTTCCTGCGCTGAAGTTATTTGATATGGATTGGTGATTTAAGGACTAACGAAAACCCGGAATTGCGTAACGGAGTATTGTTGTGTGTCTATAGAAATCCCAGGAGTATTTTAGAAACATTAGAAATACAGGAATTTGTGTCCACAAGGTTTATTACTATCCAATGATCATTTGATAAGGATTGTTGATTTAAGGACAGGCAGAAACGCGGAACAGAATTTTGTTCTGTGTCTATACTATCCCTTGATCATTTGAGCAATTTGTGATTCACCCACAAGAGGAATATCGAAACAGAGTCTTGTATTCCTAAAGCATTTTACCAACAATGATAATATCAGGATCTTCCGATAAGGTTTGGTGATTTAAGGACTAACGAAAACCCGGAATCGCGGAACGGAGTATTGTTCTGTGTCTATAGGAATCCCAAGAGTACTTCACAAACAGGAGAAATAGAGGATTCTTCTCGACAGAATATGAATAATCGAATTGGAAATGTTACCCTACCTGTCTCAAGGATACCCTTCACAATAAGGATACCTAAACTCCTAGTCACAAAGCCAATGTTATCGGAATTAAAAAGAATTGGATCCTGCATACTCCTCATAAACCAGGAAGTTCATATAGTGAAATAAATCGCTGCTATTGGTGAAAACTTCTAAGTGATATTTTCAAAAGGATTTCATTGGTGAGATGTCCATGTGATTTAAGTGAAAACTTATAAGTGATATTTTCAAGAGGATTTCATTGCTAATATTTCCATGTGATTTAAGTGAAAATTTATAAGTGATATTTTCAAAAGGATTTCATTGGTGAGATTTCCATGTGATTTGAGTGAAACCTTATAAGTGATATTTTCAAGAGGATTTCATTCTTGAGATTTCTATGTGATTTAAGTGAAAACTTTGCGGTGATATTTTCAACAGGATTTTAGCGTTTAGATTTCCATGTGATTTAGGTAAAAACTTATAAGTGATATTTTCAGGAGGATTTTGTTCTAGAGATTTCAATGTGATTTAAGTGAAAACTTATAAGTGATATTTTCAGGAGGATTTCATTGTTGAGATTTCTATGTGATTTAAGTGAAAACTTTGCGGTGATATTTTCAAGAGGATTTCATTTTAGAGATTTCAATGTGATTTAAGTGAAAACTTATAAGTGATATTTTCAGGAGGATTTCCTTGTTGAGATTTCTATGTGATTTAAGTGATAACTTTGAGGTGATATTTTAAAAAGGATTTCATTACTGAAATTTACATGTGATCTAAGTGGAAAAAATACATAAAGTGTCACAATGTATCTAAAGAGCGCGATTGAAGAAAAGCGGACTGAGAAAGATGCGAGGCTACGCTGGGGAAAACCTACGGACCACAAAGCGCTAACGGTAAAATCTAAAGCCCGGATGCGCTGGAACGGAACAGCATACATAAACGACACGTCACCCGACGGACAGAAATACTACTGGGAGAGATCGATAACGACAAACTGGGCCAATCACACATTCGCGACAAATTCTTTTCTGAAAAAATCGCGAATATGGACGGATATGGCGGAAGAGAGCATTCGCAGTCATCCGTTTACAATGGTGGTTGTCATAGCGAGTATTTTTCTCTTCCTCACCATGACGATTTCCGCAGCCGTGGTGGTTTTTTGTAAAAAGCGGAATAGTGTCTTTGCACTCCAGAAGAGCGAGGAAGACTGCGAATATGAAATGGACGATATTCACTCGGACGGTGAAATCAGCGAGAATGAAAGTGAGGCTGGCAGGAAGCAGCTGTCGGAACATTTACGACCTCCACTGCTAGAGAGTGATTACGAAAACAGTCCCGTTCACAAAGCCCTATTTCCGATGAATTTCGGCGAGGTGGAAAATTCCCCATCTCACACTGAGTTGGACGATTACACGCATATTGACGACCGCGGTGCGTACCAGCGTATGGTCGTGACCGCTGTTATGGAAAACCCTATGTTAATGAGCAGAGGTACGGGAAAAATCGACGAAAACCAACTGTGCAATAAGCGGACGAGACATTTGATGAAAACCAATAAAAGTTATTATGGAATTTCCGCTATTCCGTCAGATATCGAGAGCGATTACGAGAACAGTCCCTCTCGGAGACCGCTCATAAAGTACAAGAAAAATAGTGTCGAGGATCGGGCGGTCTATGACAGTTCGGTCCCTCATGTGTATGAAAAACCCGTGTTTCTAGAGGATGAGAGTAAATTATGTATGTATCGTGGAGGCGAAACCGATCAACAAGTCTGTATTACTGTAGACGGAGAGAGCTATCTTTGTTCATACGAACACAATGGAAATGAAACTGGTTATATCATAGTTCATGAACAACTTGGCGCCATAGGTGGCGCCACTAGAGGTGACATAGGGGGCGCCACAGGAGGTGACATAGGTGGCGCCACTAGAGGTGACATGGGTGGCCCCACTGGAGGCTACAGACTCAAGAGAAAGGAGATGGACAATGGCTCTGAAAATGAGCAATGCGATAAGTCGAGGCATTTTGATCCGAGAAAAAGTAGTTCCTCGGAGGGCGATCCCGAACAGACAGACATCCCTCATGAATGGAGTATGGAGGGTATCGCTGATTATTGTAGCGACGAGTCAAACTCCAAATTCCCACTTCAACACGGCTGGGAAGAAACCACGCAGGGAACCAATCCAAATAAACCTCAGAGGTTCCCTGTCTCAGAAAGAGAATTGAGTGAGCTCGAAAAGGTGAAAAATATCGAACAGAGAAAGAGGGAAAAATCTGAGCTTCCTCAATCAAAATCATCTTACGATAACGTTCAGGTATCGGGGGAGCCCAAATCCTCTGACAATCGTTCAAGTGGTCTCCTGGAGACCGTCGTCACCATGGAGACAGTTTCGTCTCCAATAGAAACATACGAGGATCACTTTCCATTCCATAGTCCCTCATTCTACGAAAACTTTCCGCAACCAAACGCAGACACCACATTCCCCTCCACACCAGTGGATAATACTAGTCAGGATATTGTTACCATGCCAACAACAACAACACAGACTGTTTCCATAGCAACCGATACAAGGGTACCTCCTCCAATTCCACCCAGGAAAATCGACAACCTCAAGACGGTGTCTCAAAACACACAGGATCAAACGGAATCGGCCATAAGTGTTATTCGAAGAACTCATTCAGATGGGTACTTGGCTGACAGTGACTCAGAATGTTCAGACAATGGAAATGGCTGTGCTGAACAATAAAAGTGTTGACAAATAGTGCTAATTTGAATATATATATATATATATATATATATATATATATATATATATATATATATATATATATATATATATATATATGTATATATATATATATATATATATATATATATATATATATATATATATATATATATATATATATATATATATATATATATATATATACACACATATATATATATGATTGTATATATATATAATATATAAGTATATATATAAATATATATATATAATTCGCATGGAGTAAGTGTTTACAAGTCGTCCAAAAGCCAATGCTAAGAATGATGATTGACACTGGAATCTTGACAATTTTGGATATTGCTGGTCATTGACAGGTCAAATACCATGTTATTGACACACTGATATCTTCAGTTATGTGTGTTTTGTGAAAACTTTCAACATCACATAAAGATTTTAAAAACTGAATGTTAATTCTTAAGACATTTTTCTAGACTTGCTCTTTACACCATAAAATAATGATCTGTTCATATTCCATATTTACATAGAAATTAAATTTGTAAAGAAAATTTGATGGGCAAGGGTCACCGATTCCTGTATCCAGAGTTACTTAATTCTGGTGGCCATGATTGCTTAATTCTAGTTGCAATGGTTACTTCAGCCTACTAGCCATGGTTACTTAAGCTTGGTAGCCATGGTTACTTAAGCCTGGTAGCCATGGTTACTTAAGCCTGGTAGTCATGGTTACTTCAGCCTACTAGCCATGGTTACTTAAGCATGGTAGCCATGGTTACTTAAGCATGGTAGCCATGGTTACTTAAGCCTGGTAGCCATGGTTACTTAAGCTTGGTAGCCATGGTTACTTAAGCCTGGTAGCCATGGTTACTTAAGCCTGGTAGCCATGGTTACTTAATTGTAGGGATGGTAACTTAATCCTTGTAGCCATGGTTACTTAACCCATTAATGCTTAAGAGTTCCTTCAGAAATTGTTGTCTGGATCTATGATACTTTTGGCAATAACTTCAGAATTAAGTTTGATTTTACAGAATATTTGAAGGAGAGTTGTTGGCAATGTTCTGAATAACATTTCTCATTCAAATATTTTCCCAGTGTTGCTTTTCATCAAAACTGTCAGGCTGCTTTTGGCCGCTGTGAGCATTAATGGGTTAAGCCTGGTAGCTATGGTTACTTAATTGTACGGATGGTAACTTAATTCTTGTAGCCATGGTTACTTAAACCTGGTAGCTATGGTTACTTAATTGTAGGCATGGTTACTTAATTCTTGTAGCCATGGTTACTTAATCCTGGAAGCCATGGTTACTTAACTGTAGCCATGGTTATTTAATTCTTGTGGCCGTGGTAACACAATCCTGGTAGCCATGGTTACTTAATTCTTGTAGCCATGGTTACTCAATCCTGGTAGGCATGGTTACTTAATTGTAGCCATGGTTACTTAATTGTAGCCATGGTTACTTAATTCTAGTAGCCATGGTTATTTATTTCTATTTACCAAGATGTACTAATTTATTGTAACCTGGAGTTGGCCAGTGGTTACATAATTTTTGTAGTTAGTGTCACTAAATTCAAGTAATCATGGCATCTTAATTCTGGTTACCAGGGGTAACTTAATTC
The DNA here is from genome assembly GCA_963942565.1 of Maea johnstoni. Taxonomy (NCBI): domain Eukaryota; kingdom Metazoa; phylum Annelida; class Polychaeta; order Spionida; family Magelonidae; genus Maea; species Maea johnstoni. The sequence continues at coordinate 18,760,343 of OZ012701.1, read as the reverse complement.
TAGTTGCCATGGCAACTTAATTTTAGTAGCTATGGTAACTTAACTCTAGTAGCCAGGAGTTACTTAATTCAAGGGGTCCTAGCTACTTAATTTGTAAGTAGCCAGTGTTTAATGAGATAATTGGATACTTTTAATTCTTGTAGCCCCAAATAATTTGGGCCATTCAAATTAGCAAGAATTACAAATTTGTTTCCTTTTCATATATAAGCTGAAATGGTTTGACAATTAGTTTTTGGAAGTGGTTGTCCTCCGAGATTTTGGGACATGTTTTGTACATACTGCAACAATCTATATTTATGGTCTTTTTATTCTCCTATCATGAATATGTAAACTGTGTAAATATTGTCCATCATATACTTTCAACAAATTATAATAAAAAAAACATTGATATAACTACATCTTCATAACATGAGTTATGTCATCTTTCCTTAGGCCTAGAAAAAAGATTGTTTGTTTCCTGTAAGGCCAAAAAAAAGGGTTTGGTTCCTATAACGTCCTAAAAAAATATAGGTAGGGTAGGTAGGGATTTTTTTTTTTTATTCTTTAACTTGCACGATTCCCTGGAGTTGGATGGCTTTGATAAAGGTTTGCCTTGTTGTAATTGTCTTTATTTGCATTAATTGTAGGCCCCTGCTTCTGTTCATCCAGAAATTTATAATTTAATGGTTGGAGAATTGGGTTTTAGGACGGCGAGGCAATTTTTTGGGTCGGAACAATGCATTTCAGTAGTTTTGGCAAAAAAACCTTTAGGGTAGGGGACAAAAAAACTAGGTAGGGTAGGGTAATAGGAACCAAACATCTTCTTTTTCTTTAGGCCTAGCGGTCTAAAAAAATAGGGTAGGTAGGTCAGTAAAAAAAAAATCATTATATTTTGGTGTGTTTTATGCATGTTTTACATTGATTGGGAGTTCGGGAGGGCGGAAAAACCTTTAGGGTAGGGATTTTTTTGAATAAAAACTTGTTAGGGTAGGGTTACAGGAAACAAACAACTTTTTTAGGCCTTATCCTGGCTTTACTCTCTCATCATGAATAAGTAAAGTGTGAAAATATATCCATCATATACTTTAAACAGACTATAATAAAAAAAAACCTGATATAACTACATCTTCATAACATGAGTTTTGTTATTTTTCTTATCCTGATGAACTTAGTGCTCTATTCTCTCATCATAAGTAAAGTGTAAATAATATATAATATCCTTGTATAATATCTATCCATCATATACTTTAAACAGACTATAATAAAAAAAAAACATTGATATTATAACTACATCTCCATATCATGAGTTGTGTTATCTTTTCATATCCTGGAGAATGAAGTGCTCTTCTTTGAGGAAATATTTTGAGCACATAAATATTATCATTGTTAATCCTTATATAGGTCTTATATATGTATGTCCCTGCCCTTTTGCTGCTGGTGGCTAATTTGTCCAATAAAAATGATGCAAAAAAACTGGTTTATTACTGAAACCCTGGCACATGGGTTCTCATCTGAGGGTACTCAGTGAGAGCTATCCAATGAATATAAACATGACAGGGTTTAGATGGTTTTCAACAATTCTTACATTTTGCATCATTATGCTTTGGACGAGAGTAGCCACAGCATTAAAAGGGTTATATTTTTTCTTATTGGTAGATATTTTCTCTGACAGGTCAATTAGTTTTAAAACATTCCAATAGGTGGCAGCACCAGCTAGTACTGCACATGCATGGTAGAGCCATCTATTGGTAAAATTCTAAACCAAATCACACAATGTCCTTATCTCACTGTGAATTCTACAGGCCCTGTAAGTAAATTCTAAATATTTGATTCAAATATAACATGCAACCACAACAGAAAAAACCTTGGCACTTTATTTTGGTCAACCATTAGTCATTAGCGTTGCGATATGCCTTGCCTCAAGGACTGTTCTGTTACTTCAAACAGGATTGGGGTTTTTTTCAACGGAATGGATGAAACATCGAAAACCTGAGAATAACCACCATGGTCTTAAATCAGCAGGGCGTCTGGGTGGCATTTTGACACCCAAACCCTAAAAAATCACCCTTCAGGGCACCCAAATATTTTGAGGAGTAATTTAGTAAAGTGTCATTTCCAAACATATAATTCAATTTTTTCACCCCAATATAAATGCCACAACATTGTAAATGGATATTATGCCTTATTTCAATAGGTGAATACATGTTTATCTAAGTAATCTTTGTATATTCTGATCTTCCTTGAAAAATAAGGCACCCACAAATTTAATGATTGCCAATTTTAGGCACCCAGTTTCTAAATCCTGGCAAAGACCCTGATCTCCATTCTCTTTAACCCATTAATGCTTAAGAGGTCCTCCTGAAATTGTTGTCTGGCTATTAGTCATTTTTGAAAATAACTTTGGAATTAAGATTTATTTTACAAAATATTTGAAGGAGAGTTGTTGGTTGTCTTCTGATGAACGTTTCTCCTACAATTATTTTTCTTAGAATGCTTTTACTGGCAAGATTTCATCAAAATTGCCAGGCTGCTTTTGGCCGCTCTATTAAGTGTTAATGGTACAGTGAAGTCTGGTAGCAACCCAAACCCCCAACAATACAAATCCACAGGCCCAAACCAATTTTTAACAGCAACGGCCCCTAAAACAGCCATATTGTCCCACCCTGCAAAAACACTTTCTAACACTACACATAAACTTAAAAACTCTGATATTCAACCAAAGTAGTTCGGATTTCGACAAAACATTTTTTTTTCAATGAAATATTTCACAACTAATTTGTTTCAGAAGAAGCTGAAATGCTGTCAGTCTCATAGAAAGGCTGTTTTCACAGAATTTTCCTTTCTACAAAACTGCCAAAATACACCTCTGGAAGTACAGAAAAGGTCTGCAAGGTGCGAAACCTTAGATGAATAAAAGAATGGATATGTAGTGATAGACCAATTACTTTGTGAGCCATAGTGAACATCTGTCTATGCCAGGGGTCTCAAATCTGGCCTCAGTGTGACGTCACTAGGAGACAAAGACCAATGTGGGCTCTGGTATAGTTTACATTACAGAGAAACTTGCGCACAAACATGCGCAGAACACAACTTTGGGCTATTCGCTGCAGCCAGCTTGTTCAGGTTAACCGCCTGGTTTAATTTCTGCTTGTTTTTATTCATCTAAGCCGAAATTAAAGGTTAACCTCTGGAAGGCCTGAAACGAGAATGGTGGAATTGTATCAAAAAGGATCCTACCTTAATTATCTTGGCCAGTATTTCTGCCCCCTGTCCCGATAGACTGCAGCCGGTGAAGTTTATAGATGAGATGGTGAGAGAGTTCTTGATACCGCGACACACCACTGAAAAAATATATAAATAGAGACTCGTATCAGGGGTAATTTACTATTGGTTATATGTAAAAGGATGAATGTAAAAAGTAAGTGACATTTGTCTAAAATAAAAGAAGTAAAATAATTTTGACCTGTTTAACCCTTCTGAAGCTGAGGCTACTTTTGTCCGAAGCACAAGGACGCAAAGATTTTTGAAAACCATCTAAACCCTGTCATGTTGGTATTCATAGGATAGCTCCCGCAGAGTACTCTCAGATGAGTACCCATATGCCAGGGTTTCAGTCATTTTTCAAGGTTTTTGCATCATTTTGTATTAACCAAATTAGCCACCAGCAGCACAAGGGTTAAGGATTATTTGCATATATGATAGAGGAATGTAAAATGTAAGTGACATTTGTCTGAAATAAAAAAAGAAAAACTTACTTTCTACGCCTTCATCCCCGATGCGGCAGTACTCCAGAGATAGATGATTGATCGTATCATTCTTCGCTAAACCCTACAAGATAAAGTGGGATGTATAAATATCTTATACAAGTATGTATAAGGCCACTCCAATTTATTCACTTGTCTTACGAGCTCAGGAGGTAGGAAATGAGCCATTTTGGAATAAAAGAAAAAGTTGAAAAATGTGACTTCTTTATTTATTTTATTTTAGTCTGCCGACTAGGACTGGTAGCGATATGTTTCTACCAGCCTATTCTCAACTAAATGAAATCAATCAATCAATTAATGGTGGGAGGTATACCTCCTTAAGTCTGAGGCTCTACTACAGCAATGATAGCTTCCTGTAGTTGATTGAATCACCCTTACAATGAATATTCTTAAAACTTGCACTTTTTTTTCTTTTGGAGTCTGACAGAAAATTTCAAAACCACTTTCGTCCGTGAGACACCAAAAGAAAAGTAACTCGGAACGCCCCCATTATGTTTTGGTATACTGAAAGTAAATTTACAGAGCAAGAATATATCAAAAAAAAAAAAAATTCTCTGGACTAATTTTTTTTTTACAATTTATTATGTGTGACATAATGCGTCCTGGCAAGCGGGTACGACTCCAACAAAGTGATTTCCCCCCTTTTGTTGCCACAACAATAGGTAAACAAAGGCAGCGTCATTGTCTTTTCATGTCATAAAATAGCATATAGAATGCAAATTTACGGGGCAAGAACATATCAAAAAATAAAAAAATTCTCTAGAGTAATTTTTTTTTTTTTACAATTCATTATGTGCGATAAATTGCCATATATTTGCGTCCATTTTTGAAAAAAAGTGATAATTTTTGACTCAACCCCTCCAATTTAATCTTAGGCTATGCAAAAGATAAAGTTGGTATTGAAATGCAGTTTGCGCAAGCAGAAAGAGGACCTACTCCATTACCTGCATGCAAATTTACACTCATGAAGATCCATAATTTATTTTCCTTTGGGCAAACAACCCACAATGAGCTAAAAATAAAAACATGTGCGATGTGGCGGCCTCTTTTCTCTAAAATGGCCACTTTTCAAAAAACAAAATTGTCTCTAGCACAAAATATCGGCCAAACAGCGAATTTCCTTTTATATTTCCTTTAGTTTTATCCCACAAGGTATAACATATCCAAAAATTAGAAAATTCTGAGGACAAAAATAAAACTGGTGCGGGCATCCTTAACCCTTTATCACTCAATGACGCAATAACTCGTTACATGAGTGCAGCTGCACTTCCTCAGTAGCGAGTTATTGCGTAATTGTATTTGTGCACTTATTCCTACGAAGCGAGTTTTGGCGTATTTTGGGTACCACGATCTTAGATCGCTGGTACACAAGTGATTGTTAAATAAAAATACAAAATTATTACCCTTACCTTTTAATCGTGATCTATAGTTATTTAATGCTTATTTTCGGACTTGAAGTCCGTGATTTTCGGCGGGAAAACTACTGGAAAACCCCCTCCAAATATGGAAGTCATGGGGAATTCCCGCCAGTGACGTCGTCGTGTTGTGGCGTCCTTAGCAACACATAAAACCATTGATATTCTCTCGTGTTTTTTTGTTGTTTCTGCCATCAAATGGCTAGTTTAAACCATGATAATTCCGATAAAGAGTGGAAGAGGATCGACTATTGTCCCCTTCACGATCCATGGGAATCAGACGATGATATCCCACTCATTTAACCACTCAACGAAGACAAACTTGCCGAGGTGCGTTATTGACAGTGCGTCAAGCGCAAAACCAGATAAGAAATCAACTTTTCAGTTGATATATTGTGAACACAAATAATATCATATTTAATGAAATGAAAGATACAAGTAAAAAATGGAAATTACTCGTTTAACTTGTTTAAAGCACTGCTCCCTATGCACTGCAGTGCACTACGCACTGCGCAACAATGTCTCTGAAGAGTAACCCCTCATGCAGTGCAGGGGACATGGCAACATTGTTGCGTTGAGTGATAAAGGGTTAAGTTAAACCCTGATAAACATCTTAACTCATTCACACTCAGAGTGGCCAAAAACGGCTGCACAATTTTGGATTTTCTAAGAAAAGCATCTTTTGGGGAATATTTGAAAAATAAATGTTAATCAGGAGCCAAACAACAACTCTCCTTGAAATATTTTGTGAACTTTCGTTTTAAGGTTAAAAACGTACCTTTGAAAGCACCACCAGGTCCTGTTCCCGCAGGGACAATCCCTGTAGCCCCAGACATTTGAGTATGACGCGAGTGCTGACTGTTCTTTTGAGACATGGTCTTAGCCAGCAGGGCATCTGGGTGTCTTTTTGGACACCCATACCCTGAAAAAGCACCCCTCAGGACACCCAAATGTTTTTCTGAGTTATTTCTTAAAATGTCAATCTCAAGCATATAATTGAATGTTTTCCTCTCCATATAATTCCAATGACATTGTATAAGGACATTATGCCTTATTTTGATAAATTCATACATGTTTATTGTTTTAAATCTGTGTATATTGTCATCCCCCTTAAACATTTGGACACCCAAAAAGTTTACAACTGCCAATTTTGGGCACCCATTTTCTAAATCCTGGCTAAGACACTGATCAGCAGAGCACTGGAGGCGACAGTCTCCCTTAGAACCTTACACAGTCAACACAGGGGTTTCTAGTGAATAATCCCTGTTATGTAGCTCCAGACATTTCAGCACAGCACTGGCACTGACTGTCTCTCTTTGAACCTTGGACATATAGAGGTTTAAATTGAATGAAAATGTGTGAATCTGACCATATCTTTGAGAGCACCTGCGGGTCTCGTTCCCTCAGAGGTAATCCCTGTAGCTCCAGACATTTCAGCACATCGCTGGAGCTGATCGTCTCCCTGAAACTTTCCACAGATGGCTGGGGTTTCCGGCAAATGAAACTGCAAGAATCTTAACATACCCAGAGAGAGAATCCCTGTAGATCCAGACATTTCAGCACAGCAGTGGTGTCAACTATCTCTCTGAGAGACTTACAATGACAACAGAGTGGTTTAAAGTGAATGAAAATGTGTGGACATACCTTGGAGAGTACTACCAAATTATTGGGGTATATTGAGAAGTTTCGGGCAAATGAAAATGTGTGAATCTGACTATACCTTAGAGAGTACCACGAGATCTCGCTCCCTGAGAGGTAATCCCTGTAGCTCCAGACATTTCAGCACATCGCTGGAGCTGATCGTCTCCCTGAGAGCCTTGCAGAGTCTGAACGTGATCTCCTTGGAGCGTACGGCCGGAGTCTTGCGCTTCCACACTGCCTGCTTCTCCTCAGCTACCTTACCTGAAAGCCAACAAGAAAGATGTCAATGGTGTCAGGTATGTAGTGTGTATAACATTTTGTTTCATATCTTATTTTATTTTTTAATTTTTACTTTTTTTTATTTTTCATTTTTTTTTTACATTTTTAAAAATTCATTTTTCATTTGAACTTTTTCAGTGGTATTCAGATATTAGTTGTGAGCGAACAGTCGGAGTCTTGCGCTTACAGACCGCCTGCTTCTCCTCCGCTACCTTACCAGAAAGCCAACAAGAGAGACGTCAACGGTGTCAGGTATGTAGTGTCTATAACATTTTTTTTATATTTCATTTCATTTTTCTTATTTTTTCATTTTTTTTTCATTTTTATCTTTCATTTTTTTTAATCTACTTTTTATTTTTATTTTTTCAGTGTTTTTAAGATATTAGTTTGGAGCAGACAGCCTGAGTCTTGTGCTTCCACACCGACTGCTTCACCTCTGCATTATACAGGGACTTAGCCAGGATTTTCATAACAGGGTGTCCAATTTGAGATTTCAAGAGTATAGGGTGTCCAAAATCCCAGCCCTGATTAAAAAAGTAAAATCATAACACTGATAATGTACATCAAAAAATTAAGCAATTATATGTTTATTTTTTTAAGAAATGTCTTTGATAAGATTTTGAAGTTAGACTTTTTAGAAATTTAACTTGGAAATAGTATTTATAAAAAAAACATCCCAAAATCTAGGGTGTCTTTGTACCTAAAATTTAGGTATTTTTCATAAATCAGGGAGTCCAAAAGACACCCAGACACCCTGCTGGCTAAGATCCTGCAATTGAACAAGAGAGACATCAATGGTATAAGGTATGTGGCTGTTTCATAAGTCTTTGTCTGCATCATATTCTTTCTGTTTTTTTTTTAATTTTTAGTGGTTTTTAGATATTAGTTACTTCACCTAGAGCTGCAACCTAAGCAGAAAGTTAACAATGGCTTCAGGTATGTGGCTGTTTGATACACCTTTGTATATAACATTTTAATTTTCAAAATTCTTTTTTAGTGTTATACAGCAGCGCTCGACAAATAGCATAGTCCCATCTCCCGGGAGATCTGAATTCCAAAAACGGCCCAGTATGGCTACCTGCAGTTGGATTCAGGTAGTCCCATTCGACTACCTGAATCCTGGGGAAGTTACCCACTAAAACGCTACAAAATGGTAGTGAAAAAACTGAAAAAAAAGAAAAGTTTAGCATTCCTTAATCATGCAACCTACAAAAAAGAAGAAAAAAGCATGCTAGATAAGTACCATTACTAATATGAAAAAGGGGAAAAAGGAACATTTTTGAAAAAAGAAATGGCGGGGCTACCTAAAATACTGGCGGGACTACCTGATTTTTGGTTCAGGTAGCCCCGCCAGACTACCTGGTCCTTCTGGGGACCATCGAGCCCTGTACAGATATCAGCTACACTTCTGCATATATACAGGATACTTAAAAAAATGCAGAGCTCAACATTAAGAAAAAACTTGATAAGCCCAGCAGGGCTAGTTACCGAAACTTTTACTAGCCCTGAAATATTATTGCTAGCCCTGATATTAATGACAACTCTTTTCAAATAGTGACCTGTTGATATCATAGCCTCTGTTAACATGAAAAGAATACAGTGTATTGTGGTAAATTGAGTTAAATTATCATCCAGGTATGCAGAGCCAAAGGTGGGCTTCATAATTTTTTAAGCACTGATATTCTAATTCTATCTAGCCCCTCAGGGCTACTCATAGGTAGAATTTACTAGCCCTGACTTTCAACAACTAGCCCGGGGCTACAGGGCTAGCCTTAACGTCGAGCCCTGAAATGGCAACGCTACAAATCTCTTTCATGAATACAGATCCCCAATATAAAGGCTCACCATTTTCTCCCACTGGTTGTTTGAAGTAGCTGCGGACGCCAATGAACTCAAGACTCCTGTTGATCCTGAGGGTGTTCAGGATAGGAACCCAATCATTCGCCCTGAAAATATAGGTCAATCAATAACTAGGTCAAGAATCAATTAGGTCATCAGCTAAATAACAATTAGTTAAAAAATAATTAGGTCAGCAGTTTATGAACAATTAGGTCAAAAATTAAATAGGTCATCAACTGATCAACAATTAGGTCAAAAATTTTGGGGCAGCAGTCCATCAACAATTAGGTCAAAATTTAAATAGGTCAGCAGACAAAAATTATGTCAAAAATTCATGAGGTGAGTGACACGAAAGTCCTGTGACAAGGAAGGAAGGAAGGCATGGGGTTTTACGTCGCTTTCAACAAATTAGGCCATTTCATGACGATATGAAGCCCTTTGCGGGGTCTTCGACCACAGAGAAAAATATGCAGTACTTAATAAAGAAGATATTACCCTTGTCCGATCCCCATTAATGTCCAGCACATGTTCTAGAAGATACATTTTGACCACAGATAAAAGGATCCACTAATAATGAGGATATTAACCTTATCCAATCCCCATTAACTCTAGTCCTGCCAGACCCCCTGCTGGCTCTATATGCCCCTGAAACCAGCACATTCAGCAGAATGCCTGGTGGTTAAGTACCTTATAATTCAATGACACCATACTCTAACAAAACTTGGGGCTATCCCCGCATGTCTGGTATCAAAATAAAGCTAGAAGAGGGGGCTTTCAGAATAGACTAGTGGCACGTAGATTGTGGGGGGGGGGGGGGGGGGGGGGTAGGGAAAGAGGGTAATTTAGACTGGTAAGCCAGTCTTTTCTAGTGTTTCTGTGAGAGGTCAGGATAAAGTCAGACCTGGCAGCTGAGCCCCAGATCTTACAGTCCGACTTTATCCAGACCTGGCAGGAGCATCTAGTTAATGTCCAAGACAGGTTCTAGGATATACCCTTTGACCAGGAGATTGTTCTGGGAGATGGGCTTTGACTGCAGGAAAAGGACAACTGTCTTGCAGGGCACAGAGATTACACTTTCTGGAAGATGCCCTTTGACCACAGAAAACAGGATCTAGTAATAACAAAGATATTTACCTTATCCGATCCCAATTAATGTCCAGAAAGATATTCACCTTATCCAATCCTTATTGATGTCTAGGACATGTTCTGCAAGAGGCGTTTTGATCACAGAGATCTCTAGGACCCAGTAATAACAAAGATATTTACCTTATCGAATCCACATTGATGTCCAAGACATGATCTAGGCGATGCATTTTTGACTACTACTAAGGGGCCATATTGAGTATAGAGTAAAAGATCCAGTAATAACAAAGATATTTACCTTATCCGTTTCCCGTTATCGTCCAGGACATGTTCTGGGAGATGCGCCTTGACTGCGGGTAAAGGACATGTGTTCTGAAGGGCACAGAGGTTACACGTTCTGAAATATGCACTTTAACCACAGAGAGAAGATATTTACCTTATCCCATCCTCATAGATGTCCAGGACATGTTCTGCAACAGGCACTGACCACAGAGAGAGGACCCAGTAATAACGAAGATATTTACCTTATCCGATCCCCATTAATGTCCAAGACATGTTTTAGGAGATGCATTTTTGACTACTACTAAGGGGCCATATTGAGTAGAGAAAAGGATCCAGAAATAACAAAGATATTTACCTTATCCGATCCCCGTTAACGTCCAAGACATGTTTTAGGAGATGCATTTTTGACTACTACTAAGGGGCCATATTGAGTAGAGAAAAGGATCCAGAAATAACAAAGATATTTACCTTATCCGATCCCCGTTAACGTCCAGGACATGTTCTGGGAGATGCGCCTTGACTGCAGGTAAAGGACATGTGTTCTGCAGGGCACAGAGGTTACACGTTCTGAAATATGCACTTTAACCACAGAGAGAAGATATTTACCTTATCCCATCCTCATAGATGTCCAGGACATGTTCTGCAACAGGCACTGACCACAGAGAGAGGACCCAGTAATAACGAAGATATTTACCTTATCCGTTTCCCGTTAACGTCCAGGACATGTTTTAGGAGATGCATTTTTGACTACTACTAAGGGGCCATATTGAGTAGAGAAAAGGATCCAGAAATAACAAAGATATTTACCTTATCCGATCCCCGTTAACGTCCAGGACATGTTCTGGTAGATGTGCCTTGACTGCGGGTAAAGGACATGTGTTCTGAAGGGCACAGAGGTTACACGTTCTGAAATATGCACTTTAACCACAGAGAGAAGATATTTACCTTATCCCATCCTCATAGATGTCCAGGACATGTTCTGCAACAGGCACTGACCACAGAGAGAGGACCCAGTAATAACGAAGATATTTACCTTATCCGTTTCCCGTTAACGTCCAGGACATGTTTTAGGAGATGCATTTTTGACTACTACTAAGGGGCCATATTGAGTAGAGAAAAGGATCAAGAAATAACAAAGATATTTACCTTATCCAATCCAACTTGATGTCCAAGACATGATCTAGGCGATGCATTTTTGACTACTACTAAGAGGCCATATTGAGTAGAGTAAAAGATCCAATAATAACAAAGATATTTCCCTTATCCGTTTCCGGTTAACGTCCAGCACATGTTCTGGGAGATGCGCCTTGACTGCAGGTAAAGGACATGTGTTCTGCAGGGCACAGAGGTTACACATTCTGAAATATGCACTTTAACCACAGAGAGAAGATATTTACCTTATCCCATCCTCATAGATGTCCAGGACATGTTCTGCAACAGGCACTGACCACAGAGAGAGGACCCAGTAATAACGAAGATATTTACCTTATCCGATCCCCATTAATGTCCAAGACATGATCTAGGCGATGCATTTTTGACTACTACTAAGAGGCCATATTGAGTAGAGAAAAGGATCCAGAAATAACAAAGATATTTACCTTATCCGATCCCCGTTAACGTCCAGGACATGTTCTGGTAGATGCGCCTTGACTGCGGGTAAAGGACATGTGTTCTGAAGGGCACAGAGGTTATCATAGTGACTCTCAAACTCAAATGCTCCACGCTGCCGAATCTGTACACTTTCTATCATTGTGTCAACATCTCTTGGGCCTTAATCTGAAAAAGAAAAGTAATTAGCATATCTGATTCATAAGAAGAAATAAGATATCCTGGTTTAGTTGGAACACTGTTCGCCATACCTTTGCAGGGCTCGACATTAAGCACTGTCCGCTCGTCCGAGACGAGTGTACTTGACCTCCGGACAAGTGCTTTTGTCCAGCTACTGTTCCGGCTGAACAGTGGCATAATGAGTCTGGTGAAGCCGGGCAAGTGGGTCGCCAGCACTCAATATTCACGCTTGCTGACGGTGGTGACTGGTGACCCATTATTTTCAACTCCCCATGCAGCACAGGGACCTTCCCACCCCCTCCCTTCCCTCCCAACTATTCACGCTTCTGCAGCCCATCACAACATGACCACGCACGCTTCTGCAGACCCGGAAATCTCGCAACAATATAAGCCTCTCCACATGGCCGCTAGGAGCCGCTAGGAGCGCTAATTGCGTCACCATACAGAGTGAAATAAGATTTTCACGGCTGGATGGCAACTTCTTCGCTGCTGTGAGAATAATGCTGCTTTGTATACACTGAGCGAGTGCAGCATATCAAAGACTACATGGGGAGACAATAGTGTACTTATAGTACCATTCTATAGTACATTCAGAGACATGGAGACTGAGAGCCGTCTCCATGTCTAGGGCACATCTCACCAACAAAACTACCACATCACATGCAGTAAATTAGTAAATGTGTTGTGAACAAGAAAGACGCTGTCAGCGTCAGCTGGTGTGTTCTTTTTTTATCAACATTTTTGTTCTTTTCTGAACATGATCATAAAGATTATTTGTAATGGACTAACATTGCAATTTTGTACAGAAAAGGGCAAAGGCATATTTCATATTCTTGTTCCACAATATCTCTTTATTAAGTCTTGGTCAATACATAATACATAATAGCTCTTTTAATTTATTACGTGTCTTAACATTTTTTATCAGTGTCTTTCGTTTTTGCTACAACTATCCATCGTATGTCAGGCCTAGGCTATGGATCAGTTGTCGGAGTTCGAATCATATCTTTTAATTATGTCCACCTATGCGTCCAGCGTGCCATTTGGACACCCAAAACACTGTTTTTTGACAATTTGGACACCCAAAAGTTTAGGTCAGGATTTGCTGATGATGACAATTCTAGAAGATGGTGCATGCAGTATCACTCCTACAATACAACCAAAGCAGTCACTGTCCTAAGAAAGCAAAATCTGCTGATGTATATGGTTTATTTCAGTAGTAGTGTGAACTTTGTACCACCTGTTTCCAAATCCTAGCTAAAACCCTGCTCTCGGACGAGTACACGTTATCATGCCAGTTTGAATGTGCAACTTGACACTAGTAATAGTCATTTGGGGTGATTTTGAGTAGCATCAATGACGTTGGTAGATGATGAAAATATCTTTTCAGGTCACTTAATGACGGTGGAGAAAATGAAATGAAATGACCCTGGGCACATGGTGATCAAGTCAACAGATTAAACAACTCTCCTCAGGCAGAGGGTTCAACAACCTAGTCAGCGAATTGATTTTTTTTTCATCTCCATATAATTCCCATAAAATTGTATAAGGATATCATTGGAAGGGTTATTGTATATTTCCCTGCAGTCTCTATATATTACTCTATACACACACAGCTGAAGCCCAGCATAGCAGATGGGTTCATTAATCTCTCTGGAGAACTCTACAGGTCAGAGGTCGGCCCTCTTGTCCCTGTGCCCTTTTCTCATGGCCATGGGCAAAAACGCTGCCTTTACTTGGAGGGAGGCGAGATTGAGCCAATAGCACATGCAGCACGCAAGTAATAAAGACCATCATTTCCAAGGTTAGAACACCTGAATAGAATTCAATGCAGCTCCAGGTAGATTTGTCGATTCTATGGATAGCACACTGTGCTTGACCACTCAGCATAACTGTCTCATAAAATTATCTTATTATATTCATGCCTGTAGAAGTAAGTTGTCAGTGACTTGGGGTAAGGTGGTGGTTTTCACCAGGTACTCCAGTTTCCTCAACTACTTGCAACTGGCAAGTCACGAAGTACCCTAATATGGCAGAAAAAAGACTAATTTAAGTTCAAAATCTCATTAGTTCCCTAAAACATCTCTCTTTTAAATACTTTCAAAGTGTGTACAATCCATTATTTCTAGAGCTCCCTGTTGTCTGTCATAATGGCCAAAACAGGAGGAATCACAAGAGATAATTGAAATAACTGACTATTTTGGTGATATTTACCTGTCAAAAGAATATTTAGAAAAAAGTAGTTGAAGGAGAAATGTAATTTCTATTTTGTGTGATATTTTGGAGATATGTGCAAGAATCATTTTGGCAGGCTGATCATAAAGCTGTCGACTCTCTATGCTGTGTTTTGACTATCGCTGTCTGCTCTTACAAAGATATAAAGTCAAATACAATGTCTGCAAAACAGCAGACTCAAAGCATTGTCTTACAACAGCAGTGGCATGGGCTTGAATCCAGCTCAGGGCTTATTAGAAAGTTACCAATGACTTGGCGGGGGTTAGCCAATCTCTCCTTTTTTTTCCACCGCATAGCTTGAAAATGATATGATGATATGTGAGTGACCATGTATGACATTTTCAATCAAGTCAAGGTCCCTTTTGAGTTTAAACAGCTTGGCCTCCCTCATCACCAAATATTTTACCAACAAACTACCTTTTAGGACAAAGCTGAAGTGTAAATTGCTTTTTTTATACCATAGACTATTAAATGCAGTTGGTATAAGGATTTGAAGTATATTAGTAGCTTATTCTGGACAGGCAGAAATTTGGGAATTGCTGTTTTGGACAGGTATTTTTGAAATCCTGGCTAAGACCCTGGTGGAAATATTTAAATATGTTAAAGTGTGTTTCAGAAACTAAGAAATGCTTTAGAATGTGAGAATGTTATGCTGAAAATTCTAAAATATGGAGGCCTATTTTTTCGGAAGACAAACACGTTTCAAATATACATGGCTGTGTTTTTCATTTAATGTGGTAGATTCTTTTCACATTTATATTGATTAAACAGTAATTAATGTCAAATAAAATAACTGATTTGAATAAGCTCCGAAGCCCAGCATAAAAATAAAGTAATTTTAAATCTGTTAGTGAATGATTGTGTAACTGTATTGTTTTGTATCTCCTTTGTTTGCTGTTCCTATTGTCCCAGACTACAGAGCTAAATACTCACAAAATACCACTTTACATATGCCGCTTAAAATTATATCTTTGTCATTAGTTTTGCATTTTATAGTTTAAACTATATCTGTAAATCCTCTATATGATTGATACTAATTTGGTATGTCCTGATTATTTTGTACCCAATCAATTAAGATGATTTAACAGAAATAGGCCTCAGATGGTTTTTGGATTTCTGGTATTTTATAAACTATTGAACCCATTTATGGCTTAAGTTCTACGTAACAAATGTGGTCTCTATATATGTAACTTCCAAGTATAGTATGGATTAAAAATTTATTTGAAGGGGATTTTGAGATTATCTTCAGATTTGAATAAGGGCTGGGGTGGAGGGGGGGGGGGGGTGGGGGTAGGGGGACATATTTCTGTGTTGTATCTGTGTTTAAGATTATCACATAGACTATTTGTATTGGTTCTCAATGTGTGTCACACAGGGTTTTTGCTAACAGATTGTCTAGGCATTATTTGGACATGTGTTTTTGTTCACAATACGAAAAAAAACCTCACAACTGTTCTGTTGAACTCACACTGTGTGGACTTGTTATTCATAATAATTGTATATGTGTGACCCTAGATTTCTTGGAAACAAATTGAGAGAAATCATCATATCATTGCTGTTGCAATTTCGGAAAATGTTTATTTTATAGATATAGATATCCTACTCACTACTGTCTGGATATCTGTTGTCAGTGAATGAAGTAGAGGCAGCTCGTTTCGGCCCGACCGCTTCGCGGTCGCCAGTGCGGTGGTAACCAAACGAATGTACATGTCTTAATCATAATAAACTCAGCTTTCATAAAATGTTCATTTTATAGATATCCTACTGTCTGGATATCTGTTGTCAGTGAATGACGTAGAGGCAGCTTGTTTCGGCGCGAGCGCTTCGCGGTAATGAAACGAATGTGTCTTTTAAAACATGTCACGTGACTATGGCAATTACACAAACACAAGTAAACCGATTAGACCGGCGCTACGGCGCGGATGCGGATGCTGACGCGAATGCGTGCCCGGCGAATTGTCAATCGATCCTACAAAGTGGGCAATCGATTGAGACACCTAATCTGCCGCGGCACATATAGGTTAGACCAGAGACGAAACCGGCGAACTGATAATCGGTTGCCAAAAGATGGATGCCGCGGAAAAAGAGCGAATCATGCGCCAAAAAAGTCTGCAATACTACGAGACTATAAGCCACACAAACCAAAAAACGATCTCGGAAAAGAAAATCGGAAGCCAACACAAAACTGGTAAGTGAGCAAAAGAAAAAAAATAAACTGTAGAAAATCGTCATATTGGATGTCGCTGTGCCGAGAAAGATGAAAGAGTTAATGGCACTTGTAATAAGTAGAATGGTACTTCACGGGTACTTCACGGCACTTGAAATAAGTATAATGGTACTTAGGACAGGTATAATGGTACTTAGGACAGCGGAACGAATTCGTTGCACCACGACATTGGGAGGGCATGTACGCTGTGTAAGTGTGAGCTGACGTACGTCAGAACACACAAAAAGTATTTCCTCAAATCCCATTTCAACTATATGGTGAAGTGGTTGATAAACGATTTAATGGCCCTTGCACAATGTTTATATTAAATGATTTAATCAATTCTATCTCTGCTGTTATTTGTATCATTTCTAGTTATTTGTATTCATGAATAAACACTGCCATGTGCATTATGTTATACCCTTTAAACACTTCTAATACTTACTAGAGAAAAAAATTATGAAGGGTTGCCTGTATTGATCCTTAGAAGTTTCCTTCAATAACATTCTAAAAATAAAAAGTTCCAAATTTTTGTTATTATATGAACAATAAGATACATCAAGTGGCCCTCCCAAATCGCTAATTTTGCTTGCAGGATTAGCCTGAGATTGCATCTCAGACCATTTATACCCTCTAGCTTCTGGAGGCCTTGAGTACACGAGTGTATTGTTACAGAATGAGACAAATTATACAAAAACATCTGGAAATGGTTTATTCAATTACTTTTACCCCCAACAACATTTTTTCTGCGGACAAGTGAAATTTTCTCCGGGCAAGTGAAACCTTAAGGCTACTTGCCCGGCGGACAAGTGAAACTTAGCCTGGGCAAGTGAAAACCTCATGGCACTTGCCCACAGGGCAAGTGCCTCAAAAAGTTAATGTCAAGGCCTGCTTTGGTAAAAGGAAGGAGGGGCATTCTGTTATATATCCGAGATGTTCAAAAAATAAAATAAGGATAACAACCTTTCATTTAACTCGTATTGGAATGACTGAATGAATAATTGCTTAAAGGCACATTGGCATACAAAGGCCATTTAGTGCAATAAAGTCCTGGTTTATTGTTGAAAACAATAACAAAGCAATAGATGAATAAAAATGATCACAAAACGATGAACAACTTCATAATAATATCCTTACACCAGGTTGTTACAAAAGAAACTATTAATTCTTCAAAGGTTATACAATCGGTAAAAGAGACAAATCTCATGTAAATAAGATAAAATTCTGTCTGGAGGAACCTTTTCAAAGAGTTCCTTAAAGCTATTTACATAAAAATGTCTATTTCCTGATTCAATAAAATCAACACAATCAATTAAAATGTTTGACAATCAATTGACAATCACAGGCTACAATAGACCTTCCTTTTTCAAAAGGAAGCAGTGAGTCAAATGAGTGTGACCAATTCTAATTCTAGCCAGACATGGGGTCAATTACTTATGAAAGTAATATATTACAATTACAATTACTTTATATTGGCCTTATTACAATTACAATTACAATTACTTTTGAAAATCACCATCACTATTACAATTACAATTACTTTTGAAATGTAATATATTACAATTACTTATTACTTTTTTAGCTGCGGTTGAATGTGACCCTTTGTCAAATTGTCATAACTTATCTTTTATTCAGCCCATAGCACATTATACATAAGGTGGACATTGCTTTGTTTAAATACCTTGCGGACAAGAAACTATGTTCACTATACGCAGAAGTTCATCTAATAAAGGGTTCATCTGATTATAAGGTACCATAGTTGATTAACAAAGGCAAACATGGGGTGTCCTAGTATTTAAGTCCTGCACAAATCTATCAGTTATTCAGTATAGAAAAAATGTGAGGAAAGAACCCTGGTGTTTGATCACCATGCATTCACATGGTTTAGAAAATGTTCCACCTAAGGAGGTCTGCTATACATTTGACAATAAGAGAGTACATGAAGCTTAAGGCAGGCTTCTTGAAAACTTAAAGCCTACAGAGGTGTTTAAATTAAAGAGATATTGAAAAATACCAAACCCACAATACTTAATATATTAATACAGTATAATCTGATAATGTAATAAACAACTCGCTCACCGACCCCAAAAGCCTTTCAAATGATCATAACATTTGGTCTCCTTGAGTTCAGAGTATGCTCCAAAATCCTCATCATGTACATGTATGTGCAGGTGAGGATTGACAGTGTATGGAGCTACAGGAAGTTACAATTGCAATTTGAATCACCTGGGGTTTCATTGACCTAGATCATTCATGGAAATGATGATAAGTCTCGAAGTCAAACAGTTCCAAGTGGAAGTTCACATATAATTATTCATATCTTATAATAACTATTTGTCACATACATATAGTCAGAAATAAGCTGGAATGTATCTTGAGAAAGTTCTATTGGGAAAACATTGCTTGTAAGAGACCATCTAGTCAATCTAGTTAAGTATTAAATAACACACTATGACAAAGGGATCATTACAAAGTCACCATGATTAGAGCACACCTGCTAAAATGTGCCAATGAAGTTTGATAATATTCTTTAATAGGTTAATATGAAGGCTATTAAACAGAGCTTCCAGGTAGCCTTTAAAGTTTCAAGTAGAACCATTCTGGGAAATAACTCAAACTTTTTGGGATGTCCTTAGGGGTGATTTTTGAGGGTTATGGTGTCCAAATGACTCCCAGACACCCCGCTATCTTAAACTCTATAGACTAGAACTGGCATCTATACTTATCCAATGAGAGGAATTGAAAATAAGGATAATCTTAGAGCCTTCTTGTTCTCATGTGGGATTCTACAATACTTTGCACTCAGTTACATTGTACACCTAATGGCAGCTATGCTTATCTTCATCAAATTGCAATTAAATCAACTTCCCTTGGCCTCTGACCTAGATTGATGTACCTAGACCTTGTTAGTAAGACAAAAATTACTCTTTAGGAGACACAGTGAATAAATTCTACTGCCGTTCAGATGATTCACAAATCCTTTTCCCAGACTTATCACTGAAATCAATCCTTCAAATTCAAGGTATTTGAGACAAGGAGTGACATGAAGGAGTCATATGGAAAAGTTACTTTACTTGTTTACTGTACAGTTGATTTTTTGGTCATAAATGGGAAAAGTAATAGAAAAGTAATAGAAAATTACTTATTACTTTTGGGCTCAGTCTATTACAATTACTTATTACTTGAAGATTTTGACTATCTATTACTTATTACAGGCTATTACTTTGAAAATCGGTCTATTACCTATTACTTTTCTATTACCTATTACTTATTACCCCATGTCTGATTCTAGCTTAAAGACTCTCCTCACACCTAATGATTTGAGAACCTTCAGGCCAAAGCAGGGACTTAGCCAGGACCCGTCCTACCTGTCTTTTGGACAGGTAGTTTCCTAAAAAACTCCTGTTTGGACAGGCAAAATTTTCTATTATGATTTATCAATTTTGACTTTCTAGGTGTAATAACCAAATATTTTCCTAAGAAACCATCTTCTAGGACATAGCTAAAGTGTAAATTGCCCTTTTTGACACACTAGGCTATTTAATGTAGCTGGTATAAGCATTTGAAGTAGATAAGTAGCTTAATCTGGACGGGCAGATATTTTGAAATTGCTGTATTGAACAGGCATTTTTGAAATCCTGGCTAAGACCCTGGGCCAAAGACCCAACTGTGGATGAATCTCATCTAGTTTGTTGTCTACTGCCTCATCCCACTGAGACTGCCATTTGCTTTTTAAAAGGACATGTTTTTTTTTTAAATCACAAGCCCTGTTGGGAGTCTGCTGACCAGTAGTTAAATTGCACTCAGAGAATAGAGTTATATTGAATGGAAAATATGAAACATTAATATCACTGATTCTTCAGTGGCAGGATCACCCTAGCAAAATGATGCGAAACCAATTATCTCCAATCATTTTAAATAGGTTAATGTGGGTTAACATTCAAACATGATGCTTTAGACATGTCAAAGCTTTCACAGTAGTCACAAAAAGGCCCTACCATCCAGGTGTATGTAATATCTGCCTAATAAAGGCATACTTTGGGCTAATTTCAAATGGTGGAAATGCAAAAATAAAAACAAAACAACAACTATTGATTCATAAATTTGTAATTAACTAGAAAGTACCCGCTCATGACTAATTCTAGTTCTATCTTCTCACCCCTTATTTTTTGTTTAATGGAAAAGAAATATCAGAGCACACATATATCTCTGCGACCACACACTTAGGGCTACAAAACCTATGTATCAATAGTTCAGAAAGCTTGGCTAACATATATGAAATTGATAAATAAGAAATTAAACTGGCTGTATCGCATGTCATTTTCGCTCGTCCTAGCTATTCTCCACAAACTTCGGTCATTCAGTAAAATTTACATATTTGTTCGTAATTTCATAATGCTACGAGTATTCTCGAGGGTAGGGTAGTGAAGGTCTGGCATTCTACACGAACTGCGATCTTGCAGTTGGTAGACACTGTCTGTGCTGCCACTGAGGAACATGTTGAGACCAGAATATGGAATTTTCATTTTTTGTCAGTTTTTCTGCCAAATTGCGGCTAGGGCGTGTTTAGGCAGTTGTAACAGGTGGAGGAATCAGAGAAATCCTCCTTATTTTTCGTTTAGTAATTCTTTTAATGAAAAAAAAATATTAGAGCACACAGATATCCCCGCGACCACACACTTAGGGCTACCTAACTTGTGTACCAATAGTTCAAAAAAGCTCTGCTAATAGATATGAAATTGAAAGATGAGATGTTAAACCGGCTGAAGCGCATGCCATTTGCAGCCGTGCTAGTTATTCTCCACGAACTTTGGTAATTCAGTTAAATTTACATATTTGTTCGTAATTTCCTAATGCTACGAGTATTCTGGGGCAGGGATTGACCTTAACATTTTCAGACAGGAGCAGATTTGGCTCCTAGGATTTTAAATTTAGGAGCAAGTAAATCCCTGTGCGGGCACCAGGCCGGTAAGATTTTGCCAGAGGCGCACTGTCCAGGTTTAGGGGCCAGATGTTAAGGGCTCTTGGACCATGCTCCCCCAAAAAATTTTGAAAAATATGTGCTTTCAGATGCATTTTTTGGCACTATTAATTAGGTAAAGATAAGAAGATAAAGAAAGTAAAAAAAAAGGAAAAATGCTCCAATTGATAATTAATATGTCCATTCACAAACTTGGCTCCTATAATTCAACATCTGGTAGCAAAATCACATGATCCAGGGGCATATGCCCCTAAAACGACCATAAGGTTGATCCCTGTGGGGGTTACGGTAGTGAAGGTGACGCATGCCAATGCGATTTTGCAGTTGGTAGACCGTGCCTGCACTGCCGCTCAGTATCTCAATCAGACCAAAATTCGGAATTTTCATTTTTCGTCAATCTTTCTTAAAAGTTGCTGCTAGGGCGAATGTAGGTAGGTGTGGCTGATATGGAAACCGATCCGCCGCTCGATCCAGCTAAGAGACATGGGTAACCCCGTGAACCACACAGCAGGTCACGTAGCACGCGGTCAAGGTCTGTAGGGGGTATCGGGGCGAACCACCGATACATCCTCACCTTTCAGTAGCATTCCCCAAGCACTCCTGACCTGGTGAGAGATCGAGAGGGAGCTGGGGAATGCGCAACAATCGAACGATAGTGCCGGCCTTATTAGGACCAATGATGCTAGTTATAGGTAGATTGGAGTACAGAAATGTGTGCTTAGAGTTGTTGAACAAATTTAACTTTTGCAAGTTATTTGATTAAATAAAACTGTTCAACTATAACTTTATCAAAATCGTAAATAGTTTAGAATGTTCCTATTTAAAGGGATATTCTTTATTTTGTCACATTGCGGAGTTAGGTACCTTTATAACACCTCTATGGGCGTCTTTGCATCTTGCTTTATCGCCGCTCATGGATATCAATAGACTACAGTCCACATTTGTCATTCATCGACCGTGATTGGGTCACATTTTGTAAAAATATTTACTTTGCGTATGCCACAATATAAAAACACATTTGCAGTTAGTTAGTGGTATACTATTTTTATCTATCTATTAAATTGTTGATAACTGTTCTAATGTTATACTTTTGTTGGGAAATGTTGTGAGCTGGTTCTTCATCTCATTAAAAGCATAACTAAAATGACTGGAGAAGAGTCAGCAGGAACCACTGGCTTCTCCTGAAAATGTGTTTTCAATATAGAGGGTAACCATAAGGAATGGGAACATTTGTGACTCTTCTCAATAGACTAGCTTTGACAGCAGCATCTACCTTATCATTACCCCTAATGCCAACATGACTGGGAATCCAGTAAAATAATATTCTTTCTCTTGGTACTGTACTAGCCAATGGAGGCGTTACAGTATGTTGAGGACTAGGGGTCCATACCGTTAAAATTATACGGTATGGTACGGGTACAGTATATTTTATACGGTTCCAGTATTCTAACGGTATCGATACTGGTTACTTTCTTTACTTTGTCGATGTTTTCGAAATTCTGTCGCGCACGTTAGTGCTTGGAAAAGTGTGGTGGGGCTGGACTAGCACCATGTAAAATACATAGCGTGGCCCTCTTCACATTTTTCCAAGTACTACTGCGCGTGTTAGACTGGATGACGCGATTGCGATGTATTTTCCTGCTGATCCCGCGTCTCTGCACTCTTTTCCGCCTTGCCTGCTACATCAGCAGAGAGCCATTTTTAATCATAGTACCGGTAAAAAAGTACCGGCTACTTTTAATACGGTTTGACACCGGTATTTTTCGCCGTTGTATCGGTACCCTCACGGTACTGTCGTACCGGTGTGGACCCCTATTGAGGACAAGAGGATGTGTCCAGTCTTGGCCCGAAATGGCCTGAAGAGCAGACTTTGAATCTGATAATATGATAAAATTCCTTTCATCATCATCTGCTGTCTCCACCCTACCAAGAGCTAGATCTAGAGAGCATGCAACTCGACAGAAAATATAGAGGAATTATCTGGAAGATGTTCAATGGATGAAAAATTATCAATGACAGCCATTGCTGTAGCTTTATCATCTGAAACAGAACCATCAATGTAGATGAAATCATAGTCATGAAAGATATCCTACACCTCATTATGTAAACTTATGTACTTCGAAGGATCCGTTTGATCCCTCTCGGCATATGAAAGAGTGAGGTTGACCATAGCAGTTGGATATGCATGTCCATGGAGGAGTTTCAGGAAATTCAAACTTTGCTATGATGTCAGGATCAAAATCCAATTCTTCCAATGACTCTTTAATACAAATACCAAAGGTTGGAATGACTCTTGGTTTTCTACCAAAAAGGTCCACATAATGAGGGTTAGAAATAGCTTCATAAACAGGGTTATTTGGATTGGCAGCTATTTCAGTTGCAAATTGGAGGGCAAGCTTTTCTCTTCTGAGGTAAAGAGGGAGCTCATTGGCCTCAACACAAAGACTGTGCAGGAGAGGTTCTAAAGGCTCCAAGAGAAAGCCTCAAACCCTGGTTTTGAATAGGATCCAGCAAAGAGATATAAGACTTACATGCTGAGCTCCATAAATAAAACATCCATAGTCTAGCTTCGAACGAACAAGGGCTCTATACAGTTGTAAAAGAACTGTACGATCCCCACCCCAGTCAGTGTTGGAAACTTCTGTCAACAAATTCAAAGCCTTGACACACTTTTTCTTAAGGCCCTTGAAATGAGGGACAAATGTCAGTTTTGAATCAAGTAAAATGCCAAGGAACTTTGTTTCCTTTTTAACATGAATCGGGTTATTATAAAGAACTAAATAGGAATCAGGATGAAGACCCCTTCTTCGACAAAAATGTACACAATCTATGATTGCAAGAATTTAGAACCATTATTGTCAGCCAAATCTTCAATTCTATTTAAATGGAGTGGGAGCTGTCTTTCTAGGGCCTGCATGTGTTTGGAACGATAGGAGACACCAACGTCATTCACAAATAGAGACTTGTCAACACCATTTCATATACATCTGATGATGCTGTTAATTCTGACAATAAAAAGGGTGACAGATAATTAATGGAACTCCCATTTCTTGGTCATAAAAGTCAGAGGAATGGTCCTACTCTGACTCAAATTTCCTTTCAGAAAAAAAGTTTTGATGCAAAAGGGGCAAACGTCCCCTGAGGTCCATATCATGTAAATCCTTCATAATTCCATATTTCCAAATCGTGTCATATGCCTTTTCTTGGTCTAAAATAAAAGACACCACATGTTACCCTTTTAAAAATCCCTCTCTCACAAAAGTTTCAAAGCGCACAAGGTGATCTATTGCGCTTCTTGTTTTCCGGAAGTCACTTAGGGCTTCCGTGATGAGTGAAGAAGATTCAAGATACTAAACAAGAGAGTCATTTATCATTCTTTCCATAGTTTTGTCTAAACAACTGGTCAATGGTATTAGGCGGTAATTATTCGGATCTTTGAAGTCTTTTCCTGGCTTGGCAATGGGTATGATGGTGGCCTCTCTCCAGGAAGGTGGACTCTCCAGTTTCCCAAATATGGTTTAAAAACCTTTAGAAGGCACTGGAGAGAAGCTTCAGGAAGATGCTTTAAAATCTGGTAATGTATTTGGTCTGGGCCAGGATTTGTGTCATGGGCTTGTGAGCTCCTAAGCTCACGGACGTTTCAATTTTCCAAAGAACTACTTATTTTCCAGCTCAGCTATTAAAAAATATTTTTTTTATTGGCGGAGATTTATTAACATTGCCATGTTTATTTAATTTAAAACGTGCTGACGAGGTACAAAGGTCAGTATAATACACAACACCACTCGAATGTATACATTGGAGATGGTTAAGAAGATATGACAGCGATAAGCAGTTATGTATGTTAATAACGTGTGTTAGGTGCTCTGTGTTACGTTTGTGTTCCCAAAATAGACGAGCTCACAATTTGAACATTTCAGCTTGAGCTCGGCGAGTTTGCCCCAGGGCTCGAGCCATTGAGTTTGTGAGTGGTGAGTGCAGGTCTAGTTTTCAGGTATTTTCAAAAATGACCTAGTAATAGAGTATGGTTCAACTTTAACATAAAATAATTGGGTGTCATGATGACGGATGATTTTTGAGGCTTTGGGCTATGACTCAGCTTTATTTCCAATAACAAAACAAAGCTGAGAAAGTGCAGTACTGTCCAAGTCGAAGGTCTTATCCAAGTCAAATAAAACTGAGAATGTGGATGCTTTTGAATGAAATGCATCCTAAGACAGGAAAAGGGTCTGAAAAAAGAGAGTTAAGTACAGGTTGACACAATCCCCAACAGCAGGTTGACCTGGTCGCTGTATAAATGTGCTGCATTGTTGAGGGCGTCTATGGTCCTTCTGCAACTCAAAAACCCCTTGGAACTATTCAAAGAGAGAGGGGAATTCATTCCCAGTTCCGGGATTCAATCTCGTAAGCTGTTGAAAGCAACATGAAAAAAAAACATTCCTTCCTTCCTTTTGATCTGCACAGCTCACTGGCACAGGTAGTGTGACCCTGACCTTACTCAATATGGGCAAATGGCATCTAAACTACTCTTTCTGCAGATTGATTTACAACTCCTATAACTTTAGAATGCCATTTGACAAGTTTTCCTGTCGTTCACAAAATTTTCCATCTTTCTATAATTAAATAGTTTGAGAACAGGTTTATCCAAGGTAGATCATCCAACAAAATCTATATATAGCACCTGCTTCTTAGGGGATGACTTGTGTTATCAGCTGGTAGATTCCTTAAAGTAAACAGGCTCAAAATTACTATGCTGGGTCAGATATATCACTCGCGCCAATGTATGCTTCCGCTAAGAAACTAAGTGCACTTTAAATCTTAAAACTTAAACCTTAATTTTCGGACTTTTTGAGTGTATTAACAAATATGGTGAGTGAGTTGTCACAGTCAGAGTACATACAGTACTGGAGATTCGGCTGGAGTGTTCTATGTATACCCCTTAAAATAATTTTGGTGTGCATATAGGCATGATGGCAGGTTTGGCGGAGTAAAACTCCTTTGACTCATGGGCCTTTTTGTATGGGAAAGTCCACACTGCTATAAGAATCAGGCCTTCTACCTTAGGCTAGCTGCTCAGTCAGCTGTATTCTCTTGAGGATGGCTTCTCCGTGGTTCTGGTTATCCCGATCAATATGTTGCACCTGTTGTTGTACCTGAGCCTGTTCTTCAAAAAAAGCAGCTTGCAGCTCCTCCTCATCTGGGAATTCCAGGTTTAGCAGCATGTTGTGGAGTACACATGCTGCCACAATTACTACTGGAATTTTTTCCATGGACTTCATATCCAGAAATTTGAGCCTTCTGAATTTACACTTCAGGAGGCCGAAATGCCCGCTCAATATCTACTTGTGTGGAATTGAGTTTTTTGTTCAGTCTTTTTTGAACACCAATCAGACGGCCATTGTCCTTGTATGGCACAATCAGATATGTTCAAAGGATATGTAGAATCCCCTACTATATGCTTATGCTGCGGCAAATTTAGAAGCATATTAGCTAATGGACTACACCGGAATACCCTGGCATCATGCACTGAGCCAGGCCACCCGCAAACAAGATCAGTGAATTTTAAATCACTGGTACAGGTGGCCTGCAGTTGAAGGTTCAAAAAGCCTTTGCGATTGATGAAGGATGCCCGGTCCTTCCCCACCCCAACTAACGGTATATGGGTGCCATCGATGACACCAATCACACCAGGAAACCCACAACGTTGCTCAAAGGCAACGGTCATATTTTTATAATTGTTTGGCCACTTGACATGTTCATTTTGATTTTGCACCAACACACATCCATGCATATACTAACACACATCCATGCATATACTATGCAGTGTTCCCTTACTGAGATTGAACCGATCTGCAACAGACCGGAATGACTCCTGGTTGGTGAGAACCCATAATGTGGAGAGGTCCTTTTTCTCCAAGGGAATGGCACTTTGTTTTATTTGGAAACCAAAGTCCTCAATGAGCATCTGAAACATAGATACAGATTTTTTAGAATTTAATTTGGATAATTTTAATTGGATATTTATAATTGAATTTCAAATATTAATATTTCATTTGCATTATGAATTACAAATATTCACACATGAATTATGGATATTCATAATTCATTTAAGAATATTCAGAATTATTCATGAATATATAAAAATGTCTTTTAAGGACATTTTTACTTGCCATACAAAGCTTAACGCTCGCTTCCTGGCCATGCCAGCATTATATGAAAAATTTATAGTTTTGTTCCTATATTATTATAATGGATTTGTACCACAACACCTTCCCTGCTAAAGCTAAAGTGGCTTTTAAACGTTGAGTCATCATACTGCCACACTGTTCTCTCATAAAAGTGAGAATTTTGAGGTTTGAGGCCTGGTCCTTGTTATAGTAAGGTAGCAGCAGCCATTGCATTAATTCTCTGCATGTGCTGTGCATAAATAGTGTCGGCTCATTCTAAAAATTCATTTAATATAATAGGAGCACACCTTATCACCAGATTTCGTGTTGCGACCTCCATGATGAATGAGGGATTCTGGGTAGGGTTCACAATTCCTTACAACTCTACGCGTTCAGATTCCGTTTTCTGACCACGTTGATCAACGTTGATGGTCCTGAACTAGGCCCAGGTCAAACTTATATGCACCACTTTCACTGCTTCAGGTAAGTTGTTTTCAATCAAGAGAGTCCCTGGGATTATCAAAATACACATTTGTTTTACATCTAGCTCACATTCTTCATGTGACTGCTGGCGTTCCAAAGAAGTGAGGAATGTCTACACATTAAGAATAAATTACTTGTCGTTCCATGAATCAATTTCAAAGCAGTTGGAATTGTTAGAACCGGCAATATTAATTAGATACTTGTGTTAACTTTTATGCTATGTTTTCGGTTAATGGCTTCTCATACTGTGTGTATATTGGCTTATTGCACAAATATGAAGCTTATATAAAGGGTTTGCGCAATTTACAAGCATAAAATGACACCATGGATAACAAATGTTGTGAATTACTCACAATGACGCCGACAAGGTGCACAGAGGGAGCCAGGGACAGGACAGGTCCGATAGATCCGAGATGCTATGCCAAATTGCCGTTGAGAACAAAGACAGCGGTGGGAGTTAAGATCACTGTGGCTGCGGGCTATATGCACTACATCCCCCCCCGCCGTTGTATTTTGAGTTTTCTTCAAAAAAATATTCACATATTTACAATGCCTGACCAACATCAGGCTACATGGCCAGATTATACATGGCCCTAGCATTCCTTCTTGTGTGGGAAAGCACATCCCTTAGAGGAACGTGCTTCAGGCAAGCCACTTCCTCTGCAACCGCAATGGCCATTGTCGGGTCACTGTTGGCTTTTGTCCCCTTGAGCTGTTTAGGAATGAAATATGGCGCATTCGTTTCCAAGAGTAGGTGGTTCAATCACATTTCTTTAGCGGTGTTTCTTGCCTTCCAGTTATCTGGCCATGTGATCATTGGTGTTAACCCCACATAGGAACTGAAGAAAAGATGCAACCACCTTTTCGCAATGATCCACTTCTCCGACATGCAATTGAAAGTGGACCTTCCATTCCCTGGGCAAGAACCAGCGCAACACTGTGAATAGATCTTCCTCAGCATCCCTGCATTGGTTAACCATAGGTTTGCCGAGTTCCACAACAAGCAGGATCATCTTCTTAAAGGCTGTCCGTTAGTTGCGCTTTGCCTCTTCAGACAACCTCCGATGGTAATCCAAACCAATCTCACTGATGGCTCTGATCTTGGGAGAGCTAACCAGGTCCTTGATCCAGCTGAAGGTTTGCTCATCGAGCTGTTTCACCGTTGACAGATGCCAACTGATGGTACCGTACACTCGCTTGGACTCCAGGATCTCCCTGAACTCGGATTTGTTGGCCTGCAACCAATCTGGATCGCAGAAGTTGGTAACACAGATCTGAGAAAGTTGGGATTGTACCCAGGGGAGTACTTCTGTAGGAACGCGCTCAAACATACTCAGAACCGGCGTCCGTTGTAGAGACAATCCAAATGGCAATGGGAATCTATGTAATCATCGCGATTGGTATATGACGATGAAACAGAAGATCTGGACGAGTTAGAAGATGACACCTTGGGGCGTTGATGCTCCTCTGACCTTGGATGGCGCTTAGACGACCCATGCCGAGATGAATTGCTCCTAGATGAGTTCTGGCGAGATGGTTCTTCGGACACCTTACGGCGTCGCTGTTGGCCAGATGGTTCTTCTTCGGACACCCTACGGCCTCGCTGATGGCCAGATCGAGTAGCAGACACTATACAGCGTCCATTGCTAGATGTTACTTGAACTGCTAGCTTCTCATTTGGCTCCTTCACCACTGTTGCTCTCTGCTTCTGGATTTTCTTTTTAGTGGATTTCTTGGTCTTTTTGCCTTCACCCAAACATAGAAGATGGTGCAGCGTCCTCCAATGTAGGAGTGTAGAGATTCGCATTGGAGAAGCAGGATTCCGACTTTCCAAAGGAGGCAAACTACAACGATGATTGTAGGCATCCAGGACCTTCCGTTCTTCCGCGTTCTGAGCTGCAAACTTCTTTTTTACAACCAACTCCAGCAGGGCCTTCTCGGATGACAATCGCAATAGTCGGAGCAGATATCGGATGAACTTCTCAACCAACGTCGAGAACCGTGTCATGTGCTTGACCGGATCGAAAGGTCCATGAGCTTTTACATGCGATGCTATCTCAAACCTCCGGCAAGTTCAGCAGGTTGGGGTTGGATAAAGAAACCACCATTGTTTAGAAACATGGTACTTGAGGACGTGCTTCTTTAAGCGAGGAACCTTCAAGTTACACGAAATGCATGCTAACTTCCTCACGGGTTTCATTTCTCGGGGAGGCAAAGCGTCACATGGAGGTTTTTTCGTCAACCAACAAACAAGTTCCTCACCCTCGAAGTAATCTGGAACGAAGTTCTTTTCTTCCATCTTGTAGACCTTCAACAGGACAAAACGCCGACTTTAGAATTATGATATATTTATGAAAAACGCCAGTCATCCTGAGTTATTAGAAGGGTAAAGGAGGTGTGCCATAATAAAATATTAGTTGAACAGGTGCAGACTGTGTTTCTTGAGTGCATTTGTTAGAACAACATCAAACCGAGATATTTACATGGCAAAACCGTAGAAGATGAATACAGTGACGCTGCAGTTGCATTCTCTTGTCGTCCATCTGTTGCAGTTGGCCTTTTCTTCTCAAACGAGCTGACAGTCGGCCATCCAAGCCAGCTCTCACTTAAGTTTAAAGGAGTCAAAGGTGTTCTCATAAACGGGGACAGACTCCTCGAACGAAGCTCCTTAATGCAGTCCCTGCTAAAGTGACCTTCTTCCCCGCAATTAAAGCAATGATTGTCTGTGTTTCGGCCACTTCTATCTTGCGAAGGAGATCGTGAAAACCTCCCAGGACTTACACTTCTATCTAGTGAAGGAGATAGCAAAACTCTCTCATGACTTGCGCCTCTATCTAGTGAAAGAGATTGTGAGATCCACACAAGACTTGCACTTCTATCTTGCGGAGGAGATCGTTGAAACCTCCCAGGACTTCCACTTGGATTCGAGAGATTTCCTGTACACTTCGAACATTTGAAGGAGACTGCGAAAAACTCTTAGCACATGCACTCTGAGATATGTCCTATTGAAGTTTCTGCCCTTGTATCCTTCTGAGCAATACCAAACCTTGATCAGAGTGTTTCAATGGTGGCATTCATTCACTCGATAGACTCAATCATAGAGGCCTGTTCCGAGGGAGGTACGTCGGAGATGCTGTCTTCACAGTCTGCCTGTTCAGAGGGAGTTATGTCAAAGATCTTGTCTTGATCTACGATGAATGAAACCCCGGTTGTTGCTCTTGCTTCACCTACTGAACCAAGCGTCTCTTGAACATCAGCCACCGATTCACAAGAAGCTATTCGCTCAATCTTGTTGTTGAGAAGATCTAACGGCTTCTCGAACATCAAGCTCTGATATCGCATCTGCTCCTGGAACTCGCTGACGATGTCCTTTGTGACTGTGGAAAGCAGGGTCTTAGCCGATATTTGGAAACAGGGTGTCCAAATAGAGGTTTCATAGACTTTTGCGTGTCCAAAGTGTGGTACAAAATACAAACTACTAATAAGATAGACCCTATACCTTTACAGATTTTGCTTTTTTTAGGCCAGATATTGCTTAGTGTGTCTTATAAAAGTGACACTACAGCTTCTACATCTTCTATCTTCTAAGAAAAGTCATCTTCAGCAAATTCTGACATAAAATTTTGGGTGTCCAAACTGTCAAAAAACAGTGTTCTGCGTGTCCAAATGACACGCTGGACGCATTACGGCTAAGCCCCTGGTGGAAAGCAGGTTCTCAAAAACTGCTCGAGACATTAGTCAGGGAGCCAAACCCCGATTTTTAAAATTCCGTGGCACCCGAGAAGGTAAAAGCAATGGACCCTTCCAACATTTAGTACATCCCTCCAGTATTAAAAAACACCTGTCTGCCAGACTGAAAAAGTGACGGTTTATGATTTAGAGGTCAGTTGAAGGTCAAACTCTTAAAAATAGGATTTTTTCTCAGTAAATGTACTAAGATTCAATGTTTCTTTGCTGTAGTCACAAACATTCTTATTTCATATGTATAGAAATATCAATATTGACCTTGTGGTAAAGTATTTTTATGTTTGTGTGATATGCAAGGTCATCTCAAGGTCAAATAGGGGTCAAATAATTGAAAAATGGGCTTTTTCTGAGTAAAAGTACTAAATTTGTAATCTATTTCAATGACAATCTTGTGCATTCTTCATTTTTTGG
Organism: Maea johnstoni; assembly: GCA_963942565.1. Taxonomy (NCBI): domain Eukaryota; kingdom Metazoa; phylum Annelida; class Polychaeta; order Spionida; family Magelonidae; genus Maea; species Maea johnstoni. The sequence goes on along the minus strand of OZ012701.1, from coordinate 18,728,046 downwards.
TATTGGACTATTAGTATTGATCTTGTAGTAGTCTGATATCTCTTTTGGGAGATGTTCAAGGTCATTTCAATGTCAAAAATATGTCGAAACTTTGAAAAATCAACCCTTTTCTGAGTAAAGGTACTAAGTTTTTAATATATTTTTAGGGCAATCACACGCATTCTTCTTCTTATGGTATTGGACTATTGAAATAGTCCAATACCATAAGAAGAAGAATGAATGTGATTGCCCTAAAAATATGTTAAAAACCTAGTACTTATACTCAGAAAAGGTTCATTTTTCAACGTTTTGACATATTTTTGACATTGAAATGACCTTGAACATCTCCCAAAAAAGAAATCAGACTACTACAAGATCAATACTAATAGTCCAATACCAAAAAATGAAGAATGCACAAGATTGTCATTGAAATAGATTACAAATTTAGTACTTTTACTCAAAAAAAGCCCATTTTTCAATTATTTAACGCCTATTTGACCTTGAGATGACCTTGAATATCACACAAACATAAAAATACTTTACCACAAGGTCAATATTGATATTTCTATACATATGAAATAAGAATGTTTGTGATTGCAGCAAAGAAACATTGAATCTAAGTAAATTTACCGAGAAAAAAGCCTATTCTTAAGAGTTTGACCTTCAAATGACCTCTAAATCATAAACCGTCACTTTTTCAGTCTGGCAGACAGGTGTTTTTTTTATACTGGAGGGATGTACTAAATGTTGGAAGGGTCCATTGCCTTTACCCTCTCGGGTGCCACCAACTCTAAATTTAAGGCCCTTTTTTCAGTTTGGCTCCCTGACTACATGGGGCTGTTGTGATCTTCAAACCGAAGAACTCCATGACGATTGTCTATCATCTGTGCAGACACATTTCTGAGTCCTTGCAACTGGGTCAACTGTTTTGGTGACATTGGTACAAACGTCATATTTCAAATGGATGAATCCAAAATGCATCAAAAATGGCGCGGAAGAATCCAAGGTACTTTTATCACTAGTCTACACCAGTGAAACGTTAGCTGAACAATGTGCGTTAGAGCATGAAAACCACTAGTCGACACCAGTGATGGGCTAGGATGATTAGCGCATGCAAAAACACATTAATATTGTTTCTGTTTTACTTTCCAACAAGTATAAACTAACCTGTTATATCAACACAGATTGGACGCTCTTGACACAATATGTACAATTTCACGACTTCGAATGAAACATCAGTCTGATTCATACCTAACAAACATCAGGCATGTAGAATGTCATAGACTGAAAGATAACTACTACTACTACAACTACATGTACTACTACTACTACTATCCATGGTCTTAGCCAAAATTTGGAAACAGGGTGTCCAAACAGAGGTTTCATAGACTTTTGCGTGTCCAAAGTGTGATACAAAGTACTTACTACTAATATAATAAATAGAGCTGCACTTACCACTCACGAACTCGAGTGGCTCGAGCCCTTAGGCAAACTCGCCGGGCTCGAGCAGAAATGTTCAAATCGTGAGCTCGTCTATTTTGGGAACACAAACGTAACACAGAGCACCTAACACTAGGGATTAATTGCCTAATTTTTCTCGATGTCGATTTTCTCAATTCCATTCTGTCGCGTGCGGTAGTGCTTGGAAAAGTGTGGTTGGGCCGGACCAGCACCATGTAAAATACATTGCGTGGCCCTCTCCACACTTTTCCAAGTACTACGCGCGCGATAGTATCTATCGTAGTGCAGTTTCAATGGCGGTCGTCTGTGGCCGGCTCAGCGCCGCGGTCTTTTTAAAGAATACCTATGGTAGGCTCTTTTGTATTCTGGGGGTAGGGAAAACAATGGAGGCAGGGGGGCCGTATCGAGTTCGGCAATCGATGTCCTCTCATGTTGAACATCGATCTTACGACTTTGACGATCCATCGATGTCATGCCTATCGAGCCCAGCCCTACCTTACCCACGTTATTAACATACATAACTGCTTATCGCTGTCATATTTTCTTTACAATCTCCAATGTGTACATTCAAGTGGTGTTGAGTGTTATACTGACCTTTGTACTTCGTCAGCACGTTTTAAAATTAAATAAACATGCCAAAAATTTGCCCTTTCGAAAAGAGCACTAACTCTTCTATATAAATTTACACATTCACTCTCACTTTTTCTTTTATATATTTACACATTTACTCTTCAAAATCTTCCAAATTATCAAAATTCATCTAACCAGGAGTAGTCAAAATTTCCATATTTTCTATTCAGATTATTGCATCTGACTCTATTTTCTCCAAAATCAAAGGGGGCTTAATTGCACCCCCAAAATGCAGTAGCAAACTCAATTGCTTTTAGCTACATGACACATCGTGTGGCAGGTGAAACCTTTTAGGAATGCTGGTAGCATCCAGCACTTTTAAGAATACTGGATTACTAGTATTATGTTTGTTTGTTTGTTTTGGATCCGTAACCGCATTATAAAACCAGGGTACCTAATGTACAAGACGTCATAACCAGAATAGGCAGATAACAAATTTACACTACAAATCAAACTAGCTATCAACTATGAGCGCTGCACACGAGCTATTCTTACCTTTGTAAATTCTGTACGTGACGCAAATGGTAGGTATATCCACAGCACACTATCTTTACGTATCCGTTTCACCCGATCTTTTATCTATAAGATGTTATTTGCAACTGAATGTAAACTAAAATATGTAAACACCATACAACACATTTCAATATGGCGCTTTATGTTTTTCTCCCAGCATGCAACAGGCTGACAAGTGCGCGTGCGTCTGACGTCACTTCCCAGCGAAAATCTTTCCTCCAGAACGTTCCAGGGAAACTCTTCCAGAAAACCCCATCAAATTCTGCCTATTCATTCCGATCGAGAGGTACGTATCACGTTTAGTACGTCTAGTTCAGCTGCCGACGTCAGTTGTGTACTTACAAGCTTTTAACGTCGATAAATCGGAAAAAATATTGCGCCGAAATTCGTCTGTGAAGGTGAGCTGACGGCATGGCCGACCAAGCCAAGGATCGCACTCACTTCTCAGACTCAGTTTTCATTAGCAACCGTGGATTTTTTTGTTTCGCTGAGCACTAAGTCGTTCATTTTCGAGTGAGCGCTATTTAATTGTTGATATTGTCTTTATTTGCGCGGTTATAGATCGTGAATATGACCAAGGTTTTCAGCAGCCAGCAAATAATCACTGATTATTTCTCGAGTCGATCCATTTAATTCATTCATTCATTTTAAACTATTCATTGTCCTTCAGAGGCCTTGCGAGGTTTTTAACCGTTTTACTCTTAACTCTATGCCTAGGAGAATACCGGTCATAAGGGTACAACTACCATAAGGGTACAACCATAAGGGTACAGATCTGGGACCATAAGGGTACAGATTTATGACCATAAGGGTACAGATTTATGACCATAAGGGTACAGGTATATATATTGTATTTTATATGTGAAATAACTCTTTTTAATGGAAATCTGGCTGATCAATATGCAACATTATGAACATAGATAACTTAGGAGGGTACTCACATGATTTCTTTGTGTAAAATGTTGACTTTGTAGAGCTCCAGTACAGGAAAGAAAGGGTACATCCCAGCCAGTATTCCAGTGTTCCTAATGATATATTCCAGTATGTGTATGGGTTTTTACTATTCATTTACCTCTGCTTTTTTATATAATTTTAAAATTAAAGAATGATCTGCAGTCCCCAGCAGTATCATACATCTTACTCTAGCTTGCAAAAAGATAGACTAATTTGGATCTGTTGTCTGGTGGTATGATAGAGAGAACTGAGCTGTTGGGTGCTGGATTCAATTGCAGTTCTGTGTAAGTTTATTTCACAACTTACTGAGTGGCAGGTGGATTATATATAATCTCTTCCTCTCTGATCTCAGTGAGTGTTGACCCAACAGATGACATTTGACTTATTGTAATTTCACAATAAAATTTTACAATTCATACAGTATCAGTGTCTGACCCATTTCTTACTTTCCTCTTCTCATATTTATGTCAATAACATTCACATCACTTAAAATGAAGTCCTGTTTTTAACACAAAAAATAGGTAATAGTCTAATCGGTTATTCCTTTTGAGTAATGTTCTGTGAACTTAAAGGACAATTCCAGCATGTATAAAACAGAGGCCCAAATAGTTTATTATCCATGGTATTCTCTACTGAAACCCAAGTTCCCACCAGTGCCAACCTTCATACAAGAAGTATATTGCTGTTTACCCATCAAAGAAATATCAAACAATAAAAAATGGTGATGTAGACTTTCATCATATTGTATTGCAATCTGCATGGATCTTTTTTCTAAAAATGGTTTATACATAATCCACCAGTCACTCACTTGTGGTAATTTTTATACTGGATCAAAAACCAACAAAGAGTTTTCAGGCAATTATTTAATATTTCAAAGCATGGATTTATGTGAATAAAATTCACTGATAAGTAATAGGGTAATTCATCTATATAGTTTGCCTAAATCTTTAACAAATAATCTAATTACCCATAACCAATTTTTTCTTGAAATCTAACTGGTGTGAAGGTAACTGACAAGACACATAGAAAGTCATAAATATGAAAAGAGGAAAGTAAGAAATGGGTCAGACACTGATACTTTATGACGTCAATGTCATCTGTTGGGTCAACACTCACTGAGATCAGAGAGAAAGAGATTATATATAATCCACCTGCCACTCAGTAAGTTGTGAAATAAACTTACACAGAACTGCAATTGAATCCAGCACCCACCTGCTCTGTCAAACCCCCAGACAACAAATCCAAATTAGTCTATCTTTTTGCAAGCTAGGAGTGAGATGTATGCATGATGCTGCTGGGGACTGCAAATCATTCTTTCATTTTAAAAGGGTATAAAACAGTTAAATGAATAGTAAAAACCCATACACATACTGGAATATATCATTAGGAACACTGGAATACTGGCTGGGATGTACCCTTTCTTTCCTGTACTGGAGCTCTACAAAGTCAACATTTTACACAAAGAAATCATGTGAGTACCCTCCTAAGTTATCTATGTTGTATATTGATCAGCCAGATTTCCATTAAAAAGAGTTATTTCACATATAAAATACAATATATATACCTGTACCCTTATGGTCATAAATCTGTACCCTTATGGTCCCAGATCTGTACCCTTATGGTTGTACCCTTATGGTAGTTGTACCCTTATGACCGGGTACCGCCTAGGAGTCTAGCTGGTTAGATGAGCCAAGTTAAACCAGTTGTCAATTCTTATCCCACAATAATACAATAATATTCTTGTACTGTACAACCTCAATTCTGGTATGTAGAGATCTACTTGAAAACCCTCTTTGTGAGACAAAACTTTCGGTCATGTTGTACTTTGCGACCTCAATTCTGGTACGTACCAGAATTGTTGATATATTTTTGCAATTCTAGTATGTACCAAAATTGTTCCCTGCAAACAATTTTAGAACGTACCAGAATTGTCAGGACAAATTCTGATAAGTATAAGTGTACCAGAATTGCCTGAGAATTGTTTACCTGCCGGCTAAATGGTGCCTTTGGTCACATACTTTGTCGTAATTTATCGAGTAGTTCCGGAAGAGATGAATATTAGCGGCAAAGTACATAATTTACGGCGACATTCAGTAAGCAATAGGAGGATAATTCACGGAAAATTCTGGTACGTCCCAGAATTGTAGTAACAATTCTGGAAGAAAACGTGTACCAGAATTGTATAGTTGGACAATTCTGGTACGTACTGGAATTGCACAATTCTGGTACGTTCTAGAATTGCTACATGTGATAAACAGTTCTGGTACGTACTAGAATTGCACAATTCTGGAACGTGCCAGAATTGAGGTCGCAAAGTACAACATGACCAAACTTTCTTAAAACCTTGGTAATCTTGTACTTTTCGGCCTCAATTCAGATATGTACCAGAATAGTTTATCACATGTAGCAATTCTAGAACGTACCAGCATTGTCCCTGGATTATTTTCCTGCTGCTGGCGGAATGACGCTGTTAGTTCCCAGTACTTCTCCACTAATAGTCATTTCTTCCCGAAATACCCGATACATTGCGGGTGGCACAGTGCTTGACTTTAGAACAGCATTCACCGGTAGGTAAAAAGTTCTGGACAATTATAATATGTCCCAGTATTGCCTCAAATTCACAATTCTGGTACACTTAAAATACAATTGTTCTGACATTTCTGATACGTTATAGAGTTGTTTGCCGTGAACAATTCTGGTACATACGGCTACATACCAGAATTGCAAAATTCAATTTTGGTACATGTATACCACAATTGCAAAATCATCTGAACAATTCGATGACCGAAGATGCAGTTATTGCTTTTTGGGGGTTAAAACCAATTAATTTCTTCACATCTACCATATTGTCAGACAGTTCTGAAGTGTAAATATCCCTTTTTGACACAATGACCTACTTGATTTAGTTGGTATAAGGATTTGAAGTAACAGGAAGTAGGTAAATATGTACAGCAGTAATGGTTGTTTCAGACATTCTTAAAATCCTGAATTCCTGATTAAGTCTGAGACTTGCAAACTAGATAATGCACTACTTGTAGTGCCCAGAGGGCCTCAGGCCAGTCAGGGAAGATCCTCACCATTGGACTGAGTTACCCTCTTTAAATAAAGATTGTTATTATTAGTAAATATTATTATTATGCAGCATTTGTTTTTCAGTTCCCACAGTAAAAGATGGTGAAGGAAACAGGTTTTTACGACATTCTGGGCGTGAAGCCCGCCGCCACTGCAGATGAACTAAAGAAAGCCTACAGAAAAATGGCCCTCAAATATCACCCAGACAAAAACCCAGATGAGCCAGAGAAGGTAAGTCTTAAAGATATATAACAATGCTGTGATCTTCCAGTTATTAACCAGGGCTCGACGCTAAGGGTGAACCTATGGCCCCAGGCCAGTAAAAATTCCTGAAAACAGCTTCGGGCCAGTAAAAAAAGACCTCAACTGGTCCTACAGGGCCAGTAAACATTTGGAGACATTCTTGCTAAAAAGTTTCCCCCTGAGAATGTCCCCAATTGTTTTTGAAATAAATGAATATAAAAGTTATAGATATAAATGTTGTGGTGAATCTTATGCAATGTTCTTTCTTGTTATTTCAAAGAAAAAATGTAGGACCAGTAAACATTTTGCAGGACCAGTAGATGCTAGGTGTTACTGGTCCTACAGGGCCAGTATCACTTTGAGTTAGCGTTGAGGCCTGTTAAACAATTAATATTCCTATTGGCAGGAGTCAATTTCAAATAATTCTAAATACCAGAAACGAAATCTGCTCCTGCATTTAACTGTTAAAGATACAAAATCTCTCACCTATTTAATGTTTTACCTCTTCATAACACCTGCTATAACCCAGAGTCTGTTTTAAAACTTGTTTCATCTGCAAACTAAATTGTATATATTATTGAGGCCTTGGGAACTTAATCAACCTTACTAGTCATTGAGGTCTATTAATTTCAAGCAAGTAGAAGTGCGGAAAGATGTGCTTTATAATTCAGAATATACCATGTAAATTTGCTAAATCACTTCCTGGTTCATACTAATGACTGAGTGGCCAAATTTCTTGACTATAGATGTGTGGCTACATCCTGTGTGACTATAGTTTCAGTCATGGAACCTGTTTCAGAATGTACCAGTACCACATTTATTAATCCCTTCCTGGCTCATACTGTTGATTACATTTCCAAATTTCGTTGTTACTCTTAATTTCCTCTACCACAAGAGGAAAATCTGGTACCCTGATATGCTAAGTTGAAATGCTTCAAAGGATCAGCCCAGGCCCAACATAAGTACTTGTCCGCTTCCCCTGACAAGTGAATTTTTGGTCCAAGTACATAGTAGTTTTCACTTGCCCGAGTGGGCAAGCTGATTTTCTGAACACTTGACACATTTTACTAGAAAATGGCACAGATACCCAGCAATATGCAAATAATGCAATAAAACTGAAAAGAAATCAATGATAAAAAACACATGCCTTTCTAACATTTGTTATATTGTATGTATTTGGGCTAGTCAAATATTATGTCGGGCAGGTATAAATCATTAACTACTTACCAGGCATGGTAAGTTCTGAAAAATATTTTGCAGACAACTTTTTTAACAAATACTTCATGCCTTTCTTGCTGTTTCAGTTCAAGCTGATCTCACAGGCGTACGAGGTTCTGGCCGACACAAAAAAGAGGGCACTGTACGACGAGGGTGGAGAACAGGCGATTAAAGAGGGCAGCACCGGAGGAAACTTCAACTTCAGCTCCCCCATGGACATATTCGACATGTTCTTCGGAGGCGGCGGAGGAGGTATGAATGCCCAAATTCTTAGGATTTTGCAATTTATATTGTTAGGAAAAGTATATTTTTCAGCTTGCTAATTTTTTTTGGATTTCTGTTGGTTTTTGGATATAATCAATTATTTCTCAAAGGTAGTGTGTTTTAAAATATTAGTGCTAAAACAGCACCAATAAGCATTAAAAGTCATCAAGAATATGAAATGTTTGTTTGGATTTCTGAGACAACATTATCCAGCAGCATAATTTTGGGAACTTTTTTTAGCAAGTCATTTTTCGACAGCTAGAATTTCTATTATTATTATTATCATCATCAAATATTATTATTATCATTGTCATAATCATTATTATTATCCAGCAGCATTATTTCTGATTTTTTTTTTTGAGCAAGTCATTTTTCGATATTTATAATTTCTATTATAAGTATTATCTTGCAGAAAAATTTCTGGAATTCTATTTTTGAGCAAGTCATTTTTCTACAGTTATAATTTATATCATTATCATTGTTATCATTATTATTTTCATTCTCATGATTCTCATTGTTTGTTTTGTAGGTAGGGGTAGGCGGGCCGGACCACAGAAGGGCAAGGACGTAATCCACCAACTAAAGGTCTCGCTAGAGGATTTGTACAACGGCGCCGTCAGAAAACTAGCCCTACAGAAAAACGCCATCTGTACAAAATGCGAGGGTCGCGGCGGCAAAAAGGGTGCTGTCCAAACCTGCGGGAATTGTCGGGGTACGGGTATGCAAATCAGGGTGCAGCAGCTGGGTCCCGGTATGGTACAACAGATCCAGTCCATGTGCCACGAATGTCAAGGTCAGGGAGAATCGATCAGCGCCAAGGATCGCTGCAAGAACTGTCAAGGTCGAAAGGTCACACGCGAGAGGAAGATTTTAGAAGTTCATATTGACAAAGGTAAGGGTGACTTTTGTAAATCATCCAGTCAATTCAGTAGATCATGCACCAGAAAATGTCGGTCCATTAAAATAAGTTTGGCTGTTAATCAGAGGAATTCATTGTACATTTTTGATATTCAATATTTATATCTTACATCAACATTATTTTATACATTGTATTTACTATATTTGACAATTAATTGTTTTGCTCACTAAGGTACCAATACAAGGGTGAACAGGGTTCCACTTTCCCCCGGGCATATGTCCATATATTTTGCTGTCAGCCCCCATATTTTTCGGACTGGGGCCTGCAATAGTATGTATAACAGGCCTCAACACTAACTCAAACTGTTACTTGCCCTGTAGGACCAGTACAGATTGATTGGGATCAGGTCCCGGTCCCTCCCTATACATATAACTCTACATGCCTAATCCTGTAATCCAGAGAGAAATTTAGGGTCCACATTGGTGCGGATTAAGTAGACTTGCCTGTATATCATAGTTATATCAATTTATAAAGCAGGGTACGACACTAAAGGTTGCCCGGGGCAAGTTCAACAGTAAAAACATCCTCTTAGGCAAGTCCATGCCCTAATCTAAAAGCCCGAATGGGCAAGTCCACAAATGCCATGCAAATCGGTCTGAGTTAGACCAAGAAACTACACAAAGTGAAATTTTCATTCTAAATTGTATACCTCAATAGTGTTTCTTCTCATAATAAATGCTAAAGAGGTATCCAAAATAGGATGTCAATGTGTTAATAATGAACCAAGTGCAAAATAACATATTTTTCAGCAAGTGCATTCAAAAGTTAACGTCGGTCCCTGTATAGATCTATTTTATTTATACATTTATATAATGGTTATATCAATTTGAGGATATACTCTCTCTTTTGACATAGACTATATATTTTTATTATTTTATGATTTCTCACCCACCACTAGGTATGGCTGACGACCAACAGATCCGGTTTTCCGGGGAGGGCGATCAGGAACCCGGCCTCTCACCTGGCGACGTAATCATAGTCCTGGACGAGAAAGAGCACCCCGTCTTCCATCGTCATGGCAATGACCTCGTTATCGGCATGGAGATCACATTGTTGGAAGCGCTGGCCGGATTCCAGAAAACAGTGACCACATTAGACAATAGGACATTAGTTGTTACATCCCTTCCAGGTAAGACTATGCTTTTTAACCCCTATGCTGCTGGTGGCTAATTTGGCCAGTACAAAATGACACAAAAATTCAGATAAAATGACAGAAACCCTGCCACATGGGTATTCTCTGAGAGTACTCTGTGAGAGCTATACAATGAATACCAACATGACAGGGTTTAGATGCTTTTCAAAAAATCTTTGCATCTTTGTGCATTGGATAAATATAGCCTTGGCATTGGAATGCATAAAACCCTACTCATTGATAGGTATGAATTAGGTAAGAAACAATAGGGTACGGTATCAGTACCAATGAAACAATAGTATTTTAACCTGATACGTAAATTTTCAGTAATTTGGGACACTTTTTAACAATTACAATTTTTATAGCTTCAGGGAATCAGGTAGGGCTGTCATCGATACCGGCGGTATCGATGGATCGCTGGCGAAGCCCTAGCGATAATCGATACGCCAGAAATGCTGGGGTATCGATTCGCTATGAAAATTTTTTAAAAACTGGTTGGATATGTTGCAACATGCCAAAACTGCCGTTACCAACCATAAATTTTTAAAATAAAAGTCCAAATCAGTGAGAACTTACCCCAATTCGAAAACGGAAGTTGAAATGAGGTAGGACGATCTCTGGCGCACTACTGCGCATGTCAGCGCCTGTTAGGACGATGACGGGCATAGACATCATTGGCGCTAATGGCGAGATCGCAAATTGTAGGTACCTTTTAGTTATTGTTAGGGGCGGGGATTGCCTGGGAATAAAAATATAATGCGTGGTGGGCTAATTGTGTATATATTAGCCGAAAACCAAGCGTGAGTGTGAATCGATAGCGAATCGAATCGAAGTGCCGTATCGGTAAAAATCTTTTCGATTATCGAATCGCTAAAAATTCGTTAGTGATGACAGCCCTAGAATCAGGGTGGTCCATATTCTCTGAAAATACCTCTTTGTTGTACCATTAAGATTTACAGCTAGATCAATATATTGTGAAATGGCAGCTGGCGATATAGATTGAGGGTTGCCCAGATATTGAGGGTTGCCCAGATTTTCCATTAATTATTTTAACAAAATGATTATAGTGGCCCAAATTCCAAGGGTGGTCTAAATTTCCTAGAATTAACGGTAGGGGTGGATACCTACAATCTTGAACGAAACGATAGGGTCCGATATCGGTAACATTGAAACAATACAGTATTTCTAGGGGATTGTTAATGTACTTATTTGCATTATTATCTAATCCTGGACAAACCCAAATGAAGGAGAATTTTACAATAGTATCATTAAGAGTACCGTTAAGCAATGAAACAGTACAATATGATACTTTTTGAAACAACACTGCATGGTACTGGACCACTGGTACCTCATAACATATAACAATATCCAACCCTACCTAAAAATCCTTTTTTAGTCAGGCTCAAATTTCAATGTAGAATTTCTTATTTTGTCTTTTTGGGGTAACTACCAAATTCCCTGCCGAAAACTGAAAACTTATGCTTGTCTGAAAAGGTATTTTTCAACTGTCTTTCCAAAAGCAGACCGACTTAGAATATAGATTACTGGCTAAGTCACTGCTTATATGAACGGGTTGGCTGACAATTTTTGAGATACCTTTCTATTGGATTATATATGTTAGTTAAGGGCTTTCTGCTTAAATGACAGCTTTGGGCGTACGTAATCAAAGCACGAACCTTGTGGTATTGAGGAGAATCTGTTGTTATGCCAACAATCTAAAGTGGCACTGTGCTAGAGATAGCTCTCACAATGCCACTCATTTATAAAGCAACCAGTCAACTAAACCTATTAATACTCACAGTCGCCAAAAACAGCATGACAATTTTTCAGCGAAATTACTTCTGGAAATTGATGTGAAGGAGGAATGTTAGTCAGAACAATACCAACAACACTTCTTCAGATATTCTGTAAAAGTACTTCTTAATTCCCACAATATTATCATAAAAGTGTCAGTGCCTGAGTGAGACTGAGACTTTTAAAGGAACTCATAAGATAAAAATAGAAAAAAGTTTCTGGAATTTGATTGGGATTATTTCTGGTAAAATGCTAATTTTCCATACAAATACTTATTATTACTTTTCCAAAAATAAAAATCTTTATCTGGAAACTAATGTTCTTTCAACCACTAGGAGTGAATTTGTCCATGTGTGAACTCTGAAATCTTTTACCACATCTCCGCTTTTTCCCTGCTCTTATGATAACTAATAAGCCCCCATGCAGTCTTCCCCAGGAACCCCCCTAAACCATTTGCTGAAGGAAGGAAGGATTGGGGTTTTACATTGCTTTCAACAGCTTAGGTCATATCGCGACGAGATAGATACTCAAAATGTGGAAGAAATTCCTGACTCTTCAGGAATAGTTCCAAGGGGTCTTTCAGTAAGTTGCAGAATGATTATAGATAGCCCTCCGCAACGCCACACCTTTATATAGCGACCAGGTCAACGTTTGTGGGACTGTGCTATGTCGAGACCTTGTTCTATGGTGTGACACTGTTCGGTGGTGAGACCCTCTGCTATGGTGGGACAGTGTGCAGTGGTGGGACCCTGTGCAGTGGTGAGACCCTGTGCAGTGGAGAGATCCTGTGCAGTGGTGAGACCCTGTGCAGTTGAATTTGAATTGAATTAAACAGAAACATTGGCATATTACTTGATATTATTAGACTAGTCATACCATACATTTGATTGAAAGAAATGTCAATTATGCATATAGTCTTAGCCAGCTGGGCGTCATCTGGACACCCCAACCCTCAAAAATCGAACATCAGGACAAAAAAAATATTTTGTAGCGAATTTCTTAAAAAGTCAATTTCAATTCTTTCACCTTAATATAATTCACATAGCATTGTACACATATGGATATTATGCTTTATATCATAAGGTTAATACAGGTTTATGTAATATGAGCAAATTGTGGTCTCCCTTTGAAAATAAAATGGGAAGCCAAAAAGTTTTACCAATTTTGAGCATCCAGTTTCTAAATCCTGGCTAAGACCCTGCAATAATGGTCATATATTTGTGGCCAATTTGGCACAAGTCATCCCAATAGATTAGGAAGGATAAATACTGTATACCGTGTTAATATTGCGCATATAAAATAATGCGCTTGTCAGACAACTGACTTGAATGCACAGTTTAAAGAGTGTGCACAGTTAGCCTTCGTCTCTGTGCCAACAGTGCAGGCTGTGTGTAAGGGGCAGCGGGTATGTGATCTACCCGGCTATTGGGAAGGGTGCTGCAGCTACACAAAAGAGGGTGAGCTCTTTAGAGATGCCAGATGCCGCTAACAAAGCAAGTGCGATCTTTATGTCATTCTATTTTTCAGCACCAGTCACAAACCGTGATATCCTGGTTGCAATAAGATATTCCGATGGTTGCCCACATGTTTAATCACACTCCTATTTAATTAAGTAACTATGCAGGTCTCGAAATATATTTTTCCAGGGAGGCCAATTGCATCTTCAAAATTACCTAATTCTGTTGTGTATAGAAACCAGTACATTTTCGGGCTCCCAGCAGAAGTTAGAGGGAACTGCAGCAGAATTCAAGGGGCCCTGGGTTCCCAGTCCCCCCTAATTTCGAGCCCTGTTATGAAGTTTTCCCAGCTTTAACCTACTGCTTTTCAGAACAGTTCCTTTTGTGTGTTTCTGCTTCTGATACAGTTAAAAACCTGAAGTTTAACTACATGAATTATTGCTTCAAATACCCACATTACTACCCAAATCTGCCGCTTGCTTCACAGCTAATTTAATGCATTAAATATGAAAATTTGACCCTGGCTTCAACTAGATTATGAACTATAGGCACAGGGTCCTGCGTTTGTATTCCAAAGACACCCTCAGGCAGAGTCTTAGCCAGGATTTAGAAACTGGGTGCCTAAAATTGGCAGTTGTAAAATTTTGGGGCATCCAAATATTTAAGGGGGATCACAATATACTCATATTTCAACCATAAAAATGTATGAATTCATCAAAATAAGGCATGATATCATTAAACAATGTCATGGGAATTATAAGGAGGTGAAAAAATTCAATTATAAGCTTTGAGATGGAAAATTTTAGAAATTCCACACTAAAATATTTGGGTGTCCTGACTCCTGAGGGGTTTTGAGGCACCCAGACACCCTGCTGGCTAAAACCATGCCCTCAGGTCTGCAAGAATGCTGGCTTAGACTGTGAAGGCCTGAACTGAACTGTAACTTAAGGCGCATAAGGCGTCATGGTCTGTTCTGTAGGTAATGTTATCAAACATACCAATATAAAGTGTATCTGTGGCTAGGTCCCTGTTGTGGTGTGTTGTCTTCAAAGACTTGGGTATGCTAGAATGTTGGCGAAGGCCCTGGCTTCAACTAAATTATGAAAGGCAAAAGTAACGTCGATATAACAAATACACCCTGCTTTAAAGACCCTGCTTGAATGCTGGATAAGACCCTGGCTTCAACTAAATAATAAAAGGTACAACGTATGTGTTGAAATAACAAATACACCCTGCTTGAATGCTGGCTAAGACTCTAACATGCTGATATGAAGCGCATTTGTGGCTTAGTCATTAATGTGGTGTGCGGCCTTAAAGACTTTGGTATGCACCCTGCTTGAATGCTGGCTAAAACCCTGGCTTCAACTAAATAATAAAAGGCACAAAGTATGTGTTGATATAACAAATACACCCTGCTTGAATGCTGGCTTAAGCCCTGGCTTCAACTATTACTGAATTATGAAAGGCATGAAGTATGTTACTTTATCTATATTGAGTTTTATTCTGTAGGTGAAGTTATCGAACATGCCAATATAAAGTGCAATCCTATTATGGTTTGTGGCCTTCAAAGACTTGGGTATGCACCGTGCTGGCTAAACCTCAAAGTATGTGACGCTATGATAAATATACCTTGAATGCTGGCCGAAAAGCTGGCTTCAACTAAATCATGAAAGGCACAAAGTATGTCTTGATACAACAAATACACCCTGCTTGAATGCTGGCTAAAGCCCTTGCTTCGACTAAACGATGAAAGGCACAAAGTATGTCTTGATACAACAAATACACCCTGCTTGAATGCTGGCTAAAGCCCTTGCTTCGACTAAACGATGAAAGGCACAAAGTATGTCTTGATACAACAAATACACCCTGCTTGAATGCTGGCTAAAGCCCTTGCTTCGACTAAACGATGAAAGGCA
Organism: Maea johnstoni; assembly: GCA_963942565.1. NCBI lineage: Eukaryota > Metazoa > Annelida > Polychaeta > Spionida > Magelonidae > Maea > Maea johnstoni. The sequence goes on along the minus strand of OZ012701.1, from coordinate 18,712,494 downwards.
CAAAGTATGTCTTGATACAACAAATACACCCTGCTTGAATGCTGGCTAAAGCCCTTGCTTCAATTGAATTATGAACTTCAGGCACACAGTCATTTGTGGTTGATATACCAAAGAAACCCTGCTTGAATGCTGGCTAAATCCCTGGCTTCAACTAGATAATGAAAGGCACAAAGTATGTCTTGATATCTGAGTTCTATTCTGTAGGTGAAGTTATCAAACATGCCGATATGAAATGCATCCCAGGTGAGGGCATGCCTACGTATCGCGACCCCTACGATAGGGGCGTACTCCTAGTCCGCTTCGACGTCGAGTTCCCCAAAGACGGGTTCCTCGCGGTCGAAAAACTTGCGCTTCTTGAAGCTCTCCTTCCCAAACGCGAAGAGTGCATCATTCCTGACGGTGCGGAGGAGGTTACCATGGTGACGTACAATGCTGAAGACCACGCGCGTCAGCGACATCGCCATGCCTACGGGGATGATGATGATGACGACGATGATGAGCCGCGCGTGCAGTGTGCCTCACAATAGAAACTGCATAAAGTCAGGAAGTGGATTTCTGCCCAGCTCTGGACAGTGTGCTCCATCATTGACGACTATTTAGTCGCGATCTTCCCAGGAATAGCAGAAAAACAGATGATAAATGGCAAACTGATACCCAGTTATATATATATGTATATTTATATGTATATATATATATATATATATATATATATATATATATATATATATATATATATATATATATATATATATATATATATATATATATATATATATATATATATATATATATATATATATATATATATATATTTGTATAAACTGTGATGGTATTTGGAACTGTTTTGTGTTGAAGGTTCTTTGGTTGGTTTACTTAGCATCCTGATTGTATGATGCTAGTTGGTTGAATGATTGACGATTATCCATAAAAAAGTGTTGATTTTAATTTATGTTCCGTGTTAGTTATTTTGTTGCTCACAATGAAGCCAGATTTGACAAATCTGAATTACGTAAGATACAAATGATATGAATGCAAATGTATTTGGCAAGTGATACATCTGGTTTAGGCCTAAAAAAGAAATTGTTTGTTTCCTGTAACGGTCTGAAAAAAATTAGGGTATGTAGGTAGGTAAAAAAAAAATTCTGATTACTTTTTTGGTCAAAAATGTGTGTTTTATGCATGTTTTACGCTGATTGAGAGTTGGAGGGCGGAAAAAAGTTTGGGGTAGGGATTTTTTTGAATAAAAACCTGTTAGGGTAGGGTTACAGGAAACAAACAACTTTTTTTTAGGCCTTAGCTTATATGAAAGTAATACACTTCAAGAATAGGATGCTGTCCTCCTTTTTCTCTCAGTGATCCCATGAGGGGAGAATTTTGCGTATTGCCATCAGCCTGCCCAGCCCCTGGCAGCAGCCAGCTGTAACTCTAATATGCATCAATTGCCATTTCCTGCTCTGCTCTCTGAGCAGTGAAGCATAGACTGCAGTGCTCTTCACAAGAACTCCCTTCGAAATTTGCATTAAAACTTGTATAAAAAAGGAAAATGTTAAAATCATGTGCTTCAATTGGCTGTACAAAAAGACAGGTTAGCAGAGTTAGTTTTCATATATTTTCTGTTGGTAAAGTCAGACAAAAACAGTGGCTAGCATCACTGAAACTTGTAAATCCAATTGGGCCATGTTTTATAAAAAAAATACTGACTAAGTATAATAATAGTTGTCAATACTTCGTGAAACAACTACCAGTGATAGATCAAGGGTGGTCCATATTTCCCAATAGTTATTTTGCAAAATAATTATAGTTGCCCAAATTCTGAGGGTGGTCTAAATTTTGGGGATTTTACGGTAGTGTGGATCTTGCAGGGTCTTAGCTGGTATTTATAAACTGGGGGCCCAAAGTAGGCATTTGTAAAACTTTGGGGTGTCCAAATTTTGAAGGGGTACCACAATATTCTCAGATTTCGACCATGAACATGTTTAGATTTATCAAACTAAAGCATGATATCCATATACAAAGCCAATGGAATTATATGGATATGAAAAAAATCAATTATTATTTATGCTTGAGATTGACATTTTTGTCCTGAGGGTTGCTTTTTAAGGGTCTGAGTGTCCAAAAGATGCCCAGGGGCCCTGCTGGCTAACACTGTGCTCTATTATACTGACTTCAGGCCTAAAAAAAAGTTGTTTGTTTCCTGTAACCCTACCCTAACAAGTTTTTATTCAAAAAAATCCCTACCTTTACGTTTTTTGAGCCCTCCCAACTCCCAATCAACGTAAAACATGCATAAAACACACATTTTGGATCAAAAAAATAATTCAAAAATTATTTTTTTACTGACCTACCTACCCTTTTTTTTTTCGGACCGTTACAGGAAACAAACAATTTCTTTTTTTAGGCCTTAGTCACCTAGGTGAACAAAAAATGTTCAGCACTCCACACCTATAAAGGTATTCCTGAAGATTGCAGTTTGCTAGATAACTGACTACCAGTCGTGGGAACATGGTCATCGCCTAGGTCTGCAATGAAGCAGTGGCCCATTGTTGTTGGTGTTGTTGTTGTTGTTATTATTATTATTATTATTATTATTATTATTATTATTATTATTATTATATTAATGGTATTATAATTATTATTATTATTATTATAAATGGTAGTTGTAGTAGAAGTATTAATTTTATTATTATTATTATTAATTTTATTATTATTGATTTTATTAACATTGTAAGTAGTAGTAGAAGTATTATTATTACTATTTTTCATCTTAGTATAAGTATTATTAGTATCACATGCTAGTAGTAGCAGTTAAATTATTAGTATCATCATCATCATTTTATCATCATCATCTCAACCACCACCATTGTTAATATAATATTCCCATTGTTCTCACACATTTCCATTGTTGTATTTTCGCAGGTGAGGTGATCAAGAACGCGGAGATGAAGAGCGTTGACGCCGAAGGAATGCCCATATACAAATTCCCCTACGATAAGGGACACCTCCTCATCAAGTTCACCGTAAAGTTCCCCGCGGACGGAGAAATCACTCCGGAGGCTCTCGCGAAGCTCGAAGAGATTCTCCCAGCGCGACAGGAAGTGATTATCCCTGACGATGCGGAGGAATGTTCGATGTCGCGCTTCGACGCGACGGAGCACGCACGATCGCGTCGTCATCGGCAGGCCTACATGGAAGATGATGATGAGGGTCACCAAGGACCTAATGTACAATGCGCATCACATTAGACTATTACGATAATCTCATAGATACTTTTAGCCCACAAACAACTGATGAAGTATCATTGATGATGATGAGGGCCACCAGGGACCTAATGTACAATGCGCCTAGCATTAATCAATGATAATCTCATAGATATTTTAGCGAAAGACGACTCCATTGACTTTTCGTGAGCTCTGTGTAAATGTATCATTGATGATGATGAGGGCCACCAAGGACCTAATGTACAATGCGCCTCGCATTAATCAATGATAATCTCATAGAAATTTTAGCGAAAGACGACTTCCTGTGAGCTCTGTGTTAATGTATCATTGATACTATGTGTAACTGACATTCTAGTGCAAAAAACAACTTTTGACTTCATAAAGGCCCATTATCAATAATACTAATATGGTATCGTTGATACTTTATAAGACATTTTTGTGCAAAGACAATGTCATTGATTTCCTGTGGAGATTTTTTCATGAAGGCCACCAGGGACCTTATCCCATTAATACTTGAGAGTTCATCCAGGAAATGTCGTCTGGATTGATGATACTTTTGACGATAACTTTGGAGTTGAGAATGATTTTACAAAATATTTCAAGGGGAGTTGTTGGTAGTGTTCTGATGAACATTTCTCCTTCAAATATTTTGCCTATTGTACTAAAATCTGAAAGATTTCATCAAAATTGTCAGGCTGGTTTTTGAGCATTAATGGGTTAAGTACAATGCGCCTCGCATTAGACTATTACGATAATCTCATAGACACTGTTTGCCCACAGACTACTAATGTAGTATCATCGATACTATATTAATGTATTAATGACATTTTAGCGCAAAGACAATGTCATTGACATCACATGAGCTATGGGGGAATGATATTTCTTGGTGTCGCCAGGGACCGAATGTGTAAAATGTGCGTTGCACTAATCAACGACTGTTATGATAATTTAATAGATATGTAACAGACATTTTAGCCCAAAAATAAACTTGAGCTCTGAAAATTTTGTCACGGTGGCACTTAATTTCTATGAAAATGTATTTATTACTTATACTATACAACAACGATTTTAGTGCAAAAACAACTTCATTATGAGATCAGTGTCCTGGTGGTACTGTTATTTTCTAGGAAAAGACACTAATATAGTATCGTAAACAACAGACATTTTATTGCAAACAAACTTATTGACCTCATAGGAGATCTGTGAATTTGATATCTGTGATCTTTAAGGGAGGTCTGCAAAAAAGTTCACGGTGGCACCACTTATGTAGGAAATGAAATTTTTAGCTTATATGGACATAAACCCTGGTTTGCTTGATTCTCGTGACCAATAAAGACGTTCTTAACCCATTCACACCCACAGTTACCTTAGAAAGTAATGTCTGCTTCTTTCATATTTTCAAAAATGACTTGAGGATGAAGCGAAAGTTCATAAAATATTTGAAGGAAACTTGTTGTTTGACTTCTGTTGAACATTTCTCCTTCAAATATTTTCCAAAAAATGCATTTGTTAGAAAAATATTTCCAAAATTGTCAGGCCTGTTTTGGCCGCTCTGAGTGTGAATGGGTTAAAGAATATGGCATTATCTTTTACTACTCTTAAGGCTGAAATAAATATGAATTATCTGTAAAAAAAAAAAGCAGACATTTCAGCAACCTCGTTGACTTATGTCCTCCATAGATCTATAAATGAGGTTGTCTCTTCTACTCTAGACATCTGGCCATCAATGTCACTCCATGCATAATATACAGGGCTCGACATTGGTGCTTGCCCCATGGCCCCGGCCAAGTAGAATTTGTAAATTATAGCTGTGCGGCAAGTGAAAACTGCATCTTGCTTGCCCCACTGGGAAAGTACGTTTTGTATATTCCAGGTTTACTTCTAAGAATGTGTGCAAGTTTCGTGGTCTGCCATCCAAGCTTGTCCTAGAAAATATGCTTTCACATGCCAGAACCATGTTCTACTTGGTCTTAAATGAAATATTATAAAATTATTATATACAATTTTTTCAAGGGCAAGTGAAAGTTGAAGTAGGGCAAGTGCAAATTGAATCCCACTTGCCCTACGGGGCAAGTCGCTGCAAAAGTTAACGTTGTGCCCTGATATAGTTAGCAATATCAGTTCAGTTTTCTTGTTCTGGAGACTAAATGATACCATGTAGTCTTGCCAGCCCTATTTATGCAAATTTTTAACCTATTTGTAGATATTCATAAAACAAAATTGATGTGATTATGCAGTAAATATTAGTGTAATGAAATTTCTTTTATTACACACAAGTATTTCTTTGATGATGCGGCATTACATTTTTTCGATACAGGTTATTAGCCTGATGGTAAATATTTATAAATTTATTTAATCACACACTAAATATTTGTAAGATGAAATTTCTTTTATTATACAGAAGTCTTTCTTTGATTATGGAGTATTTCTTTGATACTTATGAAAATAATTTACAAGTAAAGCAAAAATTGGAAAACTATTTGAAGGAGAATTATTTGTTGCTTTCTTATCAATATTTCTCCTTCAAATATTTTCTGAACATAACTTTTTAGATTTGGAATGGATTGGGACCAAAGTTTTTGTCTAAGAAAAGGAGCGTTCTGAGAAGTGCTTGTTTGTCTGTATATTTGGATGTTGTGTTTCAGTGTTAGACCATATAAGTAGCTACCTCAATGTTTGGAGGGAAAAGGATTTCTTCAAACTCATCATTGATATGAACCCTTTGGTCTAATGAACTTGAACACTTTTTCAAATAATAGAAAAGACATTTTTTCTCGAAACAGAATCCTGGCCTGGTCATGTGAGAAAGTTGCCAGTGACTTAGGGTTAGGCGGTGTTTTTTTGCTGGGTACTTCGTTTTCCTCCACTTCTTGCAACCAAGTCGTGACTTAGCCGCAATATGGCGGAAAAAGTGATGAAAAATCAAAATTCATGAAAAAACTCTTACGCATGTCAGAAAAAATGATGATAATTGATATTTCTTTTGGTGAATACATTTAAGACATACCATCTTATGGTCTTTTGTAGTAGGTTTGATTCTGATTTGATAATTAACAATGAATTACTAATTGCATAGGTTTTTTCCTGTGCTTATTTGGGTACATTTCTAGTCCTTATGTCCTAGCCATTAGTACTCCTCTAAAAAAATTGTTGTCTGGATCTATGCCACTTTCCACTATAACTTTGGAATGAAGTAGGATTTTGTAAAATATTTGAAGGAGAGTTGTTGGTATTGTACTTGGGATGATTTTGCTTTCATATCTATTTCCCATCTACACTTTTGCAAAAGAGATTTCACCTAAATTATCAAGCTACTATGAGAATACCGCTGCCAAAACTCCCTCATGCGAAAACATAGGTCAGAAAATATCTGAAGGAGAAATGTCAATTAGAAAATTACCAAAAGCACTCCTTCAAGTTTTTAGTAAAAAGTTATTGTCAAAAGTATCAAAGATCCAGGCGATAATTTCTAAAGGAAGTCTTAAACAATGGTTAAGTATGTTTATCCTCTGAGTCAGGAATGAAATTTTTTGAATGCTATGTTATTTGTGTTGTGAATATCTAGGAGTCAACCATACTAAGCTGAAGAGGGATGCGTGTTTTAGGCGACTATTCTGAAATTCACATGTTGCGTGGTGCGTTTTTATCCTGCTTTACTTGTCTTAAAGCTGACCTGCCCGTTCAAATTGATGAAATCAGAGCCCACCTTGGCAGCCAGAATATTGTTGAAAATGTGACAATGAATGAAATAACAATCTATTGTAGAGGAGCACAGTGGAATCTTTAGATTTCCTGGATTACAATTGGCAGCCACAATATTGTTGATAATGTGACAATAAATGAAATTACAAATTTGTATGGGTGAGCATACTGTAATTATTATATTTCCTGGATCACAATTAGCAGGTCAGCTTTAAGGCAACTCCATCTTTTCATTTTGTACCATAATTTTCAACTATGTCATTGCGAGAAAGTGTCACTTACTTAGTAGTGATATATATATATATATATATATATATATATATATATATATATATATATATATATATATACATATATATATATATACATATACATATATATATATATATATATATATATATATATATATATATATATATATATATATATATATATATATATATATATATATATGTGTGTGGATCCTATCCCATTTATTTGAAAGTGACTTGGGGTTATGCGGTGGTTTTCACTGGGTACTCCAGCTTCCAACACCATAGTTCCACAATTTCTGGAGGTTCTCTTAACCCATTTAACCCTTCCAAGGCTGAGACAACTTTCATCAAAAGCTTGAGGATGCAAAAGTCTTTGAAAAAACATCTAAACCCTGTCATGTTGGTATTCATTGGAAAGCTCTCACTGAGTACTCTCAGATGAGTACCCATGTGCCAGGGTTTAAGTCATTTTTCAGCCTTTTCCATCAGTTTGTATTAACTAAAAAACTAGCAGCATAAGGGACAACCCTTATGCTGCTAGTGGCTAATTCAGCCAATACAAAACGATGCTAAAATAGCTGATAAATGACTGAAACCCTGGCACATGGGTACTCATTTGAGAGTACTCAGTGATAGCTATCAAATGAATACCAACATGGCAGGTTTTACAGGGTTTCAAAAGTCTTTGCGTCCTTGTGCTTAGGACGAGAATAGCCTCAGCATTGGAAGAGTATTGCGCGATTGGGTTAAAAAAAAACTCAGTGAGCACAAGTCGATAGGGAGTAGTTGATTAATTGTGCTGTAGGTGGCAGCACTGTATGCTTTTAATGTACATGTGTGTCTGTATCATACAAGGCTACGAATGTAATATTTATCACAACATAAAAATGTCTATACCCAATTTTTAATTTGTTATTTTTGCAGTCTTAACCCTACATAAAACCACAAATGCTTAACCCTACGTGATCTTAACCCCATCCTTAACTTTTCACAAGTGGGCAAAAGCATCCTAGCAATTTAGATGAAATCTTGCAGGTACAAGCATAGTATGGAAAAAATTTGATGGAGAAATGTGAACTAAAATGCAACCAACAACTCTCCTTCAAATATTTTGTAAAATCATTTTCAATCCTTAAGTTATTGTCAAAAGTATCTTGGGTCCAGACAACAATTCATGGTAGGACATTTATTCTTCATATGGGATAGTGCCATAGGTACAAGGTTCTATCAAAAATGAGGTCGTTTTAGATGGTTTTTCAAGTGAAATTGTGCTTGGAAATTAACTCTCCAATGATGCAGAATTATTCTATACAGTCAAACCTCTATATTAAAGGACCGCTCAAGGGAAATGTCATAAGTGGTCTCCTCAGAAGGGGTTGGCGGTCTGAGTGAGGTTGAGGAAAAACAATTTTTAACTTTGGATGAAGAAAAGAATGGATATGTAGCGAGAGACCAATTACTATATTCCCTATAGTTAAGTGCTGGACTCATGCCAGGAGTACCAGATAAGGCATCAGCGGGAGGTCACGTGGGAACAAGGAACAATCAGGGCTCTCGCATCGATTACATTACTGAGAAACCTTATCTCCACCACCAGGTGGGGGTGACCAGAGCACCAATATTTTGGCCAATTAGCAGCTATTAGTTGACACAGGTTGAGGATAGCATGTCCAGGTTGACCGGCTGGTTTGGAATCCACTTGTGTTTGGTCATCTAAGCAATGACTAAGTATTATCGAGGTTGCTATGTTTAGCTGCTTTTGTTGACATTTCATCATTAATATTTTAAGATAAAACAATTCAGAAATATAGAAGATGAACTCCAACATTAATTGAGGACCCTCAGAAATTATAATTTCTTTCAATTTAACCGATTATTCCCTTCATTTCATTGTGCCCTTTCCCATGGATAAGGCGTCTAGGCATTCAAGCTGCTGTTGAATGAAGGGCCATTAATTGTTAGGGATAATATTTCCCGGTTGTTGGTCGATTCAAGTAAGTGGTCGTTTAATCAAAGGTAAGAATATACAGGTAATAGCCTTGGGGGGGATCTGAAAGTAGTCGTTCACAGCAAGTGGTCGTTTAACCCTTTCAATGCTGAGACTACTTATGTCTAAGGCACAAGAACTCAAAAATCTTTGAAAATCATCTAAACCCTATTATCTTGGTATTCATTGGAAAGCTCTCATCGAGTACTCTCAGATGAGTACCCATTTGCCAGGGTTTCGGTCATTTTTCAGCTTTTTTCACATTTTGTATTGATTAATAAATTGGCCACCAGCAGCATAAGGGTTAAAAGAAGTCATTTGTACAAGTTTGACTGTATTAAATATTGTCGTAGAAATAGTAAGAAAAGAGTCAATTGAGTGCAGGTAAAATACAAATATACCATCTTTATTTATTATAAGTGTGTAAACTTGTTTGAATAAATGACATAAAAGTGATGTCTCTATTTCACCAAAATTGCACAAAGTGACACCCCTACAAATGAATGAATGAATGATTGCTTAAAGGCAACGGCACACATTTAGTTCCATAAAATCCGTGTAAAATAATATTCCTTTGTTATTGTTAAAAACAACAACAACAAAGCATACAAAGGAAATGATACATTATGATAATTGATAATAATTATGATACAAATTTGAATAAGCGTCTCCCCACCTATGACATTTGAAAATGCATGACAAAAACAATTTCGTTTTAAAGAACTAAAATACCAACCAGGAAACTTAAATCAATATATACAGTGAAAAATGCATATACATGGAAATATACTTCATGTGGTCAACTGCAACTAAAGCTTTGAAAAAAAATGCTTAAATGCAATGCAGATGTATATATATGTAAATACAAAAACAAAATATGAAATTTTGAACTGCCACAAATATTATTATAATATAATACATTATAATATTATTATAATATACAATTATTCTGGCATTTACAAACTTAACTGGAAATATGATAACTAATTGACCCTCAGGCAAACATAACACCAGAAATGTAGATTTCATTTGTTTTGGACTTGCATTGCTTTCAACAGTTTCTGTCATATTGTGGTTAAACAGAAACCTATAAACCGGAAGAATTTTCTCTTCTCTTCTGCTACTACTGGTATACAAGGCGCTAAACGGACTTGCACCTAAGTACATCAAGGAGCTGCTCGTGCCTTATAAACCCAGACGCCATCTACGATCAGAAGCAAAGGGCCTTCTGGATGAGCCTCGGACTAGACTCAAATCTGGAGATTGCGCTTTCTCCATTATTGCACCGAGATTATGGAATGCGCTTCCACAACACCTGAAGGATTCTACATCGTGCCAGGCCTTCAAGAAGTGTCTCAAAACACACCTTTTCAGGCTCGCCCATTGAGGCGTTGTTGACTATGACTCAAACTATGACAATGTGCAGCGCTTTTGAACATTTTATGAATGGAAATGGCGCTATATAAATTCCAATTATTATCATTATTATCATTAAATAGACCCAAGGGGTCTTTCAGTTGCGATGGCACCATAAACAGTCCTTCACAACACCTCACAGTTGTAAAGCAACCAGTCTGACCCACTGTATGAGGCTCCAGGGAAAAATGGAAGCACAGGGCTGGACAGGGCTCAACAGAACCCAGCACTGAAAACAGTTTGCTAAGCCTTGGTGGCCAAATGGTCCATCAAAATGAATAGTCTAGTGGTGCGCCAGAAAAATTAGGGCTTGCCATTTTTCCATGATTAGATAGTCATGACTATGGGTCAATCTGTTATGTCGAGCCCTGCTGGAACCTGTGTTCACCAACTAAAGTTAGAGCTCATTTTCCTTCCATGCTATACAATTCCTACCTCTTTTTATTGTACATATTTATATTTGTCAGTTCGGTTGTTGGCTCGATATTTTTCTCCTTTAACTCCTCTGATTGTCGATTGTCGATAGATGGATAAATCTCCAGGTAAAACTGGGTTAATTTAAAGCTCATCTTTTCCTTCTGTACTTCGTAATTCCTCCCTCTTTTTATTGTACATATTTGTCAGTTCGGGTGTAGGCTCGATATTTTTATCCTCCAGCTCTTTCCAGACGCGCTCCGCCCTGTGCAACGTTCGAGCACTCTCAAGTTTTCGTCCGGTGAAATAGAGCTCAAATTCCGCCATACTGATCAGCTGACAACTATCCACCTTGCAGAGGTCACTTAGTGCATTCCGCTCCAACTTCGGGTAAAATGTCAGTCCCGCCTCTTCTTCTACACTCTCAAGTGACACCTGGTGAGCAGAAACATAATTATCACAAGTTAAAGATTATTCATAGTTATTCTGTTTTAATTCTCAAAAAGTATAACACATTCATCCCTACAGAGGGCTACAAAGGTATGACTATTCTAAGGGTATCCTCGATATGAAAATATCATTTGTGAAAGATTTGAAAGATAAAATATCCTATAAAGATGTTTGATGTTTGTTAAACAGTGGCAGCATTGAAAGAAAATAGGCCAAACAGTACTCATATATTTTTTTCAGAAAATATTTGAAGAGGAAATGTTGATCAGAAACCAATACAAAACTCCTTTAATATATATATATATATATATATATATATATATATATATATATATATATATATATATATATATATATATATATATATATATATATATATATATATATATATATATATATATATATATATATATATTTATATGTATATACAAATATTTATACAAATTTGATAAATTGATTAACAGATTAATTGCAACTGCAGCTATCAAGATATTAAGTCACCTGTCCATCCATTTTAAGACTTATTGGATATCAGCTGAGATAATGGTCCACACGAACTGGGCACTTTGACCTACTGACCAATACTGTTAACTGTACAAATCACAACTGGTACCATGTAAAACTCAGCATTTTTTCATTTCCCAACCCCCCTTCCCCTCATCCCCAAACCAAGATATAGAAAACCTAAGGAAGTACAAGTGACCTTCCTTATATTATTATTATGAACATTCCTAACAA